>CAXAJV010000021.1:12850000-13450000 GCA_963969225.1 Xylocopa violacea
CCATTGTGCCATTGTCGCCTGTTTATCAACTGGTTGACTTCTGATAATATTTTCTCGTAACTGATTAAAATACTGTAATATTTAATAAACATTTCATTTTGGTGTAATATAGTAACTTTCTTTTTATTTTTTTTCAAATATAGCCTTTAAGGGATATTAAATGTACTCACTTCCTCATTTAAAAGAATTAATCCCAAGAGCGGACGTGACATACTCCATTGATTCCTACAGTCTTCAAACATTATCACATTTAAGACAGTACTTAACATTTGTTGAAGAATTTCCGGATGTTGTTTTAAAACTTGTAAAAATAAGTCTCCACCTCCTGGAACTACAGTATTTTTCCTTCCTGGATATCCCCCTAACAAAAAGGGTACATGTTGTATTCAAATATACATTAATAACACATATATAATACAAGTACTAATTAAATAGATGGTACCTTTTTGATATAATTGCTTGAACAGATAAGTCACAATATGATCAAGCGTTGCACAACAACCGGTACAGACCATAGTATCTGTAATAAAGTTGTATTTTTTATTAGACATTTTATATATAAGTGAAATGGAAAAAACGATAAATATTATTAAATAAGAAATATTGATAAAATGATAAGATGAAAACTTAGATGAACATGATCAGCAGCTATTGTGAAACTTAATACAGAGACCTACCTCATAAATAAATCGAACTCTGTAAATATATAGTTAACTTCTTGTAATATAATCTTACTCAAATGCATAAAAAATGTTAAATTTCTGTCATTAAAAAATGTATATAATAAATTAGAGAATAGCTTGTGTCAATTTAGAACCAGTAAACAAACAAAGTACAATTACATACAATTTAGCATATCATACACTGAGTGAAAAACAAAGCATTAAGATATCAAAATAACACATAATGATTAGTAAATTAGTAACTTAAGCACTTATAACTATAAACAGTAATATATTTTAGTTGCATGCCAGCTGTGCGGCTGACTATGTATGCTAGACCCACTATGTAATTGAATTTTGAAGGAATGAAAATGCACAAAACTGTTTAATACAACGTTGTACTTAAAATACTATGACGAAAATTTGAATAAAAAGAAAAAGGCAATATAAAACAATAGCAATTAGGGTCTAGATTCTACAAACTCCAATCCTCTTATTGCCTATATCATGATGATTCAATCATTCTTCTTATATGCATAAAAATTACTCGCAAACGTGTTTGTTTCTGTATAATTTAAACTATAGCCATAACTAATATACCTAAATGCAGGTTTTTACATTCCAAGCAACAATGCAAACAGCAAATAAACATAAACAAAATTAAACATCCTTATAAACTAATCTCTTTTTTCCGTATTTCTGCTATATTTTATCTGTGATTGTAAAATCATATATAATAACAAATCATAATCATATTAAAATAAGGATTTTCAACAAAAATCCGTCCATGCATAATACAAGATATATTTATATAATTATAATTATGAAAATTTCGTACTATTTGACTAAAAATGTTTCAAACGATTTTGAAATAGTTACTGAATCGCGAGTTTTGTTATAGTGGAAGATCTATTATACTTCGATTATAGTAAATTATTTGTAATTTATTAGTGTTTAAACAGTGACAAATAATTTTTCAGAAAAAAAGAATCGATCTAAGTGATTTGGGTCTTATAACTCTGTGGCATGGCATAGAGGATAAGAGAATGATAATAAAATAGAATCAGCCGCACAGACCTGTATAGTAGTCTTTTTGCGCACCTAGTGCTGTAAGGCCTTCACTGATGCTTGATAAAATGTACAAGAAAACTCTGGGTTCCAAAGTGGAAAGGAACACCATATGATCTTGAGCCAAACATTCAAGTAACACGAAGTATGTCGTCGACAATTTCGGATAATCCTATGAAAAACAATATTAATGTATTAAAAACAATACTTTTACAGCTTTCTATGTATGACATCTATAAAAACGAATCAATGCATACCAATAAATCACTTTGTGGTATACTCAGTAGCAATTTTACAAATGTATTAAGTGCATTATCCAATGCTTCGTCGCCGTATAATCTGAACACGCCAAAATTTACGTAACTTCCACATAAAGCTGCTTTTAACATACTGAAACATATGCTTATCCCTTTAAGTTTTAACGGGTATATTTGATCCTTCGGAACGTCGACATTTAATATACGGTTACCATAACTACATATTACTTTACTAGCTTCACGAAATAGTAGAATTCCATTTGGGGAAGATGCATCAAACTGTAATCGTTGACTTCTATTTTGTACTAATTCGGCAAATAATTTGAGGACGGGCGTAGTAACTTGTGGTTCATAATGCCACAATTCCACAGCGTGTAATAAAATTGGTGTGTAATTAGGATATCTGTTTATATAAATATTAAGGCATTTTTACAGATTTCAGGTACATTATCTACTGATTTTTCATCAAATTACATTTCAATAAAAGGATACATCCAATCAAAAAGCATCATGTACGACGTTTTTGTATTGAATGCGTAAGCTAAACCTCTTAAATCTCTTGCTAAACCGATGAGCGCTTTTTTTGCTTCCTCTGCTGCAAAAAGTGAGGGATCAGCAGGACCAATCAATTGTCCCAAACTTTCAAATGCACCTAAAAAGAGGAATCGCAAATGTAAATATCAAAGAAATTGTTCATAGGACTGAATATGCAAAATAGCTTCCATACTTGTTAGAGGTAACATAAAAGTATGAAACCTTTCTTCGTCTTCTCCTAAATCTACCATTAATAATCTACCCAACGATGTGTAAAACATTGATCGACAACGCATTTCTGTTACTGCAACATTGTTTCCCAAAAATGGAAAATGCTCTCTCTGTCAATAAAGAAAAACGTATAGACACGAAGCTTTCTTAATGATTATTTTATACATAAGATTTTATGTAGTCAATTCCATACATACTGTGTGATTATTGAGCATAAATTGTACTTCTTCTAATTTGACAAGTTTACGAACACAACTATAACCCACTGACAAATCATTTAATAATTGTAATGTTTTTGAAATAATTTGTTCGCTTCTGCCCCAGTACTTGAGATTTGTTATTCTACAAATACAGTATTAAAGATTCTACTATAACACTTTAATAAAATATAATATTTCTTATAAATTAATTTCTTATTACTTACATTTTTCGGATAAGAATACCAAGTACCATAGATTCATCATTAACACCCAAAACGTCTGACAGTCTTCTGTATACTTTAGAATTTTTTTGAACCTGATCACCTACATATATTTTACGAAATTGTTCAAAGAAGCTCAACATTGCTAACTCCAATTTTTCACAGCCACCTTGCGCAAGTCTTGAATCAGTCAGATTCATCAATTGAAGTACTCTACACACCAGTTCACCATCCATTGCATCGTATTCTTCATTGCTGTTAAATGTTATTTTTCCACCAATAACACCACCTATTTTTGTACACATAGGTTTCATTGAACAGCTTTACAGTTTACACTCTATCGTTTAATCTGTTGTATACACTTACCTATAATATATACAAGCCAAGTAAGTTGACCCTCTTGTATAGTGATATCCATTTGTTGTGCTGGAGATGCTGTTTGTGTCATTAGTTCTTGGTATGTTCTAGCTGCTTGATCAAAAAGTTGTACCAACAAAGTACATGTCTTCTGATATTCACATCTTACAATTACAGATATTTGCTCCAATTGTTGGTGAACTATTCCTAAATCATCAAGTGGATCTTCCAAACGTTCCCTAACTACTACGGCGACTGACTCAAGTCTTGAAGTAATGTACGCATTTACAATTTCGGGAGTGTATGTATTTAATAGATGTGGATCTCCTGCCTTTACATAAGGCATAGATGATACCATTCTTTGCCACAAAGTTAAAAGGTAATGTAAACTGTTTGGTGCAAACTGCCACATCTGCAAACTCTGGATTGTAAATTTTGCAATTAACTGTATAGCCTCCGGATAATCTTTTACTAAAACTAATTCTCCAAGTTGAAAATTACTTTTCAACCTTGACAAGAGTCTACAAAATTCATGATAATTTTCGGGATCACTCAGACCCTGTGGGTTTTGTAATATGTGTTTTATACCACTAACTAAATGTGTTAAAAATTGTGCCCGTTCTGGGTTTGAAAACAAACTCCTTCTAACAGATGCCATTTGGACCAAACATGAAAGGGCCAAAGATGACAATGTATTGGGTAAACTATGATATAAATCAAAGAAAAGTTTCAGTGATGTAAAATCCAAAAATGCAGGCCTCCAACATGTCGGAATTTGTACTGTACTGAGATCGTCAGAACTTTCATCTGTCGATGTTCCAATAAAGTCAAATGTCAAACAATTTTGTGCAAGTTTTAAAAGTTGTCTGATTAGACCATGCTAAATAGAAAAAAAATAACAATAATAATAATAACAATAACAACAACAAGAACAACAACAACAATAATAAGAATAATGATAATAGTAATAGTAATAGTAATATAATAGTAAGAAATATATTAAAGTACACAAATGAAGAGACATACCTGTGCTTCATCATTAAAATTTAAATTTTTACAATTTTCACGAGCTGTACTTAATAAAGTACACGATAACCTAAAGATTTCAAAAAGTTGTGTATCTCTGAAATGACTGGCAATTTTTCTATGCTTTGTAATAGATCTGTTTGCATCTGCATCTGATACTTGATTCATCTCACATGTGAGTTGGGAAAGTAATTGGACTCCTATCATACAGTGCTCTACAGATCCCTGAGTATTGCATTCGAACATTGTATAATTATAAAAATAAGTTGTTCAAAATTAAAATAATAATAACCAACCTGTAGAAACTTTGTTACATCACTGACTACATTTCTAAAAACATATTCATCTTTATCAATATCAAACCAACCAAACTTTGATATCCTGGCAAACAATGTGACCAAAGCTTGTATCACAAAGTTTGGTAACTTTGGTTGAGTTGCTAAATAGTTGAGGATATAATTTCCTGAAATAAAATTACAGGTGTCAAGTTCAAATATCTTCACCTTCTTCTCACTAAACAAATATACTTACGTATATCAAGCCTTTGTTGTAAACTAAGTCCTGCTGAACGGGAAGCCAATTTTGTCAAGGTGGTGGCTGCCAATAATTGAGCATATGCTGAATCTCCTCGATCAAGTAGGAGCTGGCACTTTGTAAGCGTATCTGGTGCATTTTGGAAAGCAACTAGTGCTTTTTCAGCCTCTGCACGATGCGCAGAATCTTGTGATTCATATAGCTGCTTGCATAGCAACTCCAGTTGCCGTACTTCCTGTATGTGATCCATTCTTAGTGACACAATTCATAGATTTCAATATTTCCATTTAGGTATTTTAAAGTCTATAAACTTCAAAACACCATTACTTCACTTCTTGGATTCTTTGACAGATTTAAACATTTGTTGTGATTGATGTTCATTTTATAATTAGCAAAGTATAATTTTATTTATTTGAAATATATAAAAATTATTACATCTAATACACATTTTTCAATTATACATTGACATTATAACAAATAAACATCATTTTTAAATTGTAACATTTATTAATAAAACTCTTCCCTTACTAAATAATATATCCAAATATTAACATAATTAAAAAGAAATAATATACCAAATGTAAATAGAAAGGAGGTACATCAAACTATATTATACAGGGGTAATAATTTAAGTGAATCTATTATCTATTAAGTATAATAATGTAACAATTACAAAACTTTTTTAGAATTTTTTTATGAGTAAATAGAAATTAAATAGGTTTGTAATAATGATTTTTTATTTTTTTATCACAATATTAATGTGATAATCAACATTTTTAAATTCTAAAACAGTATTTCGAGGTTACGCAATTTATAGTTTGTAAATAACAGGTATTAAATTTACTCAATTTAGGACAAACATTTGTTTTAAAAGGTACAAATATAATTAAAACTATTTCCACACAAATTATTTCTAATTCAATTGAAAGATTACGGTTAATAGAACGAATATTTATATGTGAATGTCAGATAAATAACAATCTACCGTACTAAAGTAACAGAGAAAACATATTAGTTTATGTTGCAAAATATAGGAGTGAATAGGTTATGCTGTAATTTTTAGGAACTCTAACTAATAGCTTAGTATAAATGTGTTTTTGAAATAATCAAAATTTTGTTTAAGGTAACATTATTTAAACACAAAATTCACGGTTTAGATGATATTTTCATCCATTAATTATCTTCTGAAACTTCGAAATTATATCTGCACAAAATATTATTCACGGAAAGAAGGTTAAAGTTTTACATATCGGTAACACGATTTTGTTTGTAGAAGAGGATGTCAATGAAGTAAAGCCCGAAAAATCTTTCAGTTTGTGACCACATTTCTATTGACAGTGCGACAAAATAATCACTGTGGTCCGGCAACAAACAACGTAGCTTCCAAGAATACTTAAGTTTTTCGTCAGTAAAATGTTCGGGACACACGTCGATACCACATAACTTGCAACAGATTTACCACCGGCTAGCTTACCACACGATTTTTTAAATCACTTCATCGTAAATAACTCTGCCGCATTTTGAGGTTTGCACGTTATTTTGATCGGTAACTCACCTGTTCGTCCGCCATTTTCGCAGCTTCGTATTATCTACAATGAAGGCAGGATCACATGCTTTAATCTCGGCTGCCACAACATGTTATGTAGACGCGACGTTTCTACATCGGAAGCATCAACAACGCCACCTTTATTAACACGAAAAAAAAATCATCCTACCGTTTACTACATAAAGATGGAAGAAAAGTAAAGCCGTGTCTTCACCACATTTTCATATCATAAAAATTAGTCAACTATTAAATTAAGTTACAGTAGCGAGGGTACATTTAACCAAATTTCGTTGTTCAACCGATAGGACGAGTTCAAAAATATCATTGATTGATTATTGTTGTCGTTATTTTGATTTACGTTTAGGACGTTGATAAAAAATATATACGATATAGATGAAAGAAAGCTGAAGAGCTATTTTGTTTACAAATGTGGCAAATATTTTTTTAATTAAATAAATAAATAAAAAACAAACACAAATAATGTGCAAATAATTCAGTATTACAAAAATAGCCTACTTTTTTAGAAGTTCAGCTGTATATAGATAACACGAAAAATCTTATTAATCATATTAGTTATATAAATAAGTATAGTAATCTTTACATTAGTTTATTTTTCTGATATACCCCATAAAATAAACTTCTAACTGTGTAATCGTCATGAATTGTTCGTAAAAAAAAAATAAAATATTAGAAAATTAATGACAAAATATTAGACATATTAAATATTAAATGATACAACTTGTTTAATCAACTTTTGATTTATATCAATATTTCAATTAATAAGAAAATAGTATTATGCAAATTAGATACGATCATTATTTTTTGTATCAAAATTATACATAAATTGATACTTGTTACATTTCCTTTGTTTTTCTTAATGTTGAGATTGCATTGTTATTGTAATACAATTAAACTATATCGAATAAAAAAATAATTGGGTTTGAATAATAGCAATTGTCATTAATGTTGATTTATGAATAACTATACATTTGTCTTTTATATACTATATAGCATTGTGCATGATAATACATAATGCATAAAAAAAAAAAATAAGATTCAGATTGGGGCCTTCTTTTTTTGCTAAAGTATATAGTTAGCAAATGTTAATAAACCATTGTGAAACTTTTTAACTAATAAAACAATGCATATCTTTCAAATATTATGGAAATGTTAAGCATATAAAATATATTTTGTTGTAATTTTGTACATCAATTGTATAATACGTACAATTTATTAAAATCTGGGCTCTAATGCAAATTGCAATGTAATAAAATTTGTCAGGAACTGTACCGTGCAATGCTAGTTCTCAATAAAAATTAAATGTATATAACAGAAATAATTAAATACATTAAAGCTGTCATCTAAATTGGAAAATCAAGTTTAATTTTATTAATATGTAATAGCTTTGATCACATCAATACTAATATCATATGTATTGTGATAGTAAACTTTTTCTTTTCTTATTCAAATTTGTATAGATAGTAGCTTTCTATACATCTCACTGTTACTTACTAAAATATAATAATATACTTTAAAATAGATTTTAATTACAATTTGACTTTGAAAAAATTACATTAAATTTAAGGGATAATGATGGATACTTTTTTCCATTAAAATTGCATCTTCTTGCATAGATATTGTATTTCAATTATAGCTTTTCCACAGCCTTCATATTATTCTTGTGTAATTAATTTCATACATGAACCTTTATATTAATATTAACAATAGACATCACAATGTTCTCTTGAAGACACTTTTGTCATAATATTATTCCGGGCAAATGTAACATCAAAGTCATGATCAAAACTAAATTATATTTAAAACACGTTATCGCTCATTATGAAAATTGTAGAACCAAATTAAATGTCTTATAAATAATCATCAGTGTAATTAAATGAAAATAAAAAATTTCATATTTTTTAATGTGCTTGTTAATTCAAATATTGTAAGACCCCAATCTAAATAAAAACTTTCACATTCCAATGCGGAATACAAGAAATAGCAATACATAATTTCACTGCCTACAGTATGTATGTACCTAGATAGCTGTAATGAAATGTGTGCTTACAAAGAGATTATGTCAATACCTGTAACAGTTACTCTGTTATGCTATTCTTCTCATAAAAGTATTTCAAAGAATTTTGAACATGCTGCATACTACAAAAATAAAGTTTGCACTGGAGTCCCATATATAAATACAATAAAGTTATAGAAAATGTTTCAAGTCATCATTCTAGCTTAAAAATCACAATTCTTTGTACCCGATTTGACTACATGCAGTTTATAATTTTGCATTTTTTTATACTTTTAATGTAAAAACTTTTATAATATTAAAATAATGTTCAAATATACTACTTAATACTATTTGTTAACTTATGCTAAAGTGAAATAACTTCACATACTTTATTTGTGATAGTTAATTTCATTTCATTGTTTTAGCACGTATTCACATTTTTGTCATGCAAAATCTGTGTTGTATAAAATTTAAAATATATATATATATATTGAAATTAATATCAGGGGTTACTCATAAGCTTTGTTTCGAATTTTTCAATGTGGTCAATATATTCAAATCATTATCGCAGTATTTACCGAAATATATGTTTATATATATTTATATATATTATTATATTTTGTGACAATTTTGAGAACATATCATGTTTATTTTATTGATCAGTATACTAATAAGTTAAACATATTTTTTAATGCTACTATTACTGTAGGAGTAAAAATAATATCTTTGATAATACTTCTTAAAATCTCGAAAAATGACAATTATATTTCAATTCATATAATATTGTTCAGAACACACTTATAATTTATAATTGGAAAGATGTGACTAACGTACCTTAAACAAAAATTCAAAAATATAATCTATCCGAGATCATTAGTCAAAACATAATAATTCCTTCACAGCAGCTAAGATTATCTCAGAGACACTATATTGTTGCATTTTTTATGAATTAATATTTACATCTCGGTATAATGAAACTTTATATTTTAAATGCAAATGGTATTTTATGAATGACTGTGCAGGTATTATCAGCACTGTCCATTTACTTTTCAATGTATAATATAAATTTCATAAAATTAATGTCCATGAAAACTGCTATGCTTTCAATTAACGGCTGTACATCTATAATGCTAAACATGCGTATAGTAATTCATATTAACTAGATTTAGAAGATAATAAAACGTGATAGTTATAATAATTCTCTCACATATATCAAGACCTTGGTTTCCACATTCATTCCAGATAAGTACTCCAATCAAACAGCATTTTACAATCTTCTTACTATAAATTAATTACATTAAAAAAAAATTATTAATTTACTATAATACAGCTAACACACGTCGTATTAAGTGCATCCAGCCTCCCTAAAAACGTTTTCATTTTCTTTACGTATTGTAAGTCTTTTTTCATAGTAGTAGGAAAGTGGTCAACTTCTATCATGTCATAGAGCGTAGAAGAATTCCAGATATGGCCAAAGCAAACAATTATTTACATCCATGGGATGTATTTATGTGATTTTAATTATACTGTTCGTTACTAAACGCAGTGCGTCAAGCGCGTATAAATTAATTCGTAGTTTTATGAGAGTCAGCCCATATATATCCTATTTTAGAGAATTATTTTTGCTTTTCACAGCAAATAAACAAAAAATCAATGATCGTGTCTTTCTGAGATTCTGTTTCTTTCTAGGCGCTGTTCACACTGGACACTGATTCTTCATTCTCTGCGTACACTATCGTGAACACATTGAACTCACTCACTAATCACCTTGTCTGAAATAAATATATAAATTTAATATAGATCGGTCGAATATAACAAGAAACAAAGGGGTATTTCACAAACACAAAAAACAGAAATATAAATTCATAAACATAGAGTACGGTATATCCTACATTAAGTGATATACTTACAATTATATCACAATGAAGGAATATTCATAGGGATGCATCACTCGAATGCTGTAAAAAATATTTATAATATTAAAAAATATCAAGAACATAAAATATAGATCTTTCTTATCGTACTTACGAGATGGAGATCTAGTATCAGATTGATTCACACCTGATGCATTTGCTGCTGTAGGTGCAGGTCCATTTGATGGATTAAAATTTAGAAAATCCCAAATTAATATTGTATCGTCGTGTGATGAAGATACTATCTGGAATTCATCGAACTGAAGACGAAATACACGTCCAGTGTGTTCCTATATTGCAGATATATGTTGTGTCATTATTTTATGTAATTTTGTAATATTAAAATAAAATGCATGTTTATATAAAATATCTCTCACCACTAATGTGCGTATGCAGAGCGAGTTAGTTAACGCACGTGGATCTAGTGCTGCCACCAAATCCCACACTTTAATCTTTCTATAATAGAAATCAATGAATATATAGATTATTATAAAAAATATAAAATATACTAAAGATATATTCTCTTCGCACTCACCCATCATAAGCTCCACTAACTATGTGTTTGCTATCAAATCTAATACATCTGACCAATTCTTCGTGACCTTCTAAGACGCGTAAACACGCACCACATTCAATATCCCATAATCTGATTGTATTATCACTGCTACCACTAACTACTAAGCAGTCCTTGTACTGCAAACACGCTATACCCCGTTTATGTCCATTTAATGTTCGTACAAATTCGCAAGTAGATGTTTTCCATACTTTAATAGTCCTATCACCACTAGCAGACACAATATATTTTTCATCAAAATCAACAACATTCACTGCTGCCCGATGCCCCACTAGTACCCTTCTTAAAGCAATTTCCGTTTGTGATGTCATATCCCATACAGCAATTGAACGATCCTAAATGCAATGAATAAATCATTATTTCTCACTGTTCAAAAGAAGAAAGTATACAATATATATAATACATCAACTGAAAAATATAAGTTTCTTAACCTTTGAACACGTGACCATCATGCCATTATTAAATCTGAGATGTAAAACTGCTTCACAGTGATGTATTAGCGTGTTAACCATTTCTCCAGTATTAGCATCCCAAACTCTTACAGTGCTATCAGAGGAACCAGATATTATTGCTTTGTCATCATACTGCAAACATAGAACAGAACCAGTGTGTCCTGTTAAGACTTTCATACACTGTAGTGTACTTCTGTCCCAAATTTTAATTGTGTTGTCTCTAAGACCAGAGACTATTTTCTGATCATCATATTGCAAACAGTAAACCCCTTTTGAATTTTCACTTCTACAGTTTATTCTTTGAAGATTAAATCTTCCCATTCTCCAATTATGATCTATACTATTAATATCTTTAACTATTTTTGGATAAAGAGATCTATAGAAATTATGATTCGGATGGCTCTCCCCTGGTCTTGGTTTGAATAAATACTGTATCCTAAAAATATTAATAAATCAACAGATATCATAATGTGAAATTTCATAGAATGTATTGACTAACCATCCTCTCCTTTCCGCAAGACCTCTCCATATTGAATCAGTCTGAACTTTACATTCAATTAATTTCTTCCAAAGCATTCCTTCGCTAATTACTCTATGCCATTCTTTACATACTAATTCAGCAGCAATTAATGAATCAGCATCAAGATAAGAAAGGATGCTCTCTGCTACATGATCCAATCCTTTTTCTGATAACAAAGATATTTTTTATTAAAAACCTGGTAATATGCTGTTTATAATGCATAAATAAAAATATACTTACTTGGTAATAGAGAAATGAAATCTCTCTGCAGCATGGGTTTTAGATATGCATTGATGTGACCATGTTGATAATGACACATTCTTGTTAATAATTGTTCAACAAAATTAACTTGTTCTGGTTCACTCCATTTCTCAAAAAGTTTCATGCAAGCTTCCTTTTCTTGCCTATATTGCGCAGATACTCCTGATGGTAGTTCTTTCTTGCGAGTAGGATCATAAAGAATTGTAATTGGATACTGTAAAAACACAGATTGTACAGACTATATAAATTCCCCTTTGTCATAGGAAAAAAAATGAAAGAAAATAGAAATTGAAAAAACTAAATTTGTTTCCATAAAAGTTAATAATTTGATTCAAATTTGATGATATAAGTATAAAAGTAAACTTCTACTAATTATAACAAATGTTATGTACTTTAAAAAACATATGTAAACATACTCTCCCACAATAATTTTTATATAGATATTTTTTTAAAATGTTTAAAATTCACATATACATAATATGATTACAAAGAGTATAATATTTACAAATATCATATAAAGAAATAGTGCAATTACTAAATTACACATATACTTTAAGATAGGGTATGGTATCAGGTTCTTTGACCTCAGATAGATCACACACTGAAGTATATAGAAGGCATTAAATACTTGTAAAAGTTAATGTTTCAAACAACTATGCAATTAGTTTTGCAACTTATAGTACTAGCATTTTTCATAATAACGGTAAGAAACAGTGGAAAAAAAACGTAAAATAAGGTTGTTATGTAATTTGCAATTAATAAATGATTAATACAAAGAAAAACGTGGCGTATCTTTCTATCTGACCTACTTCTGTTAACGTTTACTACTTTTGGATGTAGAAACTCATAATAGTCACGTAAGTATCTTGTTAATGTTTTTGTAAAACTACAGTTAAACGTTTATATTGAAAAATTCTAATCTTACGAGAAATATATCGTAAGTACGTTAAAACGCATCACTTTCCATTATCTATCATATATTCCATTATATATATATATATACATTCCATTATCTTTTTCATAATTTTTTACCTGAGATAAATTTCTTCGTAATTGTTTGCGATAAAAAAAAAATATGTATATTTGTGTGGAGAATAACATATGAAACTTTTAAACTGTGTGATTATGTTATTGCATGTATGCATTATACGTTACAACGGTCCTTCAATTCAAGATATTGTGATCACTCGACTGTAAAAGGTAGCATAGCAACATTGAAGAGTCCTGGCGACCGAGGAGTACCTCGATCACCTGAAAATGTTTCTTTGCGGTGCTCCCAGCATAACGGGATCGCGAACTCGTGTCGAATCTATGCTCTTTGCATTTCTTTGTCTTCATATGTATCCCTTACGTGTTCTCTATGTTTTAACAAATAGGCATACGTGAAATACGCGCACTGTAAGTAAACAATTACCGTACGAGCAAAAGCTTCATAAAAAAATTTAATAATGATATAACAGATCTGAACAGAAAATTGATAATTTATTTTTCCTTTGCTTTTAGATATCAACACGTATATTGATAGCAAGATAATATTCTGATATCAATAACGGCAAATCATAGTGATCACTATTTCGAAGAAATACCTACCGATATTATCAATGCCGCTTGTACGAGTACTGAATTACAAAGGAAAGACAATCAAGAACAGGCAGTAGACAAAAAAATATATATCTTTTTACCACTTTATTTGCAGACACTTTTCGTAACATTTGTCAATAATAAATTTACTATAACTCTAAATTTCAATACATATTTTTTATCTTTCCAAATGTAAGACGAAGGGAAAACATACGCGAAGAGAACAAGTTTCAAGGATAGGTACAAAATTTACATACATATACTTGATCTTGAAAAACGATCATAAATTCATAATCACGAAGCATTGCTTCCGCATTTCCTTGAGTATTTGTTACTTTTTTTATACATAGATTTGACTACCGATAAAGTGATACAAAATTAAAAATATGCATCGCAACGTAGCACGAAGTGAAACCGGAATGATGAGCCACTAGTACGAAATACGCGGGGTAATATATTTTTTTGGCAAGTCACGTACTTCTCTGCAAGACAATACAGAGTTCATTTACATCATGCGACGATAGAATATTTGAATAAGACATCGACATATAGAACTCAGATAAAAGGTGAATTGATAGAAACGATTGATATACTACTTAAATTTACAAAACCTAACGCAAGAATTGCAATCTATTCCTTTTTCCTTGTCACGAACGGTACCACCGAGGTACATGTGTTGTTGCGTTAATTCTAACATAAAAATCGTGCCTATTCTATTTACACATTTGTAGGTTGATCATCTTACATTTTATATTTAAAAAACAAAATAATTTTATAAAAAACATTATATAACTTTATTATATAGAATATTTATTTATCATATTATTTAATTAGAACATATAATACTTTCTAAATATTTTTGGCTTATATCCAATTATACGTACGAATCGATATTGCTGTAACGTTATACAACAAAGGTAAATAGTGAAGAATGTTTATTAATTGTCATAATAATTATACAAATAAATAAAAATATAGGAAAATGAAAATATAGTTTCCATTCGATCGTTTACCATTCCCGTGAATGTAGCGTGGTTCCACAAAGAACTACGAAAAAGAAGCGCTAAAAAAAGGTAAAGAATCACAAAAGAAGAGAAACAAAAGAGAAAGGTTGAAGAGGGAGCTAAAACATTGATTATATAGTAAGTTATTCTCCGTCTGCTCAGCCTGAAAATTAGACTTATGTTTAACTTATGTTAATCTATCAGTTATTTTAATAACAAAGGCGATATCATTGTATATCGTATCAAATTTGGCTTGTTGTGATTAAGAAAGTATTAGTTCGGAAATAATTTTTGAAGTAAAACGTGTTGTGCTAACACATGATAATTGTATAATATAAACTTAATAAGTAATATATTGTTCGGATTTGTCAATACCGCGATTTTCTAGTGTAAAAATAAAATCGTTACTTTTCGTAGTGTAGGAAAATAACATAAATAAAAAAACTAAAAGAAAAACCATGTTTGAAGAGATTTATTAACCCTACATCCGTGAATCAAATATCGTACAGTACACAAAACAAATATTACGAATTTATGTTATAAATTTAATAACGATAATCAGTCGATGGTATGCGCAATACGATTTACATTTTATTTAAACAAGAATATATTTCAAGTTATATCGAAACTGATGCAGACTTTCTATGATTTTTGCGTAAAATTAAAAGCATTATGATGTATAACAGTATTTATAATCAGTATTTTATTAGACATGCAAACTAAAGGTGATGTAATCTTAATTTTTACCAAGATATTAAGGCTACTGTTATTATTAAATGTATGTAAATACCTTCATATGAGGTTTAAAAAAATGATCACAATCGTATGTGACAGTACGCAATTGGATTCTATAACCTCTCGTACACAAGATATTTTTCTGATGAGTAATCTTCATTAAAATGTGTATATGACAAATATAAGCTTTGCAATGATTAACAGTTGATCGCAAAATATTAGTGAATTTCTCCATCATAAGGAAACATAAGATGGCGGTAGGATTCGGGTGAAAAATACTAATATATGTTACGTACCTGAAGGTTCGTATTTGTATCTTCGATAATCTCATCCGTCTCCATGTTCATCATTTTCACGCACAACTGGCACAATATCGTTAATTTCGATTCTGCAAGTAGATCAATTTGGCGAAATGTTCTTGAAAAAAGATAAAACACCGCTTGAACACTAGCGTTTTACTATTCGACACGACCGACGACGCTCATGAGTCTTCGCCATGTACAGGAAGTTGAGACAACATTTCACCAACACAACAGCTCGTAAATAACTATGTCACTTCACAGAGTTGAGAAACTTTTAATACAGCTTTTAATTTATGTAGAAAAAAAATAGACCCATATTACTATCTATACATGAATAATATCTGAAGCGTAACGTTAATCGTTTCAGAGATGTACAAGATATTTGAATGAATCCAAAAATTTACAAAGATATGCACAGTCAACCGGAAAGATAAAAAGCTTACTGAGGAGCACTAATACCATCGACTTCACCACTGCTGCTGTTTAACTGTACCCAACTTGATGGCGCAACGTGCGCAAAACTTTCAAAATGGCGTTTATGCGCAATATATCAATTCCTACGCATTCGCGCATGTTTTAATCACGCTATTGCAAACAATTTAAAAAAACTTCTATTTTCATTAAAATACGCTTCCTTTATTGAATACACACGCGCCCACACACATATACACTCACACATTAGTATTTTTATAAACACAAAGTATATATTTTGTAATACATTCATAAAAATGTATATATTTATATTACTTGTTACATTTATAATATACACAAAAGATAATTAATATATAAAAAATGAAACATGGAATAATGAAATTTTTAATTATAATAATCTCTTAATATTTTAATTTGCTTTTATATTTTAAATCCATTTGATCTGTTCATTTCTGTTTCCTACATTTTCCAACTGAATTTGATGAGTAAGGGCAGCATAAGGTTTATGGCATACCTGTGAATCTAATGGTGGATAATAATGTCTATAACACATGTATGCCAAAATGTATCCTATTATTGAACCTACGACCACATCTAAAATTTTGAAAATTAAAATGTTTGTTTATTAAAGCACTAATAAATATATATTTTTACCTTGCCAATGATGATGATAATCACAAGTTCTACTTAACGCAATTGCAAGAGCAATACAAATTGGAAATATAAATGCACACAATTTCCATGATTGTGCCTTGCCTACTAAACTAAATGTATGTAGCTTACCAGCTATATATAATGCAATAAAACCAAAGCTTGCAAATGCAACTAAAAAATAGTTTTTTCGTTAATGAAATTTAAATATTTGAAAAGAAAATGTAATTTATTCTTTTTACATACACGAGGAATGTCCACTTGGAAATGACTTTTTCCCATCTCTTATGGCAATTGGGTTTCCATTACACTTAAAATCTGGATTTGTTTGTCCATCAGGAAAGCATCTCCAAAAGAAATCCGGCCTAGGACGACCTACAAACAGATTCTATGTATTATATGCATAATAATTTCAGAATCGATCTGTAATATTTTGCAACTCCTACCAACTATGAGTTTTATAATATCTGTAATAACACCGTTAAATCCTAAGGTTAACGTTACTGATAATACTGCTTGATAAGTATCAGTTTTGTCTTTATAGATTAAAAAAACCCAAAATATTATTATAACCGGCATTACGAAAACCAGGGGCTGAAAATAAATTAATTTTATAAAATATACAAAACTTAATTATAACGTCAAAATATATAATTACACGTATGATTCTCTTTTATATAAAATTCGTTACCCATAATATAATAGTTGGTACATATGAATCAGTTCTTGGATTTTTATATAGCCATAACTCATCTTCATGAATTTTTCTAGTAAATGGTTCTGCTTTTTCTAGTTCACTATATACATAAAATATAATACATTAATATGAAAAAAAATAAATAAAAACCACTAGAATATGCTTAATTTTACTTACATAAATAATCCTATTAATACAATCCGTATTAATATGTCAAACCAATATTCTGTCAATAAATGTTTACTACGTGTCATAGCCATTGTGAGTTTTAGGTAATCATAATATAAATATTATATTTATTTGTACAAATAAGTAACAAGTTACACCAATGTAGACAAAAAGAACAAATTACACAAACTTAAAAATATTACACAAACAGATTATATTTTATGAACTGTACATCTTTTATCACCAACCTCTCTCATTGTTTTCATATAGCCTTTTCATAAAAATTAACTTTAAACAATCATACTTATAAAATTTTTTTAACTATATATAATTATAAATTAAACATATCTTTAAAGTAAAATATATTTAAATGGCATGGAGCACTAGAACTCCAATATAGAAGACATTTAATTTTAGCTGTACAACATTTCGATTTAAATACCAACATCCAATTTGATGTAGAAACACTGTATATTCACTGTTTTTGTGACAATAGTAGTGTATAGTATGCTTAAATGTCTGTTGAAGATCGGACTTTATTATACGTATAATACACGTTATACTAAAAATTGAGTACTCATGTTTTTCAGAATATTTTTCATGTGAGAAATAGTATCTATAATATAATAAATGTACTATATAGTATTCACTTATGGCCTGTTTATATGTGTGTAATAACTACGTTTAAACTTGCTGTAGAAAGCTTGAAACACCGTAAAATTTAACTTGATTTTTCAATTTTCAATTGATTAGTTATTGTATCATAGGTGTCAGTAGTTATTTGCCATTTTAAGCATTATTAAACAACATATAACCTACATATATTTGTTTTTTTAATTTTCTTGCTTTCATTTCTTACCAATTATTATGTCATACATGGCAAAAATCGATTCATGATAAATACTTTTCATTGATAAAATAATTTTGAAGTCAATATAACATAGTTATGACCCATGCAGTTGTATTTTCACTTCCCATGTTCCTTTGTATTTTTTTTGCATTAGATTACAGTATATTATTTTCCATTGTTTAAAATACGATTGCATATCAGTACAACGTAACTGATGGTGTGATACTACTATTTAAATACGTTAATTTAATATGCAGTAAAGGTTAGTTTAGCGATAGAAAAAAAGTCCCTTTAATATAGTTTATGTAATAAGAATAATATATTGTATATTTGTGTCTACATGTTTATATAAATTTTATGCCAACTAGTTTCAACTTTTCAGTATTTTGTTATTAATTTTGCAACACTTTTATATGCTAAATATTAAATTATGAAAATATCAAGCTTTCATTTAAATATTTAATATAAGTGCTATAATGATTATTCATTATGTAATAATCTTTTATTGATTTTAGTGGCACAGAGGTATAATCAGGTATAAAGTGACAGTTAAGAGGGGAAAAATACAAATGGTTACAATATTTGTTGAAAAGATCAATTATATTTATAAATATACTAAGCACAAATAATGTTAATATCTACATCAACAATGCCTTCCACATCGATAAATAATTCTAGAATACCAAGTCCCATTAGCGATACAGTCGATGATAATTCAAGTAGATTAACTACATATTTGCATCAACTTGCTGGATGCTATGAAACTGAAGTTAATGTTCTTGTAAAGGATCATTGTTATGCGCGTCCATGGAATTGGAAACCAGAGAATGTTTATGTAAAACCAGTAAAAAAGTTATTTTTTCCAAAGAAGAATTTATCAACGTGAGTAATATAAATACATGTGAACATAAAAACATATTGTTATATTATTTTTTGTATAATAGGGAGGCAGTTACACAAGAAGAAGAAGTTAATATAGAGGACGATGCTAATGAGTTATTAGTACCACCAATAGATTTTACTAGAGCTAAATACCAAATGGATGAATTACAACAGTTAGCAAACTTTGCTCGACCCGACGAAAATGAAGATTGGGAGGAGAAGCTTGATAAAATTTTATGGACACCTGTTCAGAATCGGATATTTACCAAAGTTCTTAAAATATTAAATTCAGAAAGGCTGGCAAGATTGGCTAAAGTAAATAGTCCAATAGAACCAATTTATCGAAGGACATCAGTTGATACAGCTGCAAGGAGATTCCGAGAAACATTGGCATCAGCTGGTTGGGATTGGAGGCTTGCACAATGGTTGCATAATTTATTATTTGACCATCTCCCTCAAGAATATCTTGGAATTTACCTTGATATACTACAAACATTAAGACTGAAAATTCCTCAACTTATTGATAAGATGATTGCTGTTCAACCAAATATTAATGCAAAAACAGGTTCTATAACATGGGAAACTCTTGGATCACTTTTTAAACGAACATGGGATCCAGTTGCTCCAAGTTTAAATAGCAATAGACTTGTAATTATGTTTTATTACATAGATAATTATATGCATTTATGTTATATGTATATATTTATAAATGTAATTATTATTATTCTAGAAAAAGTTACCTGGAAATCCAATTTTAATAATCGTTCCCTCTGGGGTTGGATCTAATATAACTGCTCGGCAACATAAATGGATTTCACAGTTAGGAGCTTTAGGAATGGTTGTTACAGTTCATACACATTTAGGTTTAGCTGCTAATAGAATGACCATGATGGTGTGCATCGATCAGTTAGTTCAAGCCACTAGAACGAAAATACAAGATATGAGAAGTGACTATCCTGGTAGACCTATAGTTCTTGTTGGTTTTAATACTGGTGCTGCTCTTGCATGTCAGGTATAGTATTTATATCAATAAATTTTGATAATAATCAATATTAACTTTTCATGTTTAACATTATAGGTGGCACAAATGGAACATATAACTGCAGTTATATGTCTTGGCTATCCTTTTTTTACAGTTGAAGGAAAAAGAGGTACGCTTGATGATACTTTAATGGATATTCGATGCCCAGTTATGTTTGTCATAGGACAAAATGCTACGCTTGTAAGACCTGACGATTTAGAGGATCTCAGAGAGAAAATGATGGTTGAAACAAGCTTGGTTGTAGTTGGAACTGCCGACGATAATTTAAGAATATCTACTGCAAAAAAGATATCGGAGGGTATTACGCAAAATATAGTAGACAAGTGTATTTTGGATGAAATTGGAGATTTTGTAGGCACCATTCTTTTACAACCACATCCGTTACCGTTGAGATCAACATCGCTGTCCAATTATGAAAGCAAAAACAACAGAAAAGAACCGCGAAAGCGTAGGAACTCTACAAGTAGTTCGGTCGAAAGTGAACCAAATTCACCCACCGTAAAAAAATCTCGACCAAATACACCAATCTCTTCAGTAGTATCTGTTGGACAAAATACACCATCAGCTACCATATCCCGAGTAGGAACATTTGGTACACAACCAAACTTAATTGCAGTGGCTGAAACGCATACAAATCATGCACAGACTGTAAAACGGAAATCCCGAGTTACCAGCAATCCAAAAGGTCATTTTGTAGAGCACTTAATAACATCTAAACTTTCCGGACACGTAAGTTTATGGCTTGAATTTCAATTAAAAAAAAAAGGAAGCATACAATAATGCGTATTTGTTTTAGTCAAATTCGAGTTCAGATAGTGGCGGTATCACACTCAACATTGGCTCGCTAGCAAGCTTAGCACCAATCGGCCCGATACGTTTAGCGCCAGCAACATCAGGCCAAGCTGTATCTGCAGCAATTAAAAATATTCCTAAATCTTCAATTGCATCAACTAAAGTGCCTAAAATTGTATCAACAAATGTACAATTACAAAACGTTTCGAAAATGAAAGCTATTGTATCATCAAGTAAAAATTTTGCTAAAGTAGTATCACACAACTACAGACATCTCAATATTCCTGATAAGAATGGAGATACAAAACTGGTTAATGTTTTAACAACATCAGGAAATCAGATTAGAGTTAATACTTCAACTGCTGCAGGTAAATTTTACATAAAGGAATGATACTTTTTGTTTTTTCATTATTCTCTACAAATCTATTTAATATATCTATTTATCCTTTCTTTATAGCCATATATAGCAAGTCTACGATTGGCACATCAAACGGAACATCAAGTCTATCAAATATTTTACAAAATGGCAAAAATTCTCTTACACTCGCTACCAGTTCATCATCTGCGCGTGTATCAGCAGCTTCCAGTATTTTACTAACACCAAACAATTCTGGAACCACTACTGTTACGTCAACCACATCGCCGATATCAAAAGGTAGAATATTATTATCTAATCAACTATTAAATAATTTATCTACATCGTAATATTTTTTAATTCTTAATCGAATGTATACAAGCTCTACACACATATAAAGCTAAAAAATTTTGAACATAAGAAAAAATTATAAAGTTGATACAAATTATTATTATTTTAAACAAGTAAAAAATGATCTGGATCTACTTTTTTTTATTTGAAATAAATGACACTTTTTTAGTTCAAGTATTCCCCTATTTTTAAAATTTCACAATAATTTTTGTATATATGTATATAAAAGCTAAGGAATTGTAATACATACATATTTAAAATATGTTTGATATATATTTATATATAAACATGTAAAGGGGGACGGGATGAAAACGAAAATGAATGATGAAATTTACCTCAAAATAGATATGTCTATAAGATAGTAATTAAGATATACATAAATATAATAAGAAAGCACAAAAATTTGATTAGCAAAATAAATATCTTAGTATTTAGCACATAGTGATTAAAAGAACAAGAGCACTGGAAGGAAGCATTCATGTCATCTATCAATCAACACATTTATCAAAGTTTATGTCATGTATACAAATTTCTATTATATGTAAGCTTTTTTATTGTATATATATAATATATTAGCCTTAGAATTTTGTTCTAATACATTTGTTATTAGCATCATCATTCAATAACTTTTTTGATTCCGTTTTTTATTCGAAGATACGTACATATCTTCGTACGAATTATATTCACATTTACAAAAACAAAACGTATTGGGCATGCAAACCATTGGTATAATTAATTTTTTATAAAATGTATGTACTCCAAATAAAAATGTATCTATATTTTTGAAACTATATACACAGAAGAATCGTATTTTTTAAAGTCGTCCATATTCATTATCGTGTAGAAGAATTAAAATAGTTTATTTTAAATAGATCTTACATTTACTAGTCATAATATTTTTCTCTTAGTATTAGACCGTTTGCATTCTTTTCTTTGCAGTTATATATATACAATAAAATATTTTTTGTATATTGGTTTTGATATACAAAAGTACTAAGGAGATTTTAAATGTATATATCCTTGTTTAGCATGTGATGTAATATATTTCCAAATGTAGCATGTATTTATATTATTTTACAATTAATATAAGTTTATATTTAAAAGTATCTAAAGAGTAATATGTTGTAAATATATTACTGCTACCCTTTATTTTGTGTTAAATAAATATTTCTCCATGTAATTTGAATTTATTTGTCTCCTTGACCTGATCCTATTTAACATTATGTACGTGCAAATAATTAATATCTTTAAATATAAAAGTTATTTTACCATACATTTACATTATCAAGTAAAATAATTGTTTAAATATTGTTAACATATAATGTAAGAATCATCTTGGTTTAAAGTACATTATTGCAAATAAAATTTTATACATAAATCAGTATAATTTAATTTGATATTTTACAGTATTTTTAATAACAAATAAAATTAAATTACTTTTCTTATGTTTATTAGATTTTTGCATGATTATTTTTGAACATGTATTTACAAAGTTCACAAGTAGAAGAAAAGTATTTATTCCTGAATGAATGATGTTTATAACAACACGATCAATAAATCAATATGTAATTGAGTTGTTTTAAAAATTTGTTGAAACATACATGTGTATTTTATAGTGTTGGACGACGTGGCAACGACCAGTAACTCTTCACATGTGATGCTCAGTTCTACTCATTCCTTGGACACATTCAAGATATCACAATTACCTCGACAAGTAACAACCTGTAGTAACAACGATAATACTCATAATACATCATGCGGGAATATAATCATGGTTGAAAATTCCCTTAATACTAAACCTGCTTGTTCATCAATGGTAGTTCCATTAAGCACTCATAACTCGGGAACTATTTTACCGCTGTCTAACAAATTGAAAGTTACTCATAAATCTACTAAAACAATGCCAAAAATTACAGTCAACACATCTAATTTACAAAGAATTCATAAATCTCAAACAATGCAGAAGAATTGTCTTGCAAATGAGATTGATGATGAATTAGGAAATATATTAGATATACCTATAATTTTTGCAAAAGATGATGACAATTTAAACTCCATTGAAAAGAATCCATCTTTATCTCAGATTATGCCTATAGATGTACACGAGAAAAGCTCAACTAAATTAAACAATAGTACCAAAGTTGTTCTTATAAGCAATAAACAAGATAAATTACAGCAAACTAACAAATTCGTGACACCTTCTACTCAAGCTATTCTATACCCCAATGTGGCTGTACAAAACTTAAATCATATAATACTGCAGACAAAAACTCAAAATCCTACTTTGTCCAAAGCTAAAACTACAATTCCAATACAGACTCGTTCAAATCAACCTACTGTTAAATATACTAAAATAATTCTTGCAAAAAGAAGTTCTCAGTCAATTCATCAAAATGATAAAAACGAACAGGTCGTTGTAGCAAAGACAATGGACAAAGCTAATACACCTAAATTGCTAAATCTTAATAAAAATGAGCCCCGTTATGCGCAAATCGTTACACAGCAAGCAACAAAGATCGAAAATAATATATTAGATGAGGCATTAGAAATAGAAGATGCTATAAAAATGAACATTATAGAACGCAAACATATGCCTGTGCAAAGAATAGATATACCATTGCAGACAAATGACATTACAAAAGAAAGTTTAATTGAAACAAAGTTAAATGTAACTGAAGAAAATAATCTAGAATGTACTAAAATTAAAGATGTAATAAACTTGCAAATATAACATGTTTCATTCCAACTAATGGTGAATATTAGTATAAAAAGTACACAGATTGTAAATGTAGAATACAAGGTTCATAAACCTTGCACCAAATTTCACAATAACTATATATATGTATATGTATCTATACATATAGATACATACACAAATAATCATCTTCTCATGAGAATTTATAATTAAAGTAACATTTCATTTGTTCATTTGTTTATTTGAATGTAACATATTTTATAATAAAACCACTTAGTTGTTTATAAATCTAGAATATGCCGTTTGAATTGGCAAAATTATTACAGTATAAAAGGTAATTATTAGTGTTATTTACAAAGTGTGCACAATATTAGATAGTAAATTTTGTTTCATTCGTACAATTTGCGTTGTCTACTAGTATTAAGCATTGTAAGCTTTATAAAAATCTATGTATTCATTTGCAAATAATTCAGTATCATTTATAGTATTAATATATTCTTTAAATTCGGTATTTATAAAATGATGGTTTGTTATTGTACTCTGTACACCTGTCTTTTTTGGAACTAGAACTGCTGGTCTAAATACGACGCCGGTGGGATCAAATTCGATATAAAGTTCTTCTGGGGAACTAAAATCAATAAAAAATTCAAAACCTATTATACAATTATGGGTTACAATTTATGTTAAATAAAAGTAAAAACTACTTAAACCTACAATTTGGAAATTTCTGGAGATAAACTGCCTTCACCAGTAGGTGGCACATTCCAAGCTATGTGTTTTGCTATCTTTTGTACAGTACTGTGATAGTGTCGCTAGAATTAAAAAATGAGACAAAATTTAACAATAATTATGTGTAGATCCAATGCAATCATATACATTTATATCTTATGTAAATATATACTTGTAAAGCTGCAAGTTCCCACAATGCTGAACAATGTGCATTACAACACTCAGGTTCCTCTAATTCTGCTTGGTAAAAACCGTCTCCGGTAGTACAGTCAGTATCCAACAGAACATGTACTGCTTTTCCAAGTTGCATACTTTGTTTTATAATACCAAGAATACCAAGCGCCGAATTGTGTTGCAATTGTAAACTAATGGTAGCTATTCTTTTGATAAATGCTATTAAACGACTTTGTGTAATTCTTTTTCTTCTATGAATTAGAGCTTGAACTAAAATCTTTATAAGAATTTCCGCTTCCAAATGAGTTCTACCACAATGGACGTTTAATAAATTTTTGTATAAATGTGCATAAAACCTGTACAAATATTACCAGTTATAATAAGTTTATTCTTAGTTTTTTTCTTTATAGTTTTTACTCAGTACTTTAATACAAACCTGTAAGGATCAATATTTAATGCTGATCCTTGTCCTGATAATATTGTAAATATACACTGAATGCAATATAATTGATCTCTCAAACTTAAATTACCTTCTTCCATTCGTCTATCTATAGCAGTTACTAAATCTTGATAAAAATCTAAGTTTATACAATGTGCAAATCTGTAATTATTAAATATTATTAGCGATTACATAATATAATACATAAAAATAAAGTAAAAATTTGTCATACTTTGCCAGTCCTTCCAAACAAATGGACAAAATTTTACTACTTGGAGCTTGTTTTAAAATTCTAAAGTAAATCGTGAACACTACACTTGTTATTTCAGTAAGTAACTTTTGTTTAGATTGTTTGTTTTCTTCTGCTTTGGTTTCAAGCAATTCTTTTTCTACCTGTTCAAGTTTTTTACTTTTTTTTCTTTCTCGTTTACTTAAAGCAAGAATTCTTTGCTTATGAGACATCAGTTTTTTTTGTTTAGTTTCTTCTTCTTTCTCTTTATCTAAATTTACATCTTTTATTCGAAGAGACAAAAGTACTAAGAGAACTTCAGAATGTACAGAATGAGCTTTTAATTTTATATATTGATTTAATTTACGTACTATCTGTAAAAAGTTAGATAGTATACATGACAAAATTTCGAATCCATTTTGAATAAGTAATTAAAGTTTCTTACTTTAAGTGATAATTCTGCACGTTTGTCTTCTTTAAATATTTGAGAAATGCATTTTAAGACTTCTTGTCTTACAAACTCATTTTTATTATCCAACAATGGTATGAGAAAATTTGCGATATTAACAGAATAATTAAAGTATGGATGTGTAGTTAAAAGATCACACATGCATGTTACTGCAATTTTTCCTAATTCAACTTCTTGTTCATTTATTTGTCGTGAATCCCCCTTCTTCTTTCTTAATACGGTAGTTGCCTTTTCTAATTTTTGTAGGTAACGTTTATAATATCTTAATAATGCAGTTTCGTAATTTTGCAATGCAAATGTTTCTTTTTTAACTGGAAAAGAATAAATAACCTATATCTCTAAATTACAGCAAATAAAGAATTTGTAAATTGTTATAGTGACATACATTTTACTCCTTCTTGTTGAATTTGAAGAATTTGGTAAGATGGTAATAAATCTTTAAAAACTTCTAACAGAGAAACAGTTGCTAATTTTCTTACTGTAACATATACCTCTGGATTTGTCTCTTCCATTAATTCTAGTAATATTTTAAAATTGTCACATTTAGTTTCTGGTGTTTCTAAAAGACTGCTAGATAATAACCCTATTTTTAAACGTTTTGATCTTAATACTTCTTTACGATATGCTAAAAGTTCTATCATAGACATAGGTTTTTTAACTCCATTTTCATCGTCATCCTAAAAAATCAATACATGAAGATATACTTTTCCATAAACAGTAGCGTTCTATAAAGTATAAATTCTTACATGTAAACTTGATTCCATTTCCATGTTATTATTCTTAGAATCATACTCCTTATCAAATATATTTTGATTATCTTTGTCATTACTTTCTTCTTCAATCAACCTTTTCTGTATGACTCCATTTTTAGTTTTTGTAGGAAGTAACATACGAACATTTTTAGTACCTTCTTTCTCAATCACTTTTGACATAGTTGTTTCATATCTTCCTTCCAAAGTATCTTCATTTTCTTCCCTCTTATTATGCCTTTTATCATCAACTATGCTAAAATATAAATATATATATATATGTAACATATAAAAATTTCCATACTTTCTGTTTGTAATAATTTGAGTTCCATTATAACTTAAAGGATAAAGTAATAATAATATCCGTACTTATTTAAATTTAGATGTTTTAATATATTATAAGATTTGTTTGAAATAGCCTCTTTCAAAAAATCAAGATCATCTTCTTCAACCATATCCATAAGATCTTCACCATGATCGCTTTCTTCATCATCCACGGATTCTACATTTGGAACTACTGTTTTTGGAACTTGATTTTTAACTGGCTTATGTCTTCGCGTTTTAAGCTTTCCTTGTCTTGCAAGTTTAGTTCTTTTTTGATTACTCCTTTTTACCGCACTGATTTTAAGTTTTTTCTATTGAAAGGGATTGAAAGTTTAGGAACGAGATAATTAATTTTATTACGTATACCTTTTCATTAATGAAATAGGCAAAAAGTAAAGAACGGTATTATTTATACTGTCAAAATAGGTTAAATGTTACAGTAATATATATGCATTCAGAAGTTAAAGTTTCTATTACATTCAAATGAAATAAAATTATTTTTACTTACTGCCATACTTTTTCACTGAAGTGTTTATTTTAAACTATAATATTCTTTAAAATAATTAAGTAATTATTCACAGCGTTGAAATTGCTTTTACGTCAGCAATGGAAGTTCTGTTATACACGTGTTCGCAAGTACAGTACGCGCAAGTGCCGCGGCGAAAAAAGTTTGAGAACCGCTGATCCAAGCAATAGCTCTTTTACTTAATGAACAGAATATTTTGATGAAAAATGATCTTTTAATTTTTCAAAAATTTCAGTATGTTCTGTTACTTTATAATAAAACATTTTATTGTTACATTTTTGATATGTGGTACATATGGTTATAGTTTTGTTACAAGTGTAAGTTGTGTATAGTGAAGGAGTGAAAGTTTTGGAAACTTTAATTAAAATTAAATACTAATATTGAATCTCTTTTAAAGTATTTTAAATGTCATGTTCATAGTTCTATTAATTTTGTAATACAACATTTAAAGAATATCTTATATTAAAAAATAACCCAAAACTACGACAGTACATAGAGTATATGTATTATAGCGTATTACCTGTGAAGTGTATTTTGATGTTTTGAATTGGCTTAATATATTCATAGTATTTAATAAACAGCTGGATTAATTCTAAGGGTTACATTTTTAAACATCAGCGTAGGGTAAGTTATTATTTTTTTATAAACTTAAATTATTTTACAAATTAAGGTTATGTTTTGTGTCATCAAATGCATATTGCAGATGTAAGTTGAAGCAAATTACTGAATATAATAAAAATATTTATTAACTGAATACGGTCATTTTTATAAACATAAAAACAATATGTTTCTTGTTAATTCTTTAATTATATTGTACATACATAGTGAAAACTATGATGTTGAGATAAAAATAAAGTAAAATATCAGTAAGAGAATGTGCAAACAATACATCATGAAGGTCACAAAAAAATGTATAAACTTGTGATATAAATAGTTGTTGAATAATGTAGAAGTCATCAATAAAACTACATTTTTCTCAGGTTTATCATTTTCAGTTTGTGAAAGTAACGCGTAAAGAAGAAAGTCTATGATATGAATTTTGTATGAAATCATTTTTTCGTAAATAGTTATTTTACCAATAAACCTTTCTGAACACACTTCCAGAGAATCTTAAGGTACTCTTACAAATTGAAGTACAATAAAGACCAGCATCATACATTAATGGCTTCAATAGAGTTCATTTATGAATGAAATGAAAATATATATAATTGAACATTAGGTCATACAAATTTTGTAGCTTAAGATGCTATTTGTAGCATAATGCATTGTATAAATGTAGCGAAATATAAGAAATGACAGGAATGACGATCTGTTTTTATCATTATTAAATTACTTCTGCTATTTCATATTCGTAGTATTTAAAAAGCAGTACATTTACCATTAAATTAGTATGTTATTATAGCAGATCAATATGCATTTACTCACATTATGTACAACTTTATTAGATATATCTTTTTGCGCAGTATGAATTGCTTTAAATAATGGATTTATTTGAGGTAATCATATTTTAATTGGAGTAATAAAGTTATCACGAGATTCTATTGGTTCATCAAAAGTAACGCCACCGGTACTTTACGCATCATACATCATGTTTACAGTTTTATGAAGAACTACGATATTGTATGTTTCGTAATTATTTCGAAAAATTGTAATTTTATTATATATAAGTTAATATTGATAAAAGATCGTGCTCGGCAGAAAATGAAAAGAGATATGACCAATCTGGCTGTTCTCTGTTCATTACACTTATATATTTTTTATTATGTATACCACGTGGTTTCGTGGGTAACTAAGGCACAGTTACGATTCGACCTTTGCGGTACTCGCATCGCATTGCAGTTGAAAATGGTTGTATTTTTTTTTCTTTAATTAAGATCTCACGCGATACAATTGCGGTCTAATATTTTATATGTAACTACATAAATAAAGTTCTGTCATTGCGTTTTTGTATTAATAATAAGATGTGTTCCTCTTCGCAAAATTTCAATTTTTGCAGTTGAAATCAATGAAGTTGGGAAATCTTTGGAATTGAGGTATTTATTTGAAATTTATTAGGTAGTCTATCGTGTTTTTCCTTTACGTCGAATTTTAGTCATAAAAAGAATTATATTGTCTAAACAAAGAGGCAGATAAAATTTCGCGAAGTATAAATGTCACTGAATCATGATTCTAAGTCGAAAACGCAAGAAATTGGGATTTCTAAAACACGTTAAAATATAATGCATCTATATTTTCTTGTTATTTTTCGATGTAAATATGTGAAATTATTTTCTCTAGAGGTTTGTGTATATGTTGATTGTTCGGGTGCACCTTAAAAACGTTCAGTTGTTATAACACGTACCGCGAACACATCCCAGTACTATTGCATCGTCAACTAAACGAGTCAGTGAACTGTCCTCGGTGAATATTGTCCGTGATTACTTAACGTATTGCAGTAGAAAGTTGGCGTTTGCCGTGGCTATAGTGTAGCCTTTCGCATATCACTTTTGTTTCCGAAGGTTTTGATAAAAATTTTAAATCAACGAATCGTGGCAGAGTGTATGGGCAAAGGTGTCAAAGCGATAAACATTGAACGGATTGGATCTATGGATTTTGACGCAGCAATCAGTGGCATCTTTTCCACGGCAGTTATTAACGTGCTGGTCCAAAGTTTACAAGAAAGAGATTGTCAATGTCCTTCATCAAATAAAGTAGATAAACGGAGATCCAAATCATCAAAATGAGTAGTTAAGCCTTCATGCTCTTATTGACGAACGAAAGGCATCAGCGTTTCTTCTATTTGTTAATGCAAAAAAATATCACACGATAATGGATGGTCTCGTTGAGATTTTCCTTTTTTTTGGTGTTCTCTTCTACTTCTTCAACTTCAGGTAGCGTATACTTAATTTTTTTCTATTACGCATACTAAAGAACTGTTTCATTTTGCGGATCATTTCTTTTCATTTCTTTTCCCTTTTTCTGTAAAACGTTAGACGTACAATGATATCAAAGAAACAATGGTATTAAATGTCATAACATACGAAGTTCAGCCTAAAGAGATTCTAGGTGCACACGGCTAATACATAACTGACGGTACATGTAAATATATACATGCGCAGAGAAGTTCTTTTATGTTATATTATTTATTATTTTTATTAATATTTCATTAACACCTCGATGAAAATATTTGTTAATCTATTGCGTACTGTATTCGTCACGTATATAATCAATCATTAACAAGAAAGTTGCAAAAGTTTGTATATTTAAAATACACTTAAAATTAGATTCATTTTATATAATTTGCAACAATTCGTTTTGTGTTAATGACTATTATTTCCACGATCCAATTTTGAATTATGTATAAATAATGCTCTAACTTTATATATGTTATAGATTTGCATAATAACATTTGCGATGCAAGATAAATTGTAGTCGTTCAATGCTTTCGTGGTAGTGAAATATACAAATTTTCACCTTTGATAACCTAATATAACTTGATAAGATCGCACGTGGTGCACATAAAAAGTATAGAAAAAGAACACTTATCAATAATACATTTTTGAACATTTTTTCCCTAATGTTTTTTACGAATATCGTATCTTAATCTCTTACGAATTTTGTGTAACTCGAAAACAAAATTGCCAAATATAGTAATCGTAGAATTATCAGCGATGGACTTTAAAAAGTAGAACCACAAAGTAATGGAAAAAGGAACTGCATAATTATTAATTATATGTATTATGATTCATGATTAATTAGTTATTTATTAAAATACTTCTCTATAAAGAAGAAATTCCATAATCGATTATAATGTCTTTGATATTTTTGTCTAGTGATACTTTTACCTATCCTATTTAAGCTTATACTTGTCTTGCTAATAAAAGAAGTTATGTGCACAGAGGAACAGTTATACCGGATCATTGTTATTGGACATTTTGAAAATAAGGATCGTTTCCTATAAACGGCTACCAACGCACGGACACGTTTACCTTAATAATCCATATATTCTTAAAACGTACACGAACTAATTTCTTAATACTGCTTACTTCTAACACGGAACACAATATTCAGCATTCGTTTATGTAACCGACACACGATATGTTCCATGAAATTCAGATCTTATAGCCAGGTGTACCTTTACTCATACGATATGCTTTGATTGGTTTATAATCTTGTCACAGTATTAAATGTTATACGTGACAGATTCCGCATTACTTTTAATCTGTTTTATACGTCAACGAAAATAGCTTTGTACTAATTTCTGTTTTACTATTTACTTAGCATTACAAAAATGTGAAAATGATAAAGCATTCGTTCAAAGGAGAGATCATTTTACCTCAATATATTCTTTCTTTGCTCGCTGAAATATATTAATTTATAGTCATGTATTTTATTGTATGAATTATTGTCGATATCATACGAAACTAAGAAAAAGAAGTTGTTAATAATTTTAAGCCTTGGAAGTATATTTCATCTTGTATACATATTCATATGTAGAACAGTTACTCCAAACTTTTACTATTAAAAGTTAATATCTCAAGAAGAAGAGCATAGTATATTTTAAAACGTTTAAAATATGAATTTTATGTACTTTGATCTGATGTTTCTATCATTTCTTTCGCGATATTAAAGACCTCTGATTTGTAAGGTCAAATCTTTGATATATTATATATAAGTTAATTAATTATACATACATATTTCACATGTATAAGAAATTAAAATTCATTAACGAGCAGCAAGAAAAGTTCCACAAGTTGAAATTATGTGTATGAGTGTGCTGTAAAACAGATCCATCCTGTTAAATTTCAGGATATATGTTTGAAAAAAAGATTATTTCGCATTTGCAATTTGCAACTTCAATCAATTGCATCAATACGGTTAAAGTATCGAAAATTATGCGTAAATAATACACGGTTGCGCGTGTATGACGCATAAAATGTAAGAGTAAGACGCATAAAATTATGTTTGAATTATATTCGATCTATCTCTGTTAAAATGCATATCATAAGGAATTCAAAAGGAATTATTTTTAATAATTGTTTGTATAATTATAGGGCTTCTAACATGGTTGACGTACTGTCGACGCGTTTGCAAGAAGTGTATGCGAAATGGGAAACCAGAACAAAAATAAGACGAAATCCGGAATCGAATACAACACGGTTTTCGATAGAGGGTAAGATTTTTACATCCAAAGTAGCGAAATGATTAAGAAACTGCATATTTATGTTATAGAGTTTCGGCGAGCTGATCAACAGTTGTATAGGAAAAAGGCACAAGACAGGGAACAAGTCAGAAAAATTCGAGAAAACTCTCTGTTTAAAATTAAAGAAACAGAGCCGTTAGCTCCTTTGGTTAATGAAAAATCTTCGTTCTTACATTATTGTTGCAGAAGTTGCACTCCATCATCTAGAGTAAGTATCACATTACTTATTGTTTGAACTTCAAGGAAGATATTTGATGTGTCGTTTGGATTTCTGTTTACCTGTGAGGTACATGTAAAAAGTAGTAGTTATAATACAATGAAATCAACTTTTGAAATGTATATCACAGATAAGAATCACTCAAAAATCATTAATGATATTAAAAAACCTTGTATCGTGTATGAATAGTAGTTTTTGTTTCGATGTGTTTTTATGATAATGTTACGAATACGGTGCAAATACATTGGAATCTTCAATTTATAGTATTTTTAAAGAACTACAAACATTACAGATTAACTTTCAAGTGTTGAGCGCCTAGAAATGTACAACTATGAATCTCTAGTTACCGAATTAACACGCCACCTTTGAAAGCGCATTTGATTACGTAACTGGTTAACCGAATTTCAACAATTTGTTTGATCAAAATAAACAAGCGGTTCGCACAAATGTATAATGTAATATAAAAGTGTTAGTGCGGAATTAAAATATAAATTATGTAGTTTTGTATATCACTACATGATGAAAGTAACTTTTCACCTTCGGTATAACTACATATAGTTAGAGAAAAGATACAAAATAAAGTGCTGTACCTACAAAGATAATTTTGTTTGCTGACAAAATTCATGAACTTCCGATGATGAAAGTGTTCACTTTTACAAGTAAATAAATCATCTTGTTATATTGATATTTATGTGTCAATATATCGAGATATGATGTCGACAAAGTTCAAATATAATCATTATACCGATAAAACTAAATACCGCACGAACGTATAGCAATTGAGAGGGAAAAATGTCAGAAGAATTACGTGAACTTTTTTCACGATGGTTACGTATTATCGTTATACGTGGATATCGTGAAAATGTAAGTCACTCGAAAATGATTATGATATTTATGTTAAATATCCTTATCTTCCTTGATATTTTAACCCAACAATTAAATTAATTTACAATCAGAAAATACTCATTCATGTACATAAGTTTTCTACTATTTACATATTTCTTCCATTATTTATTTCTATATTCTTTTGCAGAATTCACTGGTGAATACCATTAGCAAACAGCATATGCCTTTTGGTTTAAATATACTGATAGTTAAACCAGGTTTATCACTATTCTCCAAAGTGTTTTATTGTATTTCACATGTTTATAGTTTTAAAGAATACAATTATCCCAGGGTAACGCAAACTGTAAGTTAAAAATGTAGATATATTTGTAACATTTATAGTAACAGAATTGATCTTTGCATTTGATTTATAGATAATACTTTCTTCTATAGGTTTTGGAAGATGAAAGATTAAAAGAAGCAATTAAATTGACTGCTTGGGAAAAAGTTGCCAATGATGAGTGTACAGAGCAAGTCGCTTTAGCAAAAGCAAAAGCTAGAGCTAAAACTATATTACTTGAAATGGAAAGCAAAATAAGCAACCTTTTACTTAAAATAACAGCATGGTTACTTTATAAATTACTGCCATGTTTTATACAATCTGCTGTAGTATTACCATCTCAGATAGAAATGTTGAAAACAGCAAATGAGACTGGCCTTCCTTTGATACTGGTTCCTTTGCATCGTAGTCATCTAGATTATATTATGATCAGTTTTATTCTTCTTTCAAACAATATTAAAAGTCCATTGATTGCAGCTGGTAATAATCTGAAAATTCCATTCTTTGGGTATGTTATGAATACATGCATATCGTATAAAAACATAAATTATATGTATACTATTATATGTATATATTAATCTATTTTCATGTGTCAAATAGGCGGTTTTTGCGAGGTTTAGGCGCCTTTTTTATAAAACGTCGAATTGATCCTGTTGTGGGTCGTAAAGATGTTCTTTACCGCGCCACTCTTCACACCTACATAATGGAAAGCTTAAGAGCAGGCCATAACATAGAATTCTTTATAGAAGGTGGACGTACAAGAACTGGTAAACCATGTATGCCAAAGGGTGGTATTCTAAGTGTAATTCTTGATGCATACATGGATGGAATTATTGAGGATGCACTATTAATACCTGCTGCAATAAATTATGAACGGCTTGTTGACGGAAATTTTGTTAGAGAACAACTAGGTCAACCAAAGAAAATGGAAACATTTGGATCTACAATTAAAGCTATATGGTCAACCTTAAGAGGGAATTATGGTATTGTTAAAGTTGACTTTTGCCAACCCTTTTCACTTAGAGTACGTTATTTAAATATTTTTTATGTTGCACTTGATATTTATTATTAAATTCGCATTTTCATTAATATCATACAACTTTTTTTAATATAAATAGGAAATGTTAAAATCTCTTCAAAATCAACAAAATAAGTCAATTGGAGGGAAACCGCCTGCAATTGAAAGGACTTTAAAGTCTACGATGTCTAGCTCATCGTTGTATGGTACAGATGTTATTGTAGAAGAATACCGTCAATTAGTTGACAGTATTGCGCGTCACGTTGTATATGGTAAGGATACAATAATTTTATAAATATTAATATATTTCGTACCACAATGTTAATGTAAAATACTTTTCAGATTGTGCCAGTTCAATGCCAGTAATGTCGACTAACGTTGTTGCATTCTTACTTTTAAACAAATTCCGAGATGGTTGTACTTTAGATAAATTGGTTGAAGCTTTCGATTTAATAAGGCAAGAGTTAGAAACCCGTAATAAAGATGTTGCATTTTGCGGAGAAACTATTGATATTATAAATCATGCAGTTAGTAAGAAATAGATACTTTATAAATGTTTGATTATTTGACAAATATATGCATACCTTTACTTTATTTTTTCAGTTAGACATCTTGGGTCCGGGTTTAGTAAAACAACAACGTCAAGAAATTACAGAAGCAATTGATGATCAGTTGATTAAATCGAATTTTGTTATTGCAATCCGTCCTGTGTCAATTCTACCAAATGTAATCGAACTATCTTATTATAGTAATACATTGTTAACATGTTATGTTATGGATAGCATAGTAGGTAAGACAAACCGCAATTCTTAATTTACTTCGTTTTATAACTTATTTATTATATTTTCAGTAACAGCTTTGTATGCTGAATTACAGTCACAGATTAATGACCCAGTAGCAATTGCTCAAAATGATATTACAGTATCCAAAGATCTTTTGATTGAAAGATCACTTAAACTTTGTGATATTCTTAAGTACGAATTTATTTTCTGCAAACCATGTCAAGAATTAGAACGTGTTATTATAGAGGCTATAGAAAATCTTTCGCATGCAGAACTTATTAATTTACCAGAGGTAGAGTACTTGACATAATTATGTCATTATTTAAAAGATACTCATATAAATTATTTAATAGGAATGTTATTTGCAAGAAGAACTGTGGAGTAAAAGATATGCACAAAATTTTGATGATAGTTCAGATGAAGATTGTTATAATACAATTAAGACTAAAAATATTCAGTACAAAGTAAGTATTTTTTTAATTTAAATATATTTTTTAATAATTTTAAAAATTAAAAAAATTTTTTTTTAATAGCTGAATTTACTACCCGAGTATGCGCAACGCATTGAATTTCTTCATACATTATTACGACCATTAGTCGATACTTATACCTTTAGTGCCTTTACTCTTAGAAAATTAGTAGGGCGATCACTTTCCGAAGGCGATCTAGTTTATGAAATTTTAAGTAAGCTGAAAACAAATTTAGATCGTAGCGTAGTAAATTATGGTAAGTACATTAACATTCGATTAAATTTTTTTATATCATATATTCCTAACATATAATATATTATAAGTCGATATATCGTTAATTTTATTTTAAAACAGGTGAAAGTTTATGTGTTGATCCAATAAAGAACTCATTAAAATTATTTGAAAAATGGAATGTCTTGGAATGTTATTCACAAGAGAATATAAAAATTTTCTATCTGAAGGATGAATATGATACAGATTCAGCTGTAAAGGAAGTTTATGATACAATAGCAACCTTTAAATGGGCAAGAAACGTAAATTAAAGGAAAATGTAAAGTAATTTTCATAATATACTATTTCTTTTATACGAGAAGACAATTTGTTATGAAGCTTTGTACATAATGGCCAATAAGTATGAGGTACAATATAATTTTTATGTACATTATAATATGCAAAGATTTGCAAATTCTTCTTTGTATAAACTTGTTGAATGATTTTCAAGTCCTATTTTGTATAGTTAAGTCTTAGATTTGAATTATTATAGATACATATACGAAGTCTATATCAGATAGTTAATGTGATATTACTGTACATCAAAAATATAGATTTATTTTAATAAAAATAATCTTGCATAATATTCGATGGAATGTCAATAATTTTTTTTATTATTAAGAAAAAAGTACATATACTTATAAGGCACAAATCTATTTTTATTACATTTTTATAAGACAATAAACTAGCAAAATACATAGCTATTTTGTATGAGATGAGCTCTTTTTTATTGTATGATAATATATAAAAGTTGAACAATCTCTGTAATTTTGAATATGTTCCTAATTAAAGACACATTCTCTTAGAATTTAATAACTGAAGCAAGTGGATAACTTCTTCGTATGCCCATACATTTTTCTCTATCGATAAATAATGCATCAACTTTAGATTTTAAATCAGTTTCTAAATTAGATCTAGTGCGTAGAAGTTGTTGATGTTGTGCTTCAAATCTTTGTAATTTTAAATTCATGTCGTGTATCAATAAGTTAATCGTTTCTACTTCCTCGATCATTCTATATAAATAAATATGTGATATTTAAAATTAAGATATAGAAAATTTCAGAAAATTTCTAATATATACCTTAGTTGAGCATAATCTTTACATAACTCAGCAGCTGGTCGATGTGTTCTACTTTCTAAACGAGTATGCGCAACTTTAAGAGCAGAACTTTTATCACCTATAGCTTTTTGTATTAATTGCAAATTCTTTTCAATCTCAAATATTTCTTGTTGAATCTATGATTGTATTTATGAATTAAACACTAAAAATTTCATGTTCAAAACAAATATAATTTCAATTACTTTGTGTAAATGTATTTGCAATTTTTCTTTTGCTTCGAGCACCTCTGCAGCTCTTCTGGCTAAGGCATTATTTGTATTTCCCCATGCTTCCCACATTTCGTGTCCGACCGCGTCTATCGCGATATCTATATCACTTCGCAATTGACTAGATTTTGCTCGTTCCGTTTGCGATTTCTTAACTACGTTATTAGAAGCTTCAGCCCATGATTCGGCTTCCGTAATACTTGAGATTTTAAAACATAATAAGTCATGAACCGTATTTTGAAAATAAATAAAGTTACCTGGAGTCATATTTTTCGATACCACCGTAATATTTTAATCCCCGACTAAAATTATTCATTTGATGACACGTAATATCAATTCCAAGCGCAGCTTCTTTATTTTTTATGTCGATTTCCAGTTCGTTTTGCGCCGCTCTGCTATTTGTGAGCTGCGTAGAAAGGAATTAATTACACAATGGAGCGGTATCAATTTATATTTTTATACTTACTTGGTTAATACATTTATCCGTAAAGTGTTCTAATTTATTTTGACAATTTCTGACTACTTCTACCTCCTTTAAAAGAGCATGTTCAACTTGATCGTGAACCAAATCGAAACCTGTCCTAGCTTCGCGATAATATAGACATTCTTGCGCTATGTGTAACTGACCTTCTAAATTTTGTATTGTGGTTTGTAAATTCCGACGACACTCTTGCATCTTGTTATTTTCTATTACCAATCTTTCCAATTCTGAGGCCACTTCATTCCTCCAAAATGTGGTGTCTGTAATTCTTTCCCCTAATTTACGACCAGTTTCAATTTGAGCATTCTGTACTTTCTCATCGGATTCTCTGAAATTGTATAGATTCTCTTCTACGTGTAAATTGTTCCTCAAAATATTGCTCGATATTTAATAAAAACATTAGAATATTATTACCGCATTATTCGAATGGTATCCTGTCTTAAGTTTTCAGAGAAATTTCTGTTAGCATTCGATTCATTGTAGAGTTTTATCTGATTTTGCACCCATTCGTATGGACCATATCTTGTAAAAAGTGAAGCTCGTGCTGCATGTGCAGGATTTCTATCGAAACCAGTCACTAAATTTGGAAATCGTAATGGTTCCGTAGCCATCCCTTTTGGCATATAACAAGTATCAGTGAGCAAATTTGTCACTGGTTGCGCGGGTCTAAGATAATCAGAAAAGGGAAATAACTACGAGATTAACTAAGATGCGAGTAATTTAAAACAAACTAATATTTAATTTAATGGATATTCTTACAAAGAAGATGCATCTATTATTTCATATCCTAAAGTTGGACGCCAAGGATGTGGTTTCGGAGTTTGAAAAAATTCACCAACTCTAACTGAAATCGGTGGCCCAGCTATTTGTTCCATGCATGGTAGTACACCCACTGTACTCCATGGTTGAAGTTGCTAATAATAGAAGATTAAATTAATATGTCTTTAATATAATCTCTATTCATATTTATATAAATACAAACCGAGTACATAACTGTTTCTTTCTTTGTCTCGGTTTTGGTATTACCCATGTCGCTCTTAATTTAAATGTCAGCCGAAAGAATTTAATATTTATTTCGTAAAAAGAAAAAACTTGATCTTCATAGGGTATTCTTTTAAGTTTTAATCAATTCGATGAACAATTTAATAAAATGAATGGTTTATTAAGTCGGAATGGAGGATTATTTGAAACCCGGAAACAAAGTTGTCACGTGACGCCTGTCATATGATTCTAGCCTAGTCAGGTGCTCTGTTACACTCTGTTCTGCTTGACTGTAGTTAATCAGTACTTGTCTGACTCGCCCAATTCTGTCCGAGTAAAAAGCATCATGACACGATTTCGTACCGTTTTCTCTTTCGTTCTTATATTGAATATTGCATATGAAATTTTACCTTTACGCGCTGATAATGCGGTACCTGTTTTGCTATGGGGTGGATCAGTTAAATCTGATTTATCGAGAAGTGCCGTGAACCCCTTTTTAAAGACTACCAGCGAAGAATTTGATCTTTTCCTGCGTAAACTATTAGAAAATTCACCTCCGGTTCTACTTTATATGAAGGAAAATTTGTGCACCGAAGATTTAGTGAAACATAAACAGGTTATTGTAGTGTACTTGAATAATATTTAGTCAAGAACTCGTTTGCTAGTAGCTTCGAATATTAATATATTCGATTTTTAAACCTTTTAGCATCTTCAGAAAGTTGCTGGCGACTCTTTACATTATTTTTCTGCTGTTGAAAAAGCAGTGAATACCATCGAAGACTTACCTATGTATAATCAGACTTATAATGATTACGTGGATGTGGTGCCCGATGGACAGTTATTAATCGTGCCGATTAATAATTTAGACATTATTCCAGAAACATACAAAGCAGTAAAAGATTCTAATCCTAATTCAATAGCTGTACTCACAGGAAAATCATGTAGTTATAGAAGATCAGAACGAGTAAAAAGAGATGCCAATGAGAATACTACTGTTAAACCTTTTAAAGTTTCATCAAGCAGAGTACTATTATATTCTAGTCGAGCATTGTTGTTAAAGGTAATTTTAATCATTAGAATTATACTTTAAGGCTATATAACTGAATGCTTGATATATGTTCTTCCTTCTAATAATAATTTTTATCTTTAACAGCCAGGGGAAGGAAGAGATGAAATACAACTTACACTTAAGCCTACGGTCTCTGACGAACCAGGCCCAAAAAAGTCTTCGTTTAGTTTAGTCCTGCAATTTAATGGAACCGAAGATATAATTAAACATAAACTTGCATTTATATTTGAAGTTAAAACTGCAGGATATTACACACTTAAAACAGTTAATTACACATATTTCACAAATACTAACAATGAAGAGAAACACAGTTTAGTAACTGATACAAATATCGTTTTTCCATTTAATTTCTCATACCATTGTTCGCAATATATTATATTTAAAAATAGTACAACTGTCTTAAATATCACGGATTTGCAAGTACAACTTGATGCAAAACAAAGTTACAAAGATAACAACACAAAAATTTTTAATGATGCATATGATTGTGTTGGTTTTACTACAATTCCAATTTGGACAGGGGTATTTGTTACTGCCATATTAGCTTTAATTATGATTTGGGGTCTTAGTATGATTATAGATATTCGCACAATGGATAGATTTGATGATCCTAAAGGAAAAACAATTACTATTGCAGCTCAAGAATGATATAATGTAAAATTATTAGAGATATATGTACATATATGCCATAGTATGCTCTAATCTAATAAATTATCAAACAGATCTTCAATTTCATGGTAATAATTTGTATACATGTATAATGTACATTAAATAATACTTCTAATACTATCTACTTTCTAAATACATTAAAGCATAACACTTATTTTAATTTGCTACAATAACGTTTTGCTGTAATAAAATGAATTTCATCATTCCATTTATTTGAAACATAATGTACCATTTTCAGTATTTGTATCTTTTTTTGTAAATGATAATTATCTTTGTAGTATTTACTGCATATAATTCTGTAATTAAATGTTATTTTATAATCACGAAAGGACATAGTACTATGTATTAATGAATAAGTAAATATGCTATTGTAAATTTTTCAACAATGGAACAACATTGTGATATAATTAATGATTGATTAAAACTCGTATAAAATTTATTAAAATATTTCATATTATACATTATGTATAATAGTATACTGTATTGATTGTAATAAGGTAATAATATGTAAAATATTAATGTAGTCGTCTACGTACATATACATATAAATACATGATTACACTCATATATAAATATCTTACAAAACGTCACTCAATTCTTTAATTGTTTTTAATGTTTCTTTCTAAACAAAGATTGTAATACTATATTTCATAAAACTTTAATAAGTTTAAAATTTGTAATGCATGTAAAACAAATATTTAATCGATTTCATTGCATGTTATGTGTAACATACTGGAACTTTTGCACCATGTATTACAATGAATACCATGGAATAAGGTGGTAAAATAACTGGTTGTGTGGGTACTGATACTTTTGGCTGAAATGATGGTAAATGATCACCAGGTTGCAATAAATTCAGTATTTTTCCATTCATCTTTATGGTTCTAAAAATAATTAAAATAGAATAAAATATACAATTTATTCTACTTTGATATACATATATATATAATTATTATTACATACCGTGATTGTAAATTATCAGAAGTAAGTGCATATGAAAAAACTTTAGCATTCTGAAATGTAGGAATTCCTTGAAATATAACTTGAACAGGAGATTTGTTAACATTAACTCCATATATCGTAATTGCTGGAATTCCGCTAATTAATGCTTTTTCAGGAGTGCAATGTGCGTAAAGTCGAATGTAATCAAGATTGTTTTCAAACGTTATTCTCAATACTTTTTCTGAGACGAATTGCTTATAAATTACACTAACCCACCAGTCAGGATTTGGTATAATATCAGGCCCTATCATAGCATAATTTCCACCAAATAACGATTGTCTAGTAACAACATTTAAACCTGCACTAGCACTATATCCTAACTTATCAAGCCATAAAAATCCAGCGACAAATCTATCTGACAAATTTGGAGCACCACTACCAAAAGCTGTACTTGTTTCCGCTACAAAAAAAACTTTCTTTAGATTGGTTAAATTTGCAGGTTTATATAGCAATGGTTGATATAATAATATATAATCACATACATAACCACATAGAAATAGCTCTTCCTGGCGACTCAATTGCCTCTTTCATAGATTTAATTTGCATTGGTAAATAATTAAAAGTTGAGACATTTATAAAATCAGTTAGTTGAGCTTCTCTTCCATTAAGGTAATATTGGTGCCAAGTAACATAATTTATACTATCTTTATCATTTCTTAAAAACAGTTTTGTATAATTCTCTCCCACACCATCTCCTACATGATTTACTTCTGGACCCACAAGAAGACTTTCATTATATCCTAATTCGTTTAATAACTGTCTCAAGTGACAATAATCATGTGCAAGTTGAGTTGCAGTAACAGTTCTGTTAAATACATGATGAAATGAATTTGGTTCTGAAAATTTATCACATTGCGGTACTACAATTAAAAAGATAAAAAAATTGAATATATAAATCTGACTTTACCATTTCCTAGTTGCCAGTCTAATTTCATATTTTTATTTTTGGCAAATGTAATTATATTTTTAGCATTACTGTCATCCCAGGAATTATTTACATTTCTAATTAATACATTTAAATCAAAGATCATTCGCAATTTTGATTCAGTTGCAAAATTGTACAAATTTCCAAAATCTCTTCCATTGATTGTAAAATTACTTATGTCTTCATTATCTACAGGACTAATTTCTTTTTCAGAAATTATTTGTGCTGTCTACGCAATTAAGTTTATATAAGTTGAAGTATATATACTTTTAAATACTTATATCCATATAACTTATTTGTAATATAATCACAGACCAACCTCATTGAAATATAAACAATCTGCAGATGTGCCACCTATTCGAATATAAGCTGGCGCAAGGTGCCGAGCTAAGTTTATAAATTTATTATTTTTAATTGGAAGATTTTTGATGTCACGAAGTAAAGATGTATCAAGAGCGAATGATAAAAATTTATTAGATACAGTGTTTAGAAGCAAATATTTTGAATTTAAATAAATTACATGGCTGTGGACTGTTTCGTTTTCTGTATTATTAAAATCCCATGTTGACAAGGCCAAAAATATCATACAAAAACCCAGAAAACCAAGTATAGGATATAATACTGCTCCTGAAAAATTTACAAAATATATATTTCAAATTTTTAATATCAAGCATGCATTGTATTGTGTGCAATATAGCAGTAAAATTGGTTCTGTATTAATAATACATGAAGAAAATATTACACAAAACTGTGATTAAAATGCATATTTCTATAATTTGTATATATATGTTATGAAACATAAGTTTTGATCATAATTACATATTTAACTTACGGCTTTGAATTTTATCAAATCTCTCATACTGATTTTTACCATGATTATTAGTTTTGAAGTAACTCATAATTTTGTAGGTTTTTTAATTATCTGTATGTTTGAAAATAGTTTAGCACAAATATGTAGGACATGTACCGTATTTTAATTGAAATTAATATTTTAATGCATGTTTCTGAAGACGCTGTGAAATAATTTACCGACGAGACTCTTTATTCAGTAAAAATGGATGATTCTTCCGTGTTTGCTTTTGATTAAAATTTGTACATTGTGTGTACATAATTTTATTATTGTTTAAAAACGTAGATCCCTTTTTTTTAGCATACTTTTCCTTCGTATTACTATATCTCGGTTGTTCTATATTCAATCGGTTTGTAAATTGTTCCTGTTTACAAACTATAGCAATTATGTTAAAATTACATGCAACGTATTATTTTTTCAGGTTTGTTTGAAATATTATTTCACAAATAATATTATTTATGTTCTTGCAATAAAGGTACCTCGAGGCGAAACTTTCTCAGATATTGAATCTAAGCTAGAACTTGATGTTTGAAAAAGCAAAGAGCGACTTCGATGTACTGCAATACGATTGCGATAGGACAAACTGCGCCGACGTTTCTGTTTCTTATTTAATTGCTGTTTTGATTCTGAACTACTTAATTCGTCTTCGGCCCAAAACGGTCGATCAGTGTCATCCGATATTGGTGGATTTGGTACTGAATGCTTAAATTAAAAACTTATTGAAATAAAAAAATATATTTTTAGTAACATTAACTTACAATTTCTTGAGAAATTTCGAATGTAAAATATTGTTTTTCTCTGTGTTCTGATTGATTCAATACTTCGACAGGAGTAGTGTAGGATGATTCATTTTCATAACCTTCATCATCTTCAGAAGTTTGTATCATTTCACGTGTGTCACCGCTAGCATAATAACCCATTATGAATTTTATTTAAATTTTGAGTTGTACAATATATTATAAAATTAATATTTCTGCGTAAATTTGGCGATATTAAGAATTTTTTAGATGTTTTATGCGTTTCACATTTTGATGCTTATGAGAAAGTCAATTTTGTTGAATACATGGTAGCCGTTTTTTATAATGGTAGAACATGTATAATTGTATAATCTACAGTTTGAAATTTATTTGTTTAGTACATTTCTTTTGTTATTTAATACTTTTTAAGATATACACTTTTTAAAATGCTTTTATTTTTCATAAAACAAAAGTTTGACATTGATTTTTTTGTATTATATTGCAAATAACTAATTTTCTTAATTATTGTACAATTAGTATGTTATCAAGAACAAAAAGAAAGATAAGTGGAACCAATTTTTAAATTATTAATATGAAATTTGTTCTTGTTTTTTTTAATGCTATAGAAAATTAAAGGAAAGTTACATTGCTTGAAGTAATAATACTTCTTCTCATACACCTTAAGTATCTCTCATGTCCAATGTTGTACCTTTATGCCAACAGGACATATATATCCTTTCTGTCACTTTTCTTTCAATAAAGTTCACAAGAACTTTAAGGCGTATCACATTATATGTATGTATACACATAAAGAGAAAAACAATTTAATCATTTTCTGATTTTCTACGTTTTTTTGAACGTGGACTATCAGTATCATGTGGACTTGGAGTGATATGACTTCGTTTTCTTTTTATACTACTTTCACTGGTCTCGCTACTACTACTTGCTGCAGTTCTTGTTTCTCTTCTGAGTGTTCCTTCTCCTGTGACTTGTACTAATATCTGAGACAAAATTTAATAATCTAAGATTTAATAAAAATAATAATTATAAAGAAACAAGATTTTAAATCTTTTACCTGCATATGTTGCAAACACTCTTCTTGCATTGAAACTGCCATTTTATAAATAAATGTATCGTGTTTATTATACATAATGGCATTTTGGAACATTAACATAACATCACGTTGAAAATGCATTGTAGATCTGATCGTACCATTGTCTATATTTTTCTTAATGGTGGATAAGTCCATAGGTCTAAAAATGACCGAATGATATCCTGGTGCTTGATCCTCTGTAATAGGTCTTAAAAACACAGATGCATACTTATGTGTAGCAAGTCGATTATAAACTAGCATAACTGCTTTCTTCCATGCTCTATAGTCTGCACCTTCTCCCGTAGCTTCATTTTCAGGTTCACTATCAATAGAAACATTCTGTCTCTTTGAATAAGTTTTCATTGCACGTCCTCCACTTAACTTGCTTAGTGATGATTCTTCCTCATCTAATTCAACAGTATCTTCTCCAGCACTTATTATAGATTCTGGTTCCTTTTTTACATCTTGTTCTATATCAATGCTTTTCTTTTCTTCTTTCTCCTCTTTTATTTGAACTTCTTCTTTTTTAACTTCTAGTATCAGAGTATTCTCCAACTGAATTTTTGATTCTTCTTCTACTTTTGATTCTTCATACACATTCTCTTCTTTTTTAATAACAGGAATATCAGGCTCAGATTTAATAGGTTCTATGGACTCAAGATTTGAACTTTCTATTTCATCTGGAGATACTAATTGAGTAGAATCCTCTACAATTGCTGTTTCCTCTATTTCTTCTTCTTTAATTTCTATATCTTGTAAAATAGAGCTTGTTGTATCTTCTGAAGAATCTTTCGTATCTTCTTTCTTAAATTCGTCTGTATAAAGCTCCAAAGTTTCATCCGTCTGTTCTTCTTGTGATTTTTCTGGAAGTTCCTCACTTACTTCTATAATAGTTTTCTCCTTCACTACAATTATAGGTTCTTCTTTGAATGATTCAATAGATTCAGTACTTTCAATTGTATTCTCTATGACTTGTTCTTCTGTTATTTTTTTTTTATCATCTGAGCTACTTTCATCATCTTCTAAAATTAAACTAATATCTTGTGATTTCTCTGTATCTTCAGTACTTGGAAGATCGTTTGTTATTTCAGAAGAAATACTAACAACTTCTGCTGATGGAACATCTTGTTGTTCACCTGTAATTTTAGCAAGATGCATTTCCAATTGATCTAATTCCATATTGCTTTTATTTTCTAATTCCTCAGAAGATACCCTTTGTAACTTATTAGTAGGTAATTCTTTAGTTTCTGGTACTACTACTTCAGTATCTTCTTCTTCCTCTTCTTCTTCGATTTCATCTTCTGCTATTTCATCAGTTACCTCTTTCATTGGCATTTTAGAGTCATTTTCTTCAATTTCTACATTTGAAGTTGAATCCATTGTATCAAATTCATTAACTATTTGTTTTTCTTCCAATGGGGTATGTTTGCTATTTTCATCATCTTGAGTTTCTAATTCAGGATTAAGTTCTTCATTCAACGTTACTCTTTCATCACATGTATTTTCTTCAGATTTTACATTATCAGGTGCACTTCCTATAGTTTCAGATATCTCAGCAACAATAACCTTGGGTTCTTGTGGTTCAATGGCTACAGTTCCAATAATCTCTGCAATATTTGATGTACTAGAATCAATTTCTTCAATAGCCATTTCACTTTCTGGTGAATTAGAAAGCGAAACAACTTCATCTACATCCCTAGGTTCTGGTCGTTCTGTTACTACAGGTATCTCTTGTATTTGAGACATAGAAAGAGTATTAATTGTTGAAGGAGCTGTGTCTAAAGTTTGTGGACTACCGTTTGTTATTTCTTCTTTTATCAACTCTTCTATATCTCCAATAATTTCATTAATTTCATCTTTATCTATTACATCTGCCATTATATCTTTGCGTATTACATCATCTATATGGTCGATAATTTGTACCATGCTTTCTGTAACTGGAATATTTGATGTATTGATTGTAAGAGATTGAGTAGGTACAGGTAGTTCGTTCTGAACCGTTACTTGATGTACAGATTGATGCTGCACATTGTGTACCTCATTAGGAGGTACATTTTGCACATCATGTTGAGATATAATGGTCGAAGTTGTTTGTAAATTAGGTAAAAGGCCTCGTTGTGCATTAGCGGGCATCTCTAATAACATAGACAAGGTTGGTGCTCCCACTGATGGTCTTTCTGATGGTACATTTGAAATTGTAGAAGTAACCAGCTGATGTAACTGTGGTGATACATTTTGTGTTAACTGGGAATTTGGTACTTTAGGACTAGAACCAAGTAGGCTTGTGATGGTTGGTGAGCTCACTTGTGCTGTAGTAGTCGAGGTCTGAATTTGTGTTGTCGGACTTGGTGATTTTAACAGACTTGTTAACAATGGTGATCTTCCTCCTCTAACTTTCTTTTCATCTTCTTCTACAATTTCTGTTGTTTCCTGAATTTCCATTGTATTTTCAATAGACTTACGTTGATTTATAGTAGATATTGTTTGTGGTGAATTTAATTCTTGTTTTTGTTGACGTTTCGCTAACCATGCGGAATGTGCTCTTGCTTTTTGTTCTTGTTCTCGTTCTTCTTGTTCAATTGCAAGCCACATTTTTTGTAATTTATCCTCTGTAATTGATCCAGATTTTAACATATTTATTTCAGCTTTGAGTTGTTGGTATTCGTCCCTTTGAAAAGCTAATATTTGCCCTAATTCAGCTATTCTTTCTTGTGTTAATTTTCTAACTATTAATTCACCTGTTGTTTCTCCACTCTCCCTTTTCTTTCTTTTAGGAGTATCTGCATTTTCTAATAAATGCGCGTATTGAATCGCGCAAGATTTTTGAGAAAACCAATCAGGTGGTCTTAATGTTTCTTTTTCAACAAATGCTTTCAATGATCGCGATACACTCATCCAATTTTGATCTCCAGACTTTAATACACTGGAAGCTAAACATAGCTGTTCACGTGTACTCCAATTATCGTACGACCGTTTTAATTTCAATCCTATGAACAAATAGTGCAATTAGAAATTATAAAACATGAATTTTGCTAAGTTTTACATAATTAGAATATTTTCACAGTATCATTTTAAGATAAGTACAAATAGTACTAGTATTTTACACTGTTGGCTTGTTTACATTGTACAGGTTAAGAAGTAATAATAGTTTATTTTTTACATAAGCATATAAGAATGAACAACATAATAATATCATAACATTCAATATGAAGATTAAGAGTTTACAACATAGTATTACTGTAGTCTATTAAAATATTTAACTTGAAATGTTACAAATTAATATTCAATAATCACGTTAACCTCTAAATCATGAACTACACTAAATAAATAATAAACATACTATCTTGCACTGATGTCATTTTCATAAATGTAAATTTTATCCTTTTTTTTAATACATGCGCAGCTATTGAAATGTGGAAGCAAATTAAACATTAAGATTTCCTTCGTTTGCAGTTTTTCACATTTGATGTTTGATACACACACGCGTTCCACTTATTCCGCTGAAACATGAAGTGCGTGGACAGCTGATTTCATATCGGAATTGGAGGAATATGAGAAGCAGAAGTGTAATGGCGGATCCAAAGTAAGCTGTCAAAGTATGGTGGGTTATATTTTTGCTTTAATTCATAAACGATCGGATATAATTTGTCGACGATTAAACGAAAAGATAATAAATATGCGTTGAGTATGTGAAATAATGAAACTAGTAAAGCAATCGATGTAATTAATACAGTGTAACTAAAAGTGCGAAACTCTGTTGTATATATCAACTAATATCTTAAAACTGTATCTACTTTACAATGATGAATAACCGGAGGCGGACAAATAACTTCACTTACGTTAGTTCTTGCGTAAAGTATATGATATTTATGCTCAATTTTATTTTCTGGGTAAGTAAATATTCCACATTTTTGTTCAACTGAATATTTTGTCACTATCGTAATTAGTAAATGAACATACAAACAATTAACCAAAAAAATAACACATTGTGTTTTACAGCTTTTTGGAGGACTATTAATTGGTGTAGGTTTATATGCATTTGTGGACAAATGGCAAGCAACCGGTTCTGTGAGAGTGGAAAATGTATACGATGTAGTATTAAATATTTCACTTGTAATGGTTATTGCAGGAGGGGTAGTCTTTGTTGTTAGTTTCGCAGGTTGTGTTGGAGCATTGCGTGAAAATACATGTCTTCTCAAATTTGTTAGTACATTTACGTTTATTATTACATTTAACAGTTCTTTGATAGGCAAAGTATAATATTTATTTATTGCAGTACTCGTTATGTTTATTGGTATTCTTTCTCCTTGAGATGGGTATAGCGATTGTTGGTTTTGTATTTCCACATACATTGCAATCTTTGTTGGAAGAGTCGTTCACAGATAAAATTATACAAACATATAGAGAAGATCCTGATCTACAAAACTTTATTGATTTCGGACAACAAGAAGTAAGGAATATCAATAAAGGAATATGTATTTAAATATCCTGCTAAAATTAGAAATATCGAATAAATCAATGCTTCTATCGAGTAGTTTAGATGCTGTGGTTTAAGTCAAGAAGGATACTTGGATTGGGGAAAAAATGAATATTTTAATTGCTCCAGCCCTAGTGTAGAACGCTGTGGTGTACCATTTTCTTGTTGTATTAATGCTACTGACATATCAGTAAGTTTGGGTACATTTTATTAAATAAGAATATACTTAATACATAAACGATATATATTTATTCAAGATCTTAACGTTTTTAGAGCGGTCTTGTGAACATAATGTGCGGCTACAAGGTACAAATGCTGCCAGTATCCGAAGCAGGCAAAAAAGTATGGACTAGCGGTTGTATTGAAATTGTGCGGAGTTGGGCAGAACGTAATTTATACACGATAGCTGGTATTGCTCTGGGTATAGCCCTTAGCCAATTATTTGTCATTTATCTCGCTAAAACGTTAGAAGGTCAAATTGAATTGCAAAAGTCTCGTTGGCATTCCTGAGCTTGACTTCAGGCCACCTACCGCTACCAGATTCATTCCCCTCCCAGCAGGCAGGTGGCCAGTGGCCGAATGAGAGGTCAGGATAATGAAACAAATGTAAATGTTCGTATGACATTACTTGTTCTTTTCGCGATTTCGGTATACATACTCTGCATTCTCTCTTTGATCAGATTCGTTCTTTACTTTAAAAACTATTTTCATCTCTACTTGAGCGAACATTAGTTTTTGCACATATTGCTATATTTTTATAATTACAATTTTTTGTCTTCTGACTTACTTTACATTTTTATCAATAAGCATTTTAAATGATGCAGCCATATGCTTTTCTCTCTCAACAGTTTTACAAAACTTGCCTAGTCACAGGCCGAATACCATTTAATTGTATCAATTCGATCTAAAGTAGTACATTTGAAATTTAATATTATTCATTCTACACATTCGGTTACATAAAATTTTTATTGTAAAAATTACTTACAGGCGAAGACAAATATTTACTTAATATATGATTGACTAGTTTAACAATAGTACATATATTAAGATAAGCATAATTGACTTTATAAACATTAATGACCTTTGTGTATATGAAAAATGTGTTTGTATGATATTAAATTTCGTATGTTCGTAATTTTTGCATTAAAAGTTCAAGATATTATTCGCACATTATATGTAACAGTATTATAAGTATCAAAAGCATCAAATCTTTAAATGTTCTACAAACGACTTATATACTTTAGAAAATAGATATACTTATAAGAGATTCATCATTTTTTTATATTAATGCTCTTTTTTCAATGTGTTTGCATAATTATTTGCGAAAGCATTTCATCGTGTGTGTCATCGCGTACATTTTTTACGTTTTTATAAAAAATAACAATTACTCGATACGCCGAAGTGTACTGAAATAACGACACGATAAAACACGCACATGGTTGAAAATATAATGCGTTCCTTTTTTAATATTTATATAAGTATATTGTAAAACCATATTGTTAGTAAGCATGTAGTTATTTCTGAATCAATATTGTTGATTCTTTTATTATTCTATATTAATATGACTCAAGTAAGTCGGAAAAACGTCCAGTGCCAAAGTCAATGCATCTTCTTATCATTTTATTTCAAACAAACCTGACAATAATCTGGTGTAAATGATCTGTTTATTAAGTGCATACATGATACATCTAAAAATCTTTTTACCAAGAGTAAATGTAAAACTAATACATAATAAAACAATCTAGTTTGTAATAAACAAATGTTAGTTTAAAACTATGCTTTTACCACTATCAGTAAATTATTATACATATATTTGTAACTCATACTTTAACGGTGAATAGAACGAAAATTAAATAACCAGCTATTATTTGTTGTAAATATTTATTTATATAAAGTAGTATCTACAAATGTGTCATTTGAATATTCTAATATAACATTCTGTCCATCGATAAGCTCTGAATTTTCAAGTAGATTTGTTAACGGAGTATTCATTTCATTGCATATCAATGAACCAGTCGTATGATGAAACAACTGTAGTTTATATGCACCCGCTACATTATTATTATTAGATATTTTTAATATATCAGCTATCGAATCGATAGCTTTTCCAATTGTCCAATTCTTGTTCACATAAATACCCTTCGTAGGTCCTATATGTTTATTAGTTATTGTTGTCGGTGGATATACAAGAAAATAACACCTCTCGATCATTGGTATGTTTTTAGCACCAACTGCGGAACCTTTTACACGCATAAGTCTTACCTAATTAAATAATATTTCAAGTGAATATAATATATGTGTAAATACTATCTTTTTTAAGTATAACCTACTTTATTGGCCATTGCGATGTTTTTCGATTTCTTTAATGTATTCGCTATCTCTTGATCCACTATAGCTTTTGCTTCGGCAAACTGTTTTTTGGGTATTTGCCATTTTTTCAACATTGTTGTTTTCTCCTCGTTACTGTATTCCAAACAACCATGATATCTGTGTTGTAAACAAAAGTGTTTTTTACACTTGATACATTGCATTTCAATGGGTGAAGTCTCTTTACAGGATTCATCGGAACATAAATAATTTGGTGCTTTTACTTTAGTGTATGTAATCTTATCCTTAAGACTCAAACACTTATGAGAAGCTATGTGAAAGTGTTCTTTGCAAAATAAGTCGTGGCAATGATCACATTTAAATGGTAAAAAATTTAATTGTTTGCAATCTTTGATCGAACATCTCTCCCCAAGATTTGGAAACTCCATTTTATCTATAACAAGAGAACGTAAAAATATAATTTATGTAAATTATTTAAATATTGGTTATGTTATAAATTTTTGAACAAGTCTTTACTTACTTAATTGTGGGAAGGTGTCGGTGAATGTAAATGATTTTCACTAAGAGTTCCTAAAGCTAGATTGCTCCACTTTTGTTCTAATTCTTTAAGTGTCATGTGAGAATCACCATTATCACTTTCCGGATCAGGCAATTCTGCTACTGGTACTAAAATATCGTCGATAGGCAAACGTTCTTTATGCCAAATCTCATCGATTAAATCTAATAATCTACCGTCACCGCACACTTGACTGTCCATGCCGTGAAATACACAATTGTTTTCTTACAAACTTCCCTCAATAAATATTGTTATACAAAATAATTATTATGATATCATATGTAATTGTTTAATAGGTAATTATTACTTTTGGAGTTGGTCTGGTCATCAAATTTATAAATTAATATGACCTGGTGGTGCCACCTATGTAAAGAACGCTGAAACTAGTAGCAAAATTAGTTCTCCTTTGTTGGAAGAGATGACACTACCAGTCCCAACAGTGGTTTACTTCGCTGTCGATAACGATGCGCGATCAGTTTGAGCACTTTTCGGACAGATGGCGCCACTAGTCCAAAAGTAGTTTACTTCGCTGTCGATAACGATGCGCGATCAGTTTGAGCACTTTTCGGACAGATGGCGCCACTAGTCCAAAAGTAATTTACTTCGCTGTCGATAACGATGCGCGATCAGTTTGAGCACTATTCGGACAGATGGCGCCACTAGTCCAAAAGTAGTTTACTTCGCTGTCGATAACGATGCGCGATCAGTTTGAGCACTTTTCGGACAGATGGCGCCACCAGTTCAAAAGTAGTTTACTTCGCTGTCGATAACGATGCGCGATCAGTTTGAGCGTTCTTCGAACAGATGGCGCCACTAGTCCAAAAGTAGTTTACTACGTTGTCGATAATGATGTCCGATCAATGTAAGTACTTGTTGAACAAGTGATACCATATAATTGTAACGTACATTCTATCGTGGTTTGAAGCATAAATCATCAATAGGATATCCTTGTCCCTGATAAAGGCAAACTATACATAGTTGAAGTAATGTTGTTCATTTAAATGAAGTAATAATTTTAATTTTATGTATTATTTTTTTTATTCCACACGATCAAGTTAAACATTCAATATTTGTACATGATGTAAAGTTATAAAAATTGTATGTCTTTATCAAATCTTAGCTCGTTGGATCGCATCTTATTTTTCATTTGCAAATAATTTAATCCTTTACGTCGTAGTGAATGACCGCTACTTGCATTTATATCAATGATTTTCTTTTCATACAAACACCTTCCTTTATGTCGCATGAGAGTCCATCGGCACAAGGACAGAGGATATAATGGACATCCGTTAATTTCAGTACAAGTCCATTCGGATATTCAAGGGTCATGTTTTGCGTTGAAGCGCTACCTGGTCTACAAATTTCACCTTTTATTTTCATGGGTAGGCATTGCGGATAACTGTACCTGTAAGGCCCTAGAATTGCATGAATCGTTAACATTCTTTCTCGTAACACCATCGATCGTTTTTTGTTTTATTGAAACGCGGTAAATACCTATGACACAACAATGATCCGATGCACATTCGGAATTATTTTCACATTCTATATAATCTGGTCTATCAACCTCCGCGTAGCAGGTATAAACCAGTGCGAGTAATAAGAAAACAGAAGTAAAAGAAATCGGTGTCATCACTGTTATTTTCATTTGCCGATCCCTGAAATGAAAATGCGTAACGCCTACTTTTTATTTTTTCTATCGATTTAACCGTTACAATTAATAAGAAGGATATTATTTGTCTGTATCATTTGCACTTGTACGTTTTAATGCGATACTTTTATTCAATTCTTAATAAGCTAATCGTCCAATTAGAAGTATCAATTCAAAGAACACACGTTAGGAAGTGTACGAGAAACGTTACGTAGGATCGTCTTATATGGAGCGATCTTTTGTCCGAAGCTTGTGATTAGTCATATGTTGATCGCGAAGCTAAAAAAATATATTATTCAAAATGTATATGTACTTGTTTCAATTTCAATATTCTATAGATATCGCACTATGCGATTCGATTATCGCGATCTTCATTCTTCTCTGGCATATAATGAAATTATATTAAAAATTATGTAATTACCAAGAAAAATTATTTCAACGTTTAATATATGTTCTATTAACTTTAACGCGTACAAGACCAGGAGTACATTGTAATTGTGAACGATTCAAAATGTCCAAATTCAAAGTATAATAATGTATTCCTTAGTGTCCACAATTTTTTTTCTAGAAACTGTATTTGAAACTTCAAAGATATGAAATAATTTACAGCGTTATACCTACAAATACAACGTTTTAATTGGCTTCGATTGTTGTATTATGCACTTATTCTCTTTAATTTGCAATAAAACTTAGGAAAACGATAAATATACTCGGGCACTTATTGACTTTCTACGTTGTCCACGCTCGTCAAACACTTGTTCGGATTTGGCCGCGCAAGCCGATGCTTGTTGTCTTTATACCGATTCTTCCTCCGCTTCTTTCGTTCCTTCAAATAAATGGTTCGCGCGCATTTTTCCTCGAAACAAGAATATTTATCGCTGTATTCATATCTGAGCATGCGCAATTATTACGTACTAAGCGTTTTCCCAAATGTGTAAATGTTAACAATCATTATCTCGTACGATGATTCAAACTATTTCCCTCGTAAATAAAAGGAGACTGTTTATCGATTGGTAGTCGATAATTTGTATCGTTGAGAAATTTAGCAAAATATTAGTTTAGTGGTTAGTTTTTGTAACCTATTTTATAAAACTTTTAACGCAAAATAATTCATGTAATTGATTCTGTCTACATGTAAATGGCAAATACTAAGAATGATGGTTCGTTTGTAATTACAGTATTACGTAATCAATTGAATGGAAATTCCGTGAGATGAAATCGCATCAGATCCTGAAAGCATACGCGGAGGCCTGATAATTAATGACCTTAGATCGTATTAATACGATGATGTCAATTAATAGAAGTGCATCGAGTTGAATATTTATAATGTACCGATGTTACGATGTGACTTACGTTTGCTTAAAATAAACACACATTTGTATTATTTCCTTAAAAAGCAAGACAAAATTTGTTATTCAATTATCGTTAATTTAGTATTTCTCAGGTAAACGAAAATATCTACGTGATATATAGCAGGTTCATCGTGCTGGTTTTCGACGAGTTACAGTATACGCTACAAGTTTATCGAAATGCTATTAAGTATTTCTTCATTTCTGACTATTTATTTGCTGTTCTATGTTATCGTGGAACCAGCATTTCCCGCGCACATAACTTGTGTTCACCTGCGGGTATTAATAATTGCACAAGTTCGATTCGATGCGAACGATTTGGTAACAGCAGCATATTTCGATGCTCTTCCGCTAGATGTTCTTACATACACCGAATAGACCAAACACTTGCCTTTCTATAGTTAGAATAAGTAAAACTGGAAATAACCTCATATCCCATGAAAAGGGTTACGATGTTTTCGGCTTTGCGGGGTTATAACTATTTATAAAACGAGCTATTCCATTGTGTGTCATTTAAAATGTGTCGAGCACATTTTAGCGGCCTCAAACACGAGACAAATCGTTGCTACATCTTTCATCATTAGGAACTATTTACGATGGAATAAACATTTCTTGTGAGATCGGTGGTTCCACCTTTGTGTTAAATTTCTCTTGTCAATTTGATCATGGTAATTATGACCTTTAAATATATGACGTTTAAAAAGTGTAAAAATTCATAATTTTTCTAAACAATGCATTAAATGTTTCAGGCCCTCTTAGGAGCTCAATTAGTTATTACTCTCATTATGGTCAGTATCATTCAAAAGTTAACTCCCCATTTTTCTTTGGCAAGATGGATCTTATGTTCTACCGGGTATTTTCCTGCTGGAAATAATATGAATTATCCGTTGCACAAAATCTAATATTAATACATGATTTTTCTATTGTCCGATAGATTGACACGTTGTTTGTATCCGACTGACCAACAGCTTAGAACTCTTGCTGGTGTACCTAAAGAGAAGCCTAAAAAAGGCAAACACGTAGAGAATGGGAAGGTTGGAGATGTTTTCCATGTTCCTAGAAATTTGGATATTACACTGGAGAATGCTAAGATAACTACATTAGATGTAGTACATTTAAAATATTATACAGAGTATCAATGGTTATTGGATTTTTCTATCTATGCTACAGCAGTTTATATCATGACAGAGGTTGGTAATTGTAGTTTTTCTTTTCTTTATATTTTTAACTATATAACATTTTGTAATCGTTAATCGACAGGTATATAATTACTTGTATCCAATCAAAGATGAGATTAATTTAAGTATGCTTTGGTGCTCGTTAGTTCTGGGTTTTGCATTGTATCCTTTTTACAGTTGATTTATGTCATTATAACTATATATTTTTTTCTTCAAAAAGTGCTTGCCTTAATTAATATTTAGTAAAGTGTTACTTTCTCTTTGGGTGCAATATTTTAAAGGAGAGGAGAGTATAGGTGAAAGATCGACGTGTATTGTAACTGGATTTGCTTACCTTCTCATAGCTATGATAATTCTTATTGTTGATGAAAATAATTTAGAAATTGGATTGGACAAAGCTTATGCAAGTTTCAATCATAGCGCTTCTCTCTTTCTTGACAATCAAGGTCTCTCTTCTACGTAAGTTTATTTAATCTTAATCCCATTCAAAAATTTTCAATGCTTTGCTCTTTCGCTCATCTTGTTTGAACAAATTTTTTTTTATAGAGGACCTGCATCAAAAATAGTAGTAAAGTTCTTCCTGGCCTTATGGTGTGGTTTACTAGGTTCTCTTTTTACTTTTCCAGGTTTGAGAGTGTCAAAAATGCATTGGGATGCATTGAGGTATTAAGATTAAGTAATTTTCAAACCGCCAATAAGATTTAATAAAAATTCTATGTTTCAGATATTATAAGGATCGTAAGTTATTATTACTAATGGCAAACATTAGTTACGCCTCTCCACTTTTACTAGTGAGTTTATGGATTAAACCTATAAGCAGAGATTATCTTACGGTCAGGATATTTAGTGGTATGAATGGACCACTGTAAGTTGTGAAATAATGATTATTGTTACATATACTTTTGCATTTAAATTTCGTTTACATACAAACATTTTTTCAGGATGACAACCTCAGCTTTCGAGAGCATGAGATTAATTGCAATTATTGTTGCAGTTCTGTTAAAATTTGTATTAATGCCAATGTACTTGCAATCATACCTCAATTTAGCTATGCAACGATTAGAGAATCAAAAGAAAGAAGCTGGTAGAATTACAAATGTCGATTTACAGAAAAAGGTGCCAAAAGGAACATATATAAAATATTTATTTTCGAAAGACGTGACTAATTAAATATATTACGATAGAAAACCTTTTTATAATTTATTTCAGATTGCTGCAGTATTTTACTATCTATGCGTTGTGGCTTTGCAGTTTATTGTTCCGATTATTATATGCTTATTTTTTACATTAATGTACAAAACTTTAGGTAAAACAAATATTACTTAATTAATATTTGTAGTTATTCTAAATACTATTTTATAATTATTTTCAAATATTAGGTGGTTATACGTGGGACGGCCTTTTCAAAGGAACGTCGCTTGACGAATGCCCAGCCGATGAATTACCAAAACCTATCACAAATGTAATGAGTAGCGATGACAACGAGAAAACTGTCGCGCAAGATTTTCAGCTCGCTCTGAGTTCCTTAAAACAGGTAATACTTGTAATGTAATCGTTGTGTCGTTAATTAATTTTGTTTCTTGTTTAACAGATATTCACCACGGACGTGTACAGAGGATTATTAGGCTTAGCAACATGGTGGAGTTGTTTCTCATTGTTCGCAACTACCGCCATGGGTATGTTTTATCAATCATACTTTTCTGCTATGTAAAGCAATACTGCAGAAGAGATCATTTCACGTCATTTCGCACAAATTTCTATTGTTTATTACAATTGGCTCTTCAATGCTAAAATTAGTGGATTATTAAATAAGTATTTCTCGAAATTACTTATTTGGAAAATTGTACCCATATTAAGGTATGCACAATAGTGACTATCTTACTGGAAACGTTATAATATTAACTTTAAAGATTTTATAATACGTCTAGATTAAAGAGAAAGAGATAGATGATAGATAGATAGATAGATAGATAGATAGGTAGAGAAATAAGAAAATAGAGAGAGGGGGGAGGGAGAGAGAGAGAGAGAGAGCAATAAAAATGCTACAATTACAACATGTATAAATATTACATTGAGATTAAAATTGAATAAATTTATCTTTGCATCGCAATCTTTTTATTGAACACACGCATGATATATATATTTAAAGCACTATATTAAAATACCGTATATTTAGACATAAAAATAAGATCAGTAAAATTCTGCAATAAAAATATAAGTAAAATTTTCTTTTAACATGTGTGAGACATCAATAAATTGAAGCATTGTCTGTGAAATAAGCTATTTAGTATTCCATGTACGACTAACTGATTACAATTAATAACTCGTCTGCGCATTGGCTCCGCGTTAGGCTAACTGAAAGCTGCTTTCATCGATAATATTACGATTACAGATAAATCGAACAGAAATATTATTTGCCGCGTACGTATTTGCTTTGATAGTACGAATTAAAAATCTTGTACATATATTTTTATACAAAATATTCATAAAAATTTTATGCATAATTTACTGGTGATGTTGCGATTTTGAATTGAAATTTAATAAAATTTCAATTATATTATTTTAGTTATACTTTTAATTGTTCAAATGTCTAATAATTGTTGTACATTTCTCGATATTGTAATGAATTGTAAAAGGGAAAACTATATCAAACGATTGTTATTCACGAATTGTATCGTCTTGGAGAAAGTATGATTGTATGTTTGAAAATGTGTCGATGCGATGCTACTCACGTATCAACCTAGCTGCTTCCGTGATATATAACTCCCCACAGAGTATCTTGGCGTCAGAATAGTGTGTTGATTTTCAACGGTGATAATACTGTCGTCCGTTCTAGCGAAACTTTAGAAGTTCTTAAAAAAATTACAAAATGTTGGTAAGTATCGATTACTTTCTCTAATTACATTACGTACTTTAATAGAAGTTATTATTTTCAGAAATATGTAATATTTGCTTGTGTGATGCTTGTTTCGACGTTCGCCGAACCTCCCATTCAGGGTGTAAAACCAACAAATGTACTTGGTACTTCCGATCAACATGCATCTTTCAGTTTTGTTAGGCCAGGTTTAACGCAAACAGCCTTTGCCTTCAGTGGTCCTAGTTCTCATCAGTCATTTAGTTCCAGCATTGGGAATCCTCACTTAGCACAGAGAGTTTTACCAAACGTTGCTAATGCGCTTGCTTATAGAAATCCTGGACTAGGTTTGCAACATATCTCTAATATTATAATACACTTTTGCTAAGTGGTAATGACTAATATTAATTCACCATACTACAGGTGTATTTCCAGTTAGTCCTGTCACACATGGTTATGCAGCTTCAGCAGTTCCACCTAATTACATCTCTCCTGCACAAGCTCCCTTACCCTATCAATTTTCTGTAGATCCAGCTGCTGCACTAGCTTATTATCAACAGTTACAACAAATTCAGCAACCTCAGTTACATGGCTATTCTGCTGCGAGTGCGTATCAAGCACAATTAGCACAATTACTTGCATTAAGACAAGCTCAAGCTCAATCCCAAGAGCATGTGCAGCCTTCACAAGCACAAGTAAGAATAATATACAAAAACTATCATTGTGGCACGTTATATAAAATTGAAATGTGATTTTTGTTTAATAGTAATCATCCGCAGGTACCTGAACAAATCCAATTGCAACAGGACGAACAGCAACAACAGCAACAACAACAACAGCAGCAGCCACAAAATTTATTAGGTATCGCTTATTCATCCGCACCTTCGGTAGCGCGTGTAAAGGTTTCTGGAAATGGCTATAAATTTGATTTTTAAAATATAAAGTTGTATAATGTAAAGCTATGTATCGTGTACTTTCATATTTTATTTATTTATTTATATCAATTAATTTAATGTATCAACCCTTTTACACGATTGATTATTCAATAAATTGATTCTAAACGTTCTGTAAGGATTTTTAAAGATATACATTATGTGTTACATAACAATTTTCACTAGTTTAAAATAAAAATTAATTTTCTACAAGGCCCCGGGGGGATTCGAACCCCCGATCTCCTGTTTACTAGACAGGCGCTTTAACCAGCTAAGCCACGGCGCCTTCGTTTTTTTACTTCTTTCTTCAGTTTGTTCACTACTATCATAGATAAAAAGCATGCATATATTTATATTATTATAGTTATTGTATTGTATAATGCTTTCTCTTTTCTCTCCTAGAAGGAATCCAATTTTTTGTCAGGGGTTTTAACAATTTAGCTACGATCGATTGCTTCTCGATCGAGTTTAAGCAGATTAAACATGTAAGAATTTACAATCCTTATAAAAATTCAGGAATTTACTAAAAAATAAAAAAAAATTTTGACCCCGACGTGATTTGAACACGCAACCTTCTGATCTGGAGTCAGACGCGCTACCGTTGCGCCACGGAGTCTTTGTTACATCGATTTGTTCAGTAACGGATATGTGGCTCTATCTTCTGTACTACACAGATTTTATTTAATTAAAAAAAGCAGCATTTCATAATAAAATTAAGTTTAACAATAAAATATAGAATAAAAAACATACTTTACTTTTCTCCCATATGTCATTCTATGTATAATGTATTTGTACGTATCGCAAATTAAATACGATAGTAAAATGCATATTATACAGTTTGTTATTAATCGAGGCACAAATAGAATGCGAATTGTACGATATTTGTTGCTGATTCATAAAGAAAATCATTTAAAATAAAAAGAGATGAAATTGTAAAGATCTATTGTTCGGCCCTTGCAATGTAAGCAAACTAACCAATGAAAAAGCACGTGGTGCGTGCTCACATCCCGCATGCAAGCACCGAATTATCCGAGGAACATATTGACTTAGGAAGCTACATCTCTTCCTATGTTGAAAAGAGTTTCGCGCGGGTTGTCTCACAAAGCCCCTCCTGGCATCAGGGTATCATGCAGTTCCTACAATATGTTCCAGACGCTCGTACAACCAAACTCCACCGACCGATACCTTACTTCTCCGTCCGGGAAAAGTGCGCGCATCGTGAGTGGTTCTCTCACGGATGGCGTACGTGACATGCGAGCAAGGGATGCACGTGGTCAGGTTCTTAGTTGATGTCAGCCTTTGCTGCGTTGGTTGACCCATTAACTTTTGTTTTCTTCGTCTTTGTGGTCTTCCAGTTACTGTTCTATCGTCTCGTATTGTCAGTTTGTTGATTATAAAAGTCCATATTTCGGCTTTTAAGACACAGCTTTGTGCTTCCGAAATATTTTTAGGTTAAACTTTGAATTAACTCTAATATTATTTTTATGGTTTCCTCAATGAAATTCATGGTAGTGGTGGGCATGAATGAGGGTTTTTCATCACTCGTATGAATAGGCGGAGGATCTCAATATTCGGTAAAAGTCAGTATTTTAGCTTACCCTGTTTTCTTCTCGGTTCGGTCTACCAAATACAACAGCCTTCTGAATGTATCCTTCGGTTTCCAACAAATTTCGCCAATGATGTTACGTGGAGAATAGAAGTCAAAGGAATGATGTCCGCAGACACGAAATAAAACTGCTCTTGCTTCGTGGTGAAAACTCTTCTGTGTTGTTTGAGAGAGTTCGGTCTTATATATACATTGTAGTTGGGGAGGGGGAGGAGGGGCGTACATCATGGGTATTCGTCTCGTTGCCTGCTCAGAAAATCGGCCTGTTGTCTGTCCGGAAAATCGTCCTGTTATAAATCAGAAGTCGGTTCTAATTAATTTGGCGCTGGCGTGCCGCGACAAGGGCTGGCGTTAGCTAAGTACCTGGCCACGTGCACCTCTTGCTCGCATGTCACGTAGGCCATCCGTAGGAAAACTACTCACGATGCGCGCACTTTTCCCCGACGGAGAAGTAAGATTATCGGTCGATGGAGTTTGGTTGTTATACGCTATTGCGATATTCCGTCATGCCTTGACTTTCGCCCGTGAGGAATTTTTTCAACAGGAACGCATGCAGCCAACGGTAATTTCATGACGCCACCGATAGAAGCGCTAGTGTATAGCGTTGAATTGAGAGTGTATACACGCATGTTCCTACATATTACTTATAAGCCTCAGCTATATAGAAAGCAAAACCCCCACCATTGTACGTACCAAATCACATGTTAATTTTAGGGGAAAGCGTAATAAGACTGATCCATCTGCGAATAAGTATAGAAAGAGTATTACTGTATGTTATAACCTCGTAAAACAACAAAAAATGATTCAGATTAATGATGAACTGCACTTTTCGCGCACACATAGACACAAGAAATGTATTATTAATTCCAATTTTGGGGAAAACCAATGTCACTGTCCTGTAATTGCACTTTAATCTGTACATATAGAGTTAAAACACTAACATAGCATATCGATAATTAAAATTTCAAAGCAGGATACCATCTTTGCCATCAGAGATACATTAGGAACCAGATATTTAGCAACATTTTTTGCCACGATAAGCTTGAAATAAGCGAATAAACAATGAAAACAAGGCATATAGGTTAATAAAGTATTGCTACGTCACAGAGGTGCTTAGGGCCCGCTCGGCTCTTCCTCAAAATTGTGTCTTTCCAATCTGCGGCTAACATAACAAACATGGAAGTATATTTGCTCCGTTGAACATCTACCGCTGTTCATGTGTTCCTACTTATGAATCGGTTGAATTGTTGATTATGTCCATTCTACCGGCAAACTTGGATTACGTATAATCACAGCGTACAAAAAATAAAAGTATAAGTCGGATACGGTATAAATGAAATCTGATGTATATAGTACAGTGTGAGAATATCAGAGCTCTTTTATTATCTTTATGTCATTTCCGACATTATCAATTCTGCAAGGAAGTTTGTTCAACTGTAGAATCAATTGTAAATATATACATGTATCGTGTGGGTATACATGTATCTTTGGCAAAGGATAACAATTATCCGAATTAACATAATTACGCAGAGGGCTTTGTCATTATTCGTGTCTTTATTTAATTCAATTGTTTATGAATTACTACGTTTAGAACTTAACGATAAAATTTAGGAAACTGGTAAGCAATATATGTATAGATATTTACAGCCTTATATAGTATGAATGTATATAGGGGAATAGGATATCTATGCCAAACTTCCTTGACTAATATGTTAACCTAATCCAAGGAGGGGCTAAATGAGACAACCCGCGCGAATGTCGCTCAACTGTACGAGAGAGGAGAAAGGTAGTGCAATCATGTTATCCTGATATTTCGCATCTTGTGTGCGGGATGTGAGCGAACACCCGTAATTCAGTGTAAAGAAAATGCGAATACACACATTCTCCACGTCGCTTCTTTCATTATTCCTAGAGTACATACTTACCATTTCGAAAGATATCGTTATTGATATTACACTATCGCAAAAGTTGACACATATATTCCGTATATACATGTTAGAATCTTTTTTTTTTGACATGCTCGCTCCGAGATTCTGGGGTAAATGCCAAGAGGTTCATCACGGTCCTCTTATCAGAAGGTTCGTCACTTTCCCCTCTCCGTGGCCAGATCCTTCAAGAACATTCTTATCGCTCTACACGTGCCACGTAGCACCATGACCTCGGGTCATCGGCCACGGGACAACGTTTCGGCGATCGGTAATAGAAGTCCCTGTATCCGTTGCTATCGATCCTCCATCCGAAACGGTTACCACCTCGGCCCGATGACAAACATAGGTCTTCGATATCGCTACCAAGACTTGATATGGAGATCAACAAAACCCGAGGGTATAATAACCCTGGCACATGTGTCATTCTTGCACACGGGTCGACGCTAACATGCAGTTGCAATAATTTTCCTCATTTTTGAAGTATCTAAAAAAATAGATATAGAAATTAATTACGTGTGATTGGAAATAAATCAAATACTATAATTGTGAAGTTTGTCTAACTAATAGGGAGAATAATAGATACATGTATAAATAAAAAATTAATTACATTCATGTTTGATTTTAAGAAAAATTAAATAAAACATAAAGTTTGACCCCGACGTGATTTGAACACGCAACCTTCTGATCTGGAGTCAGACGCGCTACCGTTGCGCCACGGAGTCTCTTTGATTTTACTTTCTTAATAAGCAATTTTCTAGATAATAAATATTCTTAAATAAATATTTTAAGGAAAGTTGAATACAAAATAAATCTTTTAAACACAAATAAATTTGGCTTGTATATATACATGTATGAACAGACTGTCGTTTTTATAAAAATGTCTGGAATTCAATCCATGCAGCTTCTTGTAAATTATTTTTGTTGCGTTGGATATATAGGTTGGGAATGAATTCGATACTTCCACGTATATATATATACGTACGTTCGTCATGTACATATGTATCCCTAGGGTGTGGCTCGTGGTGGCATCTTCAGAATGAAACGTCTACCAGGCTAACATGTTACTTTGAAGCACGCTTTCACTGAATTTTTCGAATAGATGGTGATGCCTTTAACTGTATTGTACATCATCAGTGTGTTCACCTGTATATTATCTGGGTTTTAGTCGTCTATCTTAAACATTATTTGAATAATTAAGTGTTAAATTAGGTAAATACTAGTAATTAGATTTTAACGCACACTAATAGAAAGAATTTGGATAGAAAGATATAATTGAAACAAGGTAACAAAAAATATGATTATGTTAAACCCTAGAAAGTAAAAAATGGTACATAACCACAAAACATACAGAATCTCGGTTATAGTAACAAATGCACGGACATCTTGTTAAACTATGTACATCTTTATTCAGATCTTGAACAAGTAAATAGATGTCGTCATTCACTGTAAAAGTAATCTCCTTTTGCAACGTAGTCTCCTAATAGGTGTGAACCACAGCGCCGCGTGCCGACGCAACCTATTGGACCTTCAAGGGTTTCGTTACCAACTCCTTCGTCAATTATGTATTTAATTATGTGTAGTCGAATCAGAAAGGTTATGCGAAAGACAATTTGGAAAGTTATATCGTTACGCGTTATATATTATAATTATTGTGAAAGGAAAAAAAATTAAATGGCAGCGGTGGGATTCGAACCCACGCCTCCGAAGAGACTGGTGCCTTAAACCAGCGCCTTAGACCGCTCGGCCACGCTACCCTTGTTACGTAGTATTTTCTTATTATCGTCTAAAGCAGCATACTGAACATGTAGACAATGTAACACATGTAGTAACTAATTGTTGGATTACAAGTCGATAATGCTGTATTTCTGACAAATATTAAGCTTTCGTATTACATTTCGCGTTAATCATTCGACGATATATGTTCGAGAGCGCAATACGAAAGTTTTAAATATTATCTATGACTTTTCCCAGATATTGAAAAAATTGTTTCATATTGTTTCCAGAGGAGACATCATGTTCACGTGACTCTTTAAGAACGTCTTTCAAGAGATTCGTGGAGTTGCTTACATGTAAACTAGGGTAGGTGGTGAGTAAGTAAGTGGTCCATATATAGAAACGCCCCCACATTTACCAATACGTGCACACACCTGTCACGCATATATACGCAGCACGATGGCCGAAGCGCACACTTTTTGTGCTTGAGCTGGTTAAGCTCTACCGTCTGCAACATTTTTGAGAATTGCAAAAGAATACCTACGATCAGCATTCATCATGCCTGGACGTCCACTTTGGCAGGTAATTCTTGTTCAAGGAATTTACATTTTTACCCAATCAGTGTGTGTTTAAAATATTTTCGCGCCATAAAAGTATAAGTATTGCGAAATTGTTTTCATCGATTGATAGATATAACCTTTAAATTATATTTTATGTGAAGTGATTTTTAATTTTTCTTCTGAACCATTGATATTCATTTAAAAATTCCTCTGTGCGTGTGTAACGATCGGTGCAAATTCGAAGAATTCAAGAACGCCCTTTTGCTTATACCGCCATACTTTCGCCGTTTTAAAAATGGCATTCGTGAATGCATTATTTTCCGTAAGATCTAGCGGGAGAAATTTTTTCTTTTTGACATACCTACTGAAAAGTCATCTATTTCAAACATTCGACTCAGCATTTATATACGCAACAGTTTCCTGGACTTTCGCAACAATATTTCTAAATCTGACGAAAGAGAAACAGAGAAATAGATTTTAACTCGTGAATCATTTGATACATCGTCAAACTTTCATTTACATTCAGCATGACATGAAGTCACACGGTTATAATCATACAGTTATAACGCAGATTCTTGTCATGGAACAATTTTTCGATGTGTTTTACATTATTTTAACGTGATGTGTAAATACTTGGTATGTTAATGCGATATCATAACACGAGTCCAGCGTCGACTGGTGGTACTCTGCGAACATCCAAAAATAACCTGGAAGCGTTAAGACATGCCAAGCTAAGCAAGAGTATGGATCAAATTTTAGGATACGGTCATGTTAAAGTAAGAAAAAATTTGTGTCGCGATGACGGCATTACTCGTGGCGCAAGGTTTATTTACAAACAAGCCGCGAGTATTTTAGGATTTCACGTGCCAAAATTAACTCTATCATAAGGGCGAGTTGAAGTTTCTAGAAATTAGTGAGGGAGAAATGCAACGCATTGGAATGATTTAGAGAAATAAATGGTTGTTGTAACAATTACAGTAAATTAATTCAATAATTAATATATTTCTTATCGCTCAATGGGTGTGTGATTTTTTTCAAACATGCTCATTGTTCTCGCGTTAATGTTTGCCAAGAACTTGGCATCGACTTGCCACTCGTGCCAGAACAATTTTCAATTTTCTCTACATTTGTTTTTCTAACATTGTAGAGAAAATAGCGGTTCTAATTATGGCCGAGAAATACAACGATGTACAATAATACGGGTAATAAAAAATAGCAACGCCGCCTTTTTATTTTGTACACCTCTCATTTACATACTATTATCGAATTACGAAATAGTTACAAATCTTAAAAAAGGCATTACACTATTCGTTAGAATTGAGAAAATAGACTTTAAGTACTTAAAATCTTACACTTATACATTGAGAAAATAGCGAGGTTCTGTTAATTTCATATAAATCATCTTCGTTCGTTCATCGTGTAAAATGAGTATCGTGTCATTCTTTGTATTTCTCCCAATAAATACTCAACAGATCCCATGTTGTGAACTAAGATTAGACGTGTTAAATAGTATATAGTGGGTATAGTGTAACGAGTAAAATGTGTCTATGTTGCGTGTACCTGTGGAAAATGTAAAATGTATAGTGTTGTGCGAGTAATATTTATGTATGCATGTAACGTGTACTGTTATACAATGTGTTAATATCGTTCATCAACAGGATCTCGCATTTACGTATACGCATGTATGGTACAATGAATTTTCATTAACATATCGTGGAGAAAAAAGATTGTCTGCACTGATGCAGCGTCTCCAAGGCACGTTCTCTTAGATATTCTTTGACAAAGCAGAATTTTTGCACTTTGACCGAAATTAGCATCGTAACTTCGTGATTAAAACATTTCGAATTGATCGCTAGTTGCGTTCGTGGTATTTAGAGATCGACGATTAGGTAGTAAAAGAATATTTATGCCTATATAAGTTCTTGACAACGCGTGTTCTACGCATTCGGGGAAAAAAGTTTACATATGTCGAGTGTTGCCGAATGAACCGAGACCAGCTTGACTGGCACCTTTGTTGTAACCCATCTGCAAATTGAGTTGACCCTCGCTGGCTCGAAGTTGTTCTTCCGTGAACTCTCTTTTGTTTTCTTCGGCCATCTTCGGTCCTAGACGTGGCCCAGTGTATTCAGGATGCTTTTGCGTCTGAATTGAAAAAAGGACAAGATGTACAAGATCCATTGTTCGTTCTTCTCTTCGAATAATGAAAATAAAATAAAATAGAATGAAAATTTTGAGATACGTACCATCCTACCCAGTGCGTACAGGCATAGCGTAACTTGTGGTATGTTGCGTCTTTCAAACAGATCAGCTGTTTGGAAAATTTCTTCCTGAGGAACACCGTATGCCTTAATGGCAGCTTGAAATCTGTTCCAAAAATCGATAATATTCATTGTTTAAGTAGAGTGGTCGAAATAGAAAGAAGTACTTATTGAAAGGTAAATGTAGCTTCGTATCTTCTCGCACCTTTGGATGTTTTCCATAAGCTGGAAATTGGTTCCTTTGGGTTGGATTTTCTTCACCGAGCCTGGTGAAAGTTTATTGATTAGTTTGCACAGAACCACACCATCTTTGAGTATATCCTCGTAGTTCCCAGGTGGCAGCTTCTCCCCAAGAACAGCCTCGATCCAGGCTAGAACCTCGGCCTCCTGTTCCTTGTTGCGGGCCTAAACAACCGGAAGTTTATCCTTTGTCAGTTGCACGCGCCAGAAATAAAACTGCTGGATGGAAGCAACGGATATCGTTTTGAGAATCGGGGATAGTCCATCCAGCGAAGTAGTGCCGAGCAATTTAAAAATGTCGGGAACGAAAATAGACCGCGACGGTGTTACGTTACCACGGGCATAAAATGGACGTCGAAAATAAAATACGCACGCTGACCGATTCGTTGGCTTCTATTAAAACTAGGATGAAGCAATAACGTCCGGCCATTGGCCACCTGTTTCCGTGCCGTGTGAATCCTAAGTTTTAATGATTTCTGGTAAAATCGTTCGTAAGACGAAATTGCACTTTTGGCATTCTGACAATTGTTTCGCTTGCGTCACGTATTCGAGTTAATGGATTATTTCCGAAATATTTGTACTTTTCGATACTTTTTATTTATAGGGATAACGTCAGACATTTCTCTCATTGTGCTTTTCAATTAAAGTATGCCGGGAAACTGGACGGGACGCGATACAAACGTGTTTCGCCTCTTGGTTAATGGAAAATCTCTCCAGCGTATCTGCAAAGTGTCAAGCTTTTCGAAGCAACGTGTTCCTGTTCGAATGCTCTCGAGATGTATTTTAGGATTTCATTCTCAAGAGGCGCGGCGTTTTCGTTCATACCGGATTCATTTTTCGAGTACATTACGTGAACGTAACATCCGTGTGGCCCAACGATTAAATATTAGATATTAAATTGAGATCAATTTGGGAAATCATGTGAAAGTGATACCTTTTATCGGGCAATTCATTTCTTTACTAAATCGATAGCTCAATCTTCTGATCTAGTGCTTTCTGACTAAAAAGATCGTCATCGGGATATATTACGTAAAGATATTTATCTTAGGGTATAAATACTCTGAACGGGGGTGTAGATATATGCATACCTACGCATCAAAGTCGATCGACTAAACAAATTTGCTGTTTCAGAATTAGGCGAGTTCGATAGTCAATAATCTGACCGCGTTGATATTGGCAAAGTTAAAATAGAAACGGACTTTCTTCTTATTCTTCATATTCTCGGAACCCCTTTCCTTTTACAATTTCAAGCGCTTTCTCTGCGTGTCAAGATTAATTTAGTATTTTGGGAAAATCGCCAAAACGAAATAGCCCAAGGTCTTACCGTAATTAGGATTCTACGAATAACCGCGGTTTTCACGCGGCAATGTGGCAATAAGAAATTATTCATGTACGCTCGTTAACAATCCCATTTGCCGTTAAGTAACACGATACAAATTTATGAATGATTTACGAATCAGTTAATCACTATTTCTTCATGGATCGAGCACACTTGATTCCTGACAGGATAGTGAACACATACCGGCATATTTCCCCTTTTGTTTTTCTTTCTTTGCTGAACTCTGTTGACTTTACCGCGAGGCTGCGCTTTCCCGTAGGAGAACGACTATTGGACGATGATTCTGACCAAAGACTAAGTTGAACGCCGTGCGTCGCGACGCTATATGCCGGTCTCCCCTCCGCCGTATCCTTTCCGTCGACATTCAGAAACGAGTATTTTTTGGCCGACTGCCCATTGGGTATTCCCACACCCACTCTCATAACCAGATCTTGACACTGCAGCCCTATTTACAGGATCTGCTTGTAACGTGTTTGATAATCGAGCAGATCCATTTTTTTTGCCGATCGTCTTCTCTTCCCTAACATCAGCATTGATAACTTTCAATGACGTAGATACCTGCAATATAGTAGTAGTAGATAAAGCATTGAATTTAACGATGACTCTATCAGAGTAAGTATAAGACACACCTTACTTTCATTTATGATAATAGCGTATGGTGTTTCTATTATGGTATTCAAGTATATACTTGTCAAGTATATACTATATCATAAGTGGGTCGCACTCTAATTGTAAGCCGTAGCCGAAATCGTTCTGTTTATTTTTGTGCCTCGTTTGCATATTACTTATTCATCTTCTTCTTTTAACTTTCTTGCAAGCAGTTCTTCTTCCGCTTTACAATTTTTCAACCTGAAATACGATTACATGACAAAGTCAATTACAGAATACTTGAAACGCACGGTTTAAATATATATGTTAAGTAATAATGCCTGCAACTTTGCGCAATTGTTGTGGATTATCTGAAACCGTAGTCGAAGCATTTAATATCCCTGTCGTGATATTCCTCGATGTTACCTTACGACCAAAGATGTCATCTAAAATGGGCCAAGATCAACATCGATTATAATATTAGTATCGCTGGTCATGACTGTTAGTTTATTGTTAAATGTTGACGTCGCGCGCAGACGAAGAAAATCCGTGGTTGACGACGAAATGGAAAAGTTTGAACAAGTGGGTGTGTTTTTTAAGGAATGATGTTTAACGGGTACGTGGACCAACGCCAGATGAAAGACGCCGATAAGCAAAATGCTCGTAATTTCTGGACTCTCGCCACTTTGGAGGGTGAGGCCACCGCCGAGTTTAGATTCAGTCAATCGATGCTGTTTCCAAGTTTATTGTAACAGAACGGAATTACGTACAAGAGCTGGAATGAACGATTGTGCGCATTCAGTACGGTGAGCACGAATTACGTAACGAAAATTAGATTAATCGCATTTACCAGGATTTTCTACTCTTGAATCCTTGTAGCAGCAGTTGCATTTCTTCATTGATCTAATCATCTACTTAACGAATTAAAGCGGAGGCATAGATTAACTAGAAACTGCATCGTTTTGTTTCCCTCGCAGACCAAAGCAACAAGTAGAAAGACCATTTGCCCGGTGGAGAGGAAAGAATACAGTAAGACTATCCTAGTGCGTCCTTCCACGTGTACTTAGTTTACTACCTCCTACTCCCGTGTTTTCCTGGGACAATGCATTTCCAGCAAATACTTAACGCATCTCGTAGATAGTATCTGGAAAATTTATGCTTGCTAATCAAGATATTCTACGTTCTGTACTGTACATACATACATGCGTACACAATTTGTATATTTAATCAACAAATTTTTATAGTAATATTTTTATTTATTCTGAATTTGATGGTATAAGATTAGATTTGGAAAATTTAAATATATATGTTCGTTTATATACGGTTTATTATTAAAAGAGTCTATTTCACTTGGTATGTTAGTTCGTTGACTCGCCGCAAGATGGTGTCGAGGAAGCAAGGATTCTCACTGTCAAAAGATTACGCCAGTATTATTAGTAAGGCAGAGAAAGATGGAGTCTTCAGCTTTGCGCAGTGGCGATATCGTAACCAATGAGGTTCTACCGAGGTGCGATTATTGCTAGTTGAAAACTTTTACCAATACCCCGCCATGACGATGTGAAATACCATCGGCTACGGCAATTTTTGAAAGTTTCTGCGGAAACTGATAATATAATACGAAAAAAAATTGTACTTTAATGTTTTGAAATATATGAAAGTTTAGCAGCTGTTTTCCAGGCTGTTGCAACATTTTATAAAAAAAAATGTTGAGCGGCGTACATTGACAGGTGGATCAGTAGTGGCGCCGCATGTGAAACATTAATGTAGTATTAAAATAATACTTTGACAATATTTTGGTTACAGGTTGCTGGTAAACGAGAACCGAGTCAAGAAGCTGAGGCTCAGCAATGGATTGAGAAAGTGGTCGGAGAGAGATTTCCACCAGGTACAATTATCAAACTCGTCTAATGCCTGATGATTAATTTTAAAATTTCGATGAAATGTAAAATACGTGCTAATGCAGAGCTCTCATACCTGTTGTTTATTAAAAGTTTATCAATGATATCACTCTACCTTGGAACACATACTCTTGTACATGGACTCCTGTTCTCCGGAGGTGGTGCGATTCGAAAAGCGTGCCAATATCGGCACCCCGGTTCAGTTCAGGAAGCAACGTAATCCATGCGACGGCTACCTGAAACTCCATAATTTCCGGATATGAATGTTAGGTCGCGTGACGTCGTAAAGGTTAAGTTTGCTGGCTAGGTTAGTTATCGAGATGTTTAACTACGATATACAGAACGAGGAATCGAAGAATAGAAGGAGGGAAAGGAAATATGTAACGCTCAAGCAGAAAATGGTGGAGGTTGGATAGGTAAAAGGGGGTGGCTGACGGCAAGGGTTGTCGAAGCAAGCTACACCCTACATTCGTCGATGTTCTCCTAGTAAAACGCGCGCTTTGTTACGTCATTCGAGTCACCCTATTGAACGAGAAGTGAGTAACAACCCCTACGTAGAACGTGCACCCCTGATTTGAGAAATACGCCAGGCGTCGACGCAATCCCCGTGTTGGACGTACAATTACATATTCTAGTTTGTATACGTAATTAGTCATATGAAAACACTAATTGTGATTAAGGCAAAGCTTGGTGCTTTTCATAGTTTTAAAACAATCTATTATTAGATATAATATCGAAAAAATTGAAATTTTATTTGAAACTTCTATCGAGTAATCTCAGTTCCTAGGATAGACTGTCATTGTAGTAACGGGGTACAGTGTACTTTGATTTTAATGTACAGCTAGATTTTAGGTTGCATCCTAGTATATACGTCGAGTATTACGGAGTGTTAGTTCCACCCATAGTACGAAGTAGCTCCACACGATGATGTAAGCTTGGTATTCAAAGCTTTTGATGTTATTGACTTGTTTAAAATTGAACATAGAGTAGCATTATTTCATTGCCGTCAACCATCTCTTTGGGATGCCTCTAACTTTACTGACGGTCGTGATGATAACGTGCGGCTGGAATTTGATGCGTTACAGACCTTTCGACTGTGGATGTTAGCCCGTTCCTGGAAGCTCGCGAGGCATGCTGGACACGACCCTTGTGTAGTATAATACCTCACTTTCGAATATAATATCCTAAATATTTTTAAAACAGGACCTGAAATATTACATTTCATCTGAATTTTCTAATTTTCTAGAATCTTTAATAAATGTTTGAAAAAACTTTGAATATATCTGAATGATAAAATATTATTATTAAGGCAAATCAGCTGATATCGTATTTGATAAAAAATTGGAAATTGTAACCGTGATAAAGTAATAAACAAATGTCGTATAACATGTAGTTCCTCTGTTGTAAATAGTAAATATATAATTGAAGTTTTTCGTCGCTTACATACGAAGTAAAAGCTTTTCGTTTGAACGACTCGTTTCACGACGTTTAGCAATTATTCCTTGCCGACGACGTGTATTGATTTAGCGTCATCTGTTCATCATGTTACGTCGTAAGGACGCCAACGTATCAGGACTGCATATCAGAGATCGGATAGCCAAGCTAAACATCGCATCGTATCATTTTCTTTCCTCTCTCTCGACCACCCTTAAGTTTCCATCTTGCAGAATGACGTTAATAGGCTTTTCGTATTTGAAAAATGTTTGTCACTAGAATAGAGGATATATCAAATGTTATATTTATCAATCTACATTGTTTGTATCTGTATATGTATACAAAATGTAGTACTAGTATTCCTCTTTCCTGCTGGTCGTACCTTAATTTGTTATAATAATTACGATTCATCCTCTCGGTATTAAATTTATTCTATGCACAGATGATCCTCAATGGTATTAATTGATAAAGTCGCAATGTCACTTGTTAATTTCCTCGATCCAGTTACATCTATTTTCAGTACCACTTTATTTCATTGAGAACAACAGCTCTCAGAGTTTGTCCGAAAGATTCCAGATTATCTCGGAGGGTTTTGTAGGCGGAAAGTGTCAGTCATCTGTTCGTCACGGTGGCAGAAGTAGCTTGCTTGCACCAGGGTACTAGCAGACGTTTGAGGGATTTATGGCCTGCTCGGTACATTCACGTCACATCACGTCAACAGCTCTGCTTATCGATTCTCGCATTCCCAGCAAAGCTTTACGCCTTCCCCAAGCAGCAGTCTTCTTCTTTTCCTTCCAAAGGGTAGTTTCACTAGATGGTAACTGTCAATATGTCAAACTGCTCGTCATGAAATGTTGCGTGACGTCACGAAAGCTCGCAGTTACTAGGGTAGCAAGGAGGGGTAGTAGATGGATTTATGGCTTTCCCGCCTTCTGTCAACGAAGGACTGCCTCCCGTGTATATTCACCCAAGTTTATCGTGCTCGCCTGGAAAATAAGAATTTATCATTCAAAAGAAATCGCGTCTCGATGATTCGTTCGGTTGAAAGGCTTCGGTGAGACGTCAACGGATGTCAGTTGTCCATCAAAAGATCGTCAATGACGTCATTCTGAGAAGAAGCTACCAGGATTACAGCCCGGGGGTAGATTTACGACCGACAGCAACAGGTTGCCACAAAGCTATATTTCATTTAGGGATGGTCAAGAGGCTATGTATTTTCTCTTCGTTAATCGGAGAACCGATATTCTCTAATTTTCCGTGATTATTTTTATGCGTAGAATTGCGATGATTTGCAGAAGAAAATTTAATTCTCTTTTTAGAAAATTTCTCATTTCGTTATTACTTTTTTTTGTTTCATCTTGCTTAAATTCTAGCAGTTTAGTTCATTAATGTGGCATGTTGGCTCGCTAACTACAGTTATTATACATAACAAGCGTATTGCTAATCCGTAGCTGTTTTTACAAAAATGGGAGGAATTTGAATTCTGCGCGCGAAAAGTTTTGTACTGTCGCATAGAACCTGTTGCTAGCCGCTGCTCGTAAATTCAAACCTGGGATGTTGTCCTGGTGAAAACTGTGTGTTTGACGTCTTTATGACATGAAACTGACGTTAAATCGATACCGGAACACGCCAGCATACATAAGCCCTGACAAGCCAACTTCTTCTAAGTATTTTCTTTCCTTTTAACATTATATCTTATCGCAATAACTTAACAGACTCTCTTTGTTCTTTTTGTTCACGTTTGTTCTCATTATCCCTGCCTAGTTTTTAATTTTCTTCATCCTTGCCAATTAAAGCAATTATTTACTTGTTAGAAAATGAAATATTAGAATACATGTTAAGTTTTTCTCATCTCATCGTTTACAAATCATGTAGCATTCATTATTTTATTCTACTTGTTGAATCTCAATAAAATATACTTCGGTAGAATTTCTGAAACAGGAATGCACACGCAATGTACCTAGTGTTTTATCGATTTCACGTCAAATTGTTGAGACACGATGACTATGACGTGTCAAAGTAACAGGACAGTATCCGCGAGACAGCAATAGCTTCCGACGTCCACCAATACATATTATTGCGGCTCGATATTTTTTTAACCCATAGTATCGGGATACGAACGAAGATGGCAATAAGACACGGAAGATCTGAAAAATATCAGGCTAGCATCACATTGCGCGTGCTTGCCTAAGCACAAAAGAAAGCGATGAAGAATCGTAAAAGGAATTACCAGGCCAAATCCGGAAGACGTTCCTATCGATTTTCTGTCATCTTCTTGCGTTTACGACATCTCATCACGTTTCGATGCTACCAGGAATGTATCAGTATGTCACGCTTGTTTACTCCATCTGCCCGCGTTATTCATCCGCAGGTGGATGTTGCGGCTGTTGCCTGGATATTGCGGAAAAGCGATTTGCCCGCTCGATTGATTTGACTGCGCAGTTCAGCCACGTGTAGTACATATTGGCCCTCGTAAAATAATTATTTGCGTAAGGAAGAAATCAATTCGGCAAGAAAAAGATATTTTAAAACAAATATATATATATAATAAAATAATTTATTGATTAATAACTAGTAGAGCGAGGTGTTTGAGAAATCAGAATATTGAACATCGTACAAACCTTTTGTAATTAAATTAAATCGTTTCTTTTAAAACTAAATTAATCTCTGGCACGCCAATTCTTTTTTGTTTTGTATTATATTTGCGAATTTCCACGTTCAGGCTTGGAAGTAATTATTGTTTGAACGCTCCCTTGAAAGTTAGGAAATCAACAGAGAATTAATTGAATAATAATAATAATAATAATAATAGTAGTACGATATTATCGGTTGGATCGGCTGTCGAATTCCCGTCAATCGAAAATTCAAGCACACGACCAGTTTTGTACTAGGCAAACAGATTTTGGGGTAAGCATTTAATGACATCCCCTCTATTGCGAGACCACGTGACACGTCGTCCTTGCAGGATCAGGATAGTAGCCCTTTGAACAGTTAACATGTCTCTCTGGCCACAAAATTATATTAAATGAAAGAAGCATAAGAATTCATATTCGTATAATAAATCGATATGCAATGAGATACAGTAATACCACTTACACATATCGCATGCTTACGCTGTACAACGGTCATACTTTATATGTAATTAACACGGATACTTCGTAAGATTCTGTAGTCATCTGTCCTGCACGGGGCATACATACATTATCGCCATTTATTTCTATTAAATAGGAACCGCAACTGAGGAGAGTTACTTGAAGGCTCATATGTTTCCTTAGTAACTGCGTAACTTTCATATTCATAGATACTGCATATATTATCCGCATCTCTATTATGGCGTGTAACTAGAATATAGCTTGGTGTATAATATAGTCTATGAATCATTTAGAAACCTAAAATACAATTTACGTATTCAAACATTTATTGCGCATCTTCCCATATATATAAGTTTACCCACCTTCGAAATGTCTTTTATCGGGCCGGTAAATCATCTTGAACGATTCGGTGCAACCATATATGCAGTGGAAAGGCGGCAACTGTTGCGCCAACGCCGACCGCAGCGCTTCCCTTCGCGTTTCGCGGCGTGTATCAAAATGATTTATAAAGTCGCTCGCCAGAGAGCGTACCGAGTCAATACATTCGATATATCGAAACGTCAACTAGGTTGCGGCCGGGAGGAGGGGGAGATTTGACAATAAACGAATCCATGCCATGGCATCGATACACACGAACTCTTATCGGATGCTGCATTCCTGGCAACTCGAGATGCAGTGTGTCTTTCGAATGGCGACGGGGACCGTGTTCACCGGGCGAGTCACGACGACGGGCAAGACAATGATGGCGCTGCCCGAGACACCGTCGCGAAGAGCAAAAAGAGCTACGCGACGGAAGACGGAGGCGGTCTTTCGTGATCCTTCAATCGACTGGCAAAAAATGCCATGCCCCCTTGGCGCGCCTCTTGGCATAATGGGACGCCATAAACGAGTGCTGGTGCACTGTCTGGTTATCTGTTATTATTTCGCGGCACTCTCGACCGCTGCGGTGAACAGGAAGGGGAGGATAAAAAATAAAACAGAAATAGGAGTATGTACTGCAAGCCGATAATCGCGCCAGTCGGCAATGAAAATCGATGGCCAACGTGAGTCGCGCATGTCATCCACCGCGAAACATTGAAAGCCATGCAGCGGGGGAGGCGAGATTTATTTTTCTGTTATCCTGGTGCCACTGTGGTTACCGGCATTCTTTTCATTGCTCGATTACCATATACGTATTTAGAGTTCTTCTTCTTTTTTCCCCGCGCAGATACATGGGAAAGTGATTATTTCAGTTCGATGGATTACAAAATATATTACTTGAAACTTAGCATACACGAGACTACTCAAGTGTTTCATTGATTAATTAAATGAATATTTTTTAGGTGTCAGTTACGAGGATGCTTTGCGGGATGGTGTATTGCTTTGTAAACTCATGAACAGACTGCAACCAGGTCTCGTCACCAAAATCAATACTTCTGGTGGTGATTATAAAATGATGGACAATCTTAATCAGTACGTATTGCAATTGTAGCGCACAATGGACTGACTTGTGTTTTATGCATAACATAATAGAGGTTACCAAAGAATGCAGTTCGGTTAATTTTCGTCAGCTCTATATCAACGAGCTTCTTTTGAACTCATACTTTCCTGTTGTACAGTCGAGTTTACGCAATCGACAGTGTTTCGCTTCGGTTCCGATTCTCGACTGTGCAAGCTATCGACGTCGAGAGTATTGGTCATCGACTCGCTCAGATCGAGAGATCAAATGATACGCGATTATTGACCTCGAATCGTGAGTTCGAGAGTTTCCTTCGGTGCAGTTGCCGCGAAATTTTAGCTGCGCAACCCTTCTTTGCATTACCTGAAAGCCTGGTAAATAAGTATTAATAAAGTTTAAAGTCGAGATGGTCGTGTTATTCTAAAAAACTAAAAGAAACCCCTCGTGTTTCATGCAAAATGTTTCGCACAAAAAACGTTGAGGACACATACAGTGGTGTGTAATTTATACTAATGTCAAGTGCAATGTGTTAACTTCAATCTGATGAGAATGATGTTGTAATTAGTGTACTTGAATTTTACATATCTCCGATAAAAGATCAAATTGTAACGGTTAAACATTATGTCATCATAATTAGAGCAAAGTACTTGCTTGCAGGTATCGATTAAAAATTGATTCTGTACGATAGCGTGTCTAAGCGTCAGAGTGAGGGGAAGAGATGCATGCACAAGGTGTCTTGAAAAGAGCATTGTATGTAGTTACTTATGTAAACAAAGTGCAAAAATTATGACATCTTACTGCGTTCGACCACGGTGTCGCGTGCGCATGACGGCAATTGGCGCGTTTTCAATGTTTAAGAGCGCTTTCCTCAGTAGTGGGGCGAACGATGCGCAGCGCGGCCACTCCGCATTACTCCCTTTTCATACGGAAAGCAGAAGTAACGCGGAGGTCGAGGCCTGTAACGTGTATGCTTCGTTTATTTCTGCGTTCCTGATATCAAGAGAGCTCATTAACACTGGCCTACCTCACGTTTCTTGCTCGCGAGCCTTTTGTAAGAAGTAACACGAGGCTTGTTGCACTGAAGCCAACAAAATGGCCGCTTTATATCATAATTTATCGGTTATGACTCTTTGTAGAATGATAAATATGACCAATTTGTTATACTAATCTTACTATTTTACTTAATCTGTAATTTTGCCTTTTTGCTTGTAATGAAATATTATATATGTTATTGTTTATTGCATTACGGTGCAATTTGCACAAGGTTAAAGAGATTTCAACGGTTATCGCATACACGTTATTATACAAGTAGTTTATATGCACGTATATATTATTACCTGCGACCTCATATTACATTGAACATTGATCAACTTTGTATCCTGTTTTCCTATTAATTAAAGACACGAGACGCGTTAATTCTGCGCCGCGGAAAACAGATGTCCGCTTGATACTACAACGTATGTATTTATCATTCTTTCATAGATTCCAGAAGGCCTGTGTGAAATACGGAGTACCAGATGTGGACTTGTTCCAAGCAGTTGACCTTATAGAAAGAAAGAATATCGCACAAGTGACCAACACCATTTTTGCCATCGGTCGCACTGTAATAAATATATTTTCTATTACTGTATGTAGAACTGCGTATAAGAAAGTAAGGTATCGACGTTGATTTACAGACATATAGACACCCAGAATGGCGTGGTCCATGGTTGGGGCCAAAACCAGCAGAAGAAAATAAACGACACTTCACGGAGGAACAATTAAGGGCTGGCGAAGGTTTGATAGGTCTTCAAGCTGGTACTAATAAAGGCGCAACCCAAGCTGGCCAAAACTTTGGTGCCACAAGGAAGATTCTTCTTGGAAAATAACGTTTATGGAATGTTTTCAGATATTCTTCCGATTTTTAAATGGTTTGGAATTAATGTTAGGTCAATTCTTTGCCTTGAGAACAAATTATATATCAAATTAATCATAGTGATAGAAACTGCGTTAGATCTTTTAATTGCCGAATATTATAATAGATTATAGAGCATGATGATTAGAGATTAACAATTCGATAAGAATAGGTATCCTTATTAAGAGTTTCACGGATTTAATACATATATCTAAGATATAACGTAGTAATAGTTTCATTGTAAAACACACTGACTCAATAAATGTACACCTGTGTTAATTGATACTCCAAAGCTTTATACGATGTTATGTATATGTTAGCGCCGATTCGTGTGCAAGGTTGGCGTGCGTGTCAGGGTCATCATTCTCTCGGGTTTTGACCTTCGTATCAAAGAGCAAGAACGTGTAGAGCGATAAGGGTGTTCTTGAAGGATCTGTCCATGGAGTGGGGGAGGTGACGAACCTTCTAGTAAAAAGACTATGATGAACCTCTTGGCATTTACCCCAGAACCGTTCGAGACAAAATACAAGAATTTTTCCTAACACACAAATACATAGTATTGTTCCAGCTTTAATAAATTTATATTTTCATTTTGTGTCCGCTAGCAACTAAGTAAACGTGTACATATATACTACATACTTACACGATACGACACACCAATACACGTGCAAGAATGAACACATTTTTATCGGTAACTGTAAAGTGCAGCTGGCGTACATGCATGCTCGCAGGTAGAGAGAGGCACGAGTGTAGTACATGACGATGAGCCCTGTACGTGACAGCGACGATAAGTGGGCGTGACGTGTACGTACACGCATTACACGCATTCCTCGAGAGGTTTCTACACCGCGAGGCTCCCCGATGATCAGGCAAGCATCTCGAGCTAGGATATTCGTCGTCCACCACCTTCGTACTATTTGCATATTTTCCGTTGTTCCGTTCTTCACTCACGCCTCCGTCGGTTACCGGGAAGCAATTTTTTAATATGAAACAATGAACGCACGTAGACTTTTTATGTATCCGTAATATACCAAAAGTTGTAAACAACATTTGTAATTATTACAAAGATACCAAATAGTAACCACGAATTCATATTTACGCGTATAATGTATATTGATATACATATACAATATATAAATTAGTTAACAATGTGGAGAGAGCCGTATTTTTTACTCAGTAATTAAAAGCAAACGCTTGTGCAGATAAGTTAGAATAGTACTTACGCACTTCATCGCGTTTCCAGGAATCGGCGCGTATCGGAGGTCGATTAAGCAGAGCGAGAGAATTTCGAGGTTTCTCGGTCCAGAGAAATGACGTGTTTAGCGGTTGGTCGTGGGGCAGGCCAGTTCTTGGGGTCCCCCTGTAATGTGATAACATGAACGACGAGCAAGTCTGCTAGTTCACCATTATACCAATTCGCATTCTGCGCTGCTGATCGTGAAACACTGCATACTACGCGGATCACAGAAGACAAAGGGAACGAGTTTCCTTTAGTGATCACGGAGGTATTACCTTCTTATTTATTCTATATTCCTAATGAAAGGGGAGCGCTGCGGAGTGGCCGCTCCGCGCATCACTGCACCCCACTATTCTTCACGCATTCGTAAACCGCGTACATACGAATCATGTTCAGCTTCAGGTACCCTTTCGGTGGCGATTGTAGTAGTTTCCGTAACATTACTCTTTTGCGACGAACATTGATTTTCTGTCACTGCAGTTAAGTTCGTATCGATAATACATTATAGAGATATATAATAATAGCTGCTTCTACTTTGAACCTCTTTTGATATCAATACTGTTTTGTTGTGTGTGCGTGCGCATCTTCGTATGATTAATGATTTATGTTTATATGGCATTACCTAACGTGAGCAAAGTAATGAAAGGGGAAAGTTCACTTTACGTCGCGTAGAGAAGTAATAGTTAACACTGTAATAAACGATATATACAAACTCATTGTTAAATATACAGAAAGATCATAAAACCTGTTGGAGAACTATTCTAATGAACAAACAAATGCAATTCATATTTGTTACTCTATATTTAAACTCGCAAATAATGCACACTTATTCATAATGCTTTACAAGAGTCGTCCCCGACGATTTACTTGCTACGATTACTCTTCGTGTTCCTGATATCCTGCTTGTGTCGAGTTCATTGGTACGTTTCCACGATACTCCGTACTGTAGCATTCGGTGCAATCGAGTTCGAATGACCTACAAAACTCATTACATGCCCACCCACCTTTTACGTATCATCGTACCTCTTTGAATGTCATGCTTCTCGAGTAAACGGTCGATTCTAGTCGATCGACAAAAGTGTTTTGCGGTAGTAGCATTCAGACTATCTTGTGTCGGATGTTTTAACCTCTATGGAACATATAGGTATATACATATGTAGAGCTCACGAACGATGACCACGCGTTACCCTCAAAATACGTCTGAAGGTTAATTAATTTAATACCATGTTGCCAGCTATACTCAAAGTAATTGTCGTAGTCTACGTACAAATTAATTCAATTCTTTCTTTTCAGTACAATTTCGTTTACAGATTAAGTGGGAATGGAAAGTAATTCGAAGAAATAATGGTAACATTCTTAGGATAATTTAATGTCAATTCAATTACTGTTTTCCTCTTCCACTTGTTTTCAAGATTGCATTGTATCGAACGTATATACCTAAGCGATTCGCGAGCTCGTGATACTTCTACTTTTACGGTGTTGTCCGTTAATCGCAAATTATCATTTCATTTTTATTATAATGCGTTCTATCTTGAGAGCTTCTATTTTTATACCGGCAGAGCGACTGATCTTTCTGCCATCTGTGAACTAACAAGAAAATTCTTTGTGTGAGTTGTGTAGAGCACGACCTCGACTCCGGATTTTGTGTGTTCTAGAAAAAAAAATGGACGGTTGTATCTATAATGTGCAGAGTAAAAGGTATTTCGCGTGTTTTGATTCGATAAAACAGTAATTTAATCGCAAGAATCCCACGAGGCGACGTACGATTGATCCATTATGCGTCAGTCTTGCGTAGGCCAATGTCACGTAAACCGATTATTTCTTCGAAATTCATTTAAGTATTATTGTTCCGTTGCAATTCAAATTCTCTCGGAGATAAACAATAGTTTTCTGTAACAATTATTTAAAATTGTACTTTTCTGAATCGAACCAGTTGTACAGCTCTTTCAAAGCTCTCCACATGTTCTCCTTCTTGTATACAAATTATGACATTCTTAACAAACTTAGAATTCTTAATGGTAATTTTTGAACCAATGCTTTAGTAGGAAAGAGTCCATGATTATATTCTATACTTTATTTTTAAACACAGGTGAATTTGTCGTTTGGTTGTCCATTGAAGCCTCTAGACGTTCGTTAAATAAGAATTAGGGATATTGTTCGAGTCCGATAGTTATGCAACATGCCTTCCATTTGTGGTGATGCGGTAGACATGACTGGTAATAAATAACTTGTAATGTACAATTATTGATTGAGAAAGCATTTCAAACTTTCATTCATTGTGTAATATTTTACAGCGGCTGCTCAATCGACTGTCGTAGAAGGTATTTCTAGTACAGATAGCGTCGGCACGCACAGCGACATTTCCGGACACACCACAGTCTCAGGAAGGCCCAGAATGGATGTGGCTTGCGTCTTAGATTTGCAGCAAACCGAACACTTAGCTCAAAGGAGAAGAGCATTAGAAGAAATTAGGCAAGCGTGCAATTTAGTGAACGCCAATATGCATCATATTCAGGTATAAGCATTTTTCCAATTTAGAAATGATTAGTTCAAAGCTACAAGCGTAACTGCGATCGGTTTTACTTTTTTAGTTTGAGAAGTTAGATTTTGGAGAAACAAACGTACTCGATACATTCTACAATGCAGACGTAGCCATTGTAGATTTGAGTATTCAGCTGCAACAGTCCGCTTTGTTTTATCATCTCGGTGTTAGAGAAAGTTTTGGTATGAAAGAAAATATTTTGTTACACAACGATGTGGACCCAGAAACAACAATTAGGATTAAGGTGTGTTTCCATTACTTTTTCTTGCAATACCCACACTTAAGAATCATTTTTTAACATAAAAATTGACCATGCACAGTTATCGTGTGGCAATTATACATTTGTTTCGTACCGCGTCGTGGAATGTGGTTCATGCGTGGCAACAAATCCAACTACTACCAGAATTACTGGAGAGGAAGCAATAGATCCAAAGCAGCATCTCACGTTAAAACTTAAAAAGTTATTTCAAGATGTTGAAGTACAATCTAAGTATGTTTCTGACATTCTGCTGCATTGTTAGCGTGTATTCCTTTTATAGATAAAAAACGGAAACGCATTGTATCGCTTATTTCAATTTTTGTTATGATAAAGAAGAATGCTTTCTTATCTTATCGTTTTGCACGTAAAGCTGAGTTGAAATGCTGTATAAATAAAAAATTCTGTTAGAGAGGATTAGTTTATCACAAAAGATTATACGATTTTTATAGAGCGCACATGAAAGAAAAATTCCTAGCGGATTTACGGAAAGCACGTGAAACGTATTCAGGAGAAGAACTTTCGAAAGCTTTGAATAATATGCGCAAACGCTTGGACGATCCAAACGTTTTGTCAGGAGAAGTTGTTTTGAACGTTCTGATTTCGTTCCGCGAGATACAGGTAACGGATCGGTGTCGATGAGTTTTATTTTCATAAACGTCCTGTCATTAATGAATGTCACAAACGTCTAGGACTACGATGCGATGGTACAATTAGTTGATGATCTAAGAACGATACCGACTCACAAAAATTACATCAACACACCGGCTATTCGATATTTATATGCGTTTGCCTTAAATCGACGAAATAAAGAGGGTGATAGGGAGAGAGCGTTAAAAGTTATAGAAAAAGCATTGGAAAAGAAAGAAAATCATGTTCCTGATATGTTGTGCTTGTGTGGAAGAATATATAAAGACAAATTCGTCGAAAGTAGACATACAGATGATGAGAGTTTAAACTGTGCGATCCACTGGTACAGAAAAGGTTTTGAGGTACATCGCCGTGTCTTACTTAGTTTTTAATCAAAGACATTTGAATTACATATTTATTTTTAATTACCAACGTTCTTATTCAGGTACAACCAAACGAATATGCTGGAATAAATCTAGCTACATTATTGGTTATAGCAGGTAACGAATTTTCGAAAAGCGAGGAACTACAACATATTGGCATGGTGCTGAATAATCTTATTGGCAAGAAAGGTAGCTTGTCAAGCTTGAAGGATTACTGGGACGTGGCCACATTTTTTGAGATCAGTGTGCTCGCTGAAGACTACTCGAAAGCCATTCAAGCTGCTGAGTGTATGTTCAAATTGAAGCCGCCAAATTGGTACGTGCCACAAATCGTTATTTAAGCCCTGCGAATTGACGAAATACAAACAGTGGGAGGATATTAATTGGATTATTGATTGGTCAGGTACCTGAAATCAACAATAGGGAACATATCGCTGATAGATAGGTTTCGTAAAAAGAATGAGGAAGCTGAGGTTTCGCCAGAGGAGCAAATATTTACTTTTTGGATGGACTACTTTGTCGAAGCCACAAAATCGGAAGTTGGAGATAGTATACGGTTTCCAGTAAGTTGATAAATGGAATCGTTCTACAAAGGATCCAGTTTCCAATTCGGGAGACTATGGCTTATAATATTGTGTTACCAATCCAGCTTACTTCTGTACGTTTTGGGTCAAAGTAAGAACAATATAAAACTGCTCTTAGTGCAGGTTCTTAGACTGACTTTAATGAATGAAGATTCTATTACGATCCCGTCCACTAAAAAGATGAATCGGTCACTGATGTTTTCTATTTCAGCTCTTAGTGTTGGAGCCAACGAAGATCTTGATGCCGAGCTACGTAAACGTAAACCTCGGGGCAGAGGAGAAATCAGTGCAAATATGGAATTTGTGCTTGGACAATATGAAGAACAATTGCAAACAAGTTCACGACTGGTTATTCACTGCGAACATGATACGTAGTGTAAGCTTGTACAAGAGAGACGAGCGTTGCCTATTTTTGTACGTCCATCAAAACTCTGACGATTTCCAAATGTATTTCCCGTCCGTTCAGTGCAGGCAAAGGTTTTATGATTTAATCTTAGAAATGACCAGAGACCAGGAGGGTATGGTTACAGATTTGGATGCGTACATGACCGACGATAGGATGAAGGTTCGTAAATAATTTTTAGTCGATAGCGGTGGTTTTCAGATAGATTCGTGAGCATTCATTAACATTTCTTACCTGTTCATAGTTCGAATACGAGTTGGACGATCAAAACAAACGAATAATGCTTGGGAGAGGTACATACGGATTTGTCTATGCTGCTCGAGATCTGAACACTCAAGTCAGAATCGCTGTGAAAGAAATTCGCGAACGAAATCTGGGCGATGTGCAACCCTTACACGAAGAAATCAAATTACACAGCCAATTGAGACATAGAAATATCGTGCAATATCTTGGTTCTGTAAGCGAGGATGGATACTTCAAAATTTTTATGGAACAAGTACCTGGAGGTGAACGAATGAAAATGAGGATTATACATAGAATAATAACGCAGACGTGGCACAAAAGTATATATCGGCCTTTTTGTATTTTCAGGAAGCTTGTCAGCTTTACTAAGATCAAAATGGGGTCCTCTGAAAGAAAACGAATCCACAATTGCGTATTATACTAAACAAATCTTAGAAGGTCTCAAGTATCTCCATGATCAAAAAATTGTTCACCGCGATATCAAAGGTAGGATACGGTGTAATTTTGTTCCGAAATTTTCTTCCCACTACCTTCGATCTCTTAACGTTAATTGTTATTGGCGATGCAGGTGATAACGTGCTAGTAAACACGTATAGCGGTGTAGTAAAGATTTCAGACTTTGGCATGTCGAAACGATTGGCCGGTTTATGTCCGAGTACAGAAACGTTTACGGGGACATTGCAATATATGGCACCGGAAGTTATCGATAAGGGGCAGCGCGGATACGGTGCTCCTGTAAGTTTTTAAATAGAGCTTTAGGGTACACATACACGTAGTAATTCTCTGTTTATAAATGCAAAATCATACGTAGGCAGACATCTGGTCTTTGGGTTGTACAATTGTGGAGATGGCGACTGGTAAACCACCGTTCATTGAATTAGGTTCGCCTCAAGCTGCGGTCTTTAAGGTAAAATTAACAACCAATTTAGGAGCGACAATAATAACTCCGATGCAATTAAGAAACGATTTGCCGGCAGGTTGGATATTACAAAATACATCCTGAGATTCCATCGGAGTTATCCGAGAGAGCAAAGAATTTTATACTGCGTTGTTTTGAACCTAACCCGGACATAAGAGCAACTGCGGCCGAACTATTAGAGGATCCATTCCTAAACGAGTACGCGACGCTTACGAATGAGTTGTTAAACAGATAGAACAACACGTGTACTTAAATAGATGGAACAATAGTCTTTTTTTTTTTGTATGCACAGGAAAAAGAAAACTAATCGATTGGCAGCGCCACCAGATTTTAGTAGAAGCATTTCGGTACCTGCCGACAGGCTCGAACGCTTAGGAAAGTCTGACAAAACGAATAATAATCATATCGTTTCTGCTACTCCCATTCAGACTTCACAGTCTGACGATAGGTAACGTAAATATGTTATACGCATCAATAATGTTCAATGACGCGCGAATAGCTTTTGTCGATTCAGCGCCGAGAGCCATTTTGCATTTTTATTTCCAATGTATTTCAATTGTATTTTGTCGAAGTATACCGTCTAGTTTATCGATGTCTGCAACGATGGTAAAAGTAAATAGTCTCTGTTCGAGTAATAAATCTGAATACATTGCGCGCAATGTATTTCACTTTGTGCCGTTTGCTGTTCGATTTTGTTTATGTTTTTCTACTCGTTTTTTAACTTTTCGTCAAGTTTTCATATTGTATCTGATGAAATGTAATCAAAAAGTGTTACGTATAGTGGAGGGCTTACAAAGTCAAGCCCGCTGAGGGAACGTAGTCCAGCACACCTTCTGTCTCCCATCAGAATGCCCACCGCAACCCTTTCTTTTAACAGGTATGGAACTAACGTTACAGATGATTACAACTGTCCGTAGAAAATATAATAAATAATAGTAGTATGTGTGTGCATTACCGACAAAATGTGTAACAAAACTTATATCATTATACGTGTGATAACAGAATTAATCGCTAACGATAACGATAATAACGACTAACACAGTGATTAACCGGGATAGTTTATTAATATTTTCAATGCTTCAAACGATCTGTTAATCGTTCGTGTTACATAATACGTTATACGGGCAATGGAGCTTCCTGTTTGTAATCGGAATATGTGTAATTCGTTGCGTCTTAGAATTTAGTAACGAGGATTCCACGCTAATGATACCGTATGAACCGAGGGTTAATGTACTAAACAAGTACGATGAAAATGTATTAAAAACTTGACTTATGTAACACTATTCATACGCTTTTCAATCTTGAAACTCTTCGGACGTTTCTAGAGATATACTCGCAGCCCCCGTAAATAATTGCTTCATGTATTCAGGTTTATTTCCAATGAAAATACTTAGCAGGAAATATTCATGCCCTTGTGACACGTGCGTAATAGTGTAAACTTAAAATACAATAGGTATGGGTGTACAAAATACGTCGACAGTGTTTGAAACTAATGCCGATTCTTCGGCGATGATTCCAGCACGATAGGAAATACACCGTCGATCGAGACGAGCGAAACCGATACGTCTGGAGCTTCGATGACCAGGAGAAGTTCATCTGGAGGTTTGTTGTCGCCCGAAGTCGAATTAGGAGGTGAAGAATTGTCATAATTAACAGTTGCTGGCGTGTGGAATCGATGATTATTTAATTTTAACGCTTTCTCGTTATCTATTATCACCACCGATAGGTCAACCTGGCCAAAAGTCTGGCGAGGAACAAGAAGGATTTTACCTATTAAAAAAAGACAGTCAAAGAAGAATGACGTTAACCAGGGTACTTACGCAAGACGAGGCAAAGATCTGCGAGGTATGGATGAGGAGTATACATCAAGCAGAGGAGCAAACTGTTTTGCAAATGGTATAACAACTGCTATTTTCTACAAGCGCATATTATTTTGAGTAATATAAATTGTATACAAAATTGTATCTTATTTGTTCTCAGAACCATTTAGTGTTACTAATGCGCGCATTGAGAGATTACATCGAGAAATCGAATCAAGAAATAATCACGACAGCCATGAGAACGTTGAAGGAAGAACTAGACTTTGATTCGACCGCTATTAATCATCTGAATTTAGCCATTTATTTGTTTCAAACGGCCGTGAACGAGGTTTTACGAATGCACAGCATAAAGCCTCATTGGATGTTTGCCTTGGACAATTTGGTCAGAAATGCCGTTCAAGCTGCTATCACTGTACTCTCTCCTGGTAATACCCGTAGCAATCATTTGTCGCGCATAGAATAATATTTTCGCGATCGTTTCACGGGCTGGATTCGCCACACGTATGATACCAGCTGTGTATCGCGTGTACGCAAAGATGGGGGTCGTCTCATTGTGTCAACTCTAAAAATATCTGAGAAAGAAAGTCATCACCAGTAATAAGGAATCTGTCGCGAATCTAGACCTCAGTTAGGCGTAGTGTCACTGCCTTTCGTACCGCGTGTACCGAGAAACAACTTGTAAATTCTGTTATTTGCAGAGCTCGGTGCCAATTTGCTTGGTCAGGAACGCGTGCAGCCGGCCGGTCAAGGCCCAGAGGAAGGATCTACGTCCGGTGTATCGACCGTAAACTCTGTGAAATCACAGAAAACCGGCGACTCTTTGGACAACAAGTACTGGAAGGAGTACAGAGATCAAATGGGATCCTTGAAAATGGAAAACATGAGGCTGCTCCAGGAACTGATCGAAAGTCAGAAGTCGTATCAAACGTTATTGCTGCAAGTACTCGAGGATCAAAGAGCTCAAGTGAACACTCTGACACGACTCTGCGAAACTATAAACACGCGAACTATGAGATGGGAATCCGGGTAAAATCTAATCGTCTAGTTTGTCGTTCTCACCACGAACAAGACACCTGGAACAGAATATGTTTGAACGTTTCTAAATTCTTTTCCTAGTTACAATTCGTCGGTGCTTGGAAACACGTCGCAACAGGCAGCAGTCTCGTTGATCGTTACCGATACACCTTCCAGTACAAGTCCTCGTACCGATCAAACTCTCGTTGAATGGCTGCAAAACCTACGGATAGACGAGGTGTCGATCGAAAGGGTAACTACTTCAATTCTTTTCTCCCTGTCGGACGAATAGAATTATATCGTTCTCTACCATTACGCGTTAACGTTATAGATCCTATACGAGCAATACACATTGGAGAATATCTTGAATCACGTTACACGTCACGATATTCGTAGACTTAATCTCAGGTAAGCATATCTTTTCCTTACTGTAGCCCGCATCGGCGTTCAATCTAATTCAGATTTCATTGTTCAGAGGAGGAATCGAATTGAGGATATGGCAAGCTATATTGAAGCATCGTCAAAACAATAACTGATCGAGACCAACTTGCACGCGAAAGGTTAAAATCGTGCAGGGTAAAGTGCTCGTTGAACTACTTTGGCTGGCCGTGAAACAGTGATGATCAGCAAAATTGTTATTGTATCGTTTATTAGTTTTTCTACTATCCGTGAGCTGAGCCTGCGCGCGAAACATTTAAACGCACAATGATATTAGTTTATCCCGTAGTTCCTAAATATAGAGTATTTGCTAGTTACAAGATCGAAGTGTACATACAACAAATTTTGCATATACCAACAAATCGAAAGTACATTGTACGGAGAACTCAGGATGATTGTTTCGAGTAAATTATACAAGCCACGTATATGCAAAGTTTGTAGATTTAGAAATCATGAATCATACATATATATATACATATATATTTTCACTTGACTTGTTGACCTAGAATACTATACAATCTTGCCAAGTTTAAAGAGAAACGATATTGTTATTTATGTAAAGGTTTAAGGATTCGAAAGTTCAATGCAATTTTCATATCTCTACACGGATTTAATATTACTGCCGAATCGAAACTGATATTGCCGGAGAAATATATGCGTTCGTAGAAAGTTGCTTTGCACTTTTGCGTTCCAAGAATCGTTGAATAATTTTCTCTTTATTCCGCATACACACGCGTTGTTCGCATAAGCGCGAAGAAATTATTTACATGTAATAATTAGAAAGAAAGAAAGAAACGTAGTGCCTTACAAACCAGTGTAATAGTACAAGAGAAGATATTTATTAGCTGCAAACGAATATTTTTATCGTTGCCAGTTCTATATTCTTGGGGGAAGAAAGTTGACGTTATATAAGCCTTTTCATGGATACGCGCGAATGTTGTTAGAAAAGTTTTCGCGCAACTATGTATATAACTGCTTCTTATATTGTTTACGTAGTAAATATATATTCGTTATTAATGCGCACGCCTAAAATTTGTCACATTCTTTTGTACGCGACTTCGTTTCGTTCAGAGAACTCTCGTGGTTTCCTTTTATATACGTTCGGTACAGAGTGAGCAAAGAATCGTGTCTCTTCGAATACTTCCATTGCAACAACGCAGTCGACTGAAATAATGCCAGTCAATTGAAATAAGTGCCTAATCGCATCAGGGATACGCGCGACGTTTCGTCTTGATTGTATCGCGACGATTATACTTTAAGTTTCGAATGCTGTGTAACGCGTCATCTAATTATCCCGAGCGACGTCCTATGCTAAAAACTCTTGAGCAGTTGGATAGTACCGATAAAAGGGCTCGACTCGAACCCGAGTACTCGGCTTAATCATCGTTAAGACCTTTTCGCATCGTTCCGGTTTCATTCACCTGTACTCGATAAAACTAATTATATATCCTTGTTACTTTAGCTAGTTAAAATGCGTAATAAAGATCGTAAAACGAGCAGATTTCGCGTTCGTTTTCAATGTCCAATTTGACCAGCCAAACAGCGAATTCGCAGCTCGTCGACGCGGGAGAATCACCCTGGAGCCCCTCCGACTGTCTTCTTCGTCCGTCATCGAGGGATCGCGAATGAAACGCGGATGCCTTTTCGTACCGCCGCGCGTAATTGGAAGAGGAGAGAATATAAAACGGAGCGAGTCTCGCAGCAGACGTACGCGCGCGGGTATGTACAGTTTAAATTTTTCAGGAAAATGAATGCACCGAGCAGCCGCCGCGTAAAATTGCAAAAGTTTCGGACACTCTGCCTCCCCTCGTGACGAACGAGCGAACGAGGGTCGGACCTATTCATTTGCACTACAAAAAAAGCCCGCGGCTTCTGAACGCGAGTCTACCCCTTCGGCCAGCCGCTTATTTTCGCTGCCGAGGGACCCTTCTGTTCCTCTTTCCTATTCCCCCTCTTCTCCCGTTGGCTCTCGTACCGATGCATTCGTATCCGCGCGCAATGCAACGCGCGCCGTTCCTTCCGGTTCCAACTCAACCGTCGTTGCGTCCATCTGGCTACGTAGCGTTCGACTACTAAAATTGTCAATTTTTCGAGCGACGGGCGTTCCGAAATAATCCATTTCGCCGAGGGAGAGGCTAAATAACGCACCCCTCGCATAATCCCTTTTTCAGTTCCAGAGTAATCGAATGTCGCGATTCGTTTGCACGCCAGAGGAGAAAAGCCGATTCGTTCCATCCGCCGTGGAATCGAGAATCGTCCGGTATTCTTTTGACACGGTGACGAAGCGAAAAGGAAAAGACAAAAGAAAATCATCCCTTCCGATCGGTTTCCTCGCGAACCGCGGATCAAGAGACGAAGGAAGTTACGACGAACGTTCTCCCAGGGGATTACGGCCGGAACAATGAGAGCTGACTCGCAGTCTCCTCGCCATTTTCGCGGAGCGACACCTTGTTCGTCGAGACTAATTACTTTCGGCTTAACATCCTTGACGACGAAAGGAATCCTTCGACCGTTCGATCGGACGAGTTTTTACCAAGTGCCCCCTCCCGTTAAGAATTCCCCAAATAATACTCGAACAAATTGACGGCAATTATACTCTACGGCCGGTGCGCATCTGCACGAACTCGATTTGCATATCAGGAAGATACAACAATTGCCCTCGTTTTCACCCTTCGAGGCAAGGAGGCATAAAAGATGGCTGCTCGCGCTTTCCGCAACCCCTTCGCACCGTTTGCACCCTTCGCACGTATCCCAGCGCGCGATTATTCATCGAAACGGCTTAATTAAATGGCACGTATCGTCCCTCCGATTGGAAGATCCAAGCGTATTTAGAACGGAAGAAAAGGGACAATTTGGAAGAAAAGCGTGGCTGGATGAAAACCAGCTCCGCGTTTGCAGCTTCGGGCGAGGAAGTAACCGATATTGAATCGCGCGTCTCCGCGCACCCTTTCGGTTCGTTTCATAACGCCCAGAGGTCTACGAGGCAACAGATGTACCTGATACATATTCATATCGGACCGTTCCGCGACTCGGTGTTATCGTTACTGTTATTATTGCCGGGGCCGCAGTCGGTTCGTCGTAATAGCGCCGTCGAGGAGAGGAGGAAAAGCGCAGGGCGACCCTAACCGTGGTTAACGATGGTCTCCATCGCTGCGTGCAGCTCCCGAAAACCAGAGGGCAGAGATGGAACTATGGATGGAATTAATGGCGATTAACGCACGCGGAGTTAGCTCGAGCTGGGGCCACGTGTAAATCTCCGGTCTTGTTTCTCGAGCAGGGATAAAGGAGAGGCGAGAAGACGGTGATGGAGGGTCCTTTAACCGCGCCTCGCAAACAGACCCCTTTACGAATCGGTTCCCATTCGAAAGCGGGAAAAAATCCAATTACCGCGAAACTTCCACCTCTCGTCCTTCGGATTCGCCTTCTGTAATCGACGCCTTTGGATCGCGACGAGTCCGGTCGGCCACGCGAGCTACCGCTCCGAATACTCGATTAATTAGCCAGAATTGTTGTCGCTCAGTCGAGGCAACGCGATTCCTCCACCCTCCTCTCGAGGTGAAACGCTCTTCGAGGGAGGAACGGAGGACGATGGGGGAAGAGGGACGGCGAGGACTGGACGAGAAATCTCCAAGAAAACCGAAAAACATCTCTTGGCTGTGTAAATTATGCATGGCATTTTGCCCAATTATACGAAAGGATTAAAGGATTTCCAATTAAGCGATGGAGATACCTTTATTGAGAAGAGGTCTGGCAGCGTCGTCGATTCGTTCCGCTTTGCGTTTGGAAAAAGCGGTCGGCAAGTGGCGCCACGTGGAGCTCCCACTGGGACGTCAGTATTTTACGGGGCAGGTGTCGAGCGCAGGCACCCGTTCGGAAAAAGTAAACAGAGAAATATCGGGGTGAGTATATTCTACGAGCAGGGCGAGGGGATCTCGAAGAAGACTCGGATAAAAATTGAACGGGCGTGAACGTTCGACGTGGTTCACGGGACGTGGAGAACGCGAAGAGAAACGATAGCCGGAACGAAACGAGGGATACAAAAGTGGCGCAAGATCGGACGACTTCCGACTCTCGGTTTTTCTACTCGTTACCTTCTTCTGCTCGTTAGCTTCGATAACTAGAATCTACCGCGATCATTGCTTTCGTTGCTCGACGAACGGAAATATTCGCTCGTATTCTCGTCGTAGCTTCGTACGCCATCGCGAGGCAACACCCGGTTGCTAGGTGTTGTTTGCACGGACGATGACCGCACCCTTTCGTCGAAATCGTCGAGAAAACGTTAGCGAGCGGTATCCGTTCGTTCGTTTACTTCAACGTTGCGGATGAGGCGCGAGAAGGGAAATACGCGGCGCTCGAACAAGAGGAAAAAGGGGAGGAAGAAGAGATCGCGACGCGAGCGAATGGAAGGCGTTTTCCTAGGGTCGGTATCAGGGAGGACGAGGGAACCGTTCCCCGACTGCATGCAAGCTTCGAATAATATCCGAATATTGGAGGCGGGCGGTGCGCTCGTAAACCGACGCGGGTATGAATGCGGATGGCTCGATTTTCCACGGCTGCCGCGCTAACATCCGAGACGTGACGCTTCTCGGCTGAGAATTGCGCGCCGACAGGAATAGAAAGTTTCAACAAGGGAATGTAACGCGCGTATCGGTGGACGTTTTCCAGGTGGTATCCACCGCGTTGCGAGGATGTCGGATTCGGAGGGTAGCGCGGACAGCGTCCGCGGATCGAGGAAGGACGCGAAGACGATCGTCGCCGAGGAAGCGGTCGTCGCGCTGACGCGTCTCCAGGATTCGAGCGGTGACGGGCTCGAGGAGTTCGAGAAGCTGCTCCAATCGATGCTGCCCTCTCGCACGCCCTCCCAAGAGGGAGACGACGAAACGGAAGAGAACGAGACCGAGAGGAAACTAGGTGCGTTCTTGTTTCGGAAAGCCCTTAACGATTATCTTCCCATTTTTTCTCTCGAGTTCTTGCTGGAAAAACTTCCTCCCGTCGTCCAACGCATCGAAACCGTACGCTCGCGACGCGTACACGTTTCCTCGGTAGCTCGAGAATGGGAAACGAGATCCAACGGGGAATATTTATAGGCGTTGAAACGACGACTTTTCACGGTCCAAGCCGGGCGAGGAAGACACGCGGGAGAGAGAAAACGGGGCGGTAATCGGGGGGTGCAGTTTCGCAGTGGAAACTCGGGTAACCTGTTGAGAGGTGCCCGCGGAGTAGGCGAAAATGGAGAGCTCGCGGCAGCTTAACTCGAAGAATTTCCCAGACGCTCGCCAAGGGCATTTCCAGGGAAAGTAGCTGGCTGGCTGGCTGGCTGGCTGGCTGGCTGGGGATTTTCGAGGGAAGAAATTTCTCTGGCCCCGGGGATTAAGTTCCGCCTCGCGGCCGAAACCGCCTCACCGGCCTCGTCTTTTTCCTACTTTCCCCCGCGACTTCTATTCTTATTCGCCGTCGCTTTCACGGCGAACCACGCGGCGACCAGATGGTTACGCGAACTTTAACGATCTTTTTCGTGGCTCGCCGGAGTCGCCCCGGAAATTAGCGAACGGGAGAACTCGCTCGCCCGGGAGCCGTACGCTTTGTATTCCCTCCTCGTAGTCGGCGACCAGCCGCGGGAGGAGGGAAATGGGAGGAGGTTTTTCCTTCACCCCTCGTTTCGTTTCTTTTCACGGCGGATGTCTCCCGGAAAGAGGCGCGGGATTGCTCGAAAATGCTCTCGCAATTTTCTCCAGCGGCACCGCCGATTTTTTCGAGCTCGTCGCTGTTCGTTTTCTCGTTAATCGCGCCTTCGCTCGAGGCGAACGACCATCCCGGGAGAGGGATCAAAATTACGCGTACGGAATTAACGATCGCCCGGTAAAATCGAAACGAGAGAAACGTCGCGCGAGAGACGGTGCCGGAAGGCGATGAATCACCGCGGACACGCGAGCGGAATCTTGGCGTGCCGTTAACAACGCCGCGGCGAAACGATGCGGCGATGTCGCGCGACGCTAATAACCGCTTTAATTACGATGCACCGAACGGTGCTGAAGGGTGGAGGCGGGTGTAGCGACGAGGTCGGTGCGTTCACCGAGGGAACCGCAGCTGTTGCCAAATTCGCGTCGTCGAGTCGTGGCGAGAGTCCTCGGCCTCTCGATGGCCCAGTCCTAAATTTCACCGCGAATTTCCGTGGAAACCGAAACGCCGCTGGCCCCCGCGCCGCCGCGTTCCAAATTAAACTCATAAAACCGGCCGGGACTGGAAATTATACGACACGATATCAGCGTAAATTTTCGGGGACGCGACTCTCTCCGGGTTCTCCGTAACGCCCGACTCTTTTGGACGCGGATCACCGCGTTTCCGATGCTACGAAATAATTGTCAGGCGACGAATTCGAACGGAAGCAGGTAGAACGATCGGATCGACTCGACGCGAACTTTAATTAAACGTCCGACCGCGGTTACGTCCCGTCGCGTCTTCGAGTTTCCGTCGGCGGGCGCGATTAAAATAATAAACTGCGGTCTCGCGTTTCCGGTGGAAATTAGCACCGCATCGGGGGGAACGCAAACGAGGACGGTCCGAATTCTAAATGGCACGCGGGACGCGACGCAAGGATATTCTCGCGAGCACGGGAAGGGTGGTGAAACTGGTTCGTCGGCTCTGGCCACGGGCCAATTCGATCTCACGGTCCGCCTCGTTTTCGGAATTGCGCTATTAGATTTACGGAAAATGTCCCCGCGACACGGGCTTTTCGAGCGAACGTTCGCCCGCCGAATGGGCTCTTGATCGAAACGGCGTTTTCCTATCGTCTTCACCGGTAAGTGTCTCGTATTCTTCGTGAACACCCCTTTACCGCGATCCATTTACATTCAAAATCGGCCCACCTATTCAGCGATGGGTTTACGGGACGCCTCGAATCGACGCGTCTCGAATTTCATTAAGGCAAATTAGAAAAATCGTTCGCATTTCTCTTTTACCTGCCATCCAGCCGTCTCGAACGAAACAAGCCCGATAAGCATCCGAAGAAGGTTGGCTCTCGAAGTGGTGCGTCAATACGACAGACGCGGATTATGATAATATCGTCCGTCGGTCCGCCACGTATGCGCGTACACGCGTCGCGGGGTATGGAACGACGTCTCTGGCAACCCCTGTGCACGCGAGAGCGCGCGTCGCTAAGCTCCCCACGGAGAAACTTTCCATCGTCGGATTCGCCAGATGCTCGAACCCACTCGCGCCATTAGGGTCGAGCTTTTATCTCTCTCGCCCTCGCGGAACCTCGCAGCGAGCGTTTCCGGATCGCGCGAAAATAAGGCAGGCTTACGTACTCCTCCGCGTCGCGACGGGGCAGGAAATATTCGTGAACAGCGAAGACTTGCTCGCGCCGATAGATATCGGTCCGTTCCGGGACACGGATCGTTTATCTCGACGTATAGCTGGTCGAATCTCGGTTCTGGATAAGAACGCGGAACGGGCGAGCCGTCGTGGAACCGACGGGATTATCAATTTTCCCGGGTCGAACACTCCCGTCGAGGTCTCCCGACCGGCAAAACTGTGGGAACCTCTTTCAGCGCGCGTTTCGTAATCGTCCGTGTTACTTTCGATTTTCGTTCACCTTCGGGCGCGCGCGAAAAAGTCGTGGGTAAGAAAGGGAGGAGCGAGCGCAGGTAAACGAGGCATGCGTGAAAAATGACACGGGTCTGAAAAGCTGGTTAAATAAGAAATCGGCGGGAAGCCGAAATAGCCGCGGGACCCGCTTTGGTCATCAATTTCGAGGGTGTCGGCGCGCCACGAGTGGGCGACTACGCTCGCTTCCGTCGGTTTCGAGCTCGCGATAAAGAAAATCGCGCGACGCTACGGATGACGAATGTCGGGGAGCCGGGACAAATTTCGGCCTGGGGTAGATAACGTCCGAAATCATTACCGGCGCCTCCCTCCCAGCCCGTGCAAATTGTTTTTCGGCCGACGTCGCTCGAAGGCACGCTCCTCTCTTTTTTTCCGCTTACGCGACCGTTTCGATTCGGGGACGGAAACTCGAAGGAGAAGTGATCGATGACGCGCGGTCGGACCGGGAAGGGGTAACGTCTTCCCGAGCGGAGCGTGAATTGATTAAGAGGACGGTGGTGCGTTGGTTTTCTCCATAGCGGGGGCGTGGATTGATCGGTTGGGGAGAGGGTGACACGGTTTGATTATCTATTAAGGAACGGCCGCTTCTCCGGATCACCTGTTGACGATTATTTGCCGGATCAATTAGAGATAACGGGAACGAACGAGGGCTGCGATTCGACGCGCCGCGTTCTTTGCCTCCGATCGCGAAACGAAAAGGCGTACGTTCCAGGCCACGCGCCGCGTTCCTCGAGTTATGTGGTAGACGCGGAAGCCGGCTCGAACGATGCTCGAGCAGCGGAAAATCTGCTGCCTTTCGGGAAACGCCAGACGGCTAATCCGTCGGTAGAAATTAGTTCCGACGTTTGATCGAGAATACGAACCTCTTCTCTAAAATCTCGATAGTCCGCCGGACGGGCAGATGGTTTCGCAAGCTGCTCCTTCGCTCTCGATTTTTATGGAGAATTCTGGCCCCACCGGGACCGGGGGGGCACCCTGCCATTGTAGGGGGTGCGAGCGAACAATAGCGGTCTACTCTCGATAGATAAGCCGATCGGAGGATCGAACAAAACTCGCGTCGTTCCTCGCGTCCTTAATTTTACTGGCTGAAATCCAAGGACGCGACCAGCTGCCGCAACCGCTGTCAGCCTTCCTATTTTTACGTCACCGCGATTTCCACTTTTTCACGGGGCGATCGATCGAACGCTGCATTGTAACCGATGCGAACAATCGGCGATGTCGCGATTCTTGCACCGCGACGCGTGCAACCTACGATTTCACTCCGGAAAGTACCGATCGTCGCGAGGCGAAACGAAAGAGTAAAATGGTACCTGCCAGTACGCGGAAGGTAGGATCGCGTGCGACGTCAGTTGTTGTCGGGAATATTCCGTGCGTCCCGTGACAATAGGAGGGCAACCAGCGTAGAGTCGCGACGATCAGCCAATCCCTGTACGTCGTACCGTTAACTTCGGTCGGTGCCTGGTCTCTCGACCTGCTTGCCATCAAGCGACTGGCATTTTTACCTCGAAACCACCACCACCACCGCAGCGGTGATTAGCTGCAGCTATCCCCCCGGTATCGTCGATACACACGCTACACTTTTACATATTTTCTACGCTCCGAAATATCATCGGATTCAGAGATGGCCACCGCGGAGGGATCGACGGATTTTCGATTGGAGTTCATCGGGCTTTTCGTGCAAAAGTCGCTGAAACTGAAGCCGGAAAAATGGGGCAGACTGCTGCTCACGGAGGAATACAGGAACGCCGTGCTGGATTTCCTCGATAATCCTCTGCCGGCTGCGCTCTTCGTCGTTTTAACGCCGAACGCGCAATTGGTCGCGTCTACCTCGTTTCCCATACCGCGGCAAAGAACCAAAGGTGAGCGTAGCGCGTACAGTATACCGGGGCGAATACTTTTTACGGACGACGACATCTGTCTTTCTAACCACCATTCAGGTATCTACGCGGTGAAGGTGAAGCAGACGCCGTTGCCCAAGGAAAGAGAAGCCTGTTCCTCGATGCTGATCCTGGGCGATCTGTCTTCTCGAGTCGTCGATCAATTGGCCACTCTGGTGGACAACGTTTTCGCCCCGCTCCTAAGTAAATCGGAGAATCACAAGGATCTGCCCGACGTCGCGGTTCAAGATATTCGCAGACAAGTTCACTCTCTTCGCGGTACTCTGTATCAGGTGAAGCCTCCTCCTTTCCGTTGCTCTTTCTTGCCGTCGCCGGTGTCACCAATTTGTAACCGTAGCTCGATCGCGTCCACGCAGGTGAAAGGTCAGGTAAACGGCAGGACGGTTCTTCCGATGCCAGCCGGAATGGAGAAGGTGACGGAGGTGGAGAAGCTGGTGCGCGCGGAGGGTCCCGAAGCCGTCGATTTGTATTTGAAAAGCGCCATCGAGGGCGTCGTGATAAAGTGGGCTTACTTGGTGAACGACGTTGTCACTCAGGAATCTGGCACCGCTTTCGAGAACGGTCAAAATCCCACGCCCGACGTCGAGCTCGAATACTGGTCGACCAGACTGGCGAACTTAAAGTGAGAAGCGTCGCGTGAAACGAACGAATTTTCGTTATATTCGCGGTTGGTTTCCCGTCAGGTACATCTACGACCAGTTGCAAGAGGATCGCGTGAGGAAGATGGCGAGCATCCTCGAGAAAACGGACAGCGCCTATTTCCCTTGTTTTCGCACTCTGTTCGGCAACGTGGTGTCCTCGATGACGGAGGCGAAAGAGATATCTCTGTATCTATCCCCGCTGGCCAAGTGTTTCAAGGCGGTCGAGGAGGCGGACTTCTCCGAGGCTAAGCCGCTAATGGCCACCCTGATACACTCGGTCGGATTAGCCTGGTGGAAATCCAGCCACTATCGGAGCTCCTCCAAGGTGATCATCGTGCTTCGACAGATTTGCAACCTGTTGATACGCGAGGCCCGTCGATTTCTCGACCCCAGCTCCATTTTCCAGAGCGACGTGGACGAGGCTTTGCAGCGCGTGCGGATATCTCGCGGTACGATTCGATTCGATTCGATCAGTCGCCACCTTCCGATCTCGAACGCGGACGCGTTTCTTTCGCAGGCGTTCTCGAAGAATTCAAGCGGCAGTTCGAGCTGCGAAAAGACCGGCCGGCCATGAAACCCGACGCGCCACCTTGGACGTTCAATTCTACCGCGGTTTTCGCACGCTTGGACGCCTTCCTGAGGCGACTGGGCGACATCGAGTGGCTGTTCGACACGGTGATGGAGTTCTCCAAGTTGGAGAAGATAGAGATCGGCGGTATCCTGGGACGATCCCTCAGCGCCCGGATCATCAACGTCCACAAAGAGTTCCAACAGCTGTTCCTGTCTTTCACCGTACGGGCGAACGACGCCCTCGAGCCGGACGACGAGTCTTTCGCCTTGGACTGTGCCAAGTTCAACGAGTCGATCACCGAGCTCGACGGCAAACTGGCGGCCATACTCTGCCAGGCTTTCGACGACTGCGGTAACCTCGAGAGCGTGTTCAAGGTACAACCCTCGGCCTCCGCCAGTCTCCTCTCCTATAGAACAGAAACGATCGTTATTTCAGTTGATAAACATCGCTGGAACCGTGTTGGACAGGCCACCGATAAGCAAACAATTCGCGAACCGTTACTTCAGAATCCTCGACCTATTGAACGTCGAGCTGACGGTCGTCGAAGTGCTGTTCAACCGCGGTACCAGAGGAGCTCTGACCGATCTACCGCCGCTGGCCGCGGCCTTGACGTTCACCGGTATGCTGAGGCAGCGCATCGATCTGCCCGTTCGATCGTTCAAGGCTATTCAGCATCCGTGAGTGACTCTCGTCGAAGACCTTAGAGTGACGACGATCACGAAACGGTGTTCTCGATTGCAGCATAACGAACAGCGAGGAGGCGCGAAACATAGAGAAACGATACGAGAGGCTGATCCGGATCTTCGACGACAAAGAGGACGAACTGTTCGCGGAATGGGCGCGAGCGGTGCCGAGCACCGTCGCTGTTGGCTTGAATCGAAGCATACTATCCCGCGACCACGATTCCGCGTTGCTGCTGAACTTCGATCCAGCGCTGTTGGCCGTTCTCAAGGAGGTCAACTACCTGAGGCAAATGTCTCGATCGAACATTCCCGAGGAGGCGATAAAGGTGCGCGCGATCTCCTAGATCAAGGTTCGCGTTACACGCTCTCTCTTCCGATGTCCCCAGGTGTCGGAGAACGCGGAAACGTTTCGGAAATTTCGCACGCTTCTCGGTGGCACGGTCTGTTCGTACAACAACGTTCGCAAGACGACCAACCCGGTCGAGTTCCAGCTGATCGAGGAGGAGGTGACGCGGATCGATTCGCTGGTGTCTCGCGGAGAGACGGAACTGCGCTGGAACTCGGACGGCGTTCTCGAGTACATCGCCGAGCTGGGCGAGCTGGTGGAGGGTCTCTGGAGGCGAATCAAATCGGCCCAGACGAACGTGGAGAAGATGAAAGCCGCGCTGGACGGTTGCACGAGGACGCCGCTCGTCGAGAGGAAGGATCGCCGCAAGGATGCTTTGTTGTCGTTCGACGAGCAGTCGGAGAAAGTGGCGAGACGGTACGCGGAGATCGAGAGGGCGGCCGAGCGGATACATTCGTTGCTGGAGGAGAACATGCGGCTGTTTCGAGTGTCCGACGAGACGGGGGATCCCTGGCGGGGATACGTGGCCTACGTCGATCGGATCGTCATGGAATCGCTTCGAAGGGCCGTAGGATGTTCGTTAGGTGAACGGAGCATTCTCTAAATCATTTTGCTCGCCCGTCGTTTCGCTTTCTTTTCTAATTTCACGCGTCAGGTTACTTGGTGGACAATATGGACTCGAACGGTCGGGCGGCGCCGCTGTTGGAGGCAAAGTTAGAGCTGAGAGAGCCGGACCTGTATTACGTGCCGTCCCTGGAACCCGACGATCCGGATAGCTTGGATCAATTGGTTCTCGGGCTGTTGAACGATATCGTCGGTATGGCTTCGTTGGTGGGTAGGTTGAAGAAAGATTCGATAGGGTACGCGGAGGAATTGGAGGAGGATCCGGATATAAAGGGTATGAGGAACGAGATCACGAGCAACGTTGCAACCGCGGTGGAGGAGGCGACGGAGTTCTGTAGCAACTTCGAAGGTGCGAACTCCGCGAAACGCGGACTCCGGGCGGCCCTCGTTGATCCTTGGCCGTTGCATTTTATCAGGGTACGCCTATCTCTGGCTGGACGACAGGGCGATGGTGATGCAACAGTTCCTCGAGTATAGCCGGCAATTGACGGCGGAGGAAACGGAGATGGTGGCCGTGCAGGATCCCAAGGGGCCGGCACGGTCACCGCCGAAAATGGAGCAATTCCGCGAGCAAATCGACCTTTACGAGGGCCTCTATCTCGAGATCGAGGAAATGGAACCGTCGAAAGTGTTTTGTGGCTGGTTCAGGGTAGACCTCAGACCCTTCAGACAATCGGTGCTGAACATGGTCTGCAAATGGTCGAGCATGTTCAAGAGGCATCTGGTCGATCGCGTTACCAGCAGCCTCTCGGATTTAGGATCGTTCATAAGGTGTTTACTTTTACGCGTTACGCAACATCCGCAACTCGATATTTAAACGCTTCTTAAAACGCCGACAGGCGAGCGGACGAAGGTTTGCTCCAGTCGATTCAACCGGGCGACTACGTCGGCCTCGTCAGCGTGATGGGCTACCTCCTGCAGGTGAAAGAACGACAACCGACCACGGACGAGATGTTCCAGCCGCTGGAGGACACGATCGAGTTGTTGAAATTTTACGACCAGGACATTCCCGAGGAAGTGAACGTCCTTCTCCAAGAGTTGCCGGAACAGTGGGCCAACACGAAGAAGCTTGCCCTTATGGTCAAGCAGCAAGTGGCTCCCTTGCAAGCAGGTACGTCAACCGTCCTCTTCGTTTAACCGAGAGATACCTCTCCCTCTCTTTCTGTCCAGGGGAAGTGTCCAGGATTCGAGGTCGAATCTCCGCGTTCGACACGACGATAACCCAGTACCGAGAGGCATTTCGACGTTACAATTTCTTCAGATACGATTGCCAAAATCCTTACGAACTGCTGGACGAGGGCCACAAGGATATTCTGATGTTGGAGCTTCAGATGAAGGACATTCAAGAGTCCGCGTCGTTGTTCGAAGTGATGGTACCGGAGTTCAAAGTGCTGAAACAGTGCAGACGGGAGCTGAGGATGTTGAAGCAGCTCTGGGACTACGTGAACATCGTCAGAAGCAGCATAGAGGGATGGAAAACCACACCCTGGAGGAAAATCGACGTGGAAAATATGGACATCGAGTGCAAGAAGTTCGCGAAGGAAATACGAGGTTCGTGACGAGGCGCGAGCGTTATCAGTCATTCGGGTGCACTTTTAACGTGCTCGTTCGGGTGATTTAGCTCTGGATAAGGAAATGAGGTCGTGGGATACTTACGCGTCGCTGGAGGCAACCGTGAAGAATATGCTGACGTCTCTGAGGGCCGTTGCGGAACTTCAGAACCCTGCCATAAGAGAAAGACACTGGAGACAATTGATGAACAGCACCAAGGTACACACACCGCCGCCGTTCGAAATACGTCGAACGATAATAGATTTACCAGACTTATCTCTGTAAAATTCGATTTTTACTGTATCGTTACATCGCGAGGATATTTTGATGAATTTTTTGTAAAGAAAAACAAGAAACAGTCAGGGACACGTACACGAAGATTTACTAGATATTAGTTGCACCGCTGTATATATACGCTATCGATGTTGCAGAAACTGGGCGACATGACTCCAGAAATGACCGTAAGTTCACTGTAAATACGCGCACCTTACTCTCTCCCTTGGCATCATCCTCACGATTCCATCATCATCGAACGAGAAATGATAGTCGACTAATCGACCAGCGGTGCACGTAACACGCCGCATCGTCGAATAATTTCATAGTCGTACCTTCGTCACTCTTGTCGCACGTTCGATAAAGCGTTCGATTCTTCGTTCACCTCGGCCATCGTTTTCACTCGCCTCTCTCCTATCGCGTCGCAGCGAATAGAATTGAAAGAGAACGGTGTCGGTGACGATTATACGCTCAGGTACGATTCGTCATGGACGACTCCACCACGCTGGCGGACCTGCTCGAGCTGAATCTTCACGAATGCGAGGAAGAGGTGAAGAACATCGTGGACAAGGCCGTGAAGGAGATGTCGATGGAGAAGTACATGAGAGAATTGAACAGCACCTGGTCGAAAATGGAGTTCGAGAAGGAGGTTCACGAGAGAACGGGCGCCACCTTGATAAGAGCCAGCGAGGAACTGATCGAAACGCTGGAAGAGAATCAGGTACTCCCCGGGAAGGAACGAGATGGAACCGTTAATCGTGGACGAAACGCGTTTCGTAGGTGCAGCTGCAGAATCTGATCACCTCGAAGTTCATCGCCCACTTCCTGGAGGAGGTGTCCAGCTGGCAACGCAAGCTGAGCGTCGCGGATCAAGTGACCACTATCTGGTTCGAGGTGCAGCGGACCTGGATGCACCTCGAGAGCATCTTCACGTCGTCGGAGGATATACGAAGGCAGTTGCCCGTGGACGCGGAGAGGTTCGATCGAATCGACGAGGAGTTCAAGCGAATGACCGAGGAACTGGCAAAGACGCCGAACGTCGTGGAAGCGACGAACAGAGAGGGATTGGTCACGGCCCTCGACGTTCTCCAGAAAGAGCTGGTCCTATGCGAGAAAGCCCTGGCGGAATATCTGGAAACGAAGCGTCTCGCGTTCCCGAGATTCTACTTCGTTTCCTCGAGCGACCTGCTGGATATTCTGTCGAATGGAAATCAGCCGGAGATCGTGGCCAAGCATCTGACGAAACTGTTCGACTCTATGGCTCGATTGAAATTCGATGACGCGGCTGCTGGCTCGCCGAAACGCGTATCGGGTAAGCGAACCTTCCACCGGAACGGGGAATCCATCGCTACTCTATTTGTTGCTGCGCCTCCACTTTTCAAGGTATGTTCGCCAAGGACGGGGAATACGTGGAATTCGCCAACTGCGAGATGATCTGCGACGGGGCAGTGGAGGCGTGGTTGAATCGGCTCCAGCGAGCGATGAGGGTCACCACGAGGCATTACTTCAGCGAGGCTGTGGTGACGTACGAGGAGAAACCCCGGGAACAGTGGCTGTTCGACTATCCGGCTCAAGTTTCCCTCTGCGGAACGCAAATCTGGTGGACCACCGAGGTGAACATCGCGTTCGCCAGACTGGAGGAGGGTTACGATAATTCCCTCAAGGATTACCTGAAGAAACAAATCTCCCAGCTGAGCACGTTGATCGCCCTGCTGATAGGCGAACTGACTCGGCAGGAGAGGCAAAAGGTGATGACCATCTGCACGATCGACGTGCACTCTCGGGACGTGGTGGCCAAGCTGGTGCAGTCGAAGGTGGAGACGTCGCAGGCGTTCCAGTGGCAGAGTCAACTCCGTCACCGTTGGGACGAGAAGGAGAAGGATTGCTTCGCGAACATTTGCGACGCGCAGTTTAAATACTCCCACGAGTATCTCGGGAATACTCCCAGGTCTCGCCCCTTCCCTTGTCTGGGAATCGACTCTCCGTTCCTTGCTCTGATTCGTTTCTTTCCCGAACAGGTTGGTCATCACGCCGCTGACGGACAGATGTTACATAACCCTGACCCAGTCCCTTCATCTGATCATGGGGGGTGGACCAGCGGGCCCGGCAGGGACCGGAAAAACCGAGACAACCAAAGATCTGGGCAGAGCCCTCGGGATCATGGTCTACGTGTTCAACTGCTCCGAGCAGATGGATTACAAATCCTGCGGTAACATATACAAAGGGTTAGCCCAGACCGGCGCCTGGGGCTGTTTCGACGAGTTCAATCGAATCACCGTCGAGGTGCTGTCCGTGGTCGCCGTGCAAGTGAAATCGATTCAGGACGCGATCCGGGACAAGAAGGAGAGATTCAACTTCATGGGGGAGACGATCGGGCTGGAGCCCACCGTCGGTATATTCATCACCATGAATCCTGGTTACGCGGGGCGCACGGAACTGCCGGAAAATCTGAAGGCGCTCTTTCGACCGTGCGCCATGGTGGTCCCCGACTTCGAGCTGATCTGCGAGATAATGCTGGTCGCGGAGGGATTCCAGGACGCCAGGGTCTTGGCCAGGAAGTTCATCACGCTCTACACCCTGTGCAAGGAGCTGCTGTCGAAGCAGGACCACTACGACTGGGGATTGCGCGCGATAAAGTCGGTCCTCGTGGTCGCCGGAAGTCTGAAGAGGGGCGACCCCGGCAGGCCGGAGGAGCAAGTGCTGATGAGAGCGTTGCGGGACTTCAACATCCCGAAAGTGGTCTCCGACGATCTGCCCGTGTTCATGGGCCTGATAGCCGACCTGTTCCCAGCGTTGGACGTTCCTCGTAAACGGGACGCCGAGTTCGAGAAGATGGTGAAACAGGCGGCGGCGGATCTGACGTTGCAACCGGAGGACGGTTTCATCCTGAAGGTCGTGCAGCTGGAGGAATTGTTGGAGGTGAGACACTCGGTTTTCATCGTCGGCACGGCGGGTTCGGGCAAGACGCAGGTCTGGAAGACTCTGTTCAGAACGTATCAGAACACGAAGAGGAAGCCCGTGTACAACGATCTGAATCCCAAGGCCGTGACCAACGACGAACTGTTCGGGATAATAAATCCGGCGACCAGGGAATGGAAGGACGGTCTGTTCTCGGTGATCATGCGAGAGCAGGCCAACTTGGGCGGCGAGAATCCAAAGTGGATCGTTCTCGACGGCGATATCGATCCCATGTGGATCGAATCGTTGAACACCGTCATGGACGACAACAAAGTTCTGACCCTGGCCAGCAACGAAAGAATAGCGCTGACACCTGTCATGAGGTTGCTGTTCGAGATTTCCAACTTGAGAACCGCCACGCCAGCCACCGTGTCCAGGGCCGGTATCCTCTATATAAATCCTCAGGATCTAGGCTGGAACCCTTACGTCACCAGCTGGGTGGAGAAAAGGACGTCGCCGATCGAGAAATCGAACCTGGTGATGCTCTTCGACAAGTACATTCCTACCTGTCTGGAGACGCTGCGGACCAGATTCAAGAAGATAACGCCGATCGCCGACATGGCGCACGTCGAGATGCTCTGCCATCTTCTTCGCTGCCTCCTGAAGCCGGAGTTAACCTCCGGCGACTTTCTCAAGGAACACTACGAGCTCTACTTCGTGTTCGCCGCTGTCTGGGCCTTCGGCTCCGCGATGTTCCAAGACCAGACGATCGACTACCGCGTGGAATTCAGCAAGTGGTGGACCAACGAGTTCAAGCAGGTCCGATTCCCCCCTCAAGGGACCGTGTTCGATTGTTACATCGACTCCGAGACGAAGACCTTCGTCCCGTGGACGCAGCGTTTGCCAAAGTTCGAACTGGACCCCGAGATGCCTTTGCAGGCCGTTCTGGTCTACACCGCGGAGTCTATCAGAATACGATACTTCCTGGACCTGCTGATGGCCGAGAAGCATCCGGTGATGTTGGTTGGGACAGCTGGTTGCGGAAAGACCGTCCTCGTCGCGGAGAAACTGTTGCAGCTGTCCGAGAAGTACGCGGTGTCCAACGTTCCGTTCAATTTCTACACTTCCTCGGAGATGCTGCAGAAGATCCTGGAGAAATCGTTGGAGAAGAAGGCTGGAAGAAACTACGGGCCGCCGGGTAACAAAACCTTGGTGTACTTCATCGACGACATGAACATGCCGGAAGTCGACGGTTACGGGACGGTGCAACCGCACACTCTGATTCGTCAGCATTTGGATTACGGACACTGGTACGACAGAACGAAGCTGACCTTGAAAGAGATTCACAATTGTCAATACGTCAGCTGCATGAATCCAACAGCTGGCTCTTTCACGATCAACCCGAGGCTCCAGCGACACTTTTCCGTGTTCGCGGTCAGTTTCCCCAATTTCGACTCGCTGACGACCATCTACGCGTCCATCTTGAGACAGCACTTGTCGAACATCGAACACAGGTAAGCTCCTTGAAACAAACGCGCGTCCTTTCACACTTTCACGATCGTCTCGTAGATTCCCCAGCTCGGTGACCGACTCGTGCAACAATATCGTGCAAGCGTCGATTCAGCTGCACCACCGATGCGCGCAAATGTTCCTGCCCACGGCGGTCAAGTTCCACTACATCTTCAACCTCCGCGATCTGTCCAACTGCTTTCAAGGATTACTGTTCAGCGGGAACGAGTGTCTGCAATCGTCCGTGGACATAATCAGACTGTGGTTTCACGAGACGCATCGCGTTTACGGGGACAAATTGACGGACGAGAAGGATATAGAGAGCTTCTCGAAGTTGCAGCTGGACGTATTGAAGAAGAACGTGGAAGAGGTGGACGAGGGTGCCGTTTTGGAGAAGCCCAACATCTACTGCCACTTCGCGGGTAACTCTCCTATACTTGGTTTCGTTCTCGATACCAGGGTGACGAGCGAATGTTTCAAGGTGGAGTCGGAGAGCCCAAGTACATGCCGATAAACGATTGGGCGAGCCTGCATCGATTGCTGTCCGAGGCGATGGCCAGTTACAACGATCTGGTGGCCGCCATGAATCTGGTCCTGTTCGAGGACGCGATGATGCACGTGTGTCGGATAAACAGGATCTTGGAGTCGCCACGGGGCAACGCGCTCCTCGTCGGTGTAGGCGGTTCCGGGAAGCAAAGCTTGTCCCGGTTGGCCGCGTTCATAAGCTCGCTGGAGGTGTTTCAGATTCAGCTGAAGAAAGGTTACGGGATCGCGGATCTGAAGCTGGAGCTGGCCGTTTTGTACAACAAGTCGGGTTTGAAGAATCTGGGCCTGGTGTTTCTGATGACCGACGCCCAGGTGGCGAACGAGCAGTTCCTCGTGCTGATCAACGACATGCTCGCTTCCGGCGAGGTTCCGGATCTCTTCGCCGAGGACGAAGTGGAGAACGTGATAGCAGGTTTTCTCGATTAATCGCTAGACGGAACCGATTCGGCGAAACGTCCGAGAGTCAACGCCGTTGTTCGCTGCAGGGGTCCGTAACGAGGTAAAGGGGGCAGGCATACTAGACACTCGCGAGAACTGTTGGAAGTTCTTCATCGATCGGGTGCGCAGGCAATTGAGGATAGTTCTCTGCTTCTCCCCGGTCGGATCCACTTTAAGGGTGCGCTCGAGGAAATTCCCGGCTATAATAAATTGCACGGCGATAAACTGGTTCCACGAATGGCCGCAAGAAGCTTTGATGTCTGTGTCGAAGAGGTTCCTGCAGGAGTTGGAGGAGCTCCCGGAAAGTTACAGGTAGGAGGCGGCGGCGAATATCGATCGTGACGGAAGTAGAACGGAAAAGTGTTGTTGGACGCAGAGAGTCGGCGGCGAAATTCATGGCCCACGCTCACACCAGCGTGAACGCGGCTAGCAGGCATTATCTGGTCAGCGAACGCCGCTACAACTACACCACGCCGAAATCGTTCCTAGAACAGATCAGCTTGTACACCAGCCTGTTGAAGGCGAAGGCGAGCGAGCTTCGAGGTAAGATAGCCCGACTGGAGAACGGTCTGGAGAAGCTACGCTCGACCGCGGCGCAGGTGGACAAGCTGAAGGAGAAGCTGGCGGTGCAGGAGGTGGAGCTGCAGCAGAAGAACGACGCTGCCGATGCACTGATCGCCATCGTCGGCGTCGAGACGGACAAAGTGCAGACGGAGAAGGCTCTAGGTAGGCGCGAGCGTTCTAGGTACTGCGCGTTCCTTGTTGCCTGAACGGCGTTGTTTCGTGTGTTTCTCGTTCAGCGGACGAGGAGGAATCGAAAGTGGCGGTGATAGCGGAGGAAGTGTCGAAGAAGCAGAAGGACTGCGAGGCGGATTTGACGAAGGCGGAACCGGCCCTGTTAGCCGCCCAAGAGGCACTGAACACGCTGAACAAGGCGAATCTAACGGAATTGAAGTCGTTCGGTTCGCCACCGGGAGCCGTGACGAACGTAACGGCCGCCGTGATGGTCCTCTTGGCACCGGCTGGTAGGATACCCAAGGACCGAAGCTGGAAGGCTGCCAAGGTACTCTCGGTGGAACGGTGGTAGTTCTCACCGAAGCCACTCTATCCGACTCGATCGCGTTCTTCTAGATCACGATGGCGAAGGTCGACACCTTCTTAGACTCGCTGATCAATTACGACAAAGAAAATATCCACCCGGAAGTGATAAAGGCGATTCAACCGTATCTGAAGGATTCCGAGTTCGAGCCGGAGTTCGTCAGATCCAAATCCGCCGCTGCCGCCGGGCTCTGCGCGTGGGTAATCAATATAATCAAGTTCTACGGGGTATTCTGCGACGTGGAACCGAAGCGGAAGGCCCTGGCGCAGGCGAACGCGGAATTGGCCGCCGCTCAAGAGAAGTTGGGCGTGATCAAACGGAAAGTCGCGGTACGTAACGCGGTCGCGTACGCGAACGCGATTCCGGACCGGTTCAGACGGAGCGTTGCTATTTCCGGGACAGTCGTTGGAGGAACAATTGGCGAAGCTGACGGCAGACTTCGAGCAGGCGACCGCCGAGAAGCTCAAGTGCCAGCAAGAGGCCGACGCGACCAACGCGACGATCGCGCTGGCTAACAGGCTGGTCGGCGGCTTGGCGTCCGAGAACGTACGATGGGCGGACTCGGTGGCCAAGTACGTTTCGTATTTTCCTTACCAATTCTTAACGCGCTTATCCTCCTTCACCTCATCGGTGGTCCGCTAATTGATATCGTTCAAGTTTCATGCAACAGGGGTCCACGTTGCCCGGCGACGTACTCCTGGTGACAGCTTTCATATCTTACGTGGGATGCTTCACCAAACAATTCCGGCAGGACCTGCTGCGCAAGCAGTGGCTGCCGTTCCTGCGTAGCTTAGAGCCGACGGTTCCGATCACCGAGGGGCTGGACCCCTTGTCCCTATTGACGGACGACACTCGGATTGCGAAATGGAACAACGAAGGATTACCGAACGACAGAATGTCCACGGAGAACGCCACCATTCTGACCAACTCGGACCGATGGCCCTTGATGATCGATCCTCAGCTACAGGGAATCAAATGGATCAAGCAGAAGTACGGGGAGGAACTTCGCGTGATCAGGCTGGGCCAGAAGGGTTATCTGGACGTTATCGAGCAGTGTCTGGCAACCGGATCGACGGTTCTCGTCGAAAACATCGGCGAAACGGTGGACCCGGTGCTGGATCCCCTGTTGGGCAGAAACTTGATCAAGAAGGGACGAGCGATTAAGATCGGCGACAAGGAAGTCGAATATAATCCGCTGTTCAGATTATTATTGCACACCAAGCTGGCCAATCCCCATTACAAGCCCGAGATGCAGGCTCAGACCACTCTGATTAATTTCACGGTAACGAGGGACGGTCTCGAGGATCAATTACTCGCGGAGGTGGTGAAAGCCGAGCGACCGGACCTCGAGGAGTTGAAGGCCGAGCTGACCAGGCAGCAGAACGATTTCAAGATCACGCTCAACGGTTTGGAAGACTCTCTGCTATCGAGGTACGTTTACCCGTAGTAACGATTACGGTTCTCGAAACGAACTAAGAGTCTGGTCGCGCGCAGATTGTCGTCGGCGGGCAGCAACGTTCTGGAGGACACGTCGCTGGTCGAGAACCTCGAGACGACGAAGAGGACCGCGGCGGAAATCGAGTCGAAGGTGACGGAAGCCCGCGGCACCAGCGCCGAGATCGACGCGGCGAGAGAACTGTATCGACCAGCCGCGGCCAGGGCCTCTCTCCTTTACTTCATCCTCAACGATCTGAACACCATCAATCCAATCTATCAATTCTCCCTGAAAGCTTTCAGCGTGGTGTTTCAAAAAGCCATCTCGAAGGCCGAGCCCGCGTCGGACGTGTCCGGAAGAGTGAAGAATCTGATCGAATGCATCACCTACTCCGTGTTCGTCTACACGACCAGGGGCCTCTTCGAGTGCGACAAGCTCATCTTCGCGTCCCAGATGGCGTTTCAGATACAACTGGCGAGGAACGAGGTGACCGCCACCGAGTTGGATTTTCTGCTACGATTCCCCGTCACGCCGCACGTCACGTCCCCCGTCGACTTTCTCTCCAACACCAGCTGGGGCGGAATAAGAAGTCTCGCCGGCAGAGAGGAATTTCGGTAATCGAACATCGAAACGTTACGCTTCCCGTTGCGTCTTCCCCTTCTCCACGTTCGTATTCTTTCGCGTCCCGCAGCAACTTGGACAGAGACATAGAGAGCTCGGCGAAGAGGTGGAAGAAGCTGGTGGAATGCGAGTGCCCGGAACGGGAGAAATTCCCGCAGGAGTGGAAGAACAAGACCAGCATCCAGCGTCTCTGCATGCTCAGAGCGCTGCGACCGGACCGAATGACCTACGCGATCGCCGCGTTCATCGAGGAGAAACTAGGCCCCAGATACGTCGAGGGAAGAACCGTCGAGTTTGCGAAATCCTACGAGGAGACCAGTCCGTCCACGCCGATCTTCTTCATCCTCTCTCCCGGTGTGAATCCGTTGAAGGTATGCATCCCGTAGGAATGCGATACACGACGTCGCTTTTGGGAAATGAACGTTCGTCGTCTCTGAACAGGACGTGGAGGATCTGGGCCGTCGATTGGGTTACACGTCGGACAATCAGAATTTCCACAACGTATCGCTGGGTCAGGGACAGGAAACGGTCGCGGAGCAGGCTATGGACGTGGCCGCGAAGAACGGGCACTGGGTGGTTTTGCAGAATATCCATCTGGTGAAGAAGTGGTTGCCGTTGTTGGAGAAGAAGTTGGAGATAGCGGCCGAGGGGTCGCATTCGGACTACAGGGTGTTCATGAGCGCCGAACCAGCCAGCACGCCAGCGGGGCACATAATTCCACAAGTAAATCTCGCGTCTAATCGGATGCTCGGCGAACGTGGAGAAATTAATAAGAGACGCGATCTCTCAGGGTATCTTGGAGTCGTCCATCAAGATCACCAACGAACCACCCACCGGCATGCAGGCGAATCTGCACAAGGCCTTGGACAATTTCACCCAGGAGACGCTCGAGATGTGCAGCAAGGAGGCAGAGTTCAAGGTAATCCTATTTTCCCTCTGCTATTTCCACGCTGTGGTCGCGGAGCGGCGGAAATTCGGTCCTCAGGGCTGGAACAAGATCTATCCGTTCAACGTAGGCGACTTGCACATCAGCGTCAGTGTCTTGTACAATTACTTGGAAGCTACGGCCAAGGTGCCTTGGGAGGACTTGAGGTTCGTCTCGTCGACGATCGTTTCTCGTTCGGTAGCTCGAACGATTTTAATCGAAATTAAATTCGAACGCGAAGGTACCTTTTCGGAGAGATTATGTACGGCGGGCACATCACCGACGATTGGGACCGGAGGCTCTGCGTCTCCTATCTCGAGGAACTGATGCAGCCCGAGTTGATCGACGGCGAGTTGCAACTGGCGCCGGGTAAGTAAAATTCTCGTTCTCGTCGCTTTCTCTTCGATCGCCTCTCTCACATCGCGTTGCCGCGCGAACATTTCGAAGGATTTCCAGCGCCACCCAACACGGATCTGGCCGGATATCACGCGTACATCGACGAAGCGATGCCTCCGGAGTCGCCGTATCTGTACGGCTTGCATCCGAACGCGGAGATCGGTTTCCTAACGATGACCGCGGAGAATCTGTTCAAGACCGTGTTCGAGATGCAGCCGAGGGACGCGGGCAGTTCCGGCGGGCAAACGGTAACCAGGGAGGACAAGGTAGCTAGACACGGTTAATCGCGCGATAGCGACGATCAACGAACGATATCACGGCGAAAGTTTGCCCAAGGTGAAGCAAACACTGGACGAAATAATGGAGAAACTTCCGGAGGAGTTCAACATGGCCGAGATAATGGGGAAAGTGGAGGAGAGAACCCCGTACGTGATCGTGGCGTTCCAAGAGTGCGAACGAATGAACTACCTAACTACCGAGATAAAACGGTCGCTTCGCGAACTGGATTTAGGCCTGAAGGGAGAGCTAACTATCACCTCGGACATGGAGGATCTGGAGAACGCGTTGTTCCTCGACCAAGTGCCGCCGGTGTGGGCCAAAAGGGCTTATCCCTCTTTATTAGGACTCGCGGCTTGGTTCGTCGATCTTCTGTTGCGAATCAGAGAATTGGAAACCTGGTCCACGGATTTTGTCGTAAGTCACGAAACGCGAACGACCGGTCGGATCATCGAGATTGTCGTACGGAGAGAGGTACTAACTGTTTCAGTTGCCATCGTCCGTTTGGTTGGCCGGATTCTTCAATCCGCAATCGCTGCTGACGGCCATCATGCAGTCGACGGCCAGAAGACAGGAACTACCCCTCGACAAAATGTGTCTGCAGTGCGACGTGACGAAGAAGAGCAAGGAGGAATTCACGTGCGTGAGCTCGATCGTGTACGATTCGGAATTAATCGAGTCGACCGAGGCTTACGTTTTCGTTGAAACTTTAGGTCGGCACCGAGGGACGGCGCGTACATTCACGGAATTTTCATGGAGGGAGCGCGATGGGACGTGCAGACCGGCATCATAGTCGATTCGAAACCAAAGGAACTGTTCCCCGCGATGCCGGTGATAAACGTGAGGGCGATCACTCAGGACAAACAGGATCTACGAAACATGTACGAGTGTCCCCTGTACAAAACGAGAACGCGAGGTCCGACTTACGTGTGGACGTTCAACTTGAAGACGAAAGAGAAGCCAGCGAAATGGACGCTGGCGGGTGTAGCGTTGCTCCTTCAAACTTGAATTTTCACGCTGCGCGAGACAATTTGACGAAAATAAAAATGGAAAACGTGGAAAAGCTTTGTTTTCTTCGAACCGGAAACCTGCTATATCTATAAATACGATTGCGGTCGGGCGAGAAGAAGAAGGGAATAATTGGAGCGTAAATCTCGAAGGACCCATCGTACGAAGGAGGATATTATGGGGTCGACTAATCGGCCGAGAGCTAATAAACCGCGAGACAGAGGAACGTCGACGCGTGGTCGTCTCCGATGGGTAGGAAACGATCTGTCATTCTTCGAAAGAAACAAAAGCCTCGGATTCGACGAAAGTCCCGCGAAGACGGATCGATACTCGCGGCTGAGAGCACGCAAACGGAACTCGACTGCGAAACGCTGGTCAATTTAATAGAGGAACGAAAAGAGGAGGGGACAGGAAAGAAGAGAAGAGAAGAGAAGAGAAGAGAAGAGAAGGGGAGGGGGGTTTGTAAGGTGAAAACGCACAGAGGATACAAGATTTGCCCGCCTCGGGGACATAAAAGCTTTCAGATTGCCGCACGGGATCAAAATTGTATCGTGTTAGCGGAAGAAATTAGATTTCCTCCGGCGCGGTAACGGCAGAGAGCAGGCAGAGCGACCGCGATCCTTCTCTCGCTACGGAGAATGGAATCCTATCAAATATGCAGAGGTTATTAGCTCTCGCGAAGGACAGCGGAAAAATGTTTGCCCTCCAACTTCTCCGAGTTCCTCCCCTATTTCCGTCGGATTTCGTTCAACCTTTTCGTCGACCACGAGTCCACGGCTTGATCCCGCGTCTAAGACAGCGCACGGTACGCTGTAAACTCTTGTTGATCAACCTGTTAACTAATGCAGGCGTCGCTCGCTCGAACCGTTTCGCTTCTGGGAAACCGTGGATTCTTTAATGCGTCAAGTTTGCTTCGAAACTCTGGCTGCTCCTGCTCGTTAACGAGCTGCGTTAAACTTTCCGCCTCGGAGTTTCGCTCCATCGCCGGTTTCTTTTTTATTCATCGACGCGATATTCCCCGAAAGAAGAAAGGTCGAGCGCGCAAAGTCAACTCGTGAATCCCATCGAATCAAAGGGAGAGGAAAAAAATATGTCGGTCCCTTCCGCGGCGGTCGGTGATTGGCTGCCAAACACCCTCTTCGTGATTCCTGCCGATCGATTGGCCCCTCGTGCACCGGCTTCAATCACGGTTTTCATTAAGCCTCGACGGAAGAAGGGTGCGAGAGAGGGGGAGAGAGAGGACGCGCAATCGAATGTCCGGTGTTTCGCGCGCGAACCGAAGGAAGCTGCTTTCGCGAAATCTTGAGGATTGTATAAAGGAGGAGGAGAGGTCGCTGGAAATTGATCGGATGCCGGATATTGCACTGGCCGTGAAACCGCAATTAATTTCCGGTTAAAACGTTTCCCGCGACGACAGCTTAACGAGGCAATTTAACATCCGGGCGAACGATTACCGCTACACGCACGAGCATCGAGGCGCGTTTCGAAGGGTATCTTGTGTATAACGAGCGATCGATACCGGGGAATATAATAAGGAAGCCGGAGTCGAGAGGCCTCCGAGAGGCCTCCGAGAGGCCTGCGAGAGGCGAGGGAGCCCGATGGAGCCTTTGACAAAGAATTCTTGCCAACCGGCAATCATCCCCTCGGAATGCTAATTTGGCTGGCGTGCCTGCGCCCGAAACACCGACAGTTCGCCCTTCGACTTTTGAATTTAATTCCCAAGAAATTCCCTCGGATTTCATCTCCGATGCGTTTCTCGCGCGGCACCTCGTTTACGTGACAAATCGCTTGTCAACCCGACGTGTCGCGCCCTCTTTCGCCTAGCTTTCGTTTAACCTTTATCCTCGCGTATCGGTCAAATCCATCGATCGTGCTGCGCCACCGAGTTGCATAGCGGACCAATTCGATAGAACGAAATATTAAAGTTGGATGATTAATGTCGAATGTAGATCGGTGGAAAATATAGATGATAATAAAAGCGTCTCTCTCTCTCTCTCTCTCTCTCGCGAGAGCGAACTAGGAGAAGCCTAATTTCCAGTACTTAGGAGGCAACGACGCTGCTTACGTATGTACCCCAACGGTTCGCGGGCGAAGGGTAATTCTTGCCACGGGTGAAATCGTTAAAAATCAGCCAGCAGGAAGAGTTAACGACGCCTTTGCGCCGTCCTAAAAGCCAGGCTGGATTCATTTTTCATCGTGGGACACGGTTGGCGCGATCCCGCCTCTCGTTCCTTTCGGCAGGTTAATCATTTTTAAAGGGTCGACCGCAGGTGTCTCGTCGTCGGTTTCACCGCGAGCTTATATTAAGGAGAAGAGAGAAAAGAAACGGCGAGCACGCCGTAGTTTCCGGCTGAGAATTAAATTTCCCGCGACAGAGAAAGGGAGTGGTGCGGAGTGGAAATAATGAAACGCGCGGCGGCACAATTTGCTTTGCATACGAGTGACATTTTTCACATCTGTCAAGAATCTGACTCGACCTCCGGTGTTCCCCTCTTCGAAATTAGAATCGTCTCTCTCTCTCGCGATGCTTACCGCCGATTACCACCGCACCCCCTTCGCCCTACTCTCGTCTACCGTGAAAAACGGTAGCTTCGCGTTCGATCGTGGACTACGCGAGTACGTTTCCGCGTGTGTTTCGAGTAAATCGCGATGGAACAGGTAACTGGATTCGGTGGCGAGTTTTCTGGTAGTAACCAACCAGGTATCTCCGGCGTGACCGAGGAGCGGCACGTGTCCGCCATAACTCTTCCTCGCAACCCCTATGAATTTCCTCGGTAATGTTGTGCCAACAGCGAGAGCTTTTTTTCCCTTCTATCTCTCTCCGACTCTCTCGCCAACAGCAGCAGCAACAGCAACAGCAACAGCAGCAGCAGCAGCAGCAGCAGCAGTCGTCGTCGTCGTCGTCGTCGATAAATTCATCCCCCTTCATCACCGCCTATGCTACATTTTCGAGTGCCACCCTCTCTCCGTGGCGCATATTAATCGTCGCGGGTGTACGGTTTCGCGCGATAGCTTTTTGTCTCGAATTTGCCGCATTGCGGGCCGGCGATTCGCCACGCGAGCCACATTCCCAGTGTTACGCGCGTCGTGGAAATCGATTTCTATGGGGGGCTGAATTTAAAAAGGATAGGCGGTGCTCTCTCGGTCGCTTAGCGAAATCAAAGGTGCAAAGCCTTCGCGCGGGCTTCGCAGACGAAGCGGAATCGGAGGAAAATTAATGAAACACCGAAGAAGGGTCGAGAGGTAGCGAAGGGAGACTCGGCTAACTAGAGAGACCTTTGAGCGTCTGAGTTCGGCTCAGCAGATCTGTAAACCAATCAGTGACGCCTCGTCGATACGGAAGGCTAAGTCGACGTAACCGGATCGCTCGACTAAACTGCTTACTTGATTATGGCGTTAGTTAGCGCCCCGTGGTCGCTCGTCTGTGTCGCGTGTTCCTACCGTCGTCGTCCCCTCCTTCCGTAATACATTCCGATCACGCGGATCCCTCCGCCGCCCATTTTTCACGTCCGAGCAACCCTTAATCAAGATCCTTTGTTTTACTTTAGCAATTATTGAAAAAACAAGGCGGCCTCGTACCGCCGCGGCCGAGAGGAATATCACGCGTACGTGCACCGGCCCGGCCCTCGGGAGATTACAAGGGAAACATCGCCAAGACAGTGTACACAAGGGTGGCTACTAAATTTCTACCACGCGAATCCACGCGTCGGATATCCTCGCTCTCGCTCCAACCCACGCGAATACTCCCGGGACGGGGTTCCGGTTATTCGATAGGTTCGCGAGTGGGCAAACATACCCGATTCTACGCTTTCCCTTTTCTCTCTCCGGAATTACCCACGGCCTACATCCGTTCGTCTCGTAACCGGTCGATCATCGACGGGACGCTGTTACCAGTGGAACGCGACGCTAACGAATAAATTCAAACGAGTACTAGTCGGGGTATCGGCATCCTCTTTCGAATTATTTGCGCAGACGTCCAAGGTAAACATCGTAAAACGAGAGGACGCGATTTTTCCTGGAAAACAACGCACCGTTTCGTCGTAAAACGTAGCAGCTACGGGTATAAACCACCGGCGCGACTTTCGCTTCGCGTCTCGAGGACTCTTCGTCCTCGGACCTGGAAATATCGGCGTAAACATCGGATCGGACGAGTCCAACGTTCGAAGGGAAAACATCGTAGGCTAATATTTACGCTTCGACGGCCCCGCGGCTGTCGAAGGAGCGCGCTTAAACGTTCCGAGTGTACGAAAAAACTGGTTGAATTCGACGACAGCGACGTACCTGTTGTAAACTCGTCGATTTATAGCTGTTGGTTAATACCGAGCAGAGGGCAGAGGGCCTCTAAATTCCACGAATCGAGCAACCCTTCGGAGCGTTATCGGCTCTCCCGCAGGGAACGCGGCCGTGCTCCCGAGATTATCCGTATCGGGGAGCGAAGCACGCGGTGTCGCTCGGACGCGTTTCTCGCGATCGTTTCGAATCGTTGCGAGAAGAGCGGACGAAAAGAAATCGCCGCGAAACGGAGCCCAGGTATAGGTGGTCGACCGACGCGACAAATGCGATTTTTCTCACGGGTTAGCCGATGCCACCCCTATCGATGTCGTTCTCGCTCGCCAGCGAGGTCCACTTTAGAGAGGGTGAATTCTCTTAACGTCCTCTCTTCGCCCCTGCATCTCTGAATCCTCTTACCGCTTTAAGCTCGGCCGATCGATTTCCCTCGGAACGGAATTCGCTGCCAACTCTTAGCCGCGTACCGAGTTTTCCGATAATATTCCGTCTCGATGACCCGGTTCCCATTACTCTCGCCGATTCGATCGTAACGGACACCCGACGGTGATCCGTTGGCTGGCTCGTTACGCTAATTGCCAAACGAAAAACCGGGAAGGGAGACGAACCCGTCTCGAGGCTTAATAGAAATCTCGGTAGCGTCTCTTTATCGTCCCTCCGCCATCGAGCCGAGTATTTGTCTTGCTAGCAGCCGTTATTTCGTTCGTTCCGCTCGACGGATCCGACGATTCTATCCGACAAGCCACCCAATCATTTTTCCAATCGATTTGCCGATCGTTCGTACGAGCGAACGAACGAACGAACGAACGAACGAACGCTCGTTTCGGGAAATAGTCGACGGGGAGATCCTTCGCAGGAGAGAAGAGAACGGGGATGGAGGAGGAGGAGGAGGCCCGCGTAACGAGCCACTTGTGGGACCGATGAAAATTTCCGAATCTCCGAACGAGAATCCGGATCGAAGTTTTGCGATTAGCAGCCGCGAATATTCGTACCGCGCTGTCCGACGGTTGCTTTTCGTCGAGACTATGATATCGATGGACTCTTCCCGTGGCAGACGCGAGCTCCGATCGGTCGAGCGGAACTCGAGGCTCGGTTGCCGAAGGAAATTCACCGGAATTACCCTCTCGAGGCTCGCAAAGGGGAGATCGAACGCTAGAGAAGGGAAAGAAAGCGATTCTTCGCAGGTCGAAATGGTATTGGTTCGAATAGCCTCGCGAGAGTTTGCTCGCTGCTGTTTACCCGGCTTTTTTCCCTTCCGCCCTTCCTTTCCATTAATTAGTCGAGGATAAATACGAGCCGATTGAACAGCCTGCTCTCTCTCTTTGCACGCGTTCGTTCAGCCCCTTACCGCGTTTAGCCAAGAAGCCACGGTAAAGCCCTTCGGGCAATATTTTCTAATCCACCGAGAGAACCGTCGAGAGCATTTGCCTAGAAAGTATCCTCGCGCGCTTCGTAATATCCAGGCTAACAACATTAGGGGTGAGCCTCGCTCACCCTGGTTCTCCACCGTACCCTCGCGTACCGAACGAACAAACTACACGGTTCGGATTTCTTTACCGTTACGCGAAAAAAATCCTGCCCTAATTTCTTCCCATTGTTCGAATCGGCAATTTGCGCGTAACAAAGTAGTAGTGGCCACCCCCCCCCGGCTCCTCGTTCGCCATATGCCACGCCGGAAGCGGTGCATATTTTACCGAACACCGTACAGCCTCCCCTCGTTCCGATGGTAAATCCCGCGAAGAAACGGCACGCTCGATGCAGAAATTTCGCGGTCACCCCCTCGTCGAACTTGCCCGATAACAGCTTGCGCGACACAAGCGAGCCGACAAAGGGGTAGCGATCCAACGTCGTGGAAACTCGCTCTCTATCGGTGCCGTTCGTTCCGGAGGTAGGTCTCTGGAATGCGGTTCAACGCATCGTCATTGGACGCGGGATCAAGGTCGCGGAGCGAAAAATGCCCGGGGGCACGTGGCACGCGGCGTATTTTGACGAGGATAGGGGTGCGTTCCAGCGGCCATGTCGGTTCCCAATTAAACAAATGCCCGATGAAAACTCGAGCAACCCCTCGAAGAACCACTCTCTTCGTTGGATCACGGAAGGAGAATGGACGATGCGCACGTGTCGAGCAGCGTGCGAAATTCGAGTCGAAGCCGTGGTGGACCTACCATCCGGTTCGTACGCGTGTTACGCGACCGGGAATCGCTCGCGGGCCTTTCCGAGCGTTGCGACACGTGCGCAATCGCGTGTACGCGTGGCTGGAATTTTTAATTAGCCGCCGTTTCAACGATTCTTCGCCGTTATCGTTCCACGGTCTCGCGTATCTCTCTGTCCGCGCAATTACACCTAGCGGAACAATCGCGTTCGATGCAATAGCCGTTCCCGTCGAGTCTGAAACGAAACACCGGTTCTCTCGACGCAGATAACCCTTTTGGTCGCGGCGACACATCTGGACTGGTACTCGCGCGGCAACGAGAACAGACCGCCGCGAACGCGATAAACTCTTATCACGGCTGACCTTATACCGGCAGAGTGTCCGGTTTTTTCGTCGCGATCGAGAGCGCGCCTCGTTTCTGAACGTGCAACGAAACGAAGGGAAACGATAGGTGGTCTCAGCACTTTCCACATCGTCCGTGAATCGCATTACAGGTCCAAATATTGGACCGCCTCTTCGCTGCTCCGCGGCTGGTCGAACTGTTTGACTTTCCGATTGTTCTTCCTCGGGATACGGTTCGTAGTCTGGCTCGTCAGCAGCCGGACAACGACTGCCTCCGCTAATCCGGAAAGCGGCTTGATGTAAACGCGACGACGATCTCACGGAATCCGGGTACAAATCGTACGAATCGCGTTTCATGGTAAATAGTATTTTATTATTTAAGAACGATTGAAATTTTGCACGCGCACACGCATACACACACACACACACACACACACACACACATGGATACGTTGTTGTCGAAGCTCGTTTCGCCCGAAGATCGCAACGGCAATATCAACGCTGCCTTATCTGCATTTTTACGAGACAGAAAAGCAACGACGTATCGTTCAGCGTGTTTACGCGGCAACTACGTTCCAAATTAACATTAAATTATGCCCGCGAGAAACGGCAAAAGTCTTCGATTGTATTTGACGGTGCGTCGTTTCGACGGACACGATTTGATGGGGATGCAGACATTATTGGAGTTTCTAGCGTAGCCTTCTACGCAGTAGCAGTCTTCCTTACACCTCTGGAAAAAGAATCTCGACGTCACTAGTTTCCGTTGAAACAACGAAACGGATTAACCGAAACTCACGACGTTCGTAATGTGGCAACGTTCGCCCAGGTTAGCGCAAGTGGTTTGACACTCCGATCCACATTGGTATTCCTCGTGCGGCCCGTTGCATTCGCTATTCTCGGCCAACGTGACTAGAACCGATCGATCTTCAGTCTTTGAATATCATAAATTCGTCGAAACGGATCGATGGACGGTGAAAAACTTACCGGTGGAGAGCACCGTCGACGCTGCCAACAACAGGAGAACGAATTTGAACATTTTAACGTAACGCTGGACGATCTTGTGCCGCTTTAAGACTGGCATGCGTCAACGACTACGGAAATTTATATACGCACGATGCACGAACGCTTTCCACTCATACATGCATTAACGCATTAAAACGCGACACAACCTCGCATTCGTATAATTCCCCTTTCTTCCTCGTTCGAACGTATTTAATACGTAACCAACCGAAGCGAGGATAATCGAGGTACGTCTAGTTTCGTGAAGCGTAAACTTGTTCGGTATTATCTGAATCCAGCGTTTTATCGTTAAAACGGGGCATTGTATCGGCCCGTTTTGTTGATAAAAACTATTAATTAATGCACGCGATACCGAAACAAGGAAGTAACGAGTAACGGGAAAGTCCGTGACCGTCGCTTACGTCTCTGTCCGGGGATTATCCCGTTTTACCTCTTTCGCGCTGTCCTTTCGTCCCTTGTTTTATCCCGTTCGCCAGACACCCCATTAAAGGCGAGGCAGCTCGTAATCGGATGGACGAAGCCGCGATAATTAAAACCGACTACGATGAAACTAAGTAGCGCGCGCCACGTTGAAACGCGGTGCGCACCAAGACGACAAGGGACGTGTAGACGCGGCGGGGAATTTTCGCGAACGTTGCATATCGTTTTCACGGGGAATCCATGCGATAAGCAATTTTGTAAATACGGAATTGTGCGAGAAAATTCGAAGAATCCGTTCGCGATTACGTAGTATCGCGGTTCGTGGCTCGAAGGTTGACACTGAAACGCGATCGCCTTTCCATCGAAAATGGAACACGGAACCGTGGTACGTTCGAATTAGAATTTTTCCGACGCCACTATCGCGGCACGGAGTTCAAAGATTATCTCCCCCTCGAGTCTATTTCCCTGGACTCGAAATAGAACTCGGCGTAGACGACGATCCGTCGAACACGGGGTAAATGCGGGCCGCGTGAAAACGTTCCGAGCGATACTCGCTCGGATAATGGAGAACGTTTAGCATTGTTCGAGAACGGAGCGACAAGCTAATCGGGCGCGTTAATATCGGGTCAGTGTGCCAGAGCGAGCGTTTCTAAGGGGGCGCAAAATGGTGGGCCTTCGTCGGCACAAAGGAGCCACGCCGCCTCCTGTGACGTGACGTTGCACAGGGGTGAAAAGTAGAGTAGAGATCGGGGGCTGCGCGGCCGGAGAGCAAGAAAGAAGGGAAACGCCACCCGGGGAGGGTAACTCGAGCACTTCCAATCAAGTTTTCCGCTGTCAGTGGCTGCTGGTCGCCGTTGACGAGGAGAGCCAGCCCAGGGCTTTCGGCTTGACAGCATCGCATGAAAACGTTAAATAGGTGGGGCGAAATTTCTCCTATCGAACAAATTTCTACGCTTCGAATATTTCAAATAAACAATTCTGCCCTGTAGGTTTCCGTGTTGGCCATCGAAACGAGTTATCGGAGGAAGGGGAATGGAAGAGACGAAACGTTCGATGCCGAACGTTCAATAATAAATAGCATTTTCATTGTCGATTATCCGATCGTCGATGCCGAGTATCGCTGAATAAAACCCGGAGATAAAGCACGGAGAGCCCTTTCCAGCGTAACAGAGAGAATAGATTGAATTCGTCGCTCGTTGTCTCGACCGACGACGGAGAACGCTGGGACTGACAATCGATGTCAAACGATGCAAAATAACGTAAAAAACAAATATGCGCGGGTAGTCTTTTCTTTTATCTTACTACCGTTTTCTTAACCTTCGACGATAGCGCGTTTGCGTATTCGTTAATACCAGTAATCGTTAAACGATGCCATTTTCCATGTTACGTTACCGAACGGACATTCTCCCAGATGATCAGTCCTCTGTCGCACGATTTCTTATCGAAGAAACGATCACACGCCATTTCGAAACGAATATGTATATAATAATTCGCGAGAGGAGAAGTTGAACGAGGCGACGTTCGTTCGATCGATCGTCCGCGAATGTTACCGAGCAAATGAACGGAGCGTCTCGTCGAGGTATCGGCGAACCGAGCGAAAAGAGAACGAGAGAGATGAAAACGAAGACGCGTTTAGCAGGATGGACAGAGACAACCAAGAGAAGAGAAGAGGGAAGCTGAGATTTCGTAAGCCCGCTTTCGTATAAAAGGCACGAAATTCACCAAGACGGCCAGTAGTGAATCTGTTCGCGGTAAACTCAGAAATCCACAATGTCCCGAACTCTCTTTGTATTGCTCGCCGTTATGGCTATTCTCGCCAGTAAGTAGCCAGTTTCTAATGTTTCTGTTCGAAGAACGAAAGATAATCCGACGATTCTATTTGCTTGCGAAGGTTCGTTCGGGCAGCAGTGCGGACCGAACGAAGAGTTCAAGAGCTGCGGATCAGCGTGCGAACCAAGCTGTGCCAAGCCACGTACGACCGTCTGCACTTACGTTAGTATTAACGCCTCTATTTACACGCATTCGTCACGATCAGTGTCGCACGGAAATTCTGACTTGTTCAACGGTTGATTTTCCAGCAATGTAAGATCGGTTGTCAGTGCAAGGACGGATACCTGAGAAATAACGCACGAAGCTGCGTTCTACCGGCAGAGTGTTAGCATCTCCGTTCCACGATAGGAAGACAACTGTATCGAATCATCCGAGACCTCGCTCCGCCCCTTCCCGCTTCTGTTTATTGCTTTTTTTCTTCGATACGGATTACGTTAATAAAGTGACGTTGCTTTGAATTATGCAAGCGTATTTATTGTTATTCGCCAGCATTCGTTGCACCAGCGAAGATGTTCGAGGAATATGCACGTTAAAATGCAAATAGACGGAAGGACGATAATCGGAAACCGAAATTAACGCCTTCCGAAGGCAAGCTGTAAACTGACGTAATACGCATCACTTTGAGGAGCAGCGATTTTAAGTTCGCAATTCGTACAACTCGAATTTCCGGATGCACAAATACCTTTTATTGCTATATTTAAAGATAGGTTACCACATTTTCCAAGAATAATCACTATGGAATCGAATGAATTTTAACACTGGTTACGCGGGATGCAGACATTGTCAGAGTTCCTCACGTATCCTGGAGCGCACTGGCAAACAGCGTCAACGCATTCCTGAAGGCAGCGAATCGAGAGGATATCGTAGCAGTTAGACAAGAAATCGAGAAAATCGAGCTGCGTATACTAACCTCGATGCAATAGGGATCGGGAACTTTACACGTGGGTTCGCAGCTAGACCCACATTCTTTAAATACCTCGTTTTTACCGGAACACTCGAGCGCGTTCACGTTGTTAACTAGATGCAGATAAAGCTACGTTTTCGGAAACAGTCTAAAACTAGCGATTATACGATTCGATGTAACTGAATGCTTACCGCAAACGTAAAAAATCGCGAGAAGAGCGAGGAGAAGAGCGGCGCGAACCATTTTTCCTGCCAACTTACGGATCAGAAATCAACTACGATTGTGGAACCTGTAGTGTTTCCAGTTTTTATACCCAGTAATTTGTCCTCGGAAACAGTATCGTTTGTCGTATATTTTCCTTCTTAATACAAACAGTTGTTGACTACCGTATCGCTGTTAAGTGTCAATCGAGTACACCTGCGAATACGTTGTAAATTATTCGTGCCTGCGTTAACGGCTACGGCCAACCTAGACATTTAGTTTGCAGCACGTGGCATTTTTAGGGTACGTTGGCATGTAGTTTCATCGTTGTTACACTGTTGTTGTTGTTACACTTGCAAACAGCCATGGTTTCGTTTCTGGCGTTAATTAATCGTCAAAGAAATCCAACTACTCGTCGATGTTTCACGTTTAAGCGAAACATCGCAATATCGAGGAGATAATGATGTTATTTCAGACGAGTAAAAATCACCCAATTAGTTACAATTGCTTTGCTATTTTCGTGGAAAATCATTTGCTTATAAGAATGGTAAAATATTAGATAAGCGAAAAGAAAGAACAAAGGTATATTGGAAGATATTAAAAAGAACGAACGTAACCGTTCGATTATTACGGCTTGCATAATCGATAATGTAAAGAGTCCAAGTAACATGTTCGTGGAAGAAGCGACAAGAGTGTCGTCTATTTTGGTATACATCGATACGTACCTCGCATAAAACGCGATGAATCACATGCATTTCAGCAGATCTTGACACGGATGTCAAAGGCCACGATCTTATCGTTGAGATTACGGACTCGTTAACGGCTCGTCGTATGTCCTACGTACGTATACACCGATAACGGCAACATTTATCTCGCAATGGTCGTTCATTGAAACACGTAACGCGCGCGTTACAGCACGATTCGAGAAAAATATTTACCAGAGAGCATTCGGGAAAAATTTCCGAACCCACTCCGTATTTACTCCGAACGAAATATCGATTCTTACGGCTGAGGTAAGAGCGTTGCCGGGCCACATTAAGAATTCAAGTCGCATAGAAAAAACAGTCATCTTTCTCGAATGCGGTACGTTCGCTTCTGAGAAAGCCTTAGCGAACGTCAAACAGCGCAAAGTAAACGAAGACCCGCTAATGCGACGGAGGCGCGTCTAATAACAATTGCCGATATTTGTGAACGATAAGCACTCCCTCGACTATCGATGATGCACGACCTCGATTTATCGTTACGATCGCGATCGATCGAGCCTCTTTGTTGCCTCTTTCGCGAACACGCCGCGATCTACCAAATCCACGGCTCTTCCTCCTGTCGCGCTTAATTGGCCAATTACGAGAGACGTCAGATTTTCGAGAACGACACGAGCTGCGAGGACCCGGGGTTTTACCGCGCGAATGATCCCAAACAAATTCGGACGAAGATCGATTTCTTTGTCACGTCGATTCGCGATTAGTCCGTCTAAACGAAAAGTACCGTAAAGGCGACCTGGCTTCTTGGAAGAGGCGAGATTAAGCGGCAAGGCGCCGACAAAGGTCGTTAACCTCGTTTCGTTCGGTTTTCCCAGCGGTTCCCCTCGCCAAAAACGACGCGAACTTTCGTTCAAGGCCACCGTGGAAAGTGGCGAAATCGGTGAGCAACGGTTAATCGAGCGTGCAAGCAGATAAACGAAAGATATACCATCGACCGCGCAGTATCTACGTAGATAAATCCACAGAATTTTCCTCGACTCTGCTCTAATGAAACTTGAATCAAGGTGCTAATACATTATAGGAAAACGATGTTACGCAAGTAACATCTGCGCGCGTCCATGTTTAAACGTTCAAGCAAATTTGTTAGACGAGAGACGCGAATATTCGACGAATCGAAAAGGGAAACAAGGTGGTGTCCGAATCAAGGTCGGCGATCGGACAAAGAGTCGTGTGTCACAGCGACGATATCAGTAAAATACGGCGGAGCGGTGGGATCGGGCAAAAATTGCCGGAAGCGTGGTGCACGATTAGAGGGGACGCTATGGAGCGGAGATTACGCGAAAAAACGTATAAAAGCCAGAGCGAGATCGGTTGAAAACATTCGATATTACGACGCGAAGCAAATCTCAGCGATTTCGATTTGAACGATGGTCCGAACGACAGTCCTTATTTTGTGCATCGTAGCGGTCGTTGCTTTCATCGGTAAGTGATCAACCAATTTTTTAGTAATCCCATGGAAAACTGTCGGTCTTGCGTTTTTCAATTTAACGAATCGACGCTTGAATCTTTTCAGACGCGCATCCGCAGGATTCTGGATCAGAGTGCGGTCCAAACGAGGAATTTAAGAATTGCGGTTCAGCATGCGAACCAGAGTGCGGCAAAGCTCCTTCGCCCATCTGCACTCTGGTTAGTGTCTCGCGATCGTGATCGTCCCTAAAAGGATCTCTTTCTAATCCTTCGATCAACTTTGCGTTACAGAGATGCGTGATCGGGTGTCAGTGTAAAGAGGGCTACGCGAGGAACAAGGACAACCATTGTGTTCTCACTCGTGATTGTTAAACTCCGACGAGAGAGAACGAACAAGGAAACGGGTTACGTTTATTAAGTATCTAGCTATACACGGTAAGATGTTTACTGGAGATCGCAGGACGAGAGTGACACGTTGGATTATTATTCAGGCAGTAAAACCAACCAGCTAAACTAATTGTATCATTGCACATTTTTGATAAACTTGTTTTATCGTATTATCGATGTAAACGGAATAAATGAAAAGCGAATAATCGTTCGTTCTCGCTTCTTGTTCTCTCCCGATTTCATCATTCGAGACAATCTCGCCAAGCCAACGATTTCACGCTGGCCTCTCGATTTCCGATACGAAATGACTCTAATCGATAAGGATTGGCCCACCGATAACTGATAACGGACACGTTTTGTTTGTACACCTTTCTATCGGTCGAGCAATTAATGGTTTGCTCTCGAACAACGTTTAAATCGAAACACAAAGTTATCGGAAAAGTCAACGATGCTTTGTAACGTACGATTCGTTGTGGAAAATTACAAATTTCTCCCCGTCGAACGTTTCGAGGTGTTGCGAGCAATGGCGATAAGGAAGACAACGAGATTGTTTAACAAAATAGTTAGTCGCCTATTAACTGAACCGGGTGAAACGGAAAACGAGGCCGCGAGCGTACAACAAGTTCGCGCGAGTATGTTCGGGGTTAGAGGCGCATTTATCAAGGGGCGGGTTAAATGTCGCGCGTAGTGGTCGGTGACTCTGCACCAGGCAGCTTGCCCATTCGACGTATACGCTGGTAAACAGGCCCCGTTTAATCGCAATCGCGTCGAATCTACGCAAACACGACTTTTCCCGCGTAATTAACGCCTCGAACGAATAAGCTGAATGGCGAAATCGAGCCGACTCGATTACCGATTACACCCGGCCGGCCAGCCGTGAAAACGCCGCCGATCCGACTAAATACTCGCAACAACCCTTGCGTACTTTTCACGGGTAGTCACCGATCGAATCGTCGTCGCGGCGATCCTTTGCTCTAATCGTTCGACGGTCTTACCCGCTAATTGGCCGGGATCGCGCTTAATTGCCGCGCGACCGTTTGCCCCCGCCTGATCGAAGTCGACCCGGTGCACAACCGAGTTAAGTGGCTAGCAAGTCGTTAGGAACTCGGTGGCGTTCGAGAACGCAGTACCTCTGGCTTATCGCGCCAAGGACCAGAGAAACGTTCCAGAATACCTAACGTCCGCGAAGGTAGAAGATAAGCGACGAGGGAAAAGAAGGAACGAAATAATTAAGAGAGGTACGGCGCGTGCAACCGTGTCCACGAGTAAATTGCGTAATGAAATTGGAGCGTCATTTTCGTAACGTCGATCCGATGTCCTTTAATCGTCTCCGGTCCCACGATCGATCCCTTCCTCGGGGAAAGAAGTCGCGGGACAGATTTCTCTCCATCACGGTGATTGGGGATGGGAAAGGGTTGGCTCACCTGTACACGCGCGGCTCGAGATACGAGCGAGAGCTGCCCCGTTAAAATATCTGGCACGCCTGTTTACGGTTGCCAGGGAAACACCGGTGTACGCGCGTCCGCGTCGGCAAAGGGGATCCCTCTCGCGTGTCCATCCAGGACGCGCTTTCACGAAAGCTCGCGCCCTCGCGTACGGTAGCCGCGCGTCGTTGCCTTTGAACGAATTAAAGCATTTGGGAAATTGGATTCCTCCGTGGCGAGGGAATGCAGGGTGTAGATTTGCCGATTGCTTTCCGCCTCGCGTCGCTGCTTTTACCTTTCCATTTCATTTTCTTTAACCGGGACCCTTTCCAAATTGAAGAGTACACAGCGCGCGGCTATAGGGACACGAATCTCGTCTCTCCAGACGAGTCCAGCGGCAACGATAACGAACAATATCGGCGACGCTTTATCGGAGAACGGAACCCGGGCCAAATTTCATGGCGTCTGTTTATGGTTGCCAAGGAAACATGTGCGAGCACCACGTTACGAGGGGAAACGCGAAAACCCCTTTCACCCGACGACCAGCTACCCGCGATAACCGTCGCCGTAGTTTCATTCGCATTCGGAGCACGCGTATCTATGACGCGAAGCGTCGTCGAGTATCGAGAGCTCTCGGCGGACTTCTCGCCTAAACAAGGAAGCCGGTGTCGAACTGACATTTTCGCAGCCTTTCACCGGGTCGTTGCGGTAGCGAACAGCGCCTAGCTACCTAGCAGAATAGAGTCCAAGGACCAAGCACGGTCCACGATGCTGGATTGTGCAACGTAGCGCGTGTCTACCGACGTATTCTAGGCTAGACCGCAACGGAAGAGAAGCCTGTGAAAGGAGAACGATGGATCGTTTCCCTTTTTTTTGGTGGTATCCCGTATTAGTAGCTGGCAAGGCTCGCGGAGAACACGTGGCGGATGCAAAACGTAGAAACGCGGACGAGTCTCGTACGACTCGTGACTTGGAGGACGGCGCGACGACCAAGTCGTGAGAGATCGAGAGATTTCTAACGAGGATAGCAAAGTTTCGCAACCGATGCGTCGTGCGAGCGAACGAAGAAAGGAAGAGCGTAATTTTGGCAACTATTCGACCAACTGGTCGTTCAGTCCGGAAACCGCAGCAGCTGCGGCAATCCGGTCCGCGATACGCGTCCACGACAGCGCTCGCACGCCGTTGCGAAACAATGGAAGACGAGTTAAACGATAACTCTTTTCGTTTCGTCGCGAAATCTTACCACCCACCCAGTTTCCCTTGCTCTCTCTCGCGCTCCGTTTCTTCTCTCTTTATCCGGCTGTCCCGATGAACCAGTGAATCCGCGATGAAGCGGGGGAGAATCATCCCCCGTTAATGCCAAAGTAATGACTGGGGTGGCAACGTTGAAGGACCCTCGACGAGTCGCCATTGCCATCGCTGCCAGCATACCCCTCCCCCTGTATTCGCCACCCCAATGGAGCTCTTCGTGGGGTTGGACGACACGCGCGTGTTCCAGGAACCCTGTGTCAATCATGGCCAGGAGAGGGTGGGTTTCGCGTTGGCCCCGAAAAATAAAATAGCCGCCCCGAAACTCGGCGGGACTATTTGCATGGAGATTTCCCAGAGACGCTTCTCGCCGACCAGCGTGCTCGACAATTACATCGATCTTCCATGCCGGTTCTCGTCGCGAGAACTCGCGCGGAACGTAACCGCGTCGCCAACAGCGTTAGATCCGTGGATCGATGGAACGCAATCGGTCGAAGGTATCGCGGTTTCAACGGCGCGTCCTAACGGCGCGTAATAACCGACCGAATCGACGATAACGAAATCCATAAAACGGGTTACGCCGCCATTCTAGATTCGAGATTCTAGGAAGCGTTCCACCTGCGTACCAAGGATCCTATCTGTCTCGGCTAGCAGCTACGATCCTAATCGTAAACAACGGTATGGCCGATCGGTCGCCATTAAGTCGGCGCCCGAAGGGAACGGGAAAGGGCCGAGCCCCCGCTCGTTTCGCCTCTCCGTTTCATTTCCTGTTGCTGCAAAGTTTCGCCCTTGGGCGGCCACGTGATCGCCCGAAACGAACAATCGTTTACGCAGGTGGTATCAAGCGGTTCACTGGACATCGTTTACTACTACTACGTCACGAATTCAAGTTTATTTGCCGAGAGAGAGAGAGAGAGAGAGAGAGAGGAGAGAAAGCTATCGATGCCGTACGAGAGGCAGCTGGGAGGAGAGGGTTGGTTAAACGAGACTGATCGCGGAATAGATCGAGCCGGACGGAAAGGGGTAGATGGATGGGACAGATAGCAAACGACTTGGCAGCTTCGCGAAACATACGGCACCGTGTCACGAAAATTCGCGGACGATAGATAGATGTCGCGCGGACGGCACGCTGGCAATGGTAAAATCGTGCCACGTGGCAGTTCGTGTGCCGTCCGATCGAAATTTCTCGGTACCCGAACGCTCTGTAATTACGGCAGTCGACCGATCGCGTCACGTTCGAATGGTAATACGGAAATTAATGGCCAGCTTCCTCGGAAAGTGGGCTGGCTGCCTAAGAAACCGAGCAAGAACAATGAGTCACCGTGAACTGGGTCGTAGGAAACCATCTGCCACGGAAATCGATTCCATCGATGCAGCTTCCGTCTTCCCTTTCTTTCCGCCGTATTTCCCGCCCAAGTGATTTTCGATAACCCATATGGAACTCTATGGGCATGTAACGCATCCCATACGCGACGGTCGATCGAGGCTAATGGCGAAATCAATTTCTGGCTCTCTTTCGTCCAGCCGTCATCCGATCATCGGTACTTTATGGAATCGCTAGCCGGGGATAATCGTTTGTTTAAATATTACGCTCTCGGAACGAGATTGTCCGTTTTCGCGCGATCTCCTTGATTTCTCTCTACTCGACTGCCAGCGCCCCGGGCATCAATCTTGCGGAACCTCGACGGCTTTTCTCCCGTCACTTTTGACGACGAGCGCCGACACGGAAAACGACTCGTAACTCACGCGTTTTCATATTCTTACCGCATCCTCGGTTACCGCCACTTTCTCCCCTTCTTTTTACGCGCGTAACACTCGAATAACGACGCGAAAAATACTCGCGCACGATAGCGATCCCGCAAACAACCGGCGCGAACGAGATTGCGAGCTACGCGGCAAATCGGTCTTCTCCAATCCTGATCCGCGGCGTTGCTCTTCGATAAACAGCTATTCGTTGGTCCCGTTTCGAGGAGAGTCGCGCGGTCGATCATCGAATCGGCAGAGAGAGAGTGAGAGGGTGAGTAGAGCGGCGAGCGAAAAAGCGGTCACGGGGAGTGGCACCGGGTTACCGGGGGTGGGTGACGTATGGTCCTATAGGTAGCGCGGAACGCCATGCGAAACGTATAATTCCGGGCAATAATTCCCGGCCACGGACGATTTCAGGTGAATCGACGCGTGCTTCCGGGTCGTCGAATCCCCCGATACGCTCGTGACCGGAAACAGCCGGAGAAGAACGGCCCTTCGTAGAACGGAATAAAGGAAAGGAGGGGGCGGTGTGGAAAATTTCGAATTTCTAAGAACGGTAAACACCAACTCTGATCGTAAGGAGAGGCGGACAATGGTTGGGAGCGCGAAGGACCGAAAGAGGATCGTTTTGCATTCCCAGACAACGGAATGGCTTTTCAATCTCGGTGGGCTGGTTTTTCGCTCCGGAATCCCGATGAAAAATCGCGGGCGCAACGATGATCGATGCGTTCGCCGATACGCGGGCAAAGAGAGAACAGAGAAAAGGGACTCGTATATTCTCGGTGCGTTATCGGTTCGGAACGTAGCGACGGATCTACATCAAGGTAATCACGACGATACGTCATACGGAAAAAGCTTATACGCACACGAGCACGTACACCGACGAAATCAGAGGGTGGATACACGGACGGATTCATCGACGAGCCGCGCCGTATTCCGCCATCGCCCTTCGTCGCTGCTCTCTCCGACGGGGTGGGTTGGCATGCAAAGAATCGCGACTGGTAAATTAGGCATCTGCCCGAGAGTTACACGGGATCCCAACACATCTATCAAGAAAAATAACCGATCGTGATTTTCGCCCTGTGAATTTATCAAAGATCTAGCGGCGGCGATGGCGGCGGCGGCGGGGAGGAATTTCCTCCGAGGAATATTCGAGGGATATTCAATATTCGCGAAACCGATCGTCACCGCGTGCCGTAGGAATCGCGTAACGTTTTTGTAGAACGATCGCGAAGAAGCATCTGTTTCGTAAGATTAAGAGCGTGTTCCGCTTTGGTCCGAGAGGGGAATATTTTCACGGGACCGTCGCCCGATTCCCAGCTCTTTTACGACGTTGCTCGACTAAAAAGAGTTCGAAACACGTGCTATGGCGTCTCTGGCCGGTCCCGCAACATCCTCACCTCGCTGGTGTAGGAACGAAAAACGAGGAACGAGAGCGAAGGAGGAGGGTTGGCGAAAAAACGAAAATAACGAGCTGTTCTACGCCTTCGATTCCGGCCCTCGAAGAGGCGGCCGACTACTAGTAGTTTCCGCTGCGCAGTTTGACCCACATTCGTGCACGTGTGCGAATCCGCGCGGGAAGGTCGAGCAGGACGTGTCTTCCCTTTTTATCCGGCAGGGACGATTGTAAATTGTTGTGCAGGCGCGTGTACGCGCGCGCGCGCGCGTGTTAGAGAGGCTTAATACACGTAATAAGGGCCCTCGGCGGTCGGGAGAGACCTTGGGCCCGGCATACCTACCATGGTTAACCGGCTCTGCCTTCCAGCTGCTCGTCGCGCGCAACGCGCACCGCAGCTCCGGGGCCTCTCCCTTGCAAATTATCACGACCTTGGACTCTCTGCACGCCCGACCAGGAACTGCGCCTGCGGTTTTATGCACGCGCTCTCCGATGCGGATTTTCGCCGTTAGACGAGCCTCGACGAAATCGTGGCACGGTTCCTCGTAGCTTTCACTCGCGTTTAATCACGACTCCCGGAAATTAATTAAAACGAAAGGAGCGAGGGGCGAAGGGACGGAGCGATGGCAACGTGCCCGGTTGGTAAAGTGTTTTCGATGCGTCTTAGAGACCCCCTCGGGCCAGACCATGGACCAAGATAATCGGAGATATCGAGGGTACGGGAATTATGGGACGACGAACGGTTCTCGAAAGGACCCCGGGGGCGTTGGATCATTATTTTCAGGGGACGCGGTTCCTCTGGATGGGTCGCGATACCCTCGCGTGGCCATCCACGGTATTACGAATCCGCCCTTAATCGGGAGCAGCTCTTCCGAATACAACGATTCGTCCGACAAATCACCGGTCAGTGGAAAAACGCGTGGGTAAATCGTAAACCCCCTGCAGGCTTCGAACGTGTATTTTTCCTCTCCACGAGGTTTCGACGGAAGAATCGAAAACGAGGACAAGAGGGAGGAGGGAAGAGGGGGCGTCGAAAGGAAATTTCGCGAGAAAGATGTTTCCCCGTGGAAATTGGCCGATTTCGGCTGGAAGAAAGCCGAGCAAGCGCAAGCCAGACAGGGGTCGACGAAGGGGCGGATATTCTTTCGCGAACTAATTCGCGAACGTCTCGCGCAGTCTGTCGCGGGTCATCCGGAGGGTGAGCCGTTTGCACAGGCGACGCGGCTGTAGGGCTGTAGACGCCATATTTGAAATTCAGATGCTCGGATTGTTTCGCTAAATCAAGAGAAATGTGGCCCCGGTGAGTTCCAACGGCGAAATATCGCGAGCAACCCCTGAGCGTGCCGCCGTGTAACTCAACCCCCCCATTCGTGCCGGGTGTCACGTATGTTTATAGCTAAATCAGTTTCGTTCTCGCCTGGCTTTCCTCGCATCTTTCATATTCTCGCCCTTCCGTTACCGTCGCCTACCGAATCGTAGACGATGAAAATCTCTAAAGCGAACGGGAAACGTCCCCGATCCGTTTCCTCGAGGGTCTGTCCGTCTGTCACGACCGATACACCGTTGACAAGTTTTTCCATTACGAGGATAATAGAACGTTCGCGTATAGGAAAGAACGAGAACCGAGAAATCGGCTATTTTAATAGCCCTTTGATACACTCCTCGACCGGGTTGCGTCGGAAGAGGGAAAATCAATACCCGGGCACGAGAGGCGCGCCGTTTAATCCGCTGTTCGGTTTATCTATGGCCGTTTTATTCTCGACGCGTCTGTTACAGAACCTCGAGGAGGTTCCTTTCGGGAACGTTGTGCTACTACACGGATGTCGCTTCGAGAGGAAATTGGGCGTCGCGTTCCACGCTCCCCGTCTAGTTGGATCGAGATTTTCCGGAGGACGGCGTCTAAAAACGTGTCGAGCGTTCTCACAATCAACGGCGGCGGTCGTTAGAGAACGAGCGCGTTTCACTCGAGCGCAGGGCAATAATTCAGGGCCCGTTTTAAAAGCGATCGGGGATGATTTAACGCGCATTGTGGCACTGTTCGCACGTTGGATTTATGACACGATCGCGTCCCGGCACCGCAACCGGTATATATACCGGTTACGGTCCCTGCCGAGCGTCGTTGCTCCCATTAAGCCGTAACAACTTTTACGGGCGCATCTTTTTACAACTGACGGGGAGGAGGAAGTTAAGAAAAAAGGGGGAGAGCATTTATTATTGGTAACGAAGGGGGACAACGGTGGAGGGACAGGACTACCTGCACCCTATTGTCCAAAGAAGTGGAGCAGTTCTCTCGAGTTCTTCCACTTTATTTCTTCCTCGTTCAATGGAGTACCGCAAATGTCGTTCTATAGCGTCTTGTACGGGCCGCCACCGCCGCTGGTCCGACTGTCTATTGAAAAATACCGATGGCTCGCGTGAAACGAGAGAACGTCGCGGTGCAATGGTGGAAAAATTCGATTGGAAAAATGATCGCGTTCGCACGCGGGGAACACCTTTGCTTCGAAGCGAGCAAGACGATACCGGTTGTCGGTCGGTGTTTGCAAAATTTCCGAGGCTCGTAAACGCGGTCGTAAACGTTGGGGACAGGTGAGCGTCGTAAACCGGAGGCAATTCTCGATCAGCAAAAATCCATCGACTATGCCGCCTCTTCGGTTCGTCTTTCGGTGGCCGGTGGCCAATTGCGCGGACGACGGAACGAACGTTTATCGTATACTCTTTTTCACGGCACTTCTCGTGCCCCGTTTGCGGTCGCCGGAGCCTCCAGCTCCTCCTCCTTCTTCGCCTTTCGCCGCTATAAGCGTATCACGGTTTTCCTCCATAAATATGCCGCTGCGCGCATTTCGTGGGGTAGCAGTTCCTCCTCTTTGTTTGCTCCTGCTGGCGAAGTTCTTCGAGACGAACGGAAAAGGGGAGCACGAGAGAGGAAACGGGCGGAAGGAACGGAGGACGACTCCGGAGAGAAGGGAAGAAGAAAAAAACGAGGACCGGAGGAAAGTGGGTCGTGACGGAGAGGGCGAAAAGGGCGACTGACTCCGGTGATTCTTTTTCTAGCGTAACTCCCGCGGCCAAAATAGGCGGTCCTTGGAATCTAATTATCGGTACGCTCGCTGGAAACTTGGGATTATTTATGTCTGTTCTTTGTTCGACCGCGGCGCGTTTCTCTTGGCTCGTGTGGTACCTTCGAGGGACAGGGGTGAAGGAGGGTAAGAGAGAGAGACTAAAAGGAACGAAAAGAAAAAGAGGAAGGCGCCGACGTCGAAACGATCGCGCGCGATCGTAAGTAACGACAGATGAAATTCCCGATCGGCGCAGCTATAAGTAAGAAGCCCCGACTTTCGAGGCGGCTTTTTTCGTCGCATTCCATGGCGAGGGAGCGCCTCTCCGGCTTCGAGATCGCTCGATTCGTTTTTGCGATTCTATTAAAATTATGACAGCACCCGGTTCACCGAAGCGTTTAACGTTTGCTGTATCGCGTGTATCGTGAGTAAAACGCGAGCACAAAGAGCGGGCTGTTCGAACCGCCTGCGATGAAATGCAGCCATTAAAATTTAAATTAACCAAAACCGGGCTGGGGTGCAAGGGTTACGCATCTGCGGATAGCGCGTATGTAGGTCAGCTTGCGCGGTGCTGTTCGCGTCACGGACAGAGACGCAGGATCGTTGGATACCTTACAGAAGGGATGGAAGCCGGAGTCGACGACATTTTTTCCTAAGAAAAGATTTTCTATTTTTGCGCGAGAGACCGCTCGCTGGTCGCACAAAAACCGAATAGTACGAGTACGCGTGGCTCGAACTGCATCGGGCAGAAGTGGAAGCGGACCTGGGCCGCGGATGCACCCCTCGAACTTGTTGCCCCAAAAGTTTTGTCCTTGGGGTTCGCGAAATCGCACCGCCCCTTCACGGTCCCAGTCCATGGAATAAAGATAGATCGGGTGCATCTCTTTTCGTTGAAAGCAGCTTAACCATTCATAGCTATAAAATACAGTAACTCCGTGACACATGCAGCACCGGCGGCGCTCGGCCATAACTCTCCGGCTGACCCCAGCGTATACATAGATTATATTAATGCGTACGGTGCACGCACACTCCGCGCGAAACCTTCTTATCCAGTTCTATCATCGTAGTTTTCGTACGTTTTTCCTACGTTATTAACGAAATTAAACGTCGACACCGGTGAGCACCGGTCGAGTGACAGAATTCCAGGTGGAGGGACGGCGAAAGTTTATATGCACATCCTGGGAATGGGTTTCTGCTCGTATTCACAGTGAGGAGAACTTGGATGCAGCCGGGGGCTGCACTTGGACCGGTGTACAAGCCTACGATGTATGCGCGTACACCTATCTGCTCGGTACCTGGTTTCGTATCGGTTTCCCCTGTTGGAGCGCGTTACGGTGATGCGCAACGGGGCCCGGTAGTCCCACGAAAGGGACGCGCGTGGTGCGAGGAACCGGTAGCAGGCGAACAGCTAGCCCGACAAACCGTCCGGTGTATGCGTGCACGCATAAAGGCCCACTGGATTTCAATGGGTTCTGCGCGATGCTTTATGCTTGGCCCATTCTTTTCCGGCCATAAAAAGCGCACATTCCGCTCTCCCGTATGCAACCGGCTTAAAACACACACGTCCCATCGTAAATCACCTCCGTTGTACGCGAAACTCGCCTCTCCGTATCGCGCTCACAGCCTGCCAGTTTCATTAGGAGGAACGCTCCTTTCCCTCTTCCAACTTTTGCCCTTCGCGCGCCTCTACGCGCGCACGAACGCACGAATGCACCGGGTACGCGAACGACATTCGTCAGGATGGTTTCGGTGGGTGCGTTGGTCGCAAAAAATAACGCACAGCCGAGAGCGTGGCGCGCAGTCGCCTCGACTCGCGTTTTTCACTCGCTTTTTCGATTCGCGAACATTTTCACGCTAGATCCGGCAACTTATTCACGAGTCGTGGAACCGTGTGGGAATCACGGGCGTGCAGTTAATGGGGAACGGTTTTCGGAGGGACGTCGATTCGGACGGTGTTTGAGTTACCGTGGGAGGAACTTGCCGAGTCCCAAGTGGCTGACTAGGGATAGCGTATAAATAACGATGGCGGGAAGGTCGTGGCGTTTGAAATATCGTTGACGGTATAATTTCCCTCTGGGAGGCGACTTAAATCACAATGAGCGGCCCGATGATCTACATTTTATTAAAACGAGCTGACTCGACCCCCCGAAGACTGTTCGATTCGGGCCACTGAGCCTCTATCCGAACCAATTGCTCGGTACCTCAGCCACCGGTATATCTGTTCGGTGGCGCCGCCACCCGATGCGTCGTCGAACCGTCCTCGTCGCTCTTATCACGACGCGCGCGCGTTATCGGAACTAGAAACAATCGCGATCGGTCGTTCGCGTCTCCACAAATTGAAACGCGGATTCGCGAGTACGCGACGATAGAGACACGTGCGAGCGAATACTCCGAAAACGTATTCGACCAATCCGCAGTGGAGCAACCGTATAATTGACACGGAAATCAAAGGTACGCATGCTTCCGTAACGTTATCGGTGAAAACGAGTGTACTTTCCTCGGGAAAGTGCAACGGACAGGAAAGGACAGAGAGAGAGAGGGGCGCGAAACCGAATCGAGCCGAGTCGACTCGAGGGATCGAGGGTGGAGGTGGTAGCACTGCAGAAGGGGTAGCCTCTGCAGCCACGGGTGGTCGAGGGTGGGCGATGACGTCACGCAAGATGCAGCAGGGTGCAGCGATGCAAGGGGATGAAGCGAACTGGGCGGAACTGGGCCAGTGGGTCTCCGGCAGCCATCTGCGATTCGCACAGCCACACGGCGCCGCGCTTTACACCTTGCACTTTTCTTCCGCGTTCGCGGATCCTCTCGCGGATATCGTATTCCGCGCAGTAACTTTTACGAAACGAACCGTTGTGAACGCGGACGGATTTGTCGAAAACTCCTCGCAGTCCTCGCGGTTCTCTTCGTGGTTCACGTTCGGTGCGTCGTGAAGAAACTCCGTTCGGAACGGATGACTAACGTTTGTTATGTAAACTGTGAGTTCAACTTTTGCGCAGCAGTTTCCACAGCTTCGTTACAGATCTGTTACGTTTGCTCTTAGTTTTTTTCCTCTCCTTTCGCGTGGTGCGTCAAATCTTTGATTAACTCTCCTCTCGAACGATTCGTTTCAATCGTTTAATAAAGCTCGCTGATTTTTCTGTTTTTCCTTCATTTTTTCTTACCGTTTTTCTTACAGATGCACTCCCTTCTTTCTTTGCTCGCGATACTTGTGACACCATAACGGGATACGCGTAATTGTCTTTTTTTCTATTCACCCCGATGATTCGTTTTATTTGCTTCATGGCTGCGTAAAACGTATCGAGTACGTCGTTGCGGTACGATCCCTGTCGGATCCAACGACTAACAGAACGTGGCGCAAAGTGATTAAGTTCCTTCGAAAAAGTGATCGTCTCATGGATAACAGGAAATATGGAAAAGCTGCTCACGGAGAAACGAAACAACCGTTCTCAGCGTGGCTAAGATAAGTTTCACGAAGCTTCGAGAACCATTCCCGTCCCTTCCCATAGACGCATCGTTGCACCGTGAATAATATATCGATAAACCGTCAGAGTCCGTTTGCTTCGGCTGTTTGTCGAGCAATCGAGTCGTGAAATCCCGTTGTTTTCCATTCGCCGGATTCGATGAACATCGGTGCACTTTTAACCCTGCCTCGCGTCGAATCGAACGGGAATCCCCCGAATTTGCATGTTCACGCGAATTTCCCGCGTGCGCGAGCGTACGTTCTCTGTGTACGAGTTCGATTAAACGGCGAAAAAGAGCAGAAAGAACGAGGGAGGAGTGCGCGTCTGCCAGCCGGCCATTGTATCGCCGGTTAATTCACACAGGCCCACTCGAACACGCTCGGCTGCACGCGCCGCTGCACTTTTCGGCGGTAGCCGCTAAAATCTCGCACAGCCGAGATAATTAACACGAACGAGCTACCGGGTGAATGTTAATCAGTGTACGGACCGCGCAGCCCCTACGCTTTTTTTTGTTGCTCGCATCTTCGTCCGGATCGAAGTCTCGCGGACTTTCGAACACCCGAATGGACTGTTAATTCTTTGGCGAGGCATTAAAAAGACTCTACGCATCGGCAGTAGCCACCAGTGGCTACGTTATCAAAGTCTGCTAGTCGAATTCTCCGTGTCGATACTTTGGGAAACTATTCCACTCGCGAAACGGTATTAGATTCGTGCGAGACATAAATCATCTCTTTAATTTCTCCAATTGTCGGTACATCGTTGACCTTTGTTCGTTCGCCACTTACTAACGACGTATCCCGAGATACGTGTTCTGCCTTGAGATAACTTTGACTACGCGTGAAACGACCGAGACGCGAATTTGCTTATGTTTTGGAAAGGAACGCGCAAGGGACATAGCCCGTGCCGCGTTTAGTCAGCTCGTGAATCACGATCGGCCGTACTCCCTGGAGGGCCGTGGAAAATAGGAAAACCAGAAGGAGAAGGAAACAGGAGACGAGGCTCGTTAACTGTCTTCATTTGGTCGGCCGTTTTTCACGGACACGCCTATTCCGGATTTAGAGTAATTTTAGTCATTCGGTATGCAAGGAACGTCGAGTGACTCACGGACGCTCGCTGCCTTTCTTCTCGCTTTCGTCCTTTCTTCGTTTCACACCGTTTCCGAGTATCGTCGTAACGTGCTACGAGACTGTAAAATTGGATCACAGCTGTTTAAAGGAAAGTGGGGACTCGCGACAATGTCGAAGACAGTGCGTCATTGTCAAGATGATACGAAACAACCGATTATTCTCGTCCGTAACTCGTCCACGCGCGCTAATCTAATCGCTTCTCCTTTTTTCTTTTACCAGCTTATCGTCGTGGGGTGTATTTATAAACGTTTACGCGAAGGAAAAGTATCTGAATACGTGGTCGATATCGACGAAAAGAAAACAGACGCTGTCACCCGTTCGACGAGCACCGATCGAAATGATAAATGCTCGAAAGGATCCTTTCTTTTCCCCCGGTTCTGTCGACATAAACGTATTTTCTGCCTCGAAACGAATAAATTAGCAGCTACTACTGGTTCCTGCTAAAATTCCTTCTTCTGAAGCGTGAAACCGAAGATGACCTGTCTTTTGATACTGAACAGGCACTTCGGACAACTCGTGACTCAGAAGTACGCCTGGCATCGTCAAGTATTAACGAGAGGATCGCAATAATAGTTGTCTTTAGCACATTGGTAACCGTCCTTCGATCAAAGTTCGTACACTTTAGTTGAACAAGAACCATTACTCTTTGGAGAACGAGTTTGCTCGGGGCACCATTATCGTTCCGTACCACCACGGAGCGACCTTGAGTAATGCACCGAGTCATATGTAACAGCACTCTAGCTACGCGTACGCGTCGTCCGTTGTAGCTCTCGCTTACTTTTTAATGGAATCCTCGAAGAAACGACGACGAGAACAGAGAAAAGACGCATTCGCGCGTAGTAGCAACGCAGTTAAAGGGTTCCCAGGGTGAGAGCAGCAGGATCGGCGCCGCTTCGATGCATCGAGCGGGCTTTATATATCGGCCTTCCGCTGTGTGGGCGCGGTTATGGCAGAGGGGACAATGCGAAGGTCAAACCTGTATTGCGTCTCCCGGTGATGCAGTCCACTGCAGTATCGCTGGCGAAGTAGGGAGAGAGAGAGAGAGAGAGAGAGAGAGAGGAAGAGAGGAAGAGAAGAGGACCAAGCCCTGGAAGGTCGAAAGTGCAGGGACGAAGGAAGGATGGAAAACGAAGAATGGATAGATGGATGGATAGATAGAGAAAGAGAGGGAGAGAGAGAAAATGAGACGGCACAATGGAGGGAGACAAGCTTTGGAAGGGGTTTAGGTAAAAGGAGGGAGGATGTGAAAAGGAGTGTGTTCGAACGAGTTGTTACGTTCCAGTGGCGTAACCTCCTCCAAGCCAGTTCGTATCTCTCCGGAACTGAAAATGGCTACCTTTCTCGGGGTTCCAATGACGATAAATACTTATACGCGGTCTCGGGGTGGTTCACGGAAATGTAAATATCGGGCGAATTTCTGGGGGGGCGGTAAACGCACGAGTGAAATTATCGAATATGGAAAAAGGGGACGAAGCGGACACTTTACAACCTCGATGGTCGATCGAATTAGGTACTAAAAATGTAACGAGATGTCTTTGGGGTATCCGAACGTAGTCGAAGGTCGATAGCTTCAACAAGGGCTTCCTAATGGCGACTGACAGAACCCCCCGACGTATACTCCCCGCTCCTCGATATGACGTCGCGTCCGGAAACGCGACACAACGTCGCGATAAGACGAACGTGCTCGGAAGAAATTATAGTTTGCTCTACGTATCGGCGATCGTCCTCCATTTTGTCGGGGAAAAGGGAAAATCGTCCCGGGGCCGTAGATCATAGCTCTCTCTCTCTCTCTCTCTCTATCTCTTTCTTCGTGCGATCGATAACGCGAATGCCACGGAAGGAACGGGGACGTGGTTTATCGCCACTTTGGATTACGCTTCGCCGAACAATCGCTGCGCAACGAAAATATTTCATATCGGTTCCGCTCGGAATTAGGTATTCGAAAAATGCGCTTTCGCGCGTAACCCTCGCGCGTATCCGGCTACGCGCCGCGAGACACGGTATCTGGTTTGCAGTTTTTCATCGCTGCAACAAGTTCGTTCGCCGATCGCGATACCATCGGTCGTAATAAACGATGCAAAAATATGCAAAAGATCGGTGCGAAAACGGCGGACGAAACGAAAGTCATCGTTCTCTGCCGCATCGTTAATCATTACGTAATTAAGATAATATCTCGAGATTCCGGTAATAACGCGGGCGTTTAATCCGTCTGTTAATTCGCCGCAACGATCGTGCCGCGCGTGTTCGATGAAAAGATTTAAAGAAGAGAGACAAACGGAGCCGTGTGCCGCTGGAATTTCTATCGTTACAGCATGTGGCACGAAGATACGCTTCTCACGACACCGGACTACTTTTTTGTCTCGTCACATGCGTGACCATTTTCTTACCGCCGCGGCGAACTTTCTCACAGGAGGAGAGACTCTATGACCCGTTCGACGGGAAAGAAATTGTACCGCTGCGAGGAGCTTCGGAAAGTTAATTTTGCCTTCGAATACGGAGCGGGACAGGTCGATCGGCGCTTTCGAAATTCGATTTACGAGCAGCTTCGAAACGATTCATTTCCTACGTCCGTGCGCCCGATACAACCGAAAACCCCTGTACATATGTACGTACGTACCTACTTAGGTACCCGAAGCTACGGTAATGGCCCTGTCGTTTTATTCCACCGGCGGGCTGCCAGATCGGAGACCATAAAAGAGAAAAGGGAAAAAAAGCGCGATCGTTCGCGATATACTCGAAACGGCGCGGTATTTTCGTGATCCCCTTCTCTCTCTCTTTGTCTCTTTGGCGACACGTACTCGACACACGACTCCGCTTTCGTGTCGTTCGATTACGCAACCCCGTGCTCCGTACAAGGAATTGCCGAGACGCGATCGCACAAGATGACAAGATTCACCGAATTTGGGACGTATCAATGGATCGTCGCGCCTTTTCCTACGCGAGTCCACTCTATTCCTGCGACAACCCGTTCTTAATCGACGACGAACGTTAGCCGCGCCATCATTTCACCGCTACGTACACTTTTTTCCCTCGTCGAATGGTCCCTGATTAAGTCGTCTTTGTTTCCTCGGTCGATCGACTGGCTATTATACTTGAGAATTCCTTAACGAAGAAAATCGACAACGTTCGCAAAGATTTATCGTCGGATCCAGAGATGGAACCAGAGGTGGAGTTCGCTCATTTACATCGAACGAATAAGGTGATGGAAAGAGTGGTTACTCATTAAAGCGCGGATAAGGAACGCCTGACCCGTTTTGGTCGCAAACTATGTAACTACACTCTATACGTAGAGGCTGAACATTGCCTAACGGTAGATAGAGACGGGTCTAACGCGCTTAGTTAGACGTAGGTATCGCGTCCTTCTTTTTCGTCCGGTTGCAGCGGAGCAACGCGTCGGTGGAGCAAGCGCATCCGCTGGGATCGAGTTTGAGCGATGAGACTAGATCTTGGCTTCGACTCAACGTCAATGACTGGTTTTCATGGTGCTTGAACTGGATTCCGAGGCCGACTGGGGAACGGTGTCCACGGACTAAAACGGGCCGGCGCGCAACCTGGTCAGATCGCGATCGATATCTCGTCGAGTAAAATTTCGCACCAGCTCTCGATCGTACGGCATAGGTGAGGACGACTCGGGGACCTTTTCTCTGGAGGACCTCCGAGAGACGGTTTTTCAAGGACGAAGACCTACCTCGGTTCGCCGCACCTCGCAGCCGCTAATGCGATTAGCGCGCTTTTATTGTCGCGGCGCGACCAGACCGTTCGCGTTCGTCAGTCGCGCAAAGAGGCGCACTCGTAGTCAGGGGACAAAGAAAACACACTCGGGGTGGAAAAAAATGTCTTTCACCGTCTTTCCACGGTTCTTCGCCCCCTGCCCCGAATACTTTCGCCCGGCAGTCGGCAGATGTCTCCGTGGAAAACGATTCGAGGAGACCAGATGATGCTCGAGCGTCTTTAGCAGTTTGTCGCGATCGTAAAGCTTCCGAAAAAGCGGCTCCGACGACCGGGCGCGCTCGTTGCTCGTCAACTTGGCTAGCTCGATAAAAGAGGCAAACGACGATGATAGTCGAGCTTTATCGCAATCGAGATACATACCGTGGTACGCGTATCCGTTTCTACGAATAACTTACGTTCGTACAGACGGAACCGAATGGTTTACAGATCGAACGTAATTGGTTTTCTTTCCAAGAACTGCGTCGTTTTTTAGCGGAACGTACCCCGTTAATAAATATCAGGTTTAAGCGATGCGTGCAGCGGTGTGGTAGTAAATCGAGCGGGTCTGCACGATAACAGACCGAAATCGCCCCCCGTCAAGGGGAACTCCGGACGTCTTTTGTCGGAACAACAAAAATGCGGGACCAGCACCCTCGAATCGGCGAGCGAAACTGTTAGGTTTAAATCGGCGACACGCGTACCAATTCATCGATCGAACCTTTTCGAACCGGCCTTGTTCAACGATGCTGTTCAACGAATGTTGAGTAATTTGCATAATCGAACCGCCTCGAGCTCTGTGCCTCCTTTTCTTCTCGTACAACGGAACTAAACTACTCTCCGTAAACAAATTCCACGCGGATCTTTGTATTCACTGTTTGCGTTCGCCAGTCGAATCAAGAGCTTACCGATAAAATAAATCCTCGCTCGAATAAATATTGATCCATCTGCCGCTACGACTCTGTCGACTCTGCAATAATCGTTTATAAAGCTTAGATCGCTGGATATTTCCACTACACGGTTGCATAATTTTCTAATCAATCGTACGACACCCTCCTCTCCCGTGATATGCAAGCGGAGCCAATTTATTTGAAACAAGTGCGTCATTTGAATTTTTCTCAGACTATCTACGTAACGTACGCAAGTACGTTATATGGCGTACGACTGGCGAATTGCCCGATCGGTTGAATCTCGGGACACCTGGTGCACTTTTGTCCATTTGATCCTCGTCTAGTCGGCATTTGACGAGAAGATATAGGTAACCTAAGCTACGCGAGCGACGAGGTAGAGGGGACGAAGGCAGAAAGGATTTGTGGAGCGGAGGGCAATGACCCATCGGCCTAGTTTTAAAATCCAAAACAAACCTGGTGGTCGGCGCGAATGGTCCAGCGGGCTCGGTTCCCGTGCGAACCACAGCACGCGTGCACACGCCCGAGCGAACGACAAACTTCTCGAAGAGAGGTGCCCCGCTGCGTTTCCACTCTTCCCGTTCCCGATACGAAACTCGGCTCGCGCTTTTTACGACCTCGTAAAACTTGGCGTTTTCTTTATCTACGCGGGTACGGGGAGACGTCGCTCAAACGATACGCGCGCGATTGAAAAATCGCCGCGTGATTTAACGAGCGCAGCTGGAACAGCACACGCTGCGACTTGGTTCCTCCTTCTTTTTACCATTCCGTTTCTTTACCTTTTTCCCGCTCGCCCGTTTTCGTGGAACGGGAAACGAAAACACGGTCACGCCTTGTCGTTGCCTTCTGTTTCGAAAAATTTATAACGGGCCTTTACGACGACGACGCGCGCGTAAAAATACATAAACGAGCCCCGGTAACCGTGACGCGTCCGTGTAACTTTTCGCAACGACTTCCACCGATCCGAGGAGCGTCGCACCCGGTTCACCCTTCGCGATTCACTGCCGCGCGAGGACACCTATACCGATCATGCGCTTTTATAGCGGTATTTATGGTCGAAAGCGCCGGCCGAACACGGCCAGCAAGCTCATCTATATTTCTCCTTTTGTTTTCAATTCCGGCCGTGATTCTCCCGAGCGGCGGTAATAACTCGGATATCGTCGAACCAGCCGGTAGCCATAAACCGAAAATAGCGCCATAACTTCCTAAGTTATGACGTCACTGTTTTCATCCCACGTGGAGAGAAACGAAAACGCGCTGGAACCCTAGCGACGTCCCCCATCGCGTCGCGCGTCTCCCAAAAAATTCGCGGTCGTTCGCGGTCGTTCGCGGTCGTTCGCTTTCTCGGAACAAGTCGGAATCGTGTCTGCCTCCTAACAACTTACTTTTCACTAATTATTCATAGGTGGAAGAAAGGCATAGCGTGACGCGCATGCACGACTACAATTTCAGCGTACCGACCGCCCTCGAGACGCGTATAAGGTTTCGTTCGATCGATGTCTAGCCGATACGAAATTATTATTTCCCGCGGCGCGACCGATTTCGAGCTGGGAATGTCGAAGACGATAGAAAGGCGGGGGGGGGGGGATCGATAACGCTGATTAGTTTCACCCCGCAGCGGAGCTCTTTGGAGCTCTTTGCCAGGGTAATGTTCGTTATTGGCCGAAAGCTCGGTTACCGTAGACATCACCGGGGCTGGTCATTAACGTAACGACTGTTACGTATACACGCGTCCCGACGACTGGCTACACGGCTCGTGGGTACCTGTCTGGCTCGCCTTTCGATCCGTTCCACGCGAAGCCTGGTCGATACCGAATACCGTCTGTCTGCTCGAGCCAGCCGCACCAGCCAGCTCGTTTCTACACCGGTATCGCGGAATACCGCTGAATTTTCTACGTGAAACGCGTCTACGTTGAAGGTTCAGGCGCGCATAGAAAGGGTGGTAAATCGAATCACCGTGGCGTTAAACGCACCGCTCTAAATTTCCCGTTGACGACCGCCGAGCGGACAGGTATACGCGCTCGTAATTGCGGTTTGTTCAACGTCGAAATTATCGATAGGCGGGTAGACCGGAGTCGGCTATCGATTCGCTTCACGGCGATTCGCGTGCGGTGCTAACGGCCTACGGTCGGTCATTGTTTCGCAATTACCACTACCACCCGTGTTTCTAATCGACGACGCTGGTAGATTCCCGATATCTAATCGCGAAAGCTCGCGTCCAGATACAATTCCCAACGCGGTCCTGACACGTTAATTCGAGAAAACGTATTCCGACGGAGTATCCTCGTTTGCATCGGAACGTAGAGGGTCCGCGTAGATCGCGAATCGGTGATCAGCCCCGACACTTGGTTCTCTCGCGGCACGGAGAGTTCCTGCTCTCAGGCTATACCCGGTTATCGGTCGAATTGTACCCGTTTACGAACGAGCGTATCGTAAATCATCCTGCCGTCAGATAAGATGGCGGATCACGTTTTCGGATTTCACACAGAGATTCTGGCTCGAAGCGATGGTGCAAGCGACGGGTCGGCCGGTAATTGCAACCCTTTGATCGACTTTTATCCGAGACGTCGCGCTACACGCTCTCGCTCCGTAAGTTGACACTAGGATTTACACGCTGTTCGACGATGAAATCAGAGTGCACTGCACGATAGATGGCACCTTGGAGACGGATAAGGAACGTAATCGACGAGGAAAGTAGGCCCGGTGAATTATACGATATTATCGTCTACATAGGTACTCTGCCTGCGATATCGTACGACGGAATTGAGTTCGTTTCCAAAGAATCGACCGCGCGTTACGACCGAATATTTTAATTACCCTCGCTCACGGTGTCTGGCTATGAGCGTAATTAAATTTACGCCGCACACGGCAAGGTGCGCGAACGTTGGCATAAATCTGTTCGCCTAGCAATTAAGGGGACCGTTTTCTTCGGAGCGGCGAAACGAATATGTGCCGTGAATCACCGTCGCGCAATTAGCGTGTACGCCGCATCGGCGCGCACGTGCACGCGAACGCATTCGATGAATTACCAAAAAATTATCCCGCGAATCCTGAATGGAACAGCTTCGAGATTCGTCAACGCGTTCGACCGGTTACGCGTACGTTTCATTCTGGACCATCAACTTTCAACGGAGGCACGCGTCCCTTGCTTCTATTCGAAACCGGTCAAAGTGAGTCCTCTCGTTTCGAATCGGGTTTTATCCGAACAGATTTAATCCCTGAAAGGAGGTTCGCGGTCAGGGATATCCCGGTTCGGCTGGTTGAATAGATGCGACGCGTGAGCCTCTGCAGATGCGCACAAAAGGATTCAGATTGGACACGTATATCTTTTCGTCCGACCAGTTTCCGAATAAAACGCGTCCACGTACAGAAAAGCTTTGTCGAGCTTGCCGAGGAGGGGGACCTCTTCGCTTGCTTATTTCGATGTCGGCTCGAACCGCGCGCCTCTACGTAACCCAGTTTCGATGCGTCCGCGCTACGAGCAAACGGAAATCGCTTCGACGCTATCGAAGACGATCCCTTATTTTATCGAAACCGAAAGCGCGGTTGCACGCGTTTACGGTATACGAACGGAGGGATTCGCTTCGACGAAAGTCGATGAACGTTACGGACAGATAATGATACTACGATCTAGGGAAAAACGGCCTCGTACAGCTCGTTGATATACGCGGGCACACAGACCGCGGCGTATCGAGAGGTTGTGTTATCGTTTCGCTGATAGTTGGCACTAGACGCAACTTACGTAACACTTAGGGTCAACGTATCCACTAGCTTTATGCAATTGCATGTCGGTACGCTATGAATAGATCCTTGCCTAGCGGCAGAAATAACCCAAGCTTATCGTGAACAAACTGCCCGTGCGCAAACTTCGCGTTCCGACCACGCTTTTCCCTCGGAATCGTTCTTTTAACGCGATACCGTTTAAAACATCGTACCGGATCATGTTTGGAACATCGTCAGCCGATGATCGCACAACATCGCCTATCAACGAGCAACGGCTCGTTTTATCGAAGCTCGTTAATTAAAACTCTTTCCGCTGCGTGCTCGAGCAATACATCAATTTCCGTTCGTTGCACCGGATTCGTTTAAGGTTTCACGACTCTGCGCCGAGTCGAATCGAAAACGAGGCGGTACGATCTCCCTCGAAGCGTTCGCTCGAAAACTAATGAATCGTGCGCGTAGACGCTCGATTATCGGTTAAACAATGTACCATTATGGCGCGCGAGGCGAGTATCGCGTGAAAATTACACGTTTCGAGGAACAGCTTAGCTGCTCCGGGAGCACTTGTAATCGGCTTTCTAGCGTCGAACTAAATTAATTACCGCGTGGCCCATTGATATTGCAAGAGACCGCAAAATTCTATGCCTTTACGAAGGTTCGGTGGCTCTCTCGTTACCACCAAATTAGGTTAGCTACGTTCCATCTTGGAACCCCGATCCTCTTGTCGCGATCATAAACACTGGGTGTGGTTGATGGTAACGGATGCGGGAGCACGAGCTCGCGGATAAATCGCGTAACCAAGTATGTACGTATACGCGTACAGTCGACGACTATCGACCACTGTCTGGGTACCCTTTTATATAAATTATGTAACTTCATTCGGTTCGGGTGTCTAGCAATCCGATGATATAACGTCGAGATGATAAAGGCAACGCGCCGTAAAAGAAAAAAGAAAAAAAAAAAAAAAGAACCGCATTCGTTTACGTACGAATCCTAAAGGGGCACGTTTACTTTTCGATCGATCGCCGCGCAGGGAGGAAAGTGCGTAACAAGTTCGAGAAACGAGGTGAACCGGCCGGAATTCGAGACCGGAAACGTCGCAAGGGGTGCGTTGCGACTCGGAACCTGCTCGTTCGCGATCGAAGCTGCGTAATTTCCACAGAGGCGCCGGGGTGTGGTGGTGGTGAGTTTTACGTGGCTAGAAACTTGACGAGCGCATACAAGCCCGATTGCCGAGGAAGAGAACGAACGTGCAGCGAGCATGCGCAGCCTGAAACCGAAAGTGCACGCCCACCCCGGGCAATGCCGCCCCTGAACCTAGACCTACACCCCCGCTTTCCAGCACCCCACAGTCAACCCGGTGCCCTCAACCTTCAAAACTCCATCCGCCGCCACCGCCGCCATCCATTTCACCTACCGCTGCTCTACCAAACTGCACGGAGACTTTCAATCTTCCACTCGCTTCCTTGCAAATCTCTACGCGCTTCCATCGTTACGACCGTATCGTTTTCTCCCCTTGAAAGAGCAGATGTCCACGCGGACGACTTTAATCGAGTTAAGAAGAACGCCGCCGCGAGTCGCCGAGGGAAATTATCAATCTTCGCCCTTCCGGAAAAGGGCAGCAGAGCGGACACAATACCGGGCGAGGCCCCGGTTCGTTTTCGAACAAAAGTAATTTCTCTTCCGGCCAATTGTCTTTGCCTCGGCTCGATCTCCGTCCCTAACCCATTCTTCCCGGCTGGAATTTTTTAATCGCGCACCCTAGCGTTTCTAGTAACGCGCCGATGAAACGGGATCGGTTCGTGTCCCTTTCGGTGACATCTGGTACACCCTGCATCCGAATCTAACACCCCCCCCCCCTCTGTCCGGAACGAGTCCTATACCAGCTAAAGCCTCATTCACGGTCACCGTCCTAGAAACCCGAAACGATCAAAACAACTTTTTCATGCGGGGTCCTCTCGAGGACGCTGGATTATCCTTTTTCGCATGCCTCGACGTCCTGTTACAAGGGTGGTTCCTACCCTCTGGTTCACCCCACGCCGTTTGCTCGGAAGCAATGGCAAAATTCAACCACCGACTGACCTGGATTCCCCGTTATTCCATGCCTCTTAGCTCCTGCACAATATTTACACGGATTCGATTTAAACAGCGGGGATCCATTGTCGCGAACGAATCGAATTCGACTCCCGACCCCGATGCGAACAAACTCGAGTGCGCGGTGCGAGTCCGCCGCTCTAACGTTACGTTTTATTTATTGCCACGACCGGCTGTTCGTCACGTGAGAACCGTAAAATACGAAACGAGTGTAAATGAAAAAGCAAAACGGCATCCGTGCTTTGTTGCCACTTGAAAAGTTTACGCGCGACCTACGTACTCGAAGCGCATACGTGCTCGAAAACATGTCGAACGAACGACGACGTTGCTTCTTTCGCGCGGCGAATTACCGCTCAAGTAAGCAACGACCGGGCGAAAGAAGCTGAAAATTACGTATACGCGTTGGTTGAATGGGTTCGCGTCACGATCTCGTTGGAGCTGGAGAATCGAAGACTGCTGGACGTTATTTTGATCAACACGCGTTATTTATGGTTCGCGTCGTTAGAGAATTGGGAGTCTCACGTTTCGTAACAGCTTTACGATCGCCGATGAAATTATGCAACGTAATCTAATACGTATCTCGTTTCGTTGGCGTCCCAGGAGCCGGCTCGCCGCCGTGCCGCGTGCTTTTCGCTCGCACGAGCACGCACACGAAACTGACAGCCGGGCAAAATCGAGTCTTCGCGATGCGTACCCGATAGAGGGTGGTTCTTGCTGCTCGTGACGTCCATGCCCGTGGGAGTTGCCGAAAAATTGCAGCAAATTCTCCAGGCTCGACTCCATCCACGAAATCGGGGTCACGATTTCTCGGTGCTCGTTAATATTTAATCGATACCAGAAACTTTCGCTCGCGTACACGATCGTACATCGCTGTGTCGTCGATTACGCGTTGCACGATTTTTCTTCTGCTTCTTCTTCTTCTTCACCGTGATTGTACAATTGTACGTACGCATTGTACGTATCTTTTTGTAGGACACGCGATAACGTCGATGAAGAAGGAACGAGAGTAAAGTCCAGTAATATATATATATAGGGAGCGTAGGGTTTATTTTCGTCGATCAACGATTCCTTATTTCGTGCACCACCGACAGAAATCTTTGGCACTAATGACCTTCGCTGCAGATAAACGAAACGCATACGATAAGAGACAAGCGGAGCACACTTGCTTGTTACAATAATATATCTGCGCGTTGTTTGTGCGATTTGCTTGTCAAGAATTCGATAAGTGGCCGCGAAAGAGAAAGAGAGAACGGCAGGTTAGATCGAGCGAGAGCGAAACAGATATGGGAGCCTGGATTTATTTATCAATAAACTCATTCACGATATTTTCAGATCGCAAACGGTACGAAGTAAACATAACGCTGTTTTCGTCCGTCCCGAGTCTAGAAGCGGCTTCTTTCGTTACACATACGTATACGTATGATAATCGTTCGAAAGTGGCCGCAAAAAATACGAACATCAAAGCATGTACTCACGTCATCGGTGGTGGTCGTGGCAAGATCCAGAATAGTCGATTCGATTCTAAATAAATCCTATCAAGGGGCCTCGGCGTTTTTCGAAAGGTCGGAATGCTGTCATTGGGGAAGAACGATGCTGAAAATAAAAATAAAATATCAAATACGTTATACGTTGAGAAATCAAAGCGACCGCGACCTTGGTTAAATTTAATGGTGGCTGAACTAACCTCCGAGCGTTCGCATTGTCGACCGGATGGGTTCTCACGTATTTTTATTCTTAAGGCACGCACGCATACATTTACGAGGTACATTTACGTAAAGGAAATGAACCGTTGAAAAGAAACTAAGGATCGCGACGCGACCAAACGTTACGCGGTATCATCGAAATCGATGTCAAGTACGGTGTAGAGAGGCGCGAACAACGCGAAAAGATCACGCCGCGTAAACACGCGAACGCATTGTACCGCGGCTCGGACTCGCGTCGCAAAAACATTCGTCGTATACCTTCCTTCCTGGTATTTCGGCGACGTAATATATCCAAGGGCCAGCGTCGCAAATATTTACACCTCGAAACGCAAAGTCGTTTCGTACCGACAAACCCTCGAAACAAAAGTACGCGCGACAGGAGCCATATTCGTGAAAAAGAGGTTACGTGCAACGAGCGACCGATGTATATACGCATACGCATTGTCACCGGTGCAGCTTGTTTACTGACCGCAAGAGCGCGCGATACGTAACGCATCTGAAACAAATGATGCTCGATTTTCCGAACGCTTATCGCGTTTCCGATCTTGGAACTTGCGGAGCAAAAAATTCGGTCGTCGTTAATTAGATGTTCGCTCGCGTGGAATCGACGGAAATATATCGGAATACGTGGCGCGAATTGTTAGATGAAAACGATAGAGAAGCAGCTCGATGAATGAAAATTGAAGGTAACGGGGGAGATGGGAAGAATTCGGTGCAATTCCCGTCACCCGTTAATTCGATACGCGTATGTACACGATTCGTCTAGAATCAGTTTACCCTTCGCAACGAAATCCGAATAGATCCGGTAGAAGTGAATTTTCAATTTAAAGAACATTATCTCGTTACGATTTCTGCGTAAATTCGAGAGATACGTCGAATCGTGCGGTGTAAATATACGTACGTACATACGTGCGCGCACACGCGTATCGAGGATTATTCGCAGGCCTCCTCGCCGGCTTCGAAAAGTAAAACGCGCGCTGGTGTATGCAGCGTCGACTGCGAGTGCGAGGGAGACAGGCGTACGGACGGGAGAAGAATAGAAACATAGAGCGGTAACGTGCGCCCGCGGGAGGGACGACAACGGCGCGCATCGATTGGCGCGCTAGCCGTGACCCCCACCATGTTGCTTTCGCTTTCACCCAATGGGGCCTCACTTTCGCGCTCGCCCGCGCGCCGAGCCACGGCAGCCGGCACGCTGTCGTCGCCGGTGCTCAGTGACTGGTGCACCCTACGTGCGAGCAAGTGTTTTTCGTCGTGGACTCTCCGTGTAGCGCGAGAGAAAAATAAAAGAGAAGGAAGCGGAGCCTCGGTGTGTGCTGTGTAAGCTAGGAATCATTTTCGTCGTCATCGTCGTCTCCCTCGTTTGAATCGTGCACAAGCGAACGGGCAACGCGTCACGAGACTTGGATCGAAAATTGCGTTCCACGCTGCGCGCGCTCTGCGCCGGTGACCCTGACATTCGACGGACGAGAACAACTCGACGCGTTCGTCCGATCGTGCCGGTCGGACAGATCATCGTCGCGATCGTCGTCGTTGTTGTTCGACACCGAGTATCCGAAACCTTCGCTGTTTTTGCACACGTTCGTCCAGAGACTTTGCCGAAACTACCGCGACGTGGCGTCGCGGAACCACGCTGACCTTGACTTTGGTGCACGATACAGATCGACGCGGTGAACAAGAGAGATCGTTTCGGGATCGAATCGTCGCGATCGTTCGATGCGATTCCGAGTTTTAACAAGATTCTCGTCCGTTCTCGTACGTGTTTCACCCGTGGAAACGAAACGAACGGTGTCATCGAACTTTTATCTGGTCGGCGGAGCATTTTTCATCGGGTGCACGTGTCACTTGACGAAATCGTTGAATGGGTGCGCGTGAAACGGCGGAACCGAGACGCGGGAATTACGTGAAGATGAAAGAATAGAGATCAACCGTGTGCGCGCGAAGGAGCGTGTCGTGCGTAAAACGAAGTCGCAGAGTTTCGATTGGTCGTTGGGTCTAGAGAACCGCTTACCGTTTACCTAGTTTCGGGTGTCGGAAAGAGAAGAGAAGAGAAGAGGCGAGAAGAGGCGAGACGAGCTAGGAGAAGGGAAGGTTGAACGTCGATTCTGGAGAAGGAAGCCATGGCACCTCGGCGTCACGCGAACGGCCACGCTGGTGTACTGATGGAGAACGGCGGAGGAGGACCCGGTGGCGGTGGTGGTATCAACGACACGATGGAGAATAACCTACTGATACAGAATCAGACGACCCGTTGTTGCACGCCGACCGGCGAGTGTCTCCGTGGCGACACTTTAATCCGCTTGAACGCTCTGCACGACGCGGTCAAAGTGACGTGCAACAACGAGAGCTGCCCGATCGGGCAGTTCATGCATCGCGAGTGCTTCGACGCCTGGGAGCAAACGGTGCTCACGTATCTGAAGAGCTGCGGACGCGCCCGCAGCTGGTCCGAGAGGCAACGCCATCAGAATCTCTGGACGAAAAAGGGTTACGATCTCGCGTTCAAGGCGTGCGGCTGCCGGTGCGGCCGCGGACACTTGAAGAAAGACCTGGACTGGATGCCACCGGGGTCGGGGAACGCGACCGGTAACCGACAGGACGAGAACGAGGCGAAGAAAAAGAAACGGCGTAATCGGCAAAACACCAGGCCCTCGTTGGCCGTCTCTGCCGGACCCCCGGGCCACGGGAATCACATTTCGACGAACGGTCGCGGTACCACCGAGGTACAGTTGATCGAGTCCGGCCGTGGAAGGGCTGGTTCGCTCTCCTCCAGCACCGGTTCCAGTTCACCACCGGCGACCAGCGAACCCAGCGTCAGCCCTCTTCATCAACCGCAGGCCATCATGAAGAAGAAGAGCAAGGTTGATTTCTTTAGCGATCGAGCTCGGTGAGTTTTCTTTCTCCCCCGACTATGAGACGTAATAAAAGTTGAAAAAATGTAACGCGTGAGAAAAAAAAAAAAAGAAAGACGAGGAATGTCGGCTCGAGAAATTAGAACGCGTGATCGCCGGCGAAACGTTTTCGGTACGTTTGCACGAGACCGCGGTATGTACACAGGCGGCTATCGCAACGTGTTCGTTCACGCTAAAGTTCACGGATGAATTAAGCCGGTAATTCGAGCCGCGTTCCCGTCTTTCAAAGGTCCGACCGAAGATCTAAATCGTAGGTAGCCGATACCGCTTATTCTTGCCGTTTCCCGCTCCTCGTAGTCTTTCTTTTTTATCGCTGCTGGTTGGAGGAAAAAAAAAAAACAGAGAAAAAAACTCTAAACACGGTGTCGGTTTTTTTTTCAACCGTTATCTTCCGATACCCATCGGTGTCTGGTAGCGGTAGGGAATGCGCCACGAGTGTAAAATATCAAAAGAACCGCGCATTTCGAAATAACGAGATTGCGCTTTCATGAATCGAAGCGTTCTTCGAACTGCGCGTAACGATAAGAAAAAAAGTTCAGTTTTCGTTCACGTATCGCGCGGAACGTAGGATACGAACGAACTTGTGTGGGGGGCCTCTGTTTCCTGGGTCGTGCGTGGGTCGTTATATTATAGATGTCTTTTAGAGCTGTTCGAAGTAGAGAGAAAGAGTCGGCACGGCGATTACGAGGATACCCCACCCATAGTACGCGCGTTGGGTCGCATCCTATATTTAGATCCAGTCTTGGAACCTGTCCTGTTTCTGTTTATTTTTCACCGGCTCCGACGGGCAACCCTTAACGAGAAACTTTTCCTCCCTAAATACGTTTATCAGCCTTGGCTCCGCGTATTCGCCTCGAAAGTCTTCCGATCTTGTTGCGCACGGTATATCGCGAACGCGTTGGTCGCGATTGGACGGTGCGCGGTACAAGGAGGAAGAGTAGCGAAGAAAGAACGCGGGCGAAGAGAGAGAGAGAGGAGAGGGTGCTCGTAGCCTTGACCGTGGCCACCTCCTCCTCAGGGCCAGCGAACGAGGAGAAGAGAGCTTGACGCTCTAACAGCCTCCAAGGCCAACTGCGTGGAATCACGCCACCGCGATGCATTTAAACGGGCCGAACGCCGGGAATGTTGTTAAAAAGCCCTCCTCCGAAAGGAAAAAAGCCCACCGCGAGTTCTGTTTGCTCTCCTCGAACTCGACGACGATCCATTGTTTCGCGCGCACGGATTCTACCCTTGCAGATTTTCCTTCGTTCGAAATGTTGGATCTTTATTTTTCTTCGTACCCTCTTACTCGTATTCGCGTTACGGAGTCTGGAATTAGAAATTTTGAACGCGCGCGTCCTCCCTCCACGCGAAGAAAGCACCGGAGCGGAAGAAGGGGCGTGTTTCGAGTTTCCTCTATTTCGGCTCTTCCTCGTTGATATTTCGCCGACATTCTTCCACGGAAACGATTCGAATTTATGCCGGCCGTGATTTTCTTTTCATCCGGACCCGCTCCGCGATCAACCCTCGCGTTACACCGCGCATATAAAGACATTTTGGCGCCGCAACGCGACCTATAAATCCCGCTTTCGCTCGAGTGCGACGGGTCGAGGGGGTTGCGTCCTCCCCCATCGCGTTACTCGCGTTTTAACCAAAAATAAATTACAACCGAGAGAGGCAGACCGGCGGAGAACAGCGTTCCGCCCCGCTGTTTCTCGTCTCGTATTCGCTGTTTCCTCGCGCGCACGATACGCTCTCGCCCCCGTCGTTCCACATTTGTATCGAATTATTCGACGTACGAGGGGTAGAAACGCGCGCGCGACTCCTTATTTCCCTCGCGTTTTACGATCTCATTAGGCCGTTCACGAGAGCCAGCTCACGTTGTACACGTACGCACACGACGTACCAAGGCATTTGTCAAGGCAGAACTTTGATGTTTTACGGCCGCCTACGAATTATCGCTTTGAGGGATCGAGAGCACGGATGCCTCGGCGAAGGTTCAAAGGGACCACAGCCTGGACGAACGAGTGGATCGTTGGGGGAAAACGTGTAGCGGTAAATACGGGATGCGCGAGCCTAATGGGAATCAATCTCCCAAGCTGAAAATCGTGGTGTTCGCGTAACTACCCTACCGGTAATTAAAATCCGACCGACCAACTCCGGGACCAGGGAACCTGTTGGCCGTGGATTCGTGATATTTTTCGATCTCGATACGCTTGGAATAACCGAGAGGGTCAGGCATCTGGCTAGAGCGGACGGAACGCGATGGATGAATTATTGAATTTCCCGCGAAGCGGTAAAATTCCAGCCGCGTTTCCCAGTTTAATTCCGAGTTCACCGGGCAATATCGTAGATACAGAGATAGGGGATCGTTTCGGGGGAAATTTCTCGAATTCTTTCCAACGTTTCCGTTTATACCGGTCGACAACGAAACACGCTCGTTCGAATAACTTTGTCGACTTTCCACCGAGATCGAGGGCGGCCGCGTAACGTTGTCAGCCGCACCTGCGAATTCCTCGTTCGCGACGTACTAAGGTTGCACGGTTCCTCGAGATCGCCGCTCGCGTCTTGGTTTACGAGATAACGTAACGATAACGCGTATCTCTGGTCTGGGAGCTCGAGTTCGCGGCTGCGTCAGGTAAATGAAAATCGCGAAAGAGAAAGGGTCGTTCGGAGAAACGGAAGTCGCTGAAACGGGAACGAAACGTTAATAGCTTACGATCGGTACGAATTCGTCCGATCGTCGAGTCGAAATGTCAGGGTTATCGTGCACGCGCGATGAATCACCGGAAGCGAAACCGAAAGTTGTTTTTCTACCTGCGAAATATACGCTTTGCACATATATTCTTAACACTCGCGATGTCCGCGGTTCGTCGCAAGTGCCGCCGTCGCGTGTTTCCGCGATGGTCGTTACGCGAAATCACGATCCAATGGTGGAAATAAATCGAAAGAAAAGGGATCCGAGAGAGGAAGGACCGAGTAGTTCATGGATTGACCCTGAACCTCGACCCTTCGGGCCGACGGACCGCCCCAAGGATATCTTAAAGAAGACGGGGCAAGATGCGAGTCCGGCGTTCCCGCTTTTTCGATCCACGTGTCTCGCTTTCGTACCGACAAAAGTCGCTCTTAATTAAATTCCCACCGAGTAGGGGTGTACGTTTTCGAACCTCACCCTATCGGCTCGAATCGGAGAGAATTTTCGCGCTATTATCGAGCAACCCCTCCCTCCCTCTCTCTCTCTCTCTCTCTCTCTCTCTATGCGTGGGATTCGACGAGGGTTGCTTCTACTTATTAAAAAACCAGACTATGCCCGATGGTTCCGCCTCCCTTCTCTGTTCTTCCGCGCGGGTGTGTAATTTCAACGCGTCTAGTTAAGGCTCACGGTTTTTCTCGAACGAAACGCGCAGGGTTATATCGCCGCGGTGAAAGCGGGAAAGTTTATAAAGGGATTAAAGTTTATTATATCTTGCGGTGGGTAAAAGGGGCACGGCGGGACTCGGCGAACTTAAAACTTCCATCCTCCTTCTCCTTTCAGTTCCCCGCTGTTGTGTGCTCGTCGCTCGTGGTATATGTATCGCGGTTAATAATGACAGGGCGACTTTATTATCGGCGCATTTTTAACCAACCAATTTAGACTCGCGCGGCTACTTTGCTCGAAGATTGCGAGCTTAACGACTAATACTCGCATCGTTAATATAAAAATAGAGCGCGACAGATATCGATCATGTTCGATCCAAGACTCTCGTCGTGTAAGAGAGAGAGAGAGAGAGAGAGGGGACTTTTTGGTTGTTTCGAAAACGTAACTTGCGTGCGTTGATGAATGCAGCTGCGGCGTACCGGCGACGAATCCGTAACGAGGTGTTTGTCAAATTCATGCAAATGTGTCGGATCGTACAAGGCCGGGCTCTTGCAACGGGCTCGTTGACTAATATTCATTAGCGGCGCCGTTTTTACTTGCCGCTTACGATAGAGGTTCGCTCGAGGTGGGCGGAGGCGGAGAAACGATAAATACGGTCGGATCGAGAGCTGCATCGATACGCAATCCCGTGTTTTATCGCAGAAATGTGTTTATCCGGTTGGCGCCAAACGTCGTAGCGCGGGAACCGGTCGAACCGGTTCCGTTCCCGGCCAGTTTCGGGAATCGGAAACAAACGTCGACCGATATAGAGATCCGGACGATTATAAGATTCGCGAGGGTTCGAGAGGTGTTTTTTACCCGTCGCGTTTCGTCCTTATCCCGGGTCGTAGCGCGCGCGAGAGAAGGGAACCGAACCCAGATAGATCCGGTATCGCGTTTTATCGTCAATGAAACGCGGACGGGTGGGACAGTGCAAATATTATTGCCGATCGTTTTGTAAACGGTCGAGCCGACATTGACCCGCGCGTTTCGTTGCGTTGCATAATTGGCATCCGGCGAAATCGCAGCGCGGAGGATCTCTCGAGAGGACCCTTTGAATCTCACACATTCGCACGCCAGAGAGATATCCAGCCATTGTATTAGTTCGCGGAGGCGGAGGAGACGAGTCTAGGAATATTGTAACAGTGTCGGGAGAGAACAATGTCGCGCTTATAAATGAATAATGCGGCTGTCTACCCTGGATATAACAGAGCTCACCGGTACGAGGTGTAGCGGACGGACCGCGACAGTGAGCGAGGTTTAACTCGGAAGGACGCATCAAAGATTTCGCGACCGGTGCATTAATTAAAAATAGGCGAGTATCGAGCCTCGTTAAAGAACGCCCCCTCCCTCGGTTTCGGCTGAATCTCGATACAGGCCTCCTCTTTCCATTCGGCTACTTTTCCTCGTCGAGACAAAGGGAACGGAGGGCGCGCTAGAGATAGAAGCCAGGCAGCAGCCAGGGAACAGCATTTCGAGTTACTCCCGCAGGAACAAAGAGACCTCCGGCTGGTTCGTTCGTGCTTTACGTATACCTTCGAGTCGGTGCACTGCGAATCCTTATTTACGCGATCCCGTTATCTTCTCCTTCGCCGTTTCCTCTCTCTCTCCCTCTCTCTCTCTCTTGTTTCGCCCAAGTGGCGGAAGCTGGCTCAGCGTCGCAAAAAGGAACACAAAGAACCGGTGAATGCGGAGGGAATTTTTGTTCTCCTTGTCCCGGGGTTATTTCTTTCACCGGCAACATTGTTGCACGGTCCGTGTATCGCGCGTAGTCGAGTGTAAATTATTACGGGACCGGAGGGTGGTTTACTGCTAATTGGTTTGTTAACGTCGCGTTTACCTCTCCCGAAACGCCGATCTTTCTTTCTCCGAGCGAACAAGAGAAGAGAGAGAGAGAGAGACGATTGGTTTGGTTCGATTGTAATTTATCGGCTATCGTCTCTTTCGAAAAGAGCGATTGGAAGAGGAGAGTTGGATTCTCGGAATCTGGCGCGTACGCGCAAACGGTAGATCTTTCTCGGAGCGGCTGGAACTTGGAATGCACAATTCGTTTCGCATTCGTCACTTACGTAACGCGATTATATACGAGAGAGTCCGCGAAACGCAGGTCATTACGAAACCGATCGACCGCGTCGACTCTGCGGCGCCGCGGTGGATTTCGACAGCTTCTGCCTGGCCCCTGCCCGACCGGCATACCACCGTGCAGAAGGAATTTTTTAATTACACGCGACGAACAAAGGTTACCACCGCGCTCGCCCGTGCAATAGCCGCGCGCCCTTTCGAGAATAATCCGTGTCGCTGGAATCCACGCGATGCTCGATTTCGCGCGTAGTCGAACAAAAAAAAAAAATGAACGCCAATCGAGTTACGAAGAACGTGGAGACAAGCCTGGTCAAGGAGATAGACCAGGGGGTGGGTGGTAAGTTTGACGCCAGTTTCTGAAACTCTGCCCGCCGTTGGAGCATGTCCGACGCATAATCCGGGGATTCGTAGCTCGGCTAGCGGCGCGTATAACTGCGTACGAGCAAACTCGGAGCGGATTAACCGGTGGCGGACGAGTTTTCAGGTAATCCTCCGCTGGTTCACTCCGACCCGTGCATTCGTTCGGGGGGTTGGTCCGTTATCGCAACGGGGATAAGTCGCCGGTAGAAGGAGAACTTCCTCTCTGACACGCGGCCAGACTCCATTTCGGTTTATTGGACACCGGGATTCGTGCCAGCGGCCGCGTTCGCGTATTCCAAGTTTCCCTTTCGGACCAGCGCCAAGCGCCGCGTGGACCAACTTTCGGAGAAGCCAGTTTCCCCGCCGCCGTGACGCGACGCCTCTCCTCTTTTTCTCGTTCGCCTCGTATTAACATCGAAGGGCGAGATAATTATCGGTAACCTCGTCGCCGCGTTTCGACGATTCGGTGAAAGAGAGATTCGCCGCGAACAAACGTTTCGCGTACTACGCGGTACTATAATTCGTGGAGGTTGTCGGGAACGCGTCGAGAGAACAAACTAAAAGTTCGACGCCTCCGGTCGCGAGTTTACCCAGTCGTTTAGGCTCGTTCGCACCTGATCGCTTCTCTAAGCAATGTCGTCGGTGTAATCTGCTCGTTTCGTGGAAGGGCGGACTCGTCTCCGAGAGGGAAGGGTTCGAGAATCAGCCCTTCCTCGAACTCCGAAAATCCCGAGTAAGTACTCGTCGTTTCGAGAACCGGCGGAGAACTTTGTTATTGTTCGATCGCGCGCGAATTGCGCGTAGAAAGCTACGGCGGTCTTTCCAATTTAAAATAGCGTGATTGAAATTTGTTTGCTCGGCTAATATTATGCCAGATCCTTATCGTCTACAGCGGCGGAGAGTTGTTTTCACGACTTGTCGCCGTTTTATAAAATTGCTCGCGCGCAATTCAACCAACCGGCCTTTTATCCGTCTCTCGTTCTCCTTCCTCCCACGAATGCACGCGTGTATCCTTGCTCTCTATTCCGACTTTTAATTAATAATAGCTCGGGGCTCGAGTCGACGACGATAACGTGCTTTTAACGCGCAGTTGCGCACGATCGAGCCGACTCGAGATGATCGTGATTTTCAATTCGATGCACGAATCGTCCATCTCGATTCCTGCTCATCTCCGCGGAGTTTCTCCAGAAATAGTTGACACTTTCCTCCTAGTTGAACGCGCGAACATACTTGGTTGGGCGCGATTACGTTATCGTTGGGGATGGGATTCAAGTTCACGCGTCAAGTTGCCTTCTACAGTTTCGACGTTCAAACATCCAACGCCTTATCTTTCCGCGACCTCGTAGATCGTGCGCGTATATCTGGAAACTCTGTCGATTGTCAGCTGTTCCTCGACGCGTTAGGGGTGTGCGATCGATAATTATCGATCGACGTTCCGAAACCACGACGACGACGATACTTTCCACGATACGTTCGCACGGTAGAAAGGTGAAGGAACAAAAATGAGACCGGTTTAGTTTCGAGTTTGGTTACCTCGAGAATGGGCACCTCTGGACGGAACCGGACGGTGGTCATTGTGTCTCGAGTCGCTTCGAGAGAGCCAGCTTTCCATTATCGTCGTTCGACTCATTAGCGGACACTTGTGAGTTACTTTAGAAGAAGCCTCGGCGAATCGGAGAGCGCGCGCGCGCGCGCGCGCGGTGGAAATTGCAGCGAGCAGCTGCTCGTCGCGCAGCCTCCTTTCGTAGGATCCCCACGTTCTTCGTAAGTAATTCGTGAAGCGAATCCCCGAGCTCTCATCCTTGGTGCTCCAAGGACACGGAGACATTGTCATTCTCGAGCCTCTCGCGACAGAGACCTCGCTACCACCGATGGGACAACGTCGCGGACGAAAGGGTCGTCGCGTGGTATTCCCGTCGATATCGGCGCAACGCGCAGACCGATTATCAGAGCCGTTATCTACTCGTGCGCAGCTCGATTCCCAATGCAAACCGTGGCTACGTTATCTGGCGTCGTGGCGCGCGCGTTCCACCGTGATTCCTCTTTTGTTCATCGCGCGCGCGTTGCGTAAGAGAGATACGCGCGGTTGGTCACGCCCAGAGAGGAACTGTTTTTAGCCGTGTGTGTTTTTCTCGGAGCTTTAATCGGCGCGAGTTTGTGTGTCATCGAGCGCGCGCAGAAACGAAAAAGGACATCCGACGACGCGTCGGTAGATTTCTTATCGCGGTGAAAAACATCGTCGTCCACGGCCATGCAGTAGCTCCTCTTTCTTTTCCCCTCTTCCTTCTTTCTCTGCGCGCCGCCCCCTTTTTATAAAGCCGGAGGCGCCAGAGGAACGCGAACCTGTGCAAACAAATCGTTTATCGGTTTACGTATACGCGCACACGTGTTTGAGTTTGTCGGGAAAAGTTGGGGGCTAATTCCGAGCGCGATACCCCAGGCGTGTCGCTCCTTTGCACGCGACCCAAACGCGACGCAAACGCGTTCTTTTCCCGTTTCGACGTTCTCGACCGACCATCGTGGCGCCAAATGGGACACGCGATAGGCAAATAGACCGATTAACATTCCAAGGATGGGTCCCGCCTGGCCTTGCCTGGCCTCGCCTGGCCATGAAAAGCTTAACAAGTTGCAGTCCGGATGCGTGTCGCGCGACCTTCCGACTCGTGAATCATTTTGCCGATTTCAAGTGCATCCATTTTCCCCCCATAAACCATCCACCGTTTGCGCTGCGCGCTGCGAAACGAATCGTCGATTGCGAAACGCTTCCTAGAAATATAAACCGAGAATAATACGAATGGGACCGATCCGTGGTCGACGTATCGCGTATGGTGTCGAGTTGCAAGAACTGATTCATTCGCGAATAACAGCGTAACGCGACTCGCGTTACAAGATCGTCGCGGAGATGGTGTGTCGGTCAAAGGGTTGTTCTACTCCAGTTTTTAATTAATATTTCCGTCCCTCTCGCGGCGGAAGTTTACGATATTTTCGCGGCGATCGATTAGAATTTCAAATAGGCGCGAATCGATTCCGCGTGAACTATAAATAGGATCGTATCGGCGACGGTTTTCCTGTCCGATAGGCAGGCAATTTAGAGAAACGCGACGTAATTCTTTTCACTCGTCCGTCAAGAACGCGCTCGTCGATGATAAGCGTGGTTCGTTCCGCGCATCGATCCTCGAATCGGAACTGACTTTGGTTAGATAATCGTTTTCCACTTCCCCGGGAACCAAAGACTGATAGCTCCGTTCCGGACGTGGCCGTTTTCGCGATAATATGCACAGCTAGGTTGTCTGCAAACCGGTTCCATGGCGGAATAAATTCAACCGCGAAACGATCCCTCCCCCCCCCCCGTCCCTTTCATCCCTTTTCTTTCCTTCTTTCTTTCTTTCTCCATTTAACGATCTTTAACGATCATCGCCGTAGAGTGCAGCGCGCACCGGTGCAGCGAAGGCTTTTAATGGCTTGGGAGTACGTTTTCCTTTCTTTTTTTTTCTCCCTTTCCTCCTCGCTCTCGGCTATTAAAAGAGAAAGTAACGACATAGTCGGAATCGTTGAATCGGGCCATGCTCGTATGCAAATGGTCGCATCGATGGGACCCGTACGATCCTCGACGCTGTCGTTGGATTTCGAGTTTACGCACCGACGATGATCGTCGCCGGTGCAATTTCATGGGAAACGAGCACGCGACCATAGGATTCGCTTACACGACGGAATAATCACTCTATTGATTCTCGTTTCTCATCGCCGGTGGTTGCGCAATCCACGGTTCGCGTTAGTCATCGAGAGGCCAACACCGATCCAGCCGGGAGCCAGGTAACGCGTAAGCGGCGATGATTGAAAATAACCGGTCGCTTTGCTCGGTTCTCGCGTCACGTAAATTAACATATTTCTACCTCGACGCCGGCTACGGTAGGTCAGCCTTTTGCAATCAAACGTAAATACGTACGCCGCGACTCTCTCTTCTCTCGTCCTCCTCCTAATCATCCCGAGTCGTAGTTTACGATCATTTGCGAACAGTTACGAGAACGATAGAAGAAGAAGAAGAAGAAGAAAAAAAAAAAACCGAGTCACTGCACCGTCGCTGCTCGGCGAGGACGGCGTTGCAGGCATTGCCAAAAGTGACGATGATGATGGAGGCGAAGATAGCGTACGATCCCGCTCTTAAACAGAGGCCAAGGTTGAGGTCGCGATTCCCCACTATCCACAATGCCACCCATTCTTCTAGACTCTGCTTCCTGGTAGTGTGACGTAACTTTTGTCCGTCGACTGTGTTCGACCTTCGCAGCCATCGTCACGATTCCTCCTACGTTCTCTCGTCGAAATAACTAAAATTTCTTTTGCCCGTAACAAGCAAAGTCGGAGCTGCAACAACGAGCTGCGTGTTCGTTCCACCGTGGAATTCGGTCGAAACCCAACGGATGCTACGTTGCATCTGTTATTGGGTCGAGCCTCGCCGGTAGCAGAATCCGCGGTGGAATCAGACGAGACGACGGTCAGCCAAGTGTGAAGCGTAGATACGTGCTTCCGCGTCTCTCGTATTCTTCGTCCGCGAATCGAATCGAATCCTCGAGTTTTCGCTCGTGCAGATGTTGCGGATATTATCCGACCGAGCAATTTCGAGCACACGAATTCCATTTCGCTCGACTCGTTCCGAAGTTTTACGCGTCGATCGCGAGGGTAAATTTTCCTTCCATTTCGCTGGGTTTCTACTCCCCCGACGAGCAGCGTGTATACGCGAACACGTGCACACGGACATGGCGAAACTTGACGAGTGCGCGAGCTCGTTCTCTCGTCTTCATTGCCGTGGATAAACGTACGAGTTCGGAAAGCCACCACCCCTCGCGTTGCGCGAAACGCACCGAGGGTTATCAAGCGAGAACCCTGATTTTTTTTCTACCCCCTCGGTGAACCGACGTGCTACAATTGCGTAACTTTTTTTTCTGTTGCTTCTCCTGTAGGCAAAGTTGCGGTGCAAACGGAATTTTCTCACGACGCCTGGACTTCAGCGCCTTCAACAGCCTACCGCGCACTAAACTCAACTCCTATCACATCAAGGTGAGTGATTTTTTTCTTTTCATTACCGATAACGACACGCGAGACGACGAGACAAATTCGCGAGAGACAGCCACCTCGGATACTGGTAGCGAGTGGAAGGAAAGCGTGGAAAAACTATACGGGATGGATTTCTTAAAGCGGAAGGCGCGCGATAGAGAGCAAGGTCACGGTGAACTCCGACGGATCTTATTCCTTTAAGTTCCTTTCAGCCAGCTCTAGTCCTCTCTTAATTTCGTTGGTCGCGTTGCCGGAGAACAAACATCGCGCTAGAACCCTCTCTCCACTCCTTGTACACGGTACATTCGATATCGCCATGCACGTCACGTATCCGCATCCGCCGAGTAATCTCTCACGCGAGCGCGATCGTTCTTTTTTCGTTCCGTCTGCTTCTCCTCCCCTCTCCTTTCGTCGACTGCGTCGTAACACTGTCGTCCTACCCCAAATACGAGGGAAAATCAATACCGTTCCCCGCGCGGAGTTTCGTGCATCCGCACCACCATCGACCACCCCCTCGTCGCGAGCGTACGCTCGCGCGACTCGTTCGCTCGAGCTTTTTCGCTCGACGTTTAATCGTCGCGTTCCGGCGACGAGTTGCGTGCGCGTTGCGTGCGCGTTGCGGTAGGTCGATCGACGACGAAAGGGGGGTGGTGGTGGTATCGTCCTCGAGAGAGAGAACGAAACAATGCTGCGTATCGAGAACGTGGCTTAGCGACCTTGGAATTACCCATCCTTTCGAGAGGCGAGTCGAAAGAAAGAACGACTGGCAAAACAGCCAGTACGCTTCCCCTTCCGGGGAGTCGAATAAGTGGCGGTGGCTCCTAAACGAGCAACCGTAACTGCGGACCGTGGTGCAGTCATCCCCTCGTATTTTCGTCGGCAGGACCTGTGCTCCCCGTTGCTCCGCAGCGTGGGGTTAGCGCCGAAAAATACAGTCTGGCCTGGAGGTAGGGGTTAATTTGTGACTTACGTAGTCCGTCGTTTGCATCCACGGCGAGGAGAGCCGAGGTGGAACATTGTTGCGGGGGGGAGCGTTGGTTCGTGGACCGCGATCGTATTTTCTGAAATACGCGCGGGCAACGCAGAAACACGGACACAAGGGTGGGAGAGCCAGCGGCCTTTTTCAGCGTCTGGCTTTCTCGCGTAACCATTCATCGCGTACGCGCTCGTAAAAGGCCTTCCAGGTTCACCTTTCGTACGACCACGGTCTGTTCCGGCCGTTATTTATTCCTTTTGCAAACGCAGAAAAGGCGCGCACGCTTTATTAGAAGCAACAATGGTTACCGGTGCAACGCGAGTTTACAGCGCGGATTCCTTTCATTCGCTGCGCAGGAAACGTATCGCGCGCGAGGAATTTCCCGGCGGCTCCGCGTGAAAAGCTGGCCCTCGTGTTTTACGCCGAGGGGGTGTACAACGTTGGAATAAAAGCGAGCCAGTTTCTTTCGCGAGCGCACCCTGCGGTACCGCGGCCTATTCCGCGATAAGCCTCTTTCACTCGGTGCTTCGCTTTCCTTTTTCGAAACTCGCCGCTCCGCGTCCAACCATCGTCCCAAGAAGATGCTCGAACGATCGATTCCTCGTCGATACGTAAGCGTATCCAAGCTGGACGCTTAAACGCACTAGGTTTGCCTTTTGAACGTTGAATATCGATACGCCGCCGGGTCTGCTGGCGCGCACACCCCTCGTTCGCGGTTACCGCGCTTTTAAAACCAGCCATCACCGGCGTGAATTGGAAATCGCGGCTTCCCCTCTTCTTCCCCTTTGCTCGTACAGCGACTGCCGAAATCAAAGGAGGGCTCCTCCGCGCCTCTCGTCGAAACGAATCTCGCGGTCTAGTTTCTAGTCGGAGCAGTCAATGTTTGGATTTAGGTATCTTTGCCGATCTCAAGTTCGAGGAGCGTGGGATTAGTCGGAAGGACTTGGAAAGGAGGCGCGGAGGAGCAGAGATTAATTAAAAGGATGACGTCGAGAACCTTTTGCCTGCTCGTCTCCGCGTATTCGGTTCGTTCCGGCAGCTCGACGGACGTTGATTCTCGATCGATCGACGCTGATGTACGACAGCGGGACTCGACCGGTCGGAGCTAATAGAAAACGCCAGTTGGAATTGATCGCGTCCACCGTGCACCACCGGGTAGATATCGATGTCAACCGACCGCTGCCCGACGAGTAAGGAGAGATATCGGTCGCCGACTAAAACCGTGTCGACGTTCTGCCTTCCATCTCGGGGCGGCTAACGATCTATATCATTTTTGCCAACGTTCCCGCGATTCCCGAGATCCTTGGGGATTAGACCGACTGCCGTCGCGAGAGCCGTGTTATTCCTAAGATAGTTTCCAAGTAATATAATCCTGGAGAGCAAGAGTAGGAGACCACCCACGCCTGCTGGCGTTGATTAAATTCAAAGGTAGGTAGATATAGGTGGATAGCGGGAAGTTTGGCTGGTGGCGAGTTTCCCACCGGTAGTTTCGGGTGCTGGGTTTCCTAATTTTATTACATAGCTGGAATGTATACGGGGGCGCCTTTTCGACTCGCGCGTCCAAGTTTGATCGAATTCTCGGTTCCAACGGGGGCACGATTTATTCGCCCATCCTTTCGCATCGAGGATAATCGTTAAAACAAGGAACCTCGGTAAGCCGTTAGTCACGCGTATTCAAGTTGGCAACAATCGCAGCGAGAGGGTGCGTTCCGTCCCCGTCGTTCTCTCTCTCTCTCTCTCTCTTTATCTCTGCCTCCGGCTTTATTCTCTTTTTTCCCTTTTTGTTCCCTGATGGGTACATTTTGTGCGTTAACCCTCGTTCCAGGCCCGACTCGCAACGCGTACAATGGAGCTTTGCATTAAAGGTCATTAGCTTAAACGTTCGCCTTCCTGTTGCGCAACCCGCGCAATTCACCGGCCCGTTACTCGCGAGCAACAGCATTTCAGACGGGAATAATCGTGCCGATTTTTTCAGTCCTCGATTCGGCGCCCACCGTCTGTTTCCGTCGGTTTCTCCCCGTTTCGCGCCGCGAAACCGAGCGATACCCTTCGCGGACTGGACCGTCCTTGAAATTTCTCTCCGAACTAGGATAAGTCTCGTGGCTCCCTTGGGAGGCCGAGACCTACCTCAACCGGATCGATGCGAGATAGCCCCGTGCTTTTCTCGCCCCAACGTCGTCACGCACACAGCTATTTTTGACCCTGAACTTGAACAGAGCGCGCGCGCTGACGTCGAGGAGAAATGGCCGGAAAAGCACGGAGAACGCGCGCGATTCGATCGCGGACGCATCGACGAAAATACCGTTTCTTCCACGGTGTGACCCCGAGGAAACGACCGGTTCTCGCGGGGAAATGGAACGATACGCGACGAGGGTGACGAGACAATGGTGGACGCGAAAGGGCGAAACCAGAGTAGGAGGAGGGCCACGTCATAATCGGCGAGACAAATGTCGTTCTTCCTGTCCGGGCAAAAAAGAAGCCCTCCGGAACGGCCGTACGAAAGTAATGGACGCGGTGGCTCGCGATCGCGCTCACTTCCGTCTCGGCGAAGCCGCGTTATATCGTATCCCGACGAAACGCGTCTCGACCCCCGCCTTTTACGGGCTTCCCTTTTCGCTCGACCGGCTTTCATCTTTCCTTAAACGGGAAACCCTCCCGTTCTCTCGTTCCAACGACGACTTCGATATACGCGCGTACCACTTAGTCGGCAGCCTCTTCGGACTCTTTTCATCGACAGAGACTTCTCTACGTCGGTCCCCCTCGACCACGGACGATTTCTATGCCACTGGGCCACGAGAAAACCGCCCACGCCGCGTTAATTATTTCTCTCGGCGATTGCTCCCCCCCGAGAGAAAGCTTTTTCCTCGTTGCCTCGTGGTCCATTCGATCCGGGGGTCGGTTGCCACCGGGAAAATGGAAATAAAGTCCCGTTATGGAAATGGGAAACGGGCTCGGCTATCTTCTCGCGGCATCCTCGACAGCGAGTTAACTCCTCGATCCTGTTCGACGATAGACACGGGAACGTAGGCGTATCCACTCGATGCTTCTTGAACGGTTAATAAATAGGTGGTGGTGGTGGTGGTTGTTCTGCGCGATTGCTCATCGATCCGGGACCGCGAAAGACCCGTAATTGGTTGGCCCGGACGAAGAGAGATATTCTCTGCGGCGGGGTGCGGTGCGTACACCCGGTGTTGGTATTCCGAGTAATTATCGAGGTGGGGTGAGCGAGCACGGAAACGTATTATCACGGGACACACGCTTCCCAACCAGTCGTATTACTTTCCCTTTCTTCGTGTCTCCCTTTCTCTCTCCCTTCACCCTCTCCCTTTTATCCCGACGTCTTTGTCCGGACCGTCGTCTGTACCCGTCGGCTTTTTCCTCACCGTCGTCCGTTATCGTCCCCCAGGAGAACCGGAGGAGAATCCTGATAGAGAAATAGTTGGAATACTGCGCGTTATGCGCGGTGATTTGCTTCTTTCTCCGGCGATCGATCGATTTGTCTCCAGTTTTTCTCTTCTTTTTTCTTCTCCCTTTCTTTTCTTCCTTTCGCGCCGTTCGATGCCGCGTGCGTATTAACGCATTCGATCGCGCGTTCGTTCGTGGACCTGGAAATTCTTCCGCGAGCAAACGGTTCCCATCGATTGTTCCCATCGGAGGGACCCTGCCAAGCGAGACGCCCCACGTTCTTTCCCGGCCCGTTTCAGGACGGTGGCCCGCGAAAAGTTGCTAGATTTATTATGCCATTATTGCGACCGATGGACGCCCGCCGAGGAGGAACGTTCACGGCGAACGAACGTCCAAATCTGACTGCCGTTCCATTCTGCACTCCATTCCGTTCGGAATGCTCTCCCCGGTTTCTTCCCATCGCACGCAGTGGACGTAGGAAAGCGGAGGTAGAATTCAGCCACGAATTTTCGTTATTTTCGCCACGCGGTACGATACGCGGCTGTTTGCGAACGACTACGGAGAGCTCGGAGAAGTTTCGTCCGTACAGTATGCATTGTCCGGAAGCGTGGAATGGCATTCTATTAAAGTCTTCCCCGAGACGGCTCGTTCTCTCCCTCGCCCTAGCCGAGTGTCGGAGACAGTCTGAGAGGAGTCGATGCCCCGTTGTCCCAGGTACCGTTCCCCTCTTCCTCCTTCTTTCCGTCGACTCGCTCGGATATTTATTCGTTCTCGCGAGATGCCTGAAACGAACTTAAATTACCGACGCTCGCGAAATTAGATTCCAACCGAGTTAGAACGCGAGTGCGAGAGGGCGTAAAAATTGTTGAGCAACCCAGCAAAAGTACGTCGTGCATGGTTGGGAGGTAAAGTTCGTACTCGTAATCGGTCGATGAATGTCAAGGGCAAAGGGTGACGCCGGCAAGAGGGGGTGGGGGTGGGTTCGCGGTAATGGCCATGCCCCGAGGGATGAGGCGGCGGTGAGTGGCCTGTGTCGGTGGTGGTCGATATTGGAAGCATCCAGGATCCGGCTAAATTTACCATTTCCGAGGGACGAATAGACGTCTAGCGTCGTCCAAGAATCGTCGCGCGTCTAAGAAAAAGAAGCTGCTTTTCCGTATTACTCTCGCCTCGTTTGTCGAGAGAGAGAGAGAGAGAGAGAGAGAGAGAGAGAGACATGGTTGCGGCGAAAATGTCCAGAGAATCGTTTACTCCCGTCGTAAGGATCTCCGAAACGACTGTACGCATAACCCTTTTGGTTATCCGTGCGCGGATCGTGGGATTCGGGGGTGACGCCACCAACTACGATCCTCCTCTAACCCAGACTCCCTCGGCGTGGACCTAGACACCGGCTACACGGCCGGATAACAACGTCGCCTCGAACAGCGAACCCCCCGGTGACATTAACGCAACCCCCCTGGCACTTTCGGTCTTGAATATCAACGACATTAGCCGCAACCCCTGGCAATTTGATGCCCGTGAACGGCATCGGAATGCCAAAACCACCTCCTCCGTACCTTCGCAGCGGCAGTGGATAGTATATATCCGAGAGCTCTCCGTTGTTGCTCCTCGCGGCAGAGATGGCCAAAGATCGTAACCGATCGAGAGGTTGCGCGATGAATATCAAGCGCGCGCTCGTTGTTCTCGGCTAATCATTGGCTAAATTCTAGATCGTTGTTGCGCAGCGCGAGTTGCGAAGGGATACAGGGAGGCGGTGGGATGTACGTTGAACCGAGGAGAAGAACAGCTCGGTTCCGAGTTGAGAAACGTTAACGCTTTCCCGGCTATAGTCCCGACTGGTAGCGCGAGGATCCACGTAACGAGGCAATCGAGAGAATCGGACACGAAGTCGAATCTCGGGCGTACACGAAAGAGGAGGGAACCACAGATGTTGCAGGATCTCGGCACGATCGCGAAATCTGTCTACGATGTCTGTCCCTTCTCGTTTGCCCGATTTCGATTCGACACGTGCCAGGCTATCCGCAGGAGTCCTCTTCTCCCTCGTTTCTGAAAGTTCGCGTCGCGCCGGTAGGATTCGCTCGGTTTCTCTTCTCCAGGATCCAATCTCAATTTCCCTGGAGTACTCCCGGAGAATATCCCGCTTCCTCGCGTCGCTCCTCTCTCGACCGCTGCCCTTTTCTTTCCGCCGACATTTTTCGGTGTCCGTTCCGTTCGCCCACACACCCCGGGTTCTTCCCATTATTTCGCGAAACCCTCCACGCTCGCTCGTCGCGCGCTTCCGCTGGACGCGACTAAGCGAGACCGCGTCGGATCGATTCGAATCGCGTAGCGTGTCTGCCGACACGTTATAAAAATAGAGAATGTCACGGCCAGTCGTTGCCCCGGGGACGATCGTTTCCTGGTCGTCGATGGTTTCCGCGTGGCTTCCGCCAGAGGATGTGTAGCCAGCAGGTGCCGGCGAGCAGCGTCGACCCTTTTATTAGACGAGACGAGACGAGGCGAGGCGAGGCGAGGCGAGAACGAGATGGGACCAAAGGAGGTCACCCTCGACGGGAAGGATCTCGCCGAGAGGATCAGGCGTCGGGAGAATGAGAGGAGGGGGTGGCTCCCTCGATCGAAGGGTCTCTCTCTCTCTCTCTCTCTCGCCTCTCTCGGTTGTACATTCTCGGCTCGTCTGGAAAATCTGGCACCGCGCGCTCCGACACATCCACGAGGTGTTCCCGAGCTGACGTTACACAAATTAGCGACCTTTATTCCGCCCTCTCCCCTTTAAGTCTACACGATGGCGTGAGAGCGGGCTGGCCCCCAGGGGGTGGAGGCGGGAATCAATGGCGCAGCTGACGAGCGTTCGGCTGCGCATGTGCGCAGACAATTCTATCGACCGTCGCTGCAGCACAGACACGGCCTACCCCTTCCAAAGCTTGCGGGCCAGGCTGATCCCGAGCAGAACCGGAGGGTGGTGGAGAGAGAGAGAGAGAGAGAGAGAGAGGGTTGTTTCTCGAAGACACGGCCATCGCGTACGATAGCGCGGTGCACGCGCGTACGGTGGAAATCTACGAAGAAGAAAAAGGAACGGTCGGAGAGAGAGAGAGAGAGAGAGAGAGAGGGAGTGTACGCCGGCTGCGACGGCGCTGCAACGCGGCCTTGACTCCGCTGACGTCGCCAACTTTCCCCGATGATCCACCCGGAGCCGGCAGACGTCCCGGCGTCGCGACCGGATTCATCCCAGCCTCCTTCCTGCTCTTCCACTCTCCTTATCCCTCGCTCATCCGCGCCAACCCCGCGACCGAACCCTCTTTCTCTTTTTCCATGTACGCGCGCGGATGCTTCTCCCTCGAATTACTTGTTCGTCGGCCAAGGAAGGTGGCTGCACCGGTGCCAGTGACACCCTCGCCTCGTAAAATTACCCGATCCTCGTAACCCATTTCGGAATCGCGTTCGGGAAGTCGGTCGACCCATCGATTCGTCGCGGATCCACCGTGCACTGCGCACCACTCGTCTAGACTAGAAGTCGTCGATCAGCCGATTTATGAGAGGTGCGGCACGCCACGGTTTGCCTGGTCTCGCGTGCATGCATTATGCATACATCCCCCGGGTATTAATATTACGCCGGGTACACTTTGCGCGCGAGTAGGCCTCGCCTTTTCCTCCGCTTTCGTTCTTTCAACGGTCCGCGAAAATTTCGACGATCGGACGGCGGAGACGAAGAAACGGTCGCGTCGCCTCTCCGCCCCAAGGAGAAAGTTTAAAGCCCGTTTCGATATGGACGACCGACTTTAAGATCTTTCTTCGCCCGGCTCGTTCGAGGCCTCTCTCCGCGCACTCGCTCGGCATTCTCGACCCACGCAACCTCTCCGTAATCGAGAGGGGTGTGGCACTAGAGCGGCGACCAAAGGTGTGTTTTGCGTCGGATCATTTTTTCAACGCGCTCGTATCTTAAGTAATGACTTCCAGAGGCAGGGGGGAATACGCGTGTCTCCTCTATCGCGTTTTCCACGCGACATTGCGCCCCCCTCCCTCCCTTTTACGGCTCGTCGAAAGCAACAGGACCGATGCAGCAGGATTTTCTCGTTTCGGAGGGATGCGTTTTTTTTTTACAGCACTCTCCGGAATTCCCCGTCCCTTCTCCGTTTCCCGCGCGTTTAAGAGAACTTTGAAACAAATTGTTGGTTAAGTCGACGCTAACGAACCACCATCGATCGAAGAATTGCTCCCCGAACGGTGCTTCTTTTCCAGCAGCGAGTCTCTTGTCTCGACTTTTCTTTCTCTCCGGTCGTCGTCTTTCGCATCGAGGTTCGTCGTCGTCGTCGTCGTCGTCGTAATCAGAAACGCAGCCCTCCGGAGCAATTTTACCCCTTTGTTGGTAAACGACCGGGCCCGGTCGAAAATCAGGCGGCAGCCCCTCCTCTCCCGCTTTCCCGCCGTACCCCCGCCCTGTCGTCGCAGCTTAACGATGGTTTTCGTCGTTTCCGTCATCCGTCCACACGGCCTGCCGGCGGACTGTTGTCAACTATCAACGGGCAGACAATAGCGTGATTAGGGCACAATGTTCCTCCCTCCACCCTCCTCGTTCTCGATTGCTACCGGGCTTGCACGCCTCTTTCCGTGTTTCTCTTCGCGCATCGGCTCGCTTGTGCAGACCGGCCACAAAAGGACACGCCGCGCTCTCCACCCTCTACAGCCGGTCCGCCGTCTCGTCTTTCTCCTTTCCCTCCGGAGAACGGCCGGAAGCCATCATTGTGCGCGCCACAGATCCGGCCAGGTTCCGTCGTTCCCGTATACTCTCTCCTCTCTATGCATCGAGGGGAGTGTCGTCGCCGCGCACGCTCGCGGAACGTCAACCGCGCGCGTTAACTCGTCGTCGTCGTCTCCAGCGTTCACCATCTGGGAGGAGAAGCGTCGAGCGATATTTTGAAAAACGAACGCGCTCGTACATCAACGAGGGGGAACAAAGCGTCCCCCGCCCTATCCGTGTTCCACCCGCGTCACCCTGACGAGACGGGGAAGATTAGCTCCGGTCTCTCTCTGTTTGGGGAGCTGATTAGCTGGCGGCCCTTTGACACGGCCAGGGGCGAGCCTGCTGCAAATGACGATTCTCACCGTTTTCTTCGTCCACCGGGATCTTTGTCACCGTACTTGTACTCTTCCTCTTCGATCGCAGCGAAGAGATACTCGGGGGAGGGTGGGGGGGCAATAAAGTTCACGATGCAACGTGACTCGATCGAACAGTACGTATACCGCTCTGTGTACCATCCGATGTTGCAAGAAGGGAAGAGAGAGAGAGAGAGAGAGAGGTATCGCTTCGGCCAAGAGAAGATCGTTGACTTTTCTCGGAGCGAACCACGGACTGCATCGGTGTTTCGATCCCGGGGTTACGTAACGTAAACTTGGAATGCCAAGTTGGCACGAGCTCTGCGTATAGGACGTATAGGAAGAAAAAAAAAAGAAAGGTGCGTAGACGATGCGTTACACAGGTAAGGAACGGTGACGAAGAAAGGCTGGAAAGGGCGTTTTTGCGGTTTTCCACGACCCCTTCGCGAAATCTCATCCTCGACTAGATTTCGGCTTTGTTTGAACGTCGCGAGACGCTGCTGCTCCGCTGCTCGTCTCGACGTTTCGATCCAACTTGACGCGTTTATCGGCGAAAAGAACGTCGCGCACGGCGAGCGGCAGCAAGCAGCGCCCTTTTCCCCTCTCTCGAGTCGGCCTGCTCTCGATCTATCATCGGCATCGCGGAGCCGAGAGGCCTCTCCTCCTTACGGCCGACTTTATCCGATCTTTTGCCAGTTCCGCGCTACTATCGCGTCTCCGTGGCATACCGTAATGAAGATTTATAGGCAGCTTACCGAAACGGGGGTGGGATCATCGGGGATGGCTTATTGCCGTCCTCGGAAAGTTTTCAAGGTTTAAGCACCGCGCCTTCCCTGCTGCCCGTCTCTCGAGAACAGCGAACGTTCTCCGGGGAGGGCTGATGAGGGGATGCAGGACAACACCGGTATATTAAACTTTTTATAGAGAGAAAGGAAGGAGAGTAGGAGAGAGCCGGTAAGAGGATTCTGTCATATTAAAATGCTCGTCTTGGAGTACCTATCTCGAGAGGATACGCGGCCGGGGCTCTTTGCTCTTTCACCTGCGTCTCCCTCGAGCGTTGCTAACCCTCCGGAGCGTGTTCCGGAGCGTTTCGGAACGAGCTCGCCCATCTGGCCGAGCCCGGTGTTATTTTCACCGAGGAAGAACGCGAGTGCTTTCGGGGATGAAAAGAAGAAACGGGGAGAAAAGGAATATTTTCAAAGGGAACGCGAGTGCGCGGATGCTGTGTTTCTCGCGGGCCGATTAGATCTATCTCTCGCCTATTGAATTTCGCTTTGGCGTCTCTCGCGATCGACATAAATTTCCGCTATCGGATTGCTCGTCGAACTTTGTCAACTTTCACCAGCCGTCCGCTCGCGCGCAGGAATTTCCACTCGAGAAACGAAGCGACGATACGTTGTCGTTTGAGACGGGTGGTTCTCTCAGGGAAAGGAAAAAGGGGAAAAGGGTGTAGCGCGTGCACGCACGGTCAAGCTCGAGACCGGACCTCGGCTCTGGCGCGTGGTTAATTCCAGGAGAGGTCTCGGGCGTGTCATCAGCCATCTGGTTGTGGACCCTCGCGGAACTGGCTGCCCGTAATCGCGGCGTTTTGTCACTTTTACGCGGAGAAAAGAGTCGCGGGGGAGAGCCTAAAGGGGCAGAGAAACGAGCTCGACGGTTTTATCTTCCAGTCCTAACCGTTTTTGTTTCTTTATACATTCAACGTGTAATTCCTTCGTGATTGCTCGGCAAATGTTTGCCGGAATTTTGCCGCGAGACGTTTATTCGTCGATGAGATTCGCAACACGGTAATTAGGGAGGCGAAGGCGAGAGAACGAAACCTGTCCACCTTTCGCGCGTATCGGCCGCGTCGCGATCTGATTTCCGTGGCGCCACCGTTCGCGGCAAAACGTGCGTTATCGCCTCTTTTAATTCGTAAGAGTTCGCGTGCGGGTAAAGAGCGACGCGGCACGACGCGACGCATTTAATATTTTCGAATCGCGTGCCCGACGCGGAAACATTGTTGCAGGTCAGTTGAACGTAACGTGAATCACGCCTGTCGCGACGCTTGCCAACAAATTCTTCGACTGGTCGTCGTTTCGTAGCCAAACCGCCTCTCTCGATATTGAATGGACGACACCGAGTAGGACGTCGCATCGTCGTTACGAATTTTTAGGGTGTACTCTCGCGGAGAGTCGGTTAACGCGGAACACGGTCGCGTCATAAATTCGACGGAATAAAGAGGGGCGACGAAGCTCCGACTGTCCCGGGCGTAAATACCGCGTCGGCCATTAAAAGTTTTCGCGTACTCGGGTCGGAATTTATTTGGCCGTGGGAGACGTCGTAACCGTTTTACGGCGCCAACAGCTCCTCTCCCGTTTGATCCGGACCGTCGAAATTCCAAACTTTTCAACGCGCCACGCGTCTTCGTTCGCGTCCCTTGTTATTTAGGTGAATCGCGCGTCGAACGGTTTCAGAGCCTTTTGATCGGAGTTTGCGACGAAAGGGAATCGTACCGGAACGCGAAGAGGCTAGCAGCCAGCCGCGTTCGCGTTTCCCGGTTGACGAACGCGGGCTTCCCGAATTAGAATTCCCATTTCGGCGCCGGCCAAAAAGAGGCGCGCCCGTGTGGGCGCCAAACGTTCGCGAAGCGTGCAAACGGTCCGCTCGTTTCTCGAAAGTGAACTTTGCCGACGACCATCGACGCTCCGCCGATGTTAGTCGACGCTGGTAGAGTTTCGCGTCAGGGTCGCGGTACTCGGCGCTACGTGTCGTAACGCACGTTGGCCTAGGTTAGTAATATCGTCGCGAGCCGCCGCGGAGCTATTTACTAGCTCTATTCTTGCGCAGCAGCCAACCGAAGCGCGCTATAAAAACCGCATCCTTCCCCCCCGCGTCTCCTCTTTCCGTTTGCCCGTCGTGACTCGACGGGACGATTCCCGCGATATCGCAGCGCAGTCGTCGTCGTCGTCGTCGTCGTCTTCGCTATCCGTTATCGGCCGTGATTGCGACCGATATCGGTCCCGACCTATACAACCGACATCACCGCTCTTCGTTCCCCTACTCTCTCGACGCGGCGGAATTTTCCCGAGCCGTTTACAAGGGAAATACAGAAACCTAAATCGGATGACTTTGAACCAGCCGTGCAGGCCGTAAATATCTCGCGGAGTAAAGTTCACGGTTCACCGTAATCCCGGGGCGAAGCGATCCGTAAAGAGCGAACAATAGTTGCGCTATCTGTGTCATTAGAATAAGCGTTACGGAACAAGCTACGTTCTTGGTAAACATGTTTATTCGCGTTACCGTTGGCCAAGTCGCACGTACGACGCGACGCGACTAGTTTTTCGCATTCTTTTATTTTTCTTCCAATTTCGTTGGTCGCCACCGATTCGAAGATTACGTGACGTTCCGTTGTAAGGTTGCGCGGTGGCGCGCAATAAATCGGCTACGTGGCGGCGGCGCGGTTACCTAGACGGGGTGGGGGGGGGGGGGGGACCCGAAGAGATAGAGAACCGAAGCTCGTCGTTGCCAATCGCGGAGCACGGACCGTACCGTCCAATCGGTCTCCTTATTAGCCAAATTGGATAACGAGTCTTTCGCGTGGAATAATTGGTCGAGCATCGCGCGCCGGTGCGCGGCCAACCGGAGTCCCGCGTCGCCTCGATCACCGCGCAAGACGAATCGATTCTTTTCCGTTCTTATCTGTCGCGAGCGCGCGCAAACACTCGATCGTCTCCGCGTAAACTTGTTTTCCTTGGGCTAGGTTAGGCAATTGCCTCGCGCGTGACTCCGTCGCTCGTGCACGTCGCTCCAATTGCCACGGAATGAGATCCACTGGATATCCGCGACTGGAATTCCTCCGCTCTGTTCGGAACGAGCTTGCTCGGAATAGCACGCTCTACCGGTCCGACGCGTCTCGTACAGCGCTCGAAAGCGTTCGCCATATTTGTTTTTCTTTCATTTTCCCACCCCGCTCGGGACCCCGTTTCGACGCGCGTCGAAACGAACGAGAGGCGTGAAAAAACATTGCCGTCGTTTCTTAATGAGCGAGCGAGGCGTCGTCACGTGTCCCGAGGCCACGTAACGAACGCGTACGGGCGCACGCTTTTCCCTGCACGCGCGGCGGAACCTCGGACAAGCTAGAACGGTGTCGGTAGTGCAGTAAACTCGTCCCGGCGGATAAATATACGGTATTATGTAAGTTGTTTGCTACGAGCCAGGAAAAGAGAGAGAGAGAAGAGCGCGGTGGAGGATCTATAGCCGGGTTCTCACCGAGCATTGCGTAACACCTATTCGCTGACCAGACGCCACTCCGTTCGACAATGGAGGATTAATTTTCAATCGACGGTACCCCGTGTAACACTCCCTTTGACCCCTCCTCGTGTCGCGTTTCCTTTTCCGAGATGCCCCTGTCTGGTGCCCCTATTTTTCCCTTTGATCTTCGGCTGCCGCATTGTCAGCCGACGGGAAAAGAAGGGCGCTCTTCGCTCCCGTTTCCATGCTGGGCGAGAATTTCATCTCGGATTCTCGGCCGAAACGGGGCGTGGAAGGGCGACGCGAGCGAATTTCTCACCGGTTCGGGTCACGTCCGGTTGCTCGAACGAATCGCGCGTCAGCAACCACTGTTGGTCGCGCGCTGATTTACCCCGTCGATGCGCGCCACGGGTGAACAACGCTGGGGTCGCTTCCCCCTCTCCGCTACCAGAGACGCGCGTACGTTCCTCGATGTTTTTCCCAATTGCGAAACCACCAGTTCCAGCGGACTTGGAACTTCGTTCCTCTGAAACGGTCGTTCGGCGAACGCGCGTCATCTTCGGGAAGAGAGCAGTCGTCGTACGTGAGAATTCGCGCGAACCTCGCGTTCCACGTGTCGGTACTAATCGGGCGAATACTCGCAGAGGCGAGTCGTCGCATAGATTGACGAACGAGCGATACGAGGAAAACCCCAGGTTTTACGTAATCATGGGACGCTGGAACGTATTTAGTCGCTCGGACTCGTACCGGGGTCAGTCGAATCGAATCGTCGCTCGGGACTCGAGGTGCTGGAGAAGAAAATTGGAGCAAAGTTTCGTGCGCGCGTAGACGGTGAGCGTCGTGTTTCCGACGTAATTCTTGTTGACAGCTGCAACCACTGACGAACGAAAAGTGTGCGCGCGCCTGCAAATGAAAACCTCGCGATCGGGGTTCTCGCGGGGTGGTTCGCGCGATGGCCAAGGTGAATCGACGAGTTGCGTATCTCCAAACGCGAACAACGGTTCCGGTTCTAAAATCAATGAGAATAACTTGGAAACGGCGAGCACTACTGCCACCGCACCTCCCGAGTACGTTGTCGTTTCCGGTCTGTAAAAACCAGCCACGATGTCGACTTTTATATACACCGCGTTCCTCTCGTTAATTTACACGTCGTTCCCTGTTATCTCAACAAACACTCGGATGACTAATCGACGCGCTTTTATTAATCATCGGGTCTATTTTTTTTAACGTTCTTTACTATTGTTGCCAACCGCGAGCGTAAATTATCTCCCGGTGCACTTGAAACGTCGAGCCTCCTTGAACAGCGATCGATTTACAACACACGCCTGGCGGTACATGGTTTAGTTGCGCGCGCGATTCTCTCCCTCTTCGTGGCGCGTCACGACGGTCAAAGCCGAGCGGAAATTCTCGTTTCCCTCCTCGTGAAATAATAATCGCCGGTCAGGTAGCGTTAGTCGTCGATATCTCGAAATCCCTGGCTCCGAGAGTAATCTTCTTAACGAAGAGAATCGTCGTCCCTTCTGTCGGGGATCCAATAAGAGCGGCCATCGGATACGCTTGTCTATTCTCTCGAGAGATGAAATTGGTAACCAAAGCGCTGCCGTGGAGAAAGAGGGAAATAAGAGAGAAACAATTCCATCGGATGCCGAGGGGGGCCCTGGCCGAGAAGGATCCCGGATCGAGGAGAGAGGATCACGAGGAGGAGGATCGAGCGGCAGGTGCGCCCGTTTCTACGATGTAGCCTGTTGGGGACCCTTAATACGGTATTTCATCGGTCATAATGCGCGCCCCACCCGTGCTCATCGTCCCTTTTTCCGTGTCCCGTTCTCAAACGAAACTCCCTTCTTCTCTCCTTGCGGAGAAACTTTCGAACCGATTGAAATCATATCCTTTACCCTGTGGACTCAATCGCGGACCTAGAACCCGGAGCAACTATTCGATTAATAGGAAAGTTCCTCCGAGAACTGAAACTGGTCCGTGAGAAAGAAGGTCGGCGGAAGAAAAAGAAAAAGAAGAAGAAGAAGAGGAAAAAGACGGAAACGAAAGTTCAGGGTGACGGTGGCGCGCGGTCCCTTTCCTCCTTTCCCTCGAAACTGATGGTGAAACTTCCCAGGGAGGGAGAGATGGGTTTTCTTCTTTGTTCTCTACTCGTGTTCCGTCGCATTTCGGAACAATGCGCGTTGCTATATCGGTGAAACGCCGGGTGATCATTCTAGATACCCGCGCGGACGAACAAAAACCGGCGTGACACCGATGCCTCCGGAATGGCTGGCTCTCGTTATTAACACCCACCCAAAACGCTTTGTCGTCCGTGCTTTGCTCCATTTCCACCAACACGCGCCCGCGTAAAGGATCATCTTTCTAGTACCTAAACGTTCGATAAATAACTTCAACTCTCGGAAGAACGTTCTTTATTGCTGCCGTGTCTATTCGTATCGCCTATATAGCTATTTCAAGCTAACAATCCTGGACCAAAACACAGTGACCGGTACTGTTTCTAAAGTAGCTTTCACGGCAAGTGCAACCGATGAAGCGATCGGGTGGAAGGCAATTCTAAAACAAACGTATTTATTCGCATCAGTTGGAACAGCAATTTCCCACTGAAATTATTATCGTTATCGTTGTCGTTATCATCGATACCCACGCATTCTATATAGATCTTATTGGCACAGTTCGGCTCGCACGATTTCGGGCAAGTCGCGTAAGTTTGGTTCCCATGACAAATGATGGCCGGTCCGCGCCCTGGTCGGTGGTTCGACGCTGGTTTCTCCGATGTAACGTCGGAATCTAATTTTGCATTGGTCACTCGTGAACGAGACGCATCAACGACTGAACAAACGATATAGAATACGTACGGGAAACAGCCAGCAGTGTAGCAAGAAGAACGAACGCTACGACGTGTCGCGACATCGCGATTCCGTTACGATGGTACCGTTTCGATCCGCACTTATCAGCCGCGCTACCGCTTTTGATATCATCGCCTCCGACGTTGACGACTTTTATACCCTGCTTTCCGCGTTAATTTATACGTCCTCGCGACTATCACTGGCTCGTCGTCTTCACTGGCAATAATAACATTTTAAATACTGCCTTGGAAAATTTATTGCTACATTCGGTTACACACGGCTATTTAAAACTGGGCTAACAATCCTGGGGTAAAATGCATCGATCGGTTTCCCCGTCCCTGACGTGGGTATCGTCGCATCGGCAACTACCGGCACCGGCAGGTATCAACGGGCAATGCTGAAATAAATTCATTCGTGGTAGATGCGTCGTGGATACGAGTCTCGCGACATAGCGTAACGCGATGGAAACGGTTTAAGTTCGAACACTTACGCACACCCCGTCCCGTCGAGGATTCGTGCAGCTAGGTTCGCAACACCTTTCGAGCTCCGACCAAGTTTGGTTCATTGGACAACGCTGCGAGGAGGATTCCGCTTGAGCGGTGGTTTCCGTCTGATCTGTCGGGATCGAAGCGTGTACAGCGTTGATCGTGCGCGCGAAATGCAGCATCGACAAAGTCGTAAATCGATAAAAGCTCTAAATCGATGTAAACTTACAGACGACGAACACCACGGCAAAAAGCGCGAACAACGCAATGGATCGAGACATGCTGGCTGGCTGGTGGCCGATAATCGGTGCTTTAGATTTCTACTTTTCGAGTTCGTCCCTTTGGCTTCTACTCGCAACGTCACCGATGTCTTCGCGACTTTTATACCTTGGTCCCTCGCATAAATTAGCATCCGTTTCCGTCATTTATGTCAGACCGATTATCTTTACCGACGATGACTAATCGTCGTTAATCATCGATCGTACACGTACACGTGTATCGCACTTTTGAAGTTATTTCCGTCGAACTTGTAGCAATTTGTTCGTAAACGTCGATCGATTCGATAGACGTGAAATACGGTCGACAATTAAACATCGAGCGAATAACGAATAATTAACGCGACGTGGAACTCGGTGGGGTCTGTTTCCTCGAGTCGTTCGCAGGTGTTTCAGTTTAGCGATCGGAGAAACGTTTCCAGCGTCGCTTGAAGAACGTTCTTTATTAACTACATACAATTACGCATCTACTCTGATTCTACCGATATCGTGGATGGTTTTTCAAATCTTAACAGTCTTCTTGTCTGACGCAGCCGCCGGTTTTCGGGTCCCTGACGTAGTCCTCGGCGCAACGACAGACGCCATCGCCGCGCGCGCACCCCTAAAATGAACGCGCTCGTAACGCGAAAACGCAAGCGACGCAACGACGTGGTCTTGGACCAGTTCGCTCGCTCTTTCGATACTCACGAGACAAATCTCTCCCTTCAGTGGCTTTTCGCAGCTTGGTTCGCACGCCAGTCCACACAGGGACCAAGTTTGGTTGGCCGGACAGTCCTTCGGGGCTGGAAGTTGGGCTCTACCCTCTGTTTCGACTGATGCGCGCCGTACGCGTAACAAATTGGTTATTTGCGAGGAACGGGCGGAAGAAAAACAGTGCGATACTTACATACGACGACCATCGCGGCGGCAACCATCATCATCAGTATCGTGAATCGAGACATGTCGGTCGTATCGTTCGCGTTCACGCTCGATCGTAGTTTTTCGTACTCGGCTCCGTTTCTGATGTTCGAACCACCGACGCGCTCGATTTTTATACTCTGGTTTTTCGTACAAATTTACATACGTCCTCGTACGTGTCGTCGTTCGTAAAAGATAACGCACGCCACCCACGAGATTAACCGAGTATTTATTATCTGTTTGGTCGAAATATGTTTCCTTGCGCGCGTAAATCGTAGGCGGGTACATTTTTCAACCTCTTCCGAGCTCGTTTTTCCAACCGACAACGAATACGATTATCGATTTACAGGAGCCGGGAGACAGGTGGGTGGACGTTTAACGATCGCGCTTGATGCTGTGGTGAAGAACGTTCTTTATTGGTACATTTATTATCACGCTAATCGCGTAACGGTTACTGGCTGTAAAGGGAAAGAAAAAAACAGGAATTCGTTAACGTTGTCAACACTCGGACAGTGGCACGCATTGGTTGTTGTTGGTGTTTCTGACGAAGCCCTGGTTGCAACGGCAACCCCCGGTGAACGATGCCGTGCATTCCTGACACACAAATTCGTCGGTATCGTTAGCGCGAGCATCTTCCGACACGGAAGGGAAAGGCTAAAGTCTCGAGTACTCACGATTCCTGGACAGAGCATAGGGTTTGGTTTGGGGTCGTCGCAGGTTGGCTCGCACAAGGTGCCGCAGATGTACCAACTTTCGTTCGCCGGGCACGATTCAGTTTCCGCGCTCGCGACTGGAGACAAAGTTTTCGTAGGAGTAGCGAGTAGTTAGTAGTAGTCGGCGTAAAGTAGCAAAGTTGGCGAGGTATACTTACAAACGGCCAACATCGCAACGAGAAGCACGCAGAGTACACCGGTTCGAAGAGAAGCCATGGTTTGCCACGTTTCAAGCGCGTATACGCTCTTTTTTGTGTCGAAGCTACCGATTTATCGTCGACTTTTATACCCGCTACTTTCTCGCGTCCGACCTTAGTGTTGCGTACACGTGTGTCCGTCTGTGTTCCGATAACTCGGTAAACAACCGCCGGCTAATTAACAGGGCTTTTAATAACGCGGCGTTATCATCGGTGTACGAGCTGCGCATTTTTCATCTTTGTTTACCCGGCGAGCGCATTCGACCTTTTTTTCACGTCCCTCGAACGTCGAGCAAATAACGATTGATTTACGCGAGGAGAGTTTCGGGAATTTAACGCGCGCGTCGTCTCGCTGGCAGTTGTAAAAACATATTTATCGTGCCTCGTCTCCCCTTTCTTGGATCGCTTTTTCTTGGACGATTTCTCGGCATCGACGACTCGGGAACGCGTCGGGAAACTCGAGCGAATTTAATGTACCATAACAGAAATATCGGCTCGTAAACTCCGGTCGGCGGCAGAGTGGAAAGAAAGGAGAAAACGCAAAGGGACGACTAGTTTCCGTATCTTATCGGCGAACGACGCGTTCGTTCCCGTCGCGTAACTAGTCGCGCGGCATAATCATGGGAGAAACAATACTCGAACCGGTACTCTCGTATCTTATCGCGTCGTAAACCGCTGCCGGTAGGTATGCGAGGACTGTTTCGCGTTTACAGATTGGCGAGTCGGTTTGCCATTTTGACTCGTTCGTCCTCTCTCTCTTTTCTGTTGCAGGTAAATTCGCGAGGAAAAAATAGTACCGAACGGGCAAGAATCTCGTTCGGGCTCGTTCCGACTTTTATCGAGATCACCGTCCACCCGTCCACGTTGTGCGACACCCTTCCTCCGTAGACGGGGAGGAACGAGCGTCGTGATTTATACGAGAGCTCGATCGGCCGTCCTAAGCCTCCCTCGTTAGAATCGATTGCGCGCGAGGGTGGACGCCTCCGTTTACCCCAGCCCCTGGAATTAGGTCGTCGGCCAGCGTTTCGTCGATCCGATTTCTCGAAACGATTACTCGTCGCTCGTCGGAGAGGAGAAACGGCCGATAAAGGAGAGCGCGCGGTGTCGCGAGCACCGCATTCCCACGTCGAATGAAATTGAAATCTATTCGTTGCCCGTCCGCGAGCACGCGTTCCAAGACTCGTCGGATCGTTCGACGCATATACACCGCGGCGTTACCGCGATCGCAGGAGACAGCGGCAACGACCGGCTTCAAGGTAGCAAAGCCACGCGCGCACTCGCACTCCACGGCTTATGTAAGTCGCATCGCCGTAAGTAAAACGATAGTTTTCGACGGACGTTCGTTTCTCCGAGCTCCGATCGCCACCACCGTGCTTGGTGGAGCAGGGAGGTGTGGTATCGTTATCGGTTATCTGCGAAACTGCCTCCTGGCGTGGTAGAGAGATACGGCGGGAATAGCGGGGTGGGAGAAAGAACAACCGCTTTCTTTATCTCTCCGCCGATTTCCTTCCTCCGTAGATGCACCGCGGTCGTCGTCGTCGTCGTCGTCGTCGTCGTCGTCGTCGTCGTCGTCGTCGGCGGCGGCGACGGCGGCGGCAGTGGTAGGTCGTTCACCTCACGCGCCATCGCCCCGCGAGAGCTTGCAGCGATTTCGGTCGCCTCGTTCGCGTAGACGCGTTTCCACGCAACGTGACGCGACGCGTAGTTTCTGTTTTCTTTAGGTCGAACGATCGAAACGAAGAGAAGAAGGGACGCCATCGACGCGCGGGGTAGATGGAAACGAGCGAAGATAGGCACGTTTCGCGAGTCGCGCGACTCGAAGTTTCGCGAAGAATGGCGGAGACAGGAGTTGCCGGTGGTGGCAAGGAAGATTTTCGAAAGCTTCTTCGAAGAAGGCTACCTCAATACATCGCTGCGAGCGCAGGTTCGCGTAAGAAATACGGCGCGTAACGTAGAGTAAGGTAGCGTTAACCTGTAACGCGCGACGCGGTCGATTTTCGTAGCGTGCATGGGTGGATTCTCGCTCGGTTGCGGCCTCGGATGGAGCGCGCCGTGCGTCGAACTGCTGATCAGTGATCACGGGTACGACGAGTTCTCGACGAACGTGGTCGCGTCGGTGTTCCCACTGGGCGCGGCATTGGGATTGCCCGTGGTGCCGTTTCTGGTCGACAAGATCGGTCGCAAGTGGACGATGATGTCGTTGGTGCCGGCGTACATGCTCGGATGGATCTTCATGGCGGTCGGTGTCTCCGTGTTCACCCTTATAACCTTCGGGAGACTGATCACCGGCGCCTGCGGCGGTATGTTCTGCGTGGTAGCGCCCATGTATTCCGCCGAGATCTCCGAGAAAGAGATCCGAGGTAGGGAGGAACCAATCCGTACGCGCACCGTCCGTCTCCGCTCCGTCTCCTAATCGTATTAATTATCGAGACGGTCGGCAGGTACGTTGGGCGTGTTCTTTCAATTGTTGCTCGTCAACGGAATTCTGTTCGCCTACTGCTGCGGGTATACCGGAAGCGTGGTTATCGTGACGAGTCTTTGCGGCATGTCGCCCATCGTGTTCGCCTGCATCATGTTCTTCATGCCGGAGAGCCCGCTCTACCATATCGCGAAGAACGACGAGGCAGCCGCCAACAAGTCGATGCGATACTTTCGCGGACCGGACTACAATTTCGATCACGAGATCAAGGAGTTCAAAGTCAGTGCACACTTTTTTTTCCTCTTTTTTTTTGTTCGCCTATCTTTCTGCTATCGCACGCGTCCTCTTCTTGGCCGTGTTTCCGTCCGGCGGACAGGAACAAGTGGAGAAGAGCAAGCTGCAGAAGGTGACGTTCTCGGCGTTCACGAAGAAACCGATTTTGAAGACGATGGGAGTAGCGTACGGGCTGATGTTCGCGCAACAGTTCAGCGGAATCAATGCGATCATTTTCTACTGCGAGACGATATTCAAACAGACGGGCGTGGACCTGGACCCCCTGCTCCAGATGGTGATCGTCGGGGTCGTCCAGGTGATCGCATCCGCCGCTTCGGCTGTGCTGATCGACCAGGTGCTTCTTCTCGTTTCTCCAGCGAAATCGTCGTCGCCCGGACCGACGACGGAGGACGCGCGAACCACCGCTGATAATCGGCTCTATCGGGCTATTCTTTTTAGGTCGGCCGAAAGGTCTTAATGACGATATCCACCAGCCTGATGAGCATCTGCCTGGCGGCCCTTGGCCTCTTTTTCGTGCTAAGGACCAGCCACGACGAGGAAGCTCATTCTCTCTATTGGCTGCCGTTGGTTTGCGCCTGCACGTACATGATGGCCTTCTGCCTGGGCGCCGGTTAGTAACCGCTAAAAGTAACTACGAATTTCATCGTAGACTTAACGAGATCTCGTTTCCGAGGGGCGAAACAGGTCCTATACCGTGGTGCTACATGGGCGAAATCTTCCCGGCGAAGCTGAAGGGGACCGCTTCGTCGAGCGCAGCATTCTTCAATTGGACGTTGGCGTTCATCGTGACCGTGTCCTTTTCGACGGTGATCGAAGCGCTCGGGATCTCGACCATGTTCTTTTTCTTCGCGATCGTCTGCCTCGTCAGCATGGTCTTTCTGCTGATCTTCATGGTCGAGACCAAGGGAAAGACGTTCGTCGAGATTCAACGGGAGTTTGGCACCTACGACGTCGATGGTGAATGATTTATCCCCGCGAACCGTAACGATACGCTTGTAACTAAATCACCTTCTACGAATAAACTACGATTAAACTGTAGACGCGAAATTGAAACGAACGACACACACGGAGAGAGAGAGAGAGGGGGGGAGCGGTTAAACGCGATTAAGGAATACGGTGCTCTCCTCTTCGATGCATTTGTCATGCAGTCGATGTCGCCTGGCAGGCAGGCAGGCAGGCAGGCGTTCGCTTTCATCGATTATGCATTCGAATTTATATTTATGAAGCGTAGTAGAAACCGCTCGTACCACCAACCGCAGCAGCAGCAGCAGCAACAGCAGCAGCAGCAGCGTTCTCTAATAATGGATGCTGCTTATAAACCTCTCCGTTCAGGGTCGACGTCGCGCACGATCCGCCTACTCGCCTCGAGTTAGGCGTTGTCCGCCGCGAACGCTTCGACGACGACGACGACGAGCAATGTTTCTCCACGTGGCCGGATGTTTGACGCGCGTCACGATTCTACCAAAGATCGGCGAAACTCGATCGACGTTAAAATACCCTTTGGCACAGGGAGAGAGAGAGAGAGAGAGAGAGAGATTGGCTTCAAGGTTCCCGCTCGCGAATCACTCGCGGCCGGCAGCAGACGGCAACGAACACGCGTGCAGATGCGTGTTCTCCCTCTCCGCCCGTCCCCTCGATTCTCCCTTCTCTCCGCGTTGCACAACGCGGCTCGATTGCACACCGCACCATTGCACCGCGGCGGGGCCATTGGCCTCTTCTCTCCACGGAGAGACGGTATCGTCGCGTCGCGACCCGCTTGCCGGTTCTTGGCCGCGGCTCGAGCCGAAAAGGCCAATCGCGCGGTTTTTTGCACGTCCTCGTCGCTCCCCGTACGCACGCATCCCCGAGCGTCGTCGTCGTTGTCGTCGTCGTCGTCGATCCTTCGCGCGAGATTCCCGTTTCCTGTGCACGCGTTATCGGCCTTCCATAAATAACGCGAGGGCAGAAATAAACGCGGGTATCGGACCGCGAGAACGGAGGCGCGAACAGCGCGCGGCGGGAGCTTTTCCAGTCGCGTAGGGGTCGATTCAAGGTTAAATTAGCTACCGCGCGCATCTCGAACGGGTCCGTAACGGGACGGACGAACGGACGAGGCGTGAAATCGCCTCGTTTCTCGAGGTGTTCTCTCTCGGTCAATCGTGTCTCGTTAAAGGAGATCGGCTAACGTCACGGTGCGCGTATATATTTCCGAGCGCGACCCAGTTGCATAGCGAATGCAAGTGTGGGCCGCCGTCTGTTCTCCGACGCGCGGCAAACATCATCCTCCCGCGAAGCTTTCTCCGCGTTTCTTCTCGTTCGAGAGCGTTCGAGAGCGCGGCCTCGAAATTACATTGGCATTTTTATCTCGATAACGAAGCGATCGATAACGGTGTCCGCCGCCGCCGCCGCCGCCGCCGCCGCGACAGCGCGATTTAAATTTCCTCTCTTTACCAACGGGAACCGGTTTCCTAAGAAACGAGTCGATCGATCTGTGTTTCTCGTTCAACAACGATCGGGGAGAGGGAAGTTTTAATTACGCCTTTAGTTGTCGCCGCGGACAAAGAAAGCGTACGAGCGTTGCCTACCGAGCCAAGGGTAGAAATCTCGCGGGTGCTCTTCGACGAGGGGCCGAGAAACTTCGCTTCGGGCTAATTTACGCGCTCGTAAATCTCGCGGCGGCGGAAGGCGGCGCGTCGTAGCTAGCTTCGAGGAAATAATAACGAGCCACGATTTGTAAAAAGAGAGTAGGACGCGGTTGATCGATGCGGAGCGGGGAGACTAACTTTTCGAGACCCGGTCGAGGGTGGAAACTCCTCTTTCTTTACGAGATGGGTATTTTTTCGGAGAACCTTGACGCGGTAAGAAACGAAGCGTCGCGTTATTTACGCCTTTACGCCGTTATGGATACACGGAAGACGAGGCTCTCCGCCTCTGCTCTTCTTTCTTATCCCCTCGGCGGTGTCTAATCGGCGGCGACTACTGTTCTCGCTCGGCTGACTTCCCTCGGAACTCGGCCACCCGTGTGCTGGATACGTGCCTGAATATCGCTTCGTTTCGTTTCAGACCGGCGATAAAAATCTCGACGCGCGATTCTGGAAGCGAGAAGAGAAAAAGTAGGCGGCGATAAGCGGCGATGCTCGATGTCGCGTTACGCACGCTCTCCCGCACGGAGCCCGCGGCTTTATGTGGCACAAGGATGCAGCTTGTCTGGGTCATTACTGTGCTGTTGCCACTCGCTCGATCGCGTTTGGCCCGCTCGCGTGCGATGCATAATAATCGCGCGACGGTGCAATTCTCGGCGAGGACCGGCCGAAAATCGGCGCCGTCGACGCCTTCGCGGTACGCTCGAGCGATCCCCGATAATCGAAGCCGGGTGCGCGCGATAACAAGCCCCCTCGTCCGCAGAGGGAGAAACGAAGGCGCGCACAATGGGTTTCATTGTGCCAACGGACGCGCACAGCCTTGCGACAGCGCGCCACGCGTACTTTTTGCCTCTCTTTCGAATCATCTGGACGCGAGAATACTAACGATCGCTGCTCCTTCGGCCTTCCACGAGACGCGAGACGAGAAACGAACAGGGGCAATAAATCTTGCGAATAATCGCGGCCGTCGTGTCCCCTCTTCGCGCGCCGCTGTTACCGTCCGCCAACTAGGCTAACTCTCTCGTTGCGGCAATGAATCGAGTCAACTGCTCGAAACACCCCCGCAATTGCCTGGGACTCGTCCTTCGGCGAACGCTCGACCCTGCGCGCGTCTTCGTACAGACGAAAAAGCCTAACAAGGCCGACAATGGTCTCGTTGAGAGACGATCCGGAGAAAAGGTTCCAGCTCCGCGGCAAAGAACCGTATAACGCGCCACTCGAGCGGGCGAGAGCCACGCGGTTTTAATTTATGCTTCGAACCGGCCATTCATCCGGCGTAATTGCCACTCGGTCGATCGACCACGAACCGGTGGTGTTTGCACAGCTAGACCAACCCGTTCCCGCGGGTTAAACGCGGGAATAACGTATCGCGTGTGCTCAACGGGACGCGTCGAGTGCACGAGTCGTCGGCGGCGGCGAAGGGTTTATCCATTTTTCTCTGCCCGTTTCGTGACTCGCGGGAGAAATCTTATCCGAGAGGCGCAACAACCACGCCCAGGATTAACGAGCATCAACGCGCGCGATTCTTGATCCGCGACTCTTATCCTCTCACGGCCCTTGGGATCCTTCGCGCGAGACCAAGCCACCGGAAGATGGCCATCTCTCGGACATTTTCCCTCTAATTTCTGACAAAGCGATGCCGGACGACGAGCGGCTTCCCTCTTGTCCCCCTCTGCTTTCCAGCTTCCCGGGATTTAGCGGTATCATCTGTCCAATTAACGTGGCTCTTTCCCGGTCCTTCCGCCGTACACGGCTTTCCAGCCACTCGAACGGACGGATGCTGCGCGAGGGTAATTCAATCCGGAGGACCTTCGGGGATCTCCGAAATCCTTCTTGCCGCGAACCTTTTCTTCCGTGCCGAAATTCCCCATTCGACCGGTTCGAGGTCGGCGCGAACGAACAACCAGCAGCGAGGAAACGCAAAAATGCGGCCGGACGCGTGTTTCCTGTCGGGCTCGACGACGATCAAATCCCCGGCTGCACCGGGGCAAACCGCAAACGGAGGAGTTGCTCGCGTCACGGCCGTTCCTTTTCCATGACGCCGAAAACGCGTTGCATCTCGCGAAACGGATCCCCTCGACGTCGCGAGTTCGCTCTTGTTGCCGCCGCAACACAGGGACGACGACGTCCTAGAGAGATACTGTCACGTAGAACCGGTGACGGCGGCCAACGGTTCTGGTCCCCTCGTTCCCCTTTCGATCTCTGCCTATCTGTCCTGTCCAAGCACGGCGGAATTGTTCCCGCGTCGGTTCCGCCGTCAGGAAATTGAATATCACCCGGCGACAGCTTTGTTTCGATAAAAATGTAACGAGACGCGCGTCCCGACGGGCCCCGCGGCCGGATAAACGCGTCAATCTTTCCCTCTTCTCCGTCCCCTTCCGTCGATGCTCGTTCGCTTCCACCACCTCCTGTTCGGTGCAAAATTAACAGAAGCGAACGTTTCGATCCGGAAGAAGAGAAGTAAAAAGTTTCGCCGTAAGTTAAGCTTCGCCGAGAGTTCCTGCCGCGCGCCAATCGAACGCGACGCGACCGCGTTTGCGGTCACCGATTTCCAGACACGCGCGTTCTGTCCGCGTTTCGAAGGTTCGACCCTCCGATCGAGGCGCTGGCGTAAATCGAAAAAAGAGAAACGCCCGTTTGCTCTAAAACATGCGTGTGTCTCGCGAGGCGAGGGTGAAAAAATTTAGTCACGTACTCGATGGGCGCGCGCGATATCTTTTAGAACCGCGTGTTCCGGTTACCGTGGTTCCGGGAAGAAAGGGGCTCTGGATGGGCGTTGTCCCGGCATTTCGCGAAATTTCGCCCACGACGTACCAGAGGTAGGTTGGTAGGTAGGTAAACCACGGTACGAGGGACTTTATATCGGGGAGGGGGGGGATCCGACGGATGGTGGATGCGCGCGAGGGGTTGTCGAGTTCCGAGCCGAGTTCTGGCATTGTCTCGACCGGGTTTTACGAGGTGACGGAAACTGACAAGAGAACGAGACACGACCGGAGGGGGGAGGGGGGGGGCACGATGGGAAGACGAGAGACGGTAGCGAAACGAGCGCGAAAGGTAGGAAAGGGTTGGTACGCGAAGGAAGTTTGCACCTACCTGCTAATTTTACGAGGTTAGTTAACTCCTATAAGAAGCTTACGCGACGAGGCTTCTACAACACGGACTTGGTAATTTCATAATTTAAACGAGCTCCCTTTCAGGCTCCCTCTCGCCCAGGGACCGGGGAGGAAGCTTTCTCCGTCTTCTTCCTCTCCGCCTTCTTCTCTTTTACGTCTCGTCTGAAACGGGGAAACGTTTCGCCGGTGAATGCGTTGCTGCTACGACGTAAACGTCCTCGCCGATGATCCGAGTGTATTTTTGTTCGTTCCGACGACGCGCAGCGCGACACTCGCGTCGGTTTTAACGACTCCTTTCGAGAAGGGCGAAACCATTCGTCCAACTTGCTCGACGAGCGTCTTCGCCGCTCGTTAAATGTAACCGAATTAATTCTCACGACGCGTACGTCTCGGGCTGGCTGCGAATTTCCATGCAAATTCATCGGGCGGGCGTTTGGCAGTAAAATTTTACAGGTCTCGCGTCCCTTCCTCCCTCTTCCTCTCTTCTCTTTCTACTCGTGGCTCGAGGAATCAACCGAATTCGACGCGCGATCCAGACCGTAAAATTGTCGATCAAGAAACGGTGCTTCACCGCCAGGATACACCGCGCATCGATACCGTCGATCCTAGTTCTTTCGGCCAGACATCAGGGACGCGAACGCGAACGATAAACCCTGCGAATTATATCGCGATTATGCAAAACACTGGAACGGAAACTTTTTCAGCGGATCCTCCTCTTCCCGCCTCGTTCTTTAGAATGCGCGAGAGAAACCGTCGGATCGATTGTTCGTACTTCATAAGCGACTCACGATTCTTTCTCCTCTCGCGTCGTCTCGACGTCTACATCGACCATAAACGGTAGTTATTTACGGGGACGTACGTTTCACGGGGCCGAGAGTAGGCCCATTCGCATGTAAATCGCTTCTTCCTCCGTTCCCGAGATATGCAAATATCGCTAATTACTGGTAGCGGCCGGATTACACGGTTCCTCTCCCCTTTCGGAGCCTCCACCGTTTCTCCGACGCTAGAACGAAGGGACGGGTAACGAGAGAGCGAGAGAGAGAGCGTCGGAAACAAATTTTTGGAGACGCGCAAAGTTAAAAGGAGGGGGTGGTTAGCTGTCGCGTTTTATAGCCAAAGAAACACCTTGCTTCTCCTCGTCGTTCTCCAGCCCAGCGTGCAAAGATAACGCGCGATCCTCTCGACCCCCCTCGTGATATAAGCGTCGGGTATTAAGCTCCGTCGTCGAACCGAGAGATTCGGTGATTCACGCGGTGGACACGAGGTGGTTAACGGTCGTAAAGGAAAATTAGGGGGCCGAGCTGGCGAGATTAGCGGATACGAGAGAAAGCTCCGTTCGGGAAACGGTGTCTATTCATTCCGGGAGCGCAATGAATTCGTCGGTGGTTCGCGTCGGAGAGGCTGTGCGACGAAGGGCGCGCGAAGAAGTGCTTTGGTCGGGATTGCGCCGTTCCCGGGGCAAACTTTATGGAGTTTCCGTCGACGAGGAGAAACTCTGCTCGCGCGTGGACTCTTAATTTCTGGACGCGATGCTATCGGTCGGTCGGCCACACGCGGATAGAAGGAGGGAGGGGCGTTCGTCCATTGTTCCTCGGTGGGTCCTGGCCATCGCATGGGACGAGATTCGCGCGATAAACGACACGAGAGACGACGAACGTGTTGTACGTACGTACGTACGTACGGTACGCTACCGTGTGCCTCTCTCGCGTCTCCCTTTCACCCTGCGGTTTCTGAGTTCGCGCGCGTTTCTCGGCACGATCCCGTCCGAGCGGCTTGGTATCATCCTATCTGCCCGGCAGGATCTTGCGGGACACGTACACGCGTCCGTGGCCTCTCTGCGCCGGTTCCAACATGGACGGGGCACTACCAGTTGGTTATTACCAGGCCATAATGAAAGGTTCGATCCACCGCTTACTTTTTCTCGCGTTTCTTTCTCTTTTCCCGTCGGACGCCATCGAAAGGCTTTCGCCTCGCCTAGTAAACGCGTCCGTCGAAACGCCTCGGGAGCGAGAGCGAAAAAGCTCGCGAGGGTTGATTTCCTTCGCTTCGATTCGCAACCGCGAATCCTCTTCTCACGCGTGTACGGATTACGAGAGCGAGAGAGATAGAGAGAGCGACGCGATACGGTCGCGAAATCGGTATTCGAAACCGGTTATCGGTTGTGCAATACCCCCGTGTGTATCTCGGCGCGCCGAGAACCGGCGAAGAGCGGGAGGAAAAGGAGGAGGAGTCCCAGGGGGTGGTCGTCGTCGTCGTCGTCCTTGTTCCATATCGCGATTCTGAATTTTCGCGCGCAACGAATTTTCTTTTTACTTTGAGGCGCTCGAGAAGGGAGCGTCGCGTCGCATCGCCGACTATATCTCGTTCCTAGTCGACGTGGGCGCTGGCTACGTGACTAATCAGTCCACGACCCTCCTCGTCACCGGGTCGTTAACCTCTCGCTGAACATCGAGGCGCGCGAGTATATCCGTCGTCGCGTCGACTTTGCTCGGAACCATCCGAGTCCGCTTTCTCGTTCGCGTACGATCCGCGGTTTCGCCGTGCAGCCGTGGAGGGAAAAGGGTTGGTTGACGCAACCGGGCGCAACGAGACGATCGATGTGCAACCGATCGTAATTCGAGATACGCATCGGGGACACCGATCTCCGGGGCTTTCGCGCGACGGGGGACGAGTGGGGGTCTCGATGGACTCCGTCGAGGTCTCGCCCTCGTTTCGCTCAAACGCGCGACTCCTCTCTCGGAGGTCTGTGACCTTAAAAGTAACTCCGCGGCGACGACGACGACGACGACGACGACGACGACGACGGCGTCGGTCAGGTGAGCAGGAGGAAGGGAAGACAGAAGAAGAGAGACGGGAGGCAGGCAGGCTCGTTTATTTGATCGCGCGCGGCGGTACCGAACGTATAACCACACCTAGCCCGAGATACGAGTCCCGATCCGTCGGGTAGTCCGTGATACATGGGCATGTGCACGTAATAATATCGTGTGACAGCCCGCGAGATAGCTGGCGTGGGTCGACAGACAGGGAGTGCCACTTGGAACCGCGCTCCGTCCTCTCTCGCTGGCCTGTTTCTCTCTTGCTCGGCATTCACCCCCTGTTTCATCGATAATCGCGAGTACCCCGTGCAACGCGGCAACGATTTTCGAACGACCGGCGGTGGTGTAGAGAACCACCGCGCGTACAATTAGCATATTCGCCGAGTTATAACAGTCGACTGGCAATCTCTCTATCCGTGGAAACTGCTCGGACCTGGCTAACCTCGATAGTCGGATGTATCGATTAAAGAAGCGGTGCGCGCATCGAAAGAATTTACGCGAGGTTCGTTCGTCACGCGATCGCGAGCCTCCGCTATCTAATTTCTCGACTCGAGCACGATTTAAGGCTCGGCGTAATTAACGAGCCATGCCAAGCCTCCGTGTAACGGAGTTGTCCGATAAATCTGTTCACCGACGGCTTCCTATCGTCCGCTTCGCGACCGTTGCTGCCGCGGTCCACGAATCCCGTACACGTAGATACCAGTCGCCTAGTAGTTACGGTTCGCGGTTGGTCGGACCGATCCGGTGACGTGAACGAAAGCGCGATTCCGCGTTCACGAGTTCGGTGCCACGCGAGTCCTCGGGGGTCAGGTACGTTCGAGATATTCGAGAGACTCGATAGTTTCGAGTGGGCGGGATCGACGACTTCCTTCTGCCCCGTGCGATACGTGTTACGCGTTCTCATTGATTGGGCGGACAGAGAGAGAGAGAGAGAGAGACTCGTCGTACCGGATAGGAAATGAAAATTACAAAGTTGCAAAGCGCCCACGTCACCGCGTGGAAATAACCATTCGAGCGTGCATTTTATCGGCTATTCGAGACCGCGACTCGCTTTCCAATCTCCGACGCGAACAAAATGAAAACTCGTTCCCTCGGCTAGGAGGACGAGCGGACTTTTCGCCGATCGAGAACCGGGTAACGAGAGATCGTCCGGTGAACTGGATCGCGCGATCTGGTTCCGCGGTGGATCTCCAGGTGAAAAAGTGCGCGAGACGAGTAGAAAAGGAGAACGAGAAAACTAGTCCGGTCGGGTGCGCTGTCACCACGCAGTCTCTGCGCCGGTTCTTCTGGTTTCTAGCCTTCGGTCTCGATCGCGTTTAAGGGTATATACACCTGGTGGCGCGGTCGGATGGCTCCAGCCTCCGCGGGACGCGAAAATGTGGCAAACTTTCGAAAACTGCGCGACGATCGGTCGTTTAGCGTGTACCGGTCAGCGGCTTCGACTTGCCGTTCCCGCTGTTCATTTTTCCTATCCGCGACGACGAAAAAAGAAGAAGAAACGGACAGGTGCGGCGGCGGCGGCGGCGGCGGCGGCGGCGTGGAAAAAACTGGTCGTCGACCGAAGCCAATCTCTTTCCCGGCGTTCGATCGCGCTTCCGCGTAGAAACGTCACCTTTTCCACGCTCGCCGACGCGACGATCGGTTTATCTGGCAGCTGCGCGAAGATTGCGCGCACCTCCACTTCCGCCCGCAGATACAGCGTTCGTTGCTTTTTCTCCGGTTGCTGACCGCCGCGCGAAGGGGTGCGTTTAAACTTTACGACGTTCCCGCCTCGTAACTCACCGGGGGCCAATTATTGCGAGAACAATGGGTTTTTCGCGAGGACGCGGGACGCGCTCGTCTTCCCCTCTCTCGTTTGCACGGCGAGACTCGCGCGCGGAAGAATAGTAATTGACAACCGGTGGCTGTCCGACCAATTTCCTTCGCGTTCAAAAAGGAAAAGTCACCGAGTGCGTGCCGAGACGCGCCACGCGTCGTCCACGATGACTCATGCCGCCTACGCGCCGCGTTTCTCATCGATCGCCGCGACGCTTCGAAACTCTCCTCACCGGTGATCGTCCGAGCTCTCCGGTTTCGTCGTGGCGTTCGGCACGTCCCTCTGCTCCCAATCTCCACGGTTTCGCGTCGCTGGCGAAAAAATCCACCTTTCGATGATTCGTCAATCGATTCGAGGAGCCGGATCGATGAAACAGGGCAAGACTCGTTTAAAAGTATCGCAGAGCACCCGTTGGTGTTCGCGTTAGCCTCGGATCTTTCCCTCCGCGTCGGTTCAAAAATAACCACGGACTGTGACAACTCGGCGACGTCGTCGTCGACACCTTTGCGCCTTTCCCCGATGGAAGTCGAGCGCGACGCTACCGATGAAAACGGATTTGCCGACGAAAGCTCGAGAAGAAGAAGAAGGAGAAGAAGAGAAAGAGGCCGCATAGTGCCTTTTCGCGTTCCGCTAATCGAGGGAAAGCAGATAGCAAGGAAACCTCGTCGAAATGGTAGGAATCGAGCGAGAGGTAGCTGGTGGCGCGTAGCTTCTTCCTCGTTTCCCAGCAAACGATCGGAACGATCCGACGAGTTTTAATTAACGGGCAAGTTTTCAACCGCGTTCGCAGCAGTCGCGCGTTGCGAACAATTTCGAAGGAATTCCGAGTTGCCGCGTCGCTCGCCGCAACTTCCGGCTTCTCTTTACACGGACTCACCGGAAACTCGTCGGCCGCCGCTGGCGAACATGTTTCGCGCGGAAACGGTTGTTCCACCCGTTGTTTTAGTAGCTGCTTTTACACCGGCTATTCGTCGCGATCGGGAAATTTTGTGGAAACGTTGGCGTAACTTAAACAACAGCGACGCTGGCTGGCTTTACCGCCTATCTTTGGAACGACTCGCCGTAAAAATATTCTCAAGGATCCTCGGAGACCTCTCGGCGAACGGGGTGGAAACTCGGTTGACACGGTCCAAGGTTGACACGAACGAATCTCGTTAACCGCAATTCGACGTTATCGAGTCGATCGAACGCCGACCGATTTCGACGCGAACCCCGCCGCCACTGTCCTAGAGATGAGACAGCTGCGAAGGCGAGCAACGACGGGAAGGTCTCGGGGGTGTGGATGGTTGGGACGCGTGCCGGGTCTGGTAGGAGGATGATAAAGAAGGTACAAACGACGACGGAGCAGCGCCGTTTTCCCAGAGAAACGTACGACATTGGCTTTTATGCGCGCAATAATGCGAGAGCACCGGCTGTCAGAGCCGTGTTGCAGGAAACGCCAGCGTTTTCCCGTCCCTTCGGAGGTCGTTATTTTTCTCAATTTCGCGAGGAGAAAAGTGGCTAGAGCGGCAAAGAAGAGGAAGAGGAGGAGGAGGAGGAGGAGGAGAAGGACCTCCTGCGGGCTCGCTTTATCGCCGTGGTCCGACGACGTCGCTTTTATTCTTCCTCGCCCGACGAAAGGATGTCGCGGATGAAATTACGCGTCCCTGAATTATTCCGAGCCGTTTATTTTTCGCGTTCGCTTCGAACGCGCGGATCGACGCGTGGTTTTGAAATTTTAGCCGGAAAAGCTTTTACTCGTATCCCCGTGGTCGACGTCTGGTCTTGATTCTTTCCCGTTCGGTCGTTTCGCGAGAAAGAATTCGTCGTCGTCGTCGTCGTCGTCGATGTAGTCCACCGAGATGCGAAAGTAAGCGGTGGTGTAGTCCGTGTGCAGCTCGTGCACGCGCGTACGTGCAGTGAATGGCATTGAGGGGTCTCTATCTATAGAGGCTAGATTAGAGTGCATTAGCCTCGCCGCGAGCCCGATGGAGATATCTTTCGCTCCGTTTTGCGTACACGCACCGCAACTACCGGCTATATTTGTAACCGGCGCGGCGCGCGAGCCCTCCTGCGTTCTCCGCGCGTTTGCACGCTCCCTCCGCGACTTATCCACCCGGCTGATAACTCCCTCCAATAATATAAATACCTATGCGATGGTACGCGGACCACCTCGTCGTGCCTGTCGCGCGAACCCGCCGCCTCGTTTCGAAGGCAATTGCACAAAATTTCATCCTCCTGTACGTCGGACCGTCGTTGCGTAATCGCCGCTGGATACCTCGGGGTCTTATTAAGTATTAAAACGTATCCGCTGTCGGGTTCTCTTGTTTTCTGGTAAGACGAGTCGAGATTAAGTTCCCTTCTTCGGTAAAAGTTTCCTCGGCTGGCGCAGCTGCGCCCGCCCGACCGTCTTCCAGACCCGTCATGGAATTTACATCTCCGTCAAGGCCCGAGCTCCGAGTTCCTTCAGCCTCCCCCCCCCCCCCCCCCCCACCGTCGACCATTTTCTTGCTCTTCGTCGAAGAGAAGAAAATCCGTCGACTAAATACGCGCGACGCGATTAATAATATATCGGGTCAAAGTGCTGGCTAAGCTTCTTAAGTCGAGAGCGCCAAATCCGACCTTTCGGGGAATAATTTCCGGCCGCCGTTAAACGAATCAACCTCTCGAGGAAATCTTTCGCGCAACGCGGCGATATCGAGCGTGGAAATCCCGAATCTCGTTCGAGATCGTTTATTTACGCGGCTGCCAGAACTCGTTTGCGCGAATTTTTACCTAACGACTCCTGACGCACCGCGGATTTCGTTTTCCGAAAGTTCCTCCGGCTCCCGCAGGAAATAAACGGCCGCCGAAGCGAAAACCGGCCCACCGACGATCCGTCGGTGCGTTGCTGCCTACATTATTAATAATCTTCTATTTGGATTTATCGCCGCTCGTTCCGAGGGTTCGAGCCTCGAGACGTTTCGGGGGAAATGATTTTTCTCCTCCTCCCTGCTCTTCCTCCCACGTCCCGCGCTTCTCGTTCGTATCGTCGGCTTCCACGGACAATTAATTATCTGGAAATTAGGATATTTCCCAAGAAACCGTAGGCAAGATCTCGAATCGCCGGTTTCCGCGGAAAAAGCAGATACGCGAGGGTCGCGCGACTGATTAGCGAGGTCGTCGATTCTACGCTGGCGACAGTCGACCGTTTAAGGGCGCCGTTAATCACGGCACCCGCTAAAGCCTCCTTCGCGATGAGAATCTTATCTTAAACGAGTAATTAGTCCCCCCCCCTCTCTCTCTCTCTCTCGCTTTGAATGGCGTTTCCACGCCTCCCTACATTATCGAGAGGCGGGCACGCGATACTCTCTCTCTCTCTCTCTCTTTCTCCACGCTTCATAGTTTATGTCCAATTTTTCTCGGCTAGGTTCGCGTGGCGTATCGCGTTCCCTCTTCTAATTTCATCTAATTTTCGCCGCTGTTTCGCGAGTACGTTTCGTCCGTTTATTTGTCCGATGGACAAACAGAGACGGCGCGCCGCATAGTAACGTTTCAATTTGTCGCGAATACTTTTCGAAGCGATGCACGCGAGTCGAGAGGGAATAAATTTAACGAGGGGGCCCTTGTCGCGAAGGATGAACCTGCGCGTGCGATATCTCGGCGCAGCGCGGTACCGAATCCCCCGTAACCGAGAGAACGACCTTTCGCTGACGCACCCCGAGCAAGAGGCCATCCTTAACCTCTTCGGCGACGCGTGGCTGATTTATAAGGACAAGAGAAGACCCCGACGAACCCTTCGCGCGCGCGCGCGCCTCTTCCTCCCGTGTATACTCGACGAGTACGCGATCCGCCGCGTTCGAATACTCCGCGATCCCGTAAATCCTGCCGCTTAATCCTGCCGGCGAGAGGGTTTACAGTTTTAGAGTTTTGGGTGTTACGGTTCTCGAAGCGCGTTCAGGTAACGGTGTAACCCTTTGTTCCGAACCGACTCGGCGCTATTAAACGATGCTACGGGATTACGAAAATCATTAGTCACGAGTAATCCCGGAAGTCGGTCTCTTCCGTTCGCTTGGCGGAGTCTCCGCGATATTTACGAGCGTGGCACGCGCGTCGCGACCGAATTTTCGCTGATCGGCACTTCGCGCCGCTAAAAGACACGAGGGACACCCCAGATCCCCCGATGGCGGTGGTGGGTACCCATCGATCAACGCTGTCGAGCCGATCGGACACCGAGGAGTGGCCATTTATCGCGACGCGAGCGAAGCGCGGTGGATGCTCGCGGCGACAAATGATTTTTCATCGTTCGATGAATCGATCGCGATAACTTTTTCCGCGAACGTTCCGCGCTTCGATGGAACGCTGGACAGAGAACGTTCATTTTCACGCCTCGATTAGTTCCACTTTTCATTCCTCTCTCGGCGTTTAACCTTTTTCCATTTTTTAATCTCTTCTACGCTCGGCGAGGCTGGCTGGGGTGTAGTAAAGCTCGCGGAGAGGAGTTTTCGAGGCTTTCATTACGTTTCGTTCCACCTACTCTCCACTGGCGTAACGTTGCTCGCTGGCTCGTACGTTGAATTAATTACGATCCTTCGCGCGGGGCTTCTCTAAAAACGTCCACTGTGTCTTATTCGATGGCTTTTGACGCCGATGTAAGGGGATCGCTTATACCGGCGCCGGTAGTCACACGCGGCGTTATCCGACTCGAATCGGCGAGGGTTCCACGATTCGCGTGCATGAAAAATGCTGCGTTCCTTTATCTGCCGGTAACGGTTCGCCTGCGTGATTCCAGGATATTTGCCGATGCGTAATTAACGCGCGGCCAACCGTCGCCCACTCCGACGCGTCGTGCACGACCGAAATTCAAAACGGTAGATTCCTTTTTCTAATCGCAATTACGAGTAATCTTCTTTGCACGCGGAAATCGAGGGTAAGCCGCTTAGTTGGAGATTACCGAGAAAAATCTCGTAAAGCACCGGAGAACGCCGCTCTGCTCCTCCTCCTCCTCCTCTCTTTTCGTTTTTAGCTCTACTTCCTTCCCTTTGTCCGGGCATCGCGGATTTAGCTCGACGCGCGATAAACTCCTTCGAAGGAGTCGCGTCTCCTTTGCGAAACTTGGACTTTCTTCGTTCCGAAAATTGCTTTCCAAAGTCGGGGTTGAATTTCATCGAGCAGCATAGAATGGATGCGTCTCGCGTTATCGCTCCCTCGATAAAATTTGACCCGCCAACGGCACGAGACGCGCACCGCGTCCTCCTCCTCCCGTATCAGTTGTCAATAATATTAGGGGCCGCAATTTCTGTACGTTTCTCCCTTCTGTCTCTCCGTGTTACGCCCCCCTCGTGTCGCTCGTCTCAGCCCCGTCCATGGTTGCGTCGCCCGCCGTTTCGAACAAAGGGGATGCGAAACGCGAGGATTCTCGACGAGTAGGAAGCAAAGTTGGTCGATCGATCGATTATTTTCACGCGAGAGAGGGATAACGATTGGCGCGTAGAAAAAAGACGTCGAAATCGGCGTCGACGATTATTTTCACGCGCGAAGGACCACGCTGCGCGCCCTACCTCCTCGAGTAGACGCGACAGTGGGTCAGTCGAACCGATATAGAACCCGGCGAAGAGCGGAACGATGCTCTCCCCTCGCTGAGAACGAGGGAAAAAACGACGGAAAGAGCGTGGGAGTGAACGCGACTGGCGAGAGAAGGAGAAGTCGGAGCGGAGCCGAGCGTCTCCAGCCTCCGCTCCTCTTTCTCTGCCCCCCATTTCCGGTCGAGAAGACACGCGGCAGCGATACTCGTCGCTCGCGTATCCTTTGTCGCTCGGTGCTCGTAAATCCGTTCGGCGAAGCGATGTAGACGCTCGCGAAACCTCGGTACACGCGATCATCCACCCGCCCACCCGTCCGCTCGTTCCTTTCTGTATTAACGAGGGGCCCGGAACGCCCGCACCAGTAAATTCTTCCCACCCCCTCGCCTCGACCAACTTTTCGAGTATCTCTCGTTGCGACGACATTTTTTTTTCTCTCTCGATAAACTTTCCTTCCAAGTTTCCGCGACTCCCTTCCAGCTGTATCGTCGGGGCCGTTCGATGGCAGTTGGCGAACTTTTATAGCGCGCGGTCCCCGATGGTGGTGGTTCGGTTAAGGTTTCTCGTCTTCGCTTTAACCTTCGCTTTCGACGATTCGTCGAGAATTTTAACCGTGCAAAACCCGAAAGACGCTCCAATTTCTTTGTTCGTTTCGCCGTGTTCGCGACCCAGGAACGAAAGCGGAAACGAACCGGGTCCGATCGTAACGAATTTTACGCCCGTCCATATAACCGAGCTTTATCGTTCCGGGACCTATGGTCGCTCGACGCTGCCGTTAAGCTCTAAGTAGGAGCGCGTCCTCGCGAGAAGAAGAGTCTCGACGAATCCCTGGATGGTTTCCTCTTCTTTTCGAACCTGCTTCACCCTCGATCCAGGGTGGCGTAAAATGCCAGTTTCGGTATTTTCAATATAACCCTCACCCCCGTCGTCTCTCCCCCTCTTCGAGGGAAGGAAGAATTTTATTCGAAGGTATCGACCGTCGTGAAAAATTCGCCGGTGATTACCGCTATTATTTCTCCTGCGCGCAATTCCAAGTCAGGATTGAGTTCTTACGCGATCCGAAATTCCTCTCGTCCCCGGGAAACGCCACGCCTCGGGAGAGACCAAAGATTCCCGGAGAGAAAGGTTACGGAAGGAATGTCGTATTTATCCGGCACTGTCCCCGTTTTACTACGTTGTAAAGTTTACGCAAAAGCTCGAACGAAGACCGGGTCGTTTACGAGTTCGTCGACCTTTTTCTTACCTGCGGTCTTATATTATTTCGGGCCGCGGAGGAAACACCCCTTCTCCTCTGGCCGATTTTTATATTTATTTGTGCCGTCCGGTATTATCGAATTCCGATAATCCGCGACGCCGGCATCGTAATCCTCCCCCGGACGATATCCCGCGATTTATGCGTCTCCCCCACTCCTTTTCTTTCTACTTTGTTCCCCCCGTTTTTGCTTCGTTCACTTTCCTCCTCCACTCTTAGCCTTTTAGCCGCGACGATAAAATAATCCGCAAGGGCGGCGACCTTCGACCCGCGTTTCCGGAGTCGCCGGCCGCCTCCCGGGGCCGGAAAAAATCGGTTTCCGATGGCCTCTGTTTTTCTCCAACGTCCATCGTTCATTTCATCTTGTCACGAAGAATAATTACCCTCGCGTTGTTGTTGTGGTCGTTGCCTTTCCCCTAGTCGAGAGACATTAATTTAGGTATCTCGTCGTCGAAGGGTGGGGGGGTCTGAGAACTCGTGAAAAGTCGGTTTTCAGAGATCGACTTCGATCGATACGAAGTAAATCGGTTTGTTCGTTTCAGATGGAGGACGAGGGCAATCACGGGAACGACGACACCAGATGCTTCATCCTGTCGACGCTGGCCGCCCTGCAGTGGTCGCGAGTGTCCTGCGTGCTTTGTCGAGCGCCCATGCTCGTCTTCGACAGATATCCGTTGGTGGACGGCACGTTCTTCTTGTCACCGAGACAGCACTCGCCCGCCTGCGCCGAGGTAACTGGAACGTTCGCTCGTGGTTGCGGAGCGATCGCGACGAAAACGTTTCTCGACATCTCGCTTGATGGTTGTTTCAGGTGAAGGTCGAGGGTCGCACGCAATTCTTGTCGGCCGTGTGCATGAGTTGCCTGGAAGGTAGCGGTAGCCAGCCCGTTCGTTGCCGTTGTTGCACGCAGCCGTGGGACGGGTCCAGCTTAGTCCTCGGGACGATGTACAGCTACGATATATTCGCTGCCATGCCCTGTTGCACGGAGCGACTTAAGGTAACCGGGACCTCGTTTTCGATTCGTCGTTTTCCTCTTCCGGTAGAAGGGGAATGCCGGCGTCGCGAAATAGGGTGGGAACAATCCCGATGTCTCTCTGTTACAGTGCAACAGCTGCCAGAAGCCTCTGATCTATCCGCATCAGCGGCTAAACTTCTATTCGGACTACAGCCGCGTGTTCGCGTGTCCGCATTGCCGAGCCGTGGACGCCCACTTCGTGAAACCGCTCTCGGTCTGCTTCACCCGCGAACAGTTTCAGCTTTATAGCCAGTGGCCGTAACCATTAGGGAACTTAGTTACCCGGCGGCGTCTAAGCACCACCGCGACTGACCCGCGTCCCCTCTTCTTCGACCCACTGATCTCCCTGCTCCGAGCGACCTTGCTCTAAATCCACCGGACGAAGACGGAGGAGAAGAAAGGAAACGCGGAAGAATCGGAGGCGCGGAGAAATCGTCTACGCGACAACGATACCGACCACCGGACCCCCGACGTGGTACCTTCCTCTTCCATTCCGCCCTTCTTTTCTCTCTTCTTTCCTCTCCGAAACCGCGTTCCGATTTTGTAGCAGCCACGGTTCACGCGAACCGCACACTTTTATACTTTCGTTTGTACTTTGACATATACGGTAGCGAGTAAGGAACACCGAGCGAGAGAAGCTCTCCAATATCGGAACGGCTGTTACGGATTCCCCCCGTGGCAGCGGGTTTAACCTTTAAGCTTTTTCCTTTTTCTATCGCGAATCGGCACCGCGAGGGACGACGAACCCTGTCTCCACTCCTGGCAACGATTACCGCCGACGGCTAAAAATCAGTATTATCGGTATATATTATTGTAGAAAATGGTCGAATCGATTTTTTAAGTTCGTAGATTAGTCGAATTTAAACGCGAGCGAAATTCTTAGGCAGCAGTATCGCTGGATCGACCAACCGTCGTCTTTTAAATGAAGGAAATTCGCGGAATTAGGTTTAACGGATCGGACGAGAGTTCCAGGTGAAACGCGCGAGTCGTCGTCCCTCGTTCACCGAAGGCTAAGGAGGAACCGGGTAATAAACCGCGAGAGGCCGGAACGAAGAAACGGGAAACGCGTCAGCCTTCTCCGTTGTGTATATTGTGTACAGACGCGTGCGAGGAAGGGACAAATATCTGGAGAAGAGAAGAAACGGAGAAAGAGGTCGGTTCGAGAGGGAAAAGGGGGTCAGAGAAATGAAACTATCGTTTGTTACTTAGATAATCGAGAACGTTGTTTTTTTTTTTACATTTTATTAGTTTATACGTTTACGGCGGCCATGTTGATTTTGTTTAAGGATCTACGACTCGTTCGACGTGGGTTTCGCGTTGATCGACCGGGCGCCCAGCGATCCTCCGCCATCCAGATTTCCTTATCCCCAGCTTTTTCTCTCTCACCCCGCACCCCCGCTTAGCATTTCGATTTCAGAGCGGAGGGTGGTCGAAAGCCGCGGGCGCCCCGAGTATAGCCAGTGTAAATACGTACGTAATTAAATAACGTCGGAGCAGAACGAGGAGAAGAAGGAGAGCGACGCGCGTAAAGGGATGGAAGGGGGGAGGGATTGAAAGAAATTTTGGTTATTTCTGGCGATGCTGGTCGTTGCTGTCCATCGATAGCGGCCGTCCCACAAACAGACCGCCCACCGTTTCCCAAGGTAGCAGCAATTAGTCGATCGTGTACCTTCTTTACGTTACGTCGATTTCAAAGTATACTTAATCCATTTTATATTACGCCGGGAAGAGTATATTTAGGAGATTTCTATTAATGGTGTCCCGTGGAGGTTTTCTAGCAAGGATCCGTGAAGCCCGTCACACGCTGTCCGTCTCGCTGTCGTTATCGAGTCGTATTTATCGCTCGTCGTTGCGCTTCGATCCTCGGTTACGCAGACTTTATCCGTTCGTTCGCTTTTCGTTCGTTCTCGCGCTTTTGCCAGCGAGAGGGAAGATTCTCGAGGCAGCCGCGATGACGGGTTTCATCAAACCGAGCACACGCGCTGCACGACGATAAGGGGTCGCAGGGGTTAATTTTTTAACCGATTAGGTCCGCGTGGAACCCGTTTTCACTTCATTTTGGTAATCGCGTTTTTCTTCGTTACCGCGTCCCACCGAGAGATAGACAGACAGAGATGGGAATCGATCGGAGAGAGGAAGGAGCCGGTTAGATTTTTCTCAGAGTGCCAAATAGAAAAGAAAAAGAGTAAGGTAACGTCCGAGTCTGCGCGTTCTTCTTTCTTAGCTTTTTTTTTTTATCGGTTTTCGAATGGGAGAGGTTTCGTGCTCGGTTTTTCGCTACCCCTGATCCCCGTCGGGACTAATCACGAATAATACCGCGATCGTGCATGCGATCCGTTCCTGGTTAAATCCTTTTCGTCGCGGCATGGAGCGCGCGAGCGCCTACTTTTTGGTACTCCCTACCGTTTTCAATTTTCGCTACGTGATTCGCGTTGTTAAACACTGTACGCGTAAATGCCCCGCGCGCGTACGAGACGCGTACGAATGAATCGCGTACGGGGACGTTTGATCGGCTCATTTTCAGTTCCTATCGCGACTCGATCGAAAAGGAACGAGAGAAAGAAAGGAAAGAACGATCGATCGGCGTCGCGCGATCTCTCGAGATCCGAACGAAGAAACGCGCGAGATAGCCAAGGATTTCGAGAGATAGTCGTCAACGAACGTCGACGAAATGGCCATTTCGACGTTCTCTTTGCATCCCAGTAGGGGAGGGGAGGTTGGTATAATAAAATGGTTTGTAGCACAAGCACGCGTTTAGCCTGCACCGCGGTAGTAGTTACTAAGGCTGAACCTTTTTCTTTATTTTCTCTTCGTTTTCCCGATTAATCTTTCGTCGATGCTCGTCGACGTCCGTATTCGATGAGAACGGGTCGCGGACTCGGATTAATTTGCCCCCAGTTGATGAATCTACCTCGATCCACGCGACCCCGGGAGGAGAGAAACGAGCTTTTATTTCGGAAGCGAGAATGGCACCGGCTGCGATCCTCCCCCGCAACCCGTTCACTCGACGCCGGCGACGTCGATCGAAACGCGTACGCGGTAGTAACTGGGGTGGTATTACGGATTCGGAGACGGGACACGTCGCTAGACGAAGAGAGAGGTTATGAGTGGTTGAACTATGAATAGAGTTTAGCATCGTATAGTCATTATGGATGGTGGCGAGGGAGAGGTAGGTAGAGGTGGTGAGAGGTTTTTTCAAATAATCGGAGAAGGACGGTTTTCAGATTCCAGTTGAAGGGAACTTCCTTGATTTCGTCCGTCGGCCGGTCCGCTGGTCGACGCCCAAAGAGATATCTTTGAATTTCGTTGAACATTTTAGAGACTCGGCTCTAACTCGGTTATCGCTCGAACCTCGCCGCCGTCGATCCCCTTTTTCCTTTCCGATCGCCGATCGGAACAGTCGTCGATCCTCGATCGAGGAAAAGATGGGAAGGCGGCGAGAAGAAAATGAGAAGAAAAAAATGAAATTTTATCCTGCAATTTATATATCGGTTGTTCTTCGAGACGTTCTTTTTCGCGCGGACATTCACGCGGTTTCAAATAATTTAACATGAAGATGAACTATATATATATATATATATAAATATATATTATATATAAAAATAAATATGAAATATTATATACGAATCTACGTTTAAGGATCGGTTTTTTGTCTCTTAGTGTGTAAGGCTCTCTTTACAGCTGTGCTAGACAACTATAGGTGTATATACATATATATATATACATATATGTTTATATGTATATATGTATATATATATGTATACACACACACACACACACACACGTAACGACATTAATTAATGTATAGAGGAATGAAAATGCGGTACGCGCGGTCTGTGTGCCCGTACGCGACTCCCTTAGGAATAAAGAACGCGCGTCTTGTATCCATTTAACGATTAAATTACGTACAGTACGTTTTAGCGTACGATATGTATGGGAACGAATAGTGGACGCGTTGACCGATCGATCCGGTGGAGATTTATCGGATACGCGCAGCGATCCTTTCCATCTTTCTTCATCGTTTTCCTTGAAATTTTCTACCTAGTAGAGAATACCTTCGGACGGTACGACAGCAAAAGAGCATCAAGCACGAGAGACAATAATTCGAACGAGTCCATTTCTAGAATTAAAAGCGACAAAGTGGAACCGAAGAGAAGCACTCGGGAAGCTGCGAGTATCCGAGCGATACGAAATCGCCACGCGATCCGTCGTTACGGTCGTTTCTGTTTCTTCGACTAGCTAGCACGTATACGTACGCACGAGACGCATCGACGACGCATCTAGACGGGTGTATAGTACGCGCACAGGTCGATGTTCTTTCGGTTGACAGTTTAGTTGTTTCCGCGCAAACCACTTTTCACTTTCGCGCATCGCACAGGCATCGTAGATCTCTTAACGATTTTTCTTTCCTTATCCTGTTCGTCGCGGTAATCTGCGGGCACGTCCTCTACGGAAACTGTGCGCTTAACATCGTATCGAGATTTCGTACGATGCGTCCGGAGATGCTCGCGTTCTTCTTCTTTTCCAGTCCGGTTATTTTCAGCCGCGGAGACGTGTACAGACCGAAGGGAACGAATGGCAGCGGAACGAACGAAATCGAAACTACGGAAACGAGGCACCGGAATGACGGCGGAGTGTGCGCGTGAGAAGAGAGGGTTGAACGTTGGAAAAAAGGAAAAATGTGGGGCAAGGAAAGGAAAAAGGAAATTTTAAACAGAAAAAAAGCAAAAAAAAAGAAAAAAGAAAAGAAAGGAAGAAAAAGGAAAAAAAATGGAAAAAAGCAAAAAAAAAAGAAAAGAGAGAAAGCGTTTGTCCATCGACGAACGCGACTTTATCGAGAAAGAGGTACAAAGTGAGAACGAAGGAGATAAGAGAATTGTTGTAAAGAGTGGATGGAAAGAAGAGAGACCGTGGAACCGGAAGGGCGTCGTTCGAATCGGAAACGCGTAGGGGTGGTAATCGGTACGTAGACGTGGATCATCCCCCCGTGGAAGAAACTCCTTTCGGTTTCGCGTGCGTCGAGTCCCGATTAAGTTTGACAGATTATAAATCTCATTCCCTCCCGTTTTGCAAACGCATGATTCCGAGGCCACTGCTGTTTTTTCCACGCCCGCATGGCACCAGGAGGCATACGGCGAAGAGAGAGAACAGATACGAATGAAGATTGATTATCCCACGGATGCGTGTTATTTGAAAATGTACATTTGCCCAGAAATATGGTGTTATTATAATACTGAAACGTGTTACGAACGACGATGAAATTTTATCGATTACGCGCTACTGGAGAGCGATTTTGTTTTTTCTCGCGGACGGCGTTTACGTTGACCCTGTTTCGCGCCTTGCCTCTCGACACGCGTCGTTCGACTCTATCTAAAATATGTAAAATTTAGTATCGAGCAAGTACACGCGAAGCGACTCGAGTCGAACGAGGAGGAGAAGAACTCTGGAACGAATTTTTCGGCGTGCTTTTAGAGAAAGATTTTTATATCGAGCGTCGTGCCGGAGGCAAGGACCACGATCGCCGACCACGCAAATAGTACACACACCGGCTGTCTTTCACACTCTAACAAGGGTACCGGGCTCCCAGTTAATCGAGCAGGATCTACGATTTTTCAGCGCGAACAACGGGGTATGATTTCGGGTGCGAAAGAATATATACGCATAAAAGAAAAGAAAAAAATATATATATATATATATGTATATGTATATCGGTGCCAAATCGCGTTGAACGAATTGCTGTTGGACTATTGCCGTTTGAAAATTTTTACGAAAAATCTTCTCGAAACCGTAGTCGAAATTTGCTCAACTCTGAAACGAAACAAAATTCTTCTTCGGTCCCCGTCGAACGGTGTATGTAAAGGTAATTTTTCATAAAGTTCGTCGTTTCCCTCCGCAATAGAACCTGGAGAAGACCCCGAGGGAAAATTCGCGAATCTTGGGAGCCCGGCCCGTAATCGAGTCGATTGGGGATAGGTTGGCTAAGGTACAAATGTACATAGGAACGTAATGTTGTTATTTATCCTGTAACGCCTGTTCCCGTTTGCTACCTCTTGTGTTTCGAACGAAAGAACATTAAAAAAAAAAACGAAGAGAACGAAACTTAATATCGTCTATATGCTGCCAAAAAAAAATTTATGAACAAATTTTATCGAAACTATTAAACTCTCCCTTTCTCTCTTTCTCTCTGTCTCTCTGGCACGGAGAGAGCAGCTGACGACAAAGGGGCATCGACGATCGCTAAAAGGACGAGAGAACGCGAACGAGTAGAAAGGAAAGGGTGGTGCCGAGACGAGAATGAATGAATGAACGAATGAATGATATTTATTTAGCTTTCTCAGCTATTTTTTTATACATAGAGTATCGTACAAACCAATCAATTGGGATATAATATGTTCTTTTAACGTGCGCTTAAGCGTTCTGAATTCATTGCATCGCTCGAGTTCTAAATTTTATTGCAACACCTTGCAACCACTACCATCGAGGTTAAAACAGTTGAAATCAGTACTAAAGCAGTCGTCGGCCAATCGAACGCTTCATGATCGAGAGGTTGGGAGCTAAGGATGCAACCCCACAAAGAGGGCTTCCACGTAAGGGCTTTCTACTATCCCCAAACTCTTTGCCAGAGGGCAAGCCTCCAAGGAAGCCTTCCTAGTCAAAGGACATAACGGTTCATAGGTGCTGAGAGTATTATGTACTCTCACCACCCCATTGCATGGCGGGTGAGGAAGACAGCCCTGATTACAGAGCTTATTCAATCTTTTTTACTTAATTGTTCGCTTGTCAATGTGCCATTTTGATTCTGAGAAGGAGAGAGAGAGAGAGAGAGAGAGAGAGGATCGACGAGTTAATCGACGCGTAGCTGCGCACGTGGACAATTGGTTCACGGCTCTTTGCGTTTCCACCTTCGTACGGTTCGAGTCGTTGTTGAACCCTCGTTTCGATTTATTCCCTTTTTCTCACCCCGTTCCCATCTACGTTCGTTTTATCTTCCCTCCGCGAGGTGGGAATGGCTCGGTTTTTACGACCCGTGATCCAATCGATCGACGCGCCGCAGTAGAGAGAGCAAGAGAGAAAGAGAGAAGACGAGAAAGAGAGCGTACGCAGTGAAAAAAGGAGAAAAAAAGGAATAAAAAAAAGAATATAAAAACACAAACACACACACACATATGCGCGTGCGAGCGCGGTACACACACACACATATATATATATCTATCTATCTATCCATCTATATAAAGTCTCGTATACGGCTTCTATTATTCGTCGCGCACGATGGTACAATTTTCGTTTCATCTTCGTTCGATTCTCTTTACGCGATGTATCTTCGTCCGGATATATCGTACAGTCGACGATTCGTGCAAATATACCTTCCTCTTCGAGTGTCCGTTGAACGTTCGAGAGCGTGTTTAAAAAGAGAGATAATCCCGAGGTTTCTCTCGTTTTGAAGATTCGTTGTTTCTCAATCGATTCTCGAAGAGCGGAGACGAATAACGCAATCGATAAGAAGGAAGAAGGGTGATGAGATTTAGAGGAAAAGAGACGGTATCGAAACCCGTTTGCAGGCAATTTTCTCGAGGGTTAAACCGATGTGTTTGAATGGCGTGTGGATGTGCTATAATCACCTACACCGCTCCCCTCCCCTTTCGCACATTTAATCGCGTTTTATACTCTGTACGTGTGTATAATGCGGCATAAATGATACGTAGTCGCGTGTGTATCGCTACCCAATTCCCTTGTCGGTGGGGGGAATAGAATTTTCGCCTTCTGCCGTGTTTTAGGTGTTTAGGAATAGCGATAATAGTAAGTAGCGGTAGTACCGGTGTAGTGCAGTAGTCCTCTCGTGGCAGAGATCCTACGATTATCGTAGAGTAGCGTAGAATGGTAGAAACCTTCTATTTCGCGGCGTTTATAGCGGAACGTTCGCCATTTTTTCCATAATCGTAGCTTTAGGATCGCAATAAATAACAAGAGTGTAAATAGGCGAAGGAAACATCGACGACTTGTCTCGGAGAGCCGAGAATCATCCTATAATCGAGGCGAGCGGAGGCGGAACTTTTAGCGAGATTTGCACAAGCGTCAGGACAGGACTTTGCGTATAAGACTGGGACGCGCACATTTCGCGTTCGATCGTACGATGGAAGAGGGAGAAGGAAGAAACGAGCGCGGAAGTATCATCGATCACTTTCGAATCGACACCAATTCAGCGATAGGTATTTTCGTTTCCCCGTCGGATCCAAAGATCGAGCTCGTTTCGCCAGACACTCGGCGTTTTACTTAAATTTCTAACAAGTTACGAAAGGAAACAGCCGAAGACGGTGTTTCGCGTGAAAACTATAAGCAATCTCCTCTTTTTTTATATCGGTGAGAAGCAAAAGATAAATTCTTATACCTTACGTGTCGTATTAGGATAGACTTTTTTATACGTGTTTCGAAAGGAACAAGAAGAATGAGAAAAATCGTTTGATTCGATTGAATATTTCGTAACAATTCGGAGAGTAGAGCGTAAAAATCGGGGCATTTTTATTCGGCTGTGTTTATTAAGTGGGGGGGAAGAAGAGAGGAAAAAAGTGAAAAGGAAAAAAAAAAAAAAGAAAACCGAAAAAATAAATTCGCGTAGTATTCGGATAAGGCTTTTGAAATTTAGATGAATAATTTTTGTACCCTATTTTTTTAAGCGATCGCCGAGGCGATCAGGAAACGAGATCGGGCAAAAAGGGTCGTACGTTCTTTGAAACACGCTAGAATTTAGCTCGTGTTAAGGTTTAGTTTAAGCGCGTGGACAGCGTCGCGTAAATATGTAATCGCGTAGAAACTCTCGAAGATCGAAATCTCGTCAAGGACTGAGGGAAAGAGGAAAATAAGATAAAATAAGCGAGAAGGATATGCGAAGGAACATCACGGAGACGGAAGAGAACCATTCGCGAAGCTCGCGTTTCTTTCTAGGTGTAATAGTTTTTCTAACGCGTCTTTAGCTTAGCTACTAACTAATTCGTTAATCAATGTCGATCGTAAAAGTGTGTACGAGAGCCGAATGGAGGAGGAGACCGATCGGAGGGCACATGGAAGGAGAGCGGAGAACAACGAATTCAAAGCCAGGAGAGAAGAGAAACAGGCGGGAGAAGGGAATGACGGAGTGAAAATGTTTAAAATGAAAAAAAAAAAAAAAACGAGTAATAAAGAATCATAGTGAGACACAAGCATTTTTGTGCATTGCGAAAGCAACAAAATAATCAATGCTGGTAGTGCGGACCAAACGGGACAACTGACAGAGGCTGCTTCGAAGCGAAGGAAACAGAGAGGATGGGTTGACAGTGAGGAGATAAAGAAGGACGCGGAGGACGAACATCCGTCGAGGTATGAAAATTGAGGGAATTGACTCGAAGAAGAAGGATCGAAATGCAGAGATGCGTCGAGGACTCGTAAAATTGCCGCTCCATCGGAAATCAACGTCTAGAGAAGACTCGTTCGTAGTGTTTAAACAAACATTTTTCACGGAGCGTGTAGTTCTTCCGAATGATTGTTACGGAAACGTTGCGACGTTTCTTTGCTGTTTTTTTTTTCTTTCTTTCTCACCCTCTTGTTCGAATTGTTCGAAGGACGTGAAATCATCCGGAAGAAGAGACGCTTCGGCGTTCCATGATTGGCTACGTGGTATTCGAAAGCGATACACCATTCTTAACGTTTAAGCTCGCCGTCTCGTTGACGGGGATATATCTGTATTAATTGTACGCGAAAAACTGTAGGGAAAACGGATTCGTGCGTCGTACGAGAGTTTCGTCCAGACGATTCGGGAACATTTTTCTCGCCTCGATCCTTTCGTTCCAATTTCGTTGCAACACGCGCGATATTTTCAGTTTCGAGCGATAAAAAAGCACAGCGGGAATTTGAAAGAAGAAAAAAGAAAGAACTGGACAACGATCGTTGCGACGTTTCGATCGATGTCCCTTTTGTACTAACCACGCATTCGGTATATGATGCGATATTATATGCACGCGTTAATCGCATTACGATGTGTAACCGTAATCCATGTTTCGACGATAGAGATCGAACCGACACATAGCTGGTAGGTTATCGGTTGCTTGCAGCGATGCGTTCGCGTCGCGATAATTGGGCTTGGTGATGATTTAACGATCTCGAGTGAGTGGCGAGTGAGTGTGAGAAACGGGCCGCCAAACGATACGATTAGGTCAGCAGCATCGCGCGCTATAGCTTTTCTTTCCGTTCCATCGCGTTGCACGCACCTCTTTCGTTCGTCGACGCGGAAGGAAAAAATAAGAGAGGGAGCGAAGAAGGGAAACGCGGCGTTCCGTCCGTCCGTCCGGTTTTCTTCGATCGCGAGAACGGTGACGATCGAGAGGAAAGCAGGGGGAGAGGAGTCGATCCTTCTCTCGACACTATTTAGTTTAATTGGCAGACGTCTCGAGTGGTGTGCAAATGGAGAAAAAGGAAGGAAAAAAAAATGAGAGGAGGCTGTTTAGCGAGTAGAGACGAGGCGTCTGGCTGTGTTTTCTCTTTCATCGTCGTAACCGGAGGGATGAAAGCGGTGAAAAGAGGCCGCGAGGATATTTGCCCGTTTACACGCGACGGGGCAGCGAATAAAAGGAAAAGATGCCGGACCGATCGTAAGGTTCGATCGTCGAACGTCGTCTCGCTCTCTTTCGACGAATGGTCCTTCTTGGTGGTCGTCGATCGCCACGGGAACAGGAGGACTTCCGCTGTAGTTGCCGTTCGAGGGACGAGAGTTGGCAGAGAGACGAACGAATGAGGACACGGGAATGGCTCTCTCATATAAGAGTACAAATTTTTCTAACGAAAATAATTATAATTCGAGCGACGAATGAAGCGTTGGCGCGCGCGCTGACGGAAGCGACAACGGAAAGACGCGAGGCGCGCAAAAGTAAAGTAAACGGATTCGCTTGTTCGTATACAAAAGGAGAGAAACGAGAGAATCGTGTGCAACTGTACGAATGAGAGAATGATACCCGTGTGGTCGAGTGTAATCGTATGAAAGGGGTGAAACGATTGAAAGAACGAGTAAGGTGGATAAGAAGAAGGAGGTAATATAATATATGGTTAAGTGGCAGAGTCGAAACGTTTAACGATGTTTTTCCCTGGTGGTAGGAGTTCTCTATTACGATCTAACGATACGAAAAATTAGCAAGTGATCTATCATAGTACATACGCGCATATAATTATTATTATTATTATTATTATTATTATTATTACTACTATTATTACTATTATTATTATATATCGTACGTACCGCATACTTATCTAAAGTTGTCAGGGCTCGCTTGAACGTGTTACGCGTAAAACGAGTTACGATACGTATAATATATACAGGCATATAGCTATTATTCTATCTACTTAACGAACAGCACTCGAGACGCGGCTTCGTTCGATTCGTCTCGATTTAACAGGAATTCTCTCAGGTATATCGCGTCCCAGGGAACGTTCGTTATACGTCCGCCGGAGAAACTTTTCGAACATCGATCGAATTTTGTCGAACGAGTGACGGACAAAAGTTAAGCGCCGTGATCTTTCCGCTCTCGAGACTATCATCGAACCTTCTACGTTTCCCATGGTTGACATAACTCGGCCCTGACGGCGTACAAAGCGGAAAAAGAATTCCGAGGCAACAGGGGGAGATAGATGGCTGGTGTCTCAAGTAAGATTGCTACGGTCCATAACGTCACCGCTACGCGAGAGGAATCCAACGGTCGTGTCGTGTGTATATTAAAAGAAAAAAAAAAATTCTTAGCTAGAATTCGATGTGTACACTTGCATGCAACCCCCGCTCTCCGTTAGGATAGATATATAGAAATACGCTCTTCTATTTATTCCGATTTATTCTTACCGGCATCTGTAAATAGGTGAGAAATTACACGCGCATAATATCTACTCGACGACGAACTTGAACGATACACGTATACCCATATACCTATATAGTACGAGTAATTAATTGACAAACAAGCACACACGTACCATGTACACGCATTTACAGACCAGTCGCAAGTGTCGACAAGATTATTTCTCTCTTCGCACCGATACAGTGTAGCAGAAACGTAACTAATCCCGCGCGACTTGCTCGGTCGTATTTTCTAAGAAAAAGAGGGGGGAAAAAAAAAACATGAAAAAAAGGACTACTCCGTGGATCTGTTCCTCGGCTAAATTCCGACTTCGTCGAGGAAGAAGAGCGGTAACCATCGCGACTCGGTCGCAAGCTTCCGATACGTAAAATTCTTTTCGAAATTCTGCTTCGTCGGAGCAGCAAGATGGTCGACGAGGTAGCAATCGTGTACTCTTGCTGCGCTCCGATCCGACGAATTCGCGATTCTTGGCCGGAAAGCATGAAAAGCGACGAGGTCGCTTCGACTAGGGTTCAGTGGACGAAGCCTCTCCGAACCCCTCCGCAAGCGGAAGGAGATGCTCGAGGGACAGCTTCCGATGGTCCACCAACAGAACTGCCGACCAATAAGACTCGAGAAACATAATTGTTCTAGCCTTCGCGATTTTTCAGACGACCTTTTTCGATGCCTTTCGCGCATCTCCGACTCATCAGACTGATATTTCGTAGACGATCTAAATAATCATCCCGCGAGGGGGAGGTCGCGCGGATCAAGAGATCGCGCGAAAAGCCAATTCGGGGAAAACACGGTGCTCGACAGGCGGTGTGCGATTAATTCGAGAGGAGAGAAACGCGACGAACTGCGGCGAACGACGTTAGCCCAACGACTCCATATCCGAACGTTCAAGAATTGCGCGATAGTTCGAATATCCGTACAGCAGTTTACTCGAGCGTTGAGCGAACGATCGACGCCGCGCCTAAAAAGACTACGTATACACGCGTATACGAAATATATTTTTGATAAAAATCTATTCAAAAGTGCTCTAAAAAAAAAAAGAAAAAAAATGGGGAAAAAACAGCAAAAGGGAAGGAAACATTTGGAACGCGAAAGGAAAAATTCGAGGAGACAGAGGGATAGCGATGGTGCGTGTAGCAGTAGAGAGAGAGAGTAGCGACGATAGTTGTAGAAGTAGTAGCAGCGGTAGTTGTAGCGTAAATAGTAGCGGTAGTTGAAATAGAATTACTTAGTATTAAGACTCATCGTCTGCCGAGCACGATCCATTCAAAATTCGATACTTGCTCTTGATCAGCGATCTCTGCCCAAGCACCAGTTCGATATATTCTGTCTAAAAGATCGACTGAGCTTTCGATAAGGGAATTCAGCCATTTTTTTATCACACGTGGTATCTATAGGACGCAACACTTGGACAGCAGAGAGAAAATTTTGAAACGGTGTTCGACTGCTACCGGAATTGATCTCTTCGAGAGTTCAACAACTTGCAATGCTAAAGGAATTTCTACTTCGGATCCTATATTCAGGTATTTTCTAAGTAAAGGCTTAAGATAGATAGAGACATCTTCCACGGGTAAAGTGGAATTTGCAACGAATCCTATTTAGCTACTTTCGACGAACATTACATTTACTCGTGTAACAGTCCCGTTTTAACAACCGCTCCGCCCCTGTGTTTTCACCCTGCTTAGTGGTATTACCGAACGATCCAATCGTTCGGCATCGTAATTCGAGCTCTAATAATTAACAAACGGAAAACTTCCATCGATAATTATCACGGAACTATAGCGGACACCCGAGGCGTGTCGTAAAAGCGTGTCATTACGAATTTCACGACGAAGAAGAAAAATAATAAAGAAGATACGGGAAAAGTTGAGAAAGATGAAGCAAGTATAAAAAGGTACATGTTAGAGAGAAATAACTATTATCTCGCGGTACACTGCGAAAACGTATACACGCATAACCGAGACCGGTTAGCGGTTACGACCGTTTCCGTCAGCCGAGACAACCCTATTAATTATCATTCTATCGTTAGAGTATAAGAGTTGATATTTAAGAATTCGTATTGTAATAATTGTATGCGAACTATATTTGTTTGGTTGGCTTGAGGGCGAGAGTCTAACTCGAGTGTTATTAGATACTACGCTGTACCTTTAGCTGGCGGGCAATCGGCAACCGGTTACTGGAGTTTTCCAATTTTTCGTACTCTCTTTCTTCAAACAGGCAGAGAGAGAGAGAGAGACGCATAGTTCCAATGGTTTCCAATGATTTCCGATCTCGCAACGTTTCTGACTTGTACACACACACACACACGCGTATACCCAATACATATATACCTATACGTGCACGTATACATATTCGGATCGGCGAAGGGTGATATTAAAATTTTTACCATTTTTCCTCGACCTCTTTCGAAACATCCTTCGACTATGCTTGCATATTTATCGAACAGGAATTGTTGCGAGATCGATCGTTGCAATAAAGACGGTAAGATCTTCATCGCGCGATAAAGTAGAGCGTAAAGAAAATACGGTATAAAAAGATCGATTAGGGTAACCAGCGGAACGAGCGTGAAATATATCGACGATAGGAATCGAATCGTTGCCGAGAAACGTACAAAGGGGATGAACGTATTCTCGACGCGGTGAAAGGGTGCCACCGTTCGAGAGGAACTGCTTCATCGGAATCGCGTTCTCGACGCTGGGCGTTGAAATCGTTCTCGGTGAATTCGCTCGCGATTAATAGAGAGAGAGAGAGGAAGGAAAGGAAAAACGTCGTGAAAGTCGAGTGTGGCCGGAATTGTAACGAACGATCGAGACTACGTTCTCCCCTCCTCCCCTGCATAAGGGACGGCAGGAGGTTGATCCACGCGAGGTTGAAGAAAATTGTACGTCGAGGGGATCGAACGAACCGGTGTGCCCACCAGCGACTTCGAGAGGGAAGATTAGGCGCGTAAAGGAGCGGAAAGTAACGAAGGATGATTTACGGTTGAAAAAGATATATTATCGTATAAGCAGTGTCGATCGAGAGCTAGTGCTTAACACACGTTCGGGTCGTTTCTTCGATGCGGAATAAACAACCGTGAGAAAATCACTTGATATATATATATATATGTATAACGAAACATTGACAGAGAAAAACGGAAAAAAGGAAAAAAAAGAGGAAAAAAAAAAGAGAAAAAAGCAGCAAAAAAGAGAAAAACGTGAGAAACGTAAGCGTATCGGGAACGTACAAAATAAAATGTAAGGGGAGAGGCCTATCGGGTGTGTCGAATGCATAAGGGTTGTGACGGGGCAAATGGGGGGAGGAGAAAGGTTCTCGAAGAAACGACTCGCCTTTAGTCTTTTAATATTTTACTCGAGGACGATGCCGACGGTCGGACTGGCCGTTGACCCGAATTTTCAGGGACACACAGAGGGTCAAGGTCGTCGAAGTGGATGGAAAATCCGTTTTCTTAACTCCGTCGTTATCGTCGCGCCAAGTACGAGTTCGCGTTAATTAATCGATGCTCTTGGACAGAGCGGAGGACACGGTCAATATGGTCCTGGTAGTTCTTTTCGAGCTTACGCGCCCTCCCTCTCGCGTTCCTACCCCAACTTTACTTCATCGACCATTGAAACATTTCCCCCTTACCCTTTCCCGTTCCCCTGCCCGTTTACCTATCGGCATCCGTGACGTTTACGTCGCGTACGTATCTCTATATTCGATTTCCGGTCGATGAATTACGGGGTAGCGGTGAGAATCGACGAAAGGGACGGCGATCGAGTACGCTTTTTAAAACGAGTAACGCTCGTCGTAAGCATCGAAGCGAAACGCCGCATCGCGGCTTAAGCTGCGCGCGTGCGCGCGCCAGACTAGGTTTAAACATAAATTAATAAACGCAAAAAATGTCGCAAAGATCGAGTACGAGAGAGTGCGAAAGAGATGCGTGCGAGAATGAAAGCGAAACGTGTACGAGCGACGAGATTCTGGGATTACGTGAACGGGATGAGCGCGAAAAGAGAGAGAGAGAGAGAGAGAGAGAGTGAGAGAAAGGACGAAAATTTCCGCGCATAACGGCAATTCGTTGCAGAGAGAAGGGAGCGTAACAAAGATACGCGCCGGTGACGAGACGCGACGGTTCGTAATTATTAATTAGAATTCGGGTGAGAACGGACAAACGAAACAAGAGAGAAAAGCGACGATGGAAAATAAGAGATACAATTAGCGTGTGAGGATCGAGCTTTATACCGCTTTTATATGTTTAGTAATGAGAAATACCTTACATTAAAGAGTAAATGAACAAAAAAAAAAAAAACTTTAATAATAGTAACGATAACGATTATGGTAATACTGAAGAATTACAGCAGGAAAAAAACCTACGCAAACCTACTATGTAATTGACTATTCTCTATATGCGAAATACATATACATAATATATATATATAAATAAATATAGATATATAAATATATATATATATATTATTATAATGATTATATATATTATTATGATTATTACGCTACGAGAATACGAGTATGGATGATTTTAAGGAAAGTATACATATTATATTATAATAAACATTTTTTAATACCACTATCATAAAGATACTGGTGAAATGAAGTGAAATGAAGAAGGAAAAAAAAGCAAAAAAAAAGACAAAAAAAGTAATTGAAATCTCTTGCGTCCTGATTATTTCTCATCGTCCTCCTCCCCTACCTTGATTTACGACATTCCTATCATCCGACGTGTCTATTTCTTCCCCTCTAGAACGTAAACGACATTTTCTAACCGCTTGCCGGCTAACGGCGCTCTAGAAGGGGATGAAAAGGTGCCGCGCGACTCCCTACGCGACACCGAGTTAAAAACCGCGAGGTTCGCTGTCTATAATTGGCCGCCGGTTAATTACACGCCACGTCGCGCGTCATATAAACGTAAATCCATCCGTCACTCGGCTGCTGTCAGCCGCGGGGGTTGATAATAATTAAGCGGTCCGGAATGACGTCGCACAGACTGGCTAGGAGAGTCCGGAAGGTGGAGTGTTTTGGCTTGGCAGGTGGAGAGACGCGAACGAAGATAGAGGGACGGACATGGAAACGGGGGAAATTGGATTATCAGAGATTATGCATTTATCTCGAGGCGTCTGGTTCTCAAAGGAAATTGCAAGGGGCGTATCGATCGAATTTTCAAAGTCGAGCAACGAAAAGTCGTTCGAAGGGTGCGCGATGAATGTAAGGCGAAACGAATTGCTCCTCGTTCGGGAAAGGAAATAAAATGTTCTCGATCACCCTGGACGTCGTCCGTCAGGCCCATAAACGACGCGCTTGTATATCACTGAAACGGCGGGACCGCTAATTGCCGGACGGTACTTACAGCTTCTGGGCGCGATCAATTTTTTGATCCATCGTCCGTTAAGGGGCGCGTAGCGTGGTGTCTTCGTTTACGCTCGTAAAACGTTTGTCGATCGATGGACGAATGGCCCGAGGAGCGACTAGATCGCGGCTCGATTAAGGGTTAATAGAGAAATTTCATTTCTCGGGCCATCGCTCGCGAGTCGTAACCGTTATCGACGCGCACCGTCGCGGCGTCTGCTCAGCGGGAGGAAATACACCGGGGAAAAAGGATAGAACGGCGGTGCTCGCCGATGGAAGAGGGGACAGGTACGTATATAAAAGTATCCAACGCTTGGCGGAGAGGGGCAGGGGATTATAAATTGGCTACTTTGCGTCGCGGTTATTGGGGAGCCAAATTGCGAACGACCATCCATCCATCCATTTGCCGGATCTCTCCCGTGTCTCGACTGCGTCTCGTCGATCGGTCTCGTACCTTTTTTCTTCCCGTTTGTCTCACCGTTGTCCCTCGGATTCTACAAAGTTCAGCACTTTTAGGATTTATCGACGAGGGTCTTTTTTTTTTTTTTTTAATAGGACCAAAGGTTCACGCGTTTCGCGTTGACGATCGCGTGATGGGAACGCTCTTTGGGTTATCGGTCGCAGGTGACAAACGATTTCGCTCGATTTCCCGTCCTTCTTGAATATTTATGATCGGTCGAGGTCAGAGTCTACTTGGACCGTAGCCACTCGGCCGACTGTCCCCTAAATTCACCCGAATGGGGTGTCTCCGATGTATTTGGGTTACCACGCCGCGTTCTTCTACATCGACGATGGCCACCTCTCCGTAATTTTCCAAAATTCAATTCGCTACCATTCGCGATTATTCTGGTTCGCGCAACGACTCCCTGCCGTTTCCGTCCTCCGATATTAGGACATCTCTTCCTCGCGGAAAAATCGATCGACCACGCTCTGTCGTCTCCTCTGGGATATTTTACCGCGCCTTCGCATTTCCGAGCAACGATGCGCGTCTCTAGTCGCGGATGATGATCGACGTCCCGAGGAGGGTGGATTCTCCTTGCCGGCACCGCAGGGTCCATTGACAAATTTGCCAGCGGGCAAAAAGCCTACTTGGTATGCATCCCTTACACGGTCCATCGGCCGTGCACCACCGAACGTCAAGTTTCCCTCTTCCCCTTCGCCGTGCTTTGCCGATCCGTTCCCGACAGCTCGCAGAATTTTTTTTTTTTTTTACCGAATCTCCCATTGCCTCCGATTCGCTGCGATTTTCCTCGAAACTCGGCCAGTCGACTCGGCTCGTCATCGATCAGTTTTCCGCGACGGAGCACTCCCGTCAACGAATCCGACTTTCACGGGAAGTGCACTCTCGTTAATCCGGCGAGCGAACTAAAAGGGATTAAACTAGAGCGAGACGAGGGGTCGGAAAATTTAAGATGGTCGTCACGCTGGCCTCGAAACTCGTTACCCTAGCTACCTTGTCCGCGTCGTTTACGCGCGATTCCGACCCTTGTCTCGGGGATTGCTAATTGGTTATCGATCCTGGCACGGCTCTACTCCTCGTCGGCTACAATTCCAGGCTTGTCTCGTCTCTTTTCGAATTCGTTCGGAACGCCGCCCTCTTATTATTCGACGTCTTCGGAAACGAGGGCAGTCGGATCGATCCGGGGGACGTCGTTGCCGTTCCCGTTCCCGTAATTAGAAATGGAACCTCTCGTTTCCGCGTCGCGTTGCGCCGGAAACCGTTTCACGAGCGAAACAGAACAGTGGACGGATACGAGAAATAGAATTTCCTACGGCGATCGATTCCTCTTCGACTTTAATTCCGCTCGCGCGGTTCCCTTCGTTCTCGCGCACCCTCCCTCCGTCCTCGGTCCCGTTCTCTCGTTAGCCGCTTGTATCGAGTTTACGCTCGACATTTTCCATCGAACACTCGAACGATCCCCCATCTAAAGAGGGAAGCGGCGGTGGCTCCCACTCGAGAACTCGGACAATGCCTGGTTCGATTTTGCCTCGGAGCCCTCTCTCGAGCAAAGGGAAAGGGAATCGCGAAGACGATGCGCGGTCCGAACGTTTCGCGTTATTTTCCTATCGCGAGCTAAACAGCGGAGACAAGAACGGAGAACGGTTCCATGGACGCGCGATGAAGTGCGAAGTTTCGACAACGAAAGGGAGAGTTTCCCGTTGAAAGTGGCTTTAGACCGGTGAGAGATGGGGAGCGCGAGAGCTTGGAGAGTAGAGGTCGAAATTAGATTTGGCAACGGGGTGGCGCGGGCCAGCCCCAACGCACGGGGAAACATCTTCAAAGCGTTTCCAATTTCATCGTTTCGCGAGAGCTCGCCTCTCACCTTGAATAACCTTCGCGCTCTCGCATCGCTTTTAACACCGCGCTTAACGGAACAACCTTCCGATTCGGTTCCATTCGATTCCCTCTTCCGCGGTTCGGAACGTGTAAAACGCCACTTGGAATCCCTTTAGTCCTCGCGTCCTTTTCCCCCGTTTTTTCCTCCCCTATCCGCACGCCTCGCCAGGATACCTAACTCGCTCGTCACAGCGGGATTACATAGACGGACCGACCGATAATTTTCGTAATCGTTGAAGAATACGGTCGCTTTCGAGAGAACGACTCACCCTTCGAAATTTCCCAAACGCGTTTCACTCCCTCTTCCGGTGCCGATTTTTACGATACGCCCCGTCTCGTTTCGCACGGAAACATGTAAATACTCGCGGCGAACATCGCGTATACACGATTTCGTTTGACGACGCGTCGTTTCGCGACGCGCCGCGTCCTCTCCTCGCATGGCCATGGTCCCTCGCAGGGGACGCGCAAAGATACGAACGAGATACGAGTTTCATGGCGAGCAGTTTTACGAGAGGTCTTTAGAGATGTTTCGCTCGCCCTCTCCTTTCGTTTTTCCGACTTGCTTGCTGTGTTTCCCTCGAAACACAGCGCGTTGCGCCTTATATCATTTATATATCGCGATTACAGGGTCTCTTTTATTTTTCTCTTCGATAGCTGCTCGAATGCGAGAAATGATCTCCTCGGGGCGGAGGTAATCGCGAAAATGATCTGGTACGCGAGGGGCGACGCAGATCGTCCCATTTTTATTGCCCGTTCGGACGCTTGAAGTTCACCGAACGAGCCGGCCCATTCCAGCCCATTAAAGTTTTCCGTAACACCCGTAATTTAGCGTTACGCGAATTGAAAAGTTTCTTTACGCCCCGTGCGTGATTCGAAGCGTCTTGAGCCCGTCACGTTGGCCCTCGCCTTCCGGCGAGGATGGGCCACAAATTTTTATGTCGGCTCCCTTACACGCGATGACATTACGCTCGCGCGACTGCTCGATTGTTTTCGATCGTTGAAACGATGGACGTCCCTATTCGCTCGTAAAGTCGCTCGTCGTTTCAAAAAGTTTACCGTGAAGAGAGAGAGAGAGAGAAGAAAATGCTCTTCTCGGCGTGTAGTACGAGCGTGCTTCGGGGTTGGAGGATGAATAATGCAGAGTAAAATATGTAACATCGCCCGAGGGCGAGCTCTAGAATGTCTACCGGTTGAAATATGCGTGGCGATCGGGGCGACCGGTCAAAGGGATGAAGCTCGATCGGCGAGTCACACAGTATCCGTTGTTTCCGGACCACGGTTCGCCTGGCCGCCTTCTTGTATAAAATACAACCCGGAGGATTCGATCGCATTAGATTCAAAGGATACTTTATGACCGTGGCGCGATCGTTTCTCGTTTTATAAAAGTTGCATGAGAGCACGAGGGAATTTCGAATTCCGCGATTATGCAACCAACGACCGTTCTAAGGGTGACGGTTACCGTCTCTCGAGAACCGACAAAGATTCGCCCGCGGCGCGAGTTCATTTTTAAATCGGTTATCATTCCGGAACCATCGGCTCGAAGTTTCGCGGCAATCGCTCCTCGGTAGATGATTGAAATCTCTTCCGATTATCGCGACACTTTGTCAGGAAAAGTAGGAAAATAACGATCCGAGCCCCACGCGGGAAACTCGTCTGGACAGCGTTGAGTCGAGAGGCAACAGTCCAGTTTTCGAGGGTCCGCGATCGATTATTATTCATGTTCGTTCGCGTTGATTAATGATCGATGCTTCCGCCGAAATAGTCGAGACCGATTCGAAGAGAGAGAGAGAGAGAGAGAGGGTGAGGAGGAGGAGACTCGGCCTCCGAACGGAAGTCCCGAGAGCTGTCGCGTTCAGACAGCCTCGTGCCACGAAGACATTGAATTAATCGTCATTAGGCGTCCCGCGTCGACTGACTGCGGTGTCAGCCGTACAACGGAGCCGCTGTCACCCTCTTATCATTAATAACGTTTTACTCCCGCGAGGGCTGGCTGGCTGGCTGGCTGGCTGGCCTGGAAAACGTACCTTCGACTCCATCGACTTTTGAAGACCCTTAATCCGTCGTCGTTTGATTTTCATTTGCTCTTTCCGTGGAATCTTAAACGAGGGTGAGGAGCCGAGGGTTGAACCGAGTCAAGGTCGTGATTGGCTTCGATCTCGACGTTTCGCGCTGGTAAAAGTTGCTGGCCCCCCCAAAGTCTACGATGGAAATGGGAGGTCGATCGTTCTCCTCTTTGTCTTCCGTGCGATTCGGGTCCATTGTTTCCTCTGATTCATCTCTCTATATTCCTGCTTGTTTTCTGGCCGCGTTCCCAGCGGTGGCGTTAACAACGGCGTCGGAACTTCCCTCTCGAAATTTCGGGTGAAAAATTTTCATCCACCGTCGTTCCGACAAATAATTACGAACTATCTCGCCGATGGAGGCACGCGGAGACGTCGTTACGCGCATAACTCCGCCGATTATTAATATCGCGTAATTATTATTACAATCGTTGGCTTTTAGAGCGGGGTGAGCCCTCTCATCGGGATCCGAGTATTTAATGAAGCAACCCTTACGTGGGTCGTTCCCAGGGGGAGAAAGCCGTTCCTCTCGTTATTACCGAGTAGACCGGCTAGCGTCACTGTTTATATAATTATGCGTGTTTCGTTCCGCCCGCCGAGACACACGGGCCTCTGGTCGTCGCGGAATCGAAGCAAAACATCGAGATCCGCGCGAAAGAGATCTCCTATTAGAGCAGCGATAAAGGGTACCACCGGCTGTTCGCCTATCTCCGCGTACATCTCTCCCTTAACGACGCGAAGTCTGGTGAAACCGTGATACGGCCGCAATATTAATAGGGTGTACCCACCTCTAGGCCAGCCCCGGACACCGCCCGCCCTTCCAAAGACAAATCCCGAGCTAATGTTGTTAGCCAGGTCCTGCGGGAGTCGTGGCGCGCACTCGGACAAACAGACAATGCGTCGAGTGGATTCGTAAAGCCCGGATAAACACTCCGATATCTCCAAGATCGAACGTTGGACCCTTTACCGAGTTTCCTGTATTTTACCGCGGATCGCTCGAGCGTAACGCCGATCGATTAACTCCGTCCAGATGCCGGGTTAGGGTGCCGTTGATGGACAACGGGGGAAAGGATTAAGATTCGAGGGGCTAACAACACCGAACGCTCGCCTACTTGCTTTTCGAGCGGCGAGCTATTAATAATAAATTCTGGCTGTGTTTCGGGCTCGGTTCGGAGTTCCAGCCGAAATACTCCACCGCGGGAGGGTCGATTAAATGCCATTAACGTTGTCGGATTTCGAGCAACCCCGCGTCGATGGTAATCGGATTTCCCTGGTACGCACGTAGACCGCTGCGATGACCACGCGGTCGCGAAACGTTAACGTTTACGCGGTTTCGAAGCGAAAGGAGAAACCTCGAGCGATCGTCGAACGTCGTCGATTCTTCGCTCAACTCCGTTCGAACGAACGGATTCGTAAACGCGTTTCGAGGCACGCAACGTAGACCGCATCGATCAAACGTATCGGTTCTCGGTGGAGAACGCAGACATTTCCCAGGTGTTCCCGTCTACGCCAACTCGGCTCTGGTGCCAGCCAATTTCTGTGTTCTCGAGATATGCAATTCGTATTACGGACCGCCATAAGGGGGATGTGCCGTCGCTGGGGATACAAGTTTCGGATTCCCGTTAACGGTAGTTTTACGATCCGAACTTGCAGGGATCCGGTCCGACTTCTATGAATATTAACCGTTCGACCCGAACGATTACTTCGCCCCCTTGCGCGCAATTATAGGGAACCTCTGCCCGGGACACCGTATCGATTCTCGTTCGCCTCGAGAGTCACCGTTTCTTACGAAACTCCGACGATCACGGAATCACCGAGTCTCGCGGACGCGCGCGGTCCGCCACGGAATTACGCTCGCGAGCCAGTCTCTCAGGCTGGACGGACAGGCGTTTAGATCGGAAGACAAGCTCTAGGGAGGACCACGGTTAATGAGAAACTCTCGTCCTCGTGGAACGTGACGAGAATGCCGGTGAATTCGTGTGCCGTTCGGAGGGTGTAAAATCGGAGATGGCTGTAGGTCGATGTAGATATTTCTCGAGATATCCGCGCCATCCGTTACAGTCTTCGAAGTTTCGCGAGACCAGTGATTCACCAGTCGCAAGTTTTATCGTTCGCGGCTTAATTTACGAGACGTTTTCCTCGGATCGGATGCACGCGCGTCATCCGACGATTTATAGCGGCCGTATCGCATCCGAACTTCCGAGGCGGACTTCCGAGCGTGGCTGTTGCGCGTCCCGCGATCGACTCGATCCTCGATTGTCTTGGAACGAGTCTCATTTATCTCTTCGCGTCGCGAAATTAATCAGACGGCTCTCCGCGACAGATCGACGAATATGGATCGCTTTGAACTTCTTCCGCCGCGCGTCTCGTAGTCGTCGTTCTCGAGCCACCGATGCGACGAGATGGCAAAAAAGCAGCAGCAGCAGCGGAAAATGGAAATTTTCGACGGTGGCGTCGCGCGGAATTTTCCTGCTTTATTACTTCGTCCGTCGCCACCGCTGCCCCCAGCGTCGACGGACTCGGCGTCGACGAGCGTAAAAGAAAAAAAAGAAACGAAAGGATGCACGCTTCCGTGGATCGTGAATCGTGGATCGTGGCTCGCAGGAAGAGAGCGACGCGCTTCTCTTTTTTTCGTTCCACCAGCGACGTACACTTATACCTCGGTCCCGCGGACGCGGACGTCGCGTTTTCTGGTTCCGACGATTGTACGCCCCGACAATGGACCGACGACTCGCGGCGAAGTTTCGATTCTGTCCCCGTCTGTTCCTTTTCACCCCCGCTGTGCCAGGCCAGCTACTATTCTCCCTCTCTCCGCGTCTACCATTGACAGCGGAAAGTTTCACGTCGCTGGTGAAACTTTCGCATTGTCTCCGATCCCCTTGTTTCGCGTAGCTTGGCCAGCCACGGGCTGCTGCCCGGTTATCGTTCGAATTACCCGACGCTGCGCCATCCAAAGGGACGAAACCAGATTTTTTCCCCTGTTTCAGGAATCGTTTCCGACGACCATTGTCTGGTCGGCTCGGGTGTGTTCCACGCGAGTCGACGCCGCGGCGCGACGGCTCGCCGAGACACCGGCAGGACTCGATTCACCGAGAAACGAATGAATTACGCGGACGAGGAGCTTCTAAAGGAGCCGACCGTGGCTCGAGTGCCGCGCCGCGACAGAGGCTGCGTCAAAAGGAAAATGGGACGCTTTAATTGCGTCTTTCGATTCTCCCTTCCCGCATTGTTTCGAACCTCCATAATCGCGTTGTCTCGTTCAAACGGTCCGTCGAGTGGCTTTCCAGCGAAATTTTAATCAAAGCCGATGAAAGTGTCTCTATTTACGAAACTATCCAGCCTCGGTGGTTTCAACTTCGTTGAAAAGGTCTGCAAACCGAGACGATTTCTCGTCTTCTATTAAATGAATAAATGAATGAATAAATAAATAAATAAATGAATGAAATGTACCCCTCTCTCTCTCTCTCTCTCTCTCTCTCTCTCTCTCCCCTTCTGGCTTCTGGTAAAGCCAGCGTGGGTAAAGCAACCCTTGCCCCTACGCGAATGGACAATGAATCCCTCCGGTCGTTATCAAGCGAACGCGTATCCGTACTTCAACGATGGCTAAATCTAATCCGGGGCTCGTGCCAAAGGGGTTAGCTCCGCCCGTAAAGGGTTAGGACCGGGTTAGAACTATCGCTGGGGGAGTACCTTTCGATCGGCAAAGGGCATCTTTTCTCGCCGATGACGTATCGAGTCGAGGTCGTTCGTCGAGGAAGAAACAGCGAGTTAGGTTAGGTTAGGTTCAATCTCCTCGGTCGATTCTGGTTAACGCTCCTCCCCGGATCGTCTGTACCAATTAACACCGACCGCGTTCACGAGCGCACGAGGCACCTAACGGGCAGCGCGCGCTGCCAATAAACCCATCCTCGCATAAAATACGAACCGATGTCGTTAATCTCAATACCGAGAGGCTGAGGCGGGTAATTAACGCGGCCACCAAAGCCGAAGGCGGTACACTCGTAACCGAAAGTACGCAAACCTCGAAGGAAATTTTCAAGACACCACCGCTTGGTATCGTACAATTGATTTAGAGCCGGCGGTGTTCGGGATCGGGACGGTGGCTACGATAAATCAGCGTGAAAAGCAATTTGAATCGGTACAGAGCCCGATCATCGTAACCCCGCCGACACTCGGCCCAATACCCCGAGTTGGTATAACTTTTCATTTGCCAGCCGTTCGCTAACGAACTCCACGCGATGTAATCCCATTGCCCACCATACATACCCACCTACTCACCGCGAATTAAGAATTAAGACTCCCACTGCGAAATTGCCCGTCATTCGTCTCTTCGATCGAATCGTCAAACTTCTAATTTCGTGATCTCAGTATTTCGGGATATTGCGTTTACCGGAGGGTCAGAGAACGGTGATGGTCGGCATGGATGCGGTCCGGACGTTAATGGCACGTGCTACGGCCAGTCTGCATTGCGGCTACACCTGCACTCCGTTGCGATTCCACGACGTGCTCTCGACATCGTATCTGACCGCATCGTCGCCGCCGTCGTCGTCGTCGTCGTCGTCGAACACCTTCTGCCGGATGCAGCTGGCTAATCGAGGCGAGAAAATAACAATTCCAACTATCGTTTCTTTCCTCGCAGCAGTCCCCGAGACAGGCAGGAATAATTAACGATTAACCTTTTTCAGGGTTCGACATTAATTCGCGCGCGCCACGCTCGCTTCTTCGCAGCTACGCCGCCACCGGATGAAGTTCCGCGTGTCCGTCACACTCTGATTCTCCGAAAGTGTTTCAGCCGCGAAACCGAAAAGGAAGCAGCGGGGCTGGCGAAAAAGAAAAGAGAGGAGAAAGAGACGAGGAGACGGCAGGAAGCACGCCGCGTTATTGCACGCGGTCGACGCGGCGCGGTTGCGTGCATAATCGCGGGGCCCGAAAAACCGCGCGCGACCCACCGACGGTTCGTTCACCCCTCGAACCAAATTTCTCCTCTTTGTTGCTCCTCTTCTACCTGCGAGTCATTTTTTGACGCACCTGCAACGACGCTTTCACCGTGCCCCGAATCGTTTCGCGTCTTCCCCTGGAGCTCTGTACCGCCCGCCTAATGGCACCAGAAGTCGTCTCGGCCCTTCTGTTCCGGATTCCCTCGGGACCGCGTCCACCGGACACCGATCGAGTGTTCTCGATTTTGCTGGATAATCGATGCAACAGCGTCGAAAATTGCACTGTCCGAAAAAGGCATTGTCCGCCTTGCGTAGCTCCGCTACGGCTTTTCGCATCTGATCGCGATTAAGCGAGCGTCGACTCGTTCTCGCGGCAAGTACGTCGTTGACCAACTTCGACGAAACTGTCGATAATTCACGATCAGTTTCCATTAGCGCGCGATGGAGTTTGTAATGTTCGCAAACTATCAGAGAGAGAGAGAGAGAGAGAGAGAGCGAGAGAAGCACACGGTCTCTCCGGCAGCGAGGAATCGTGTTCTTGGAGCAGCGACTGTATCGGGAGCCGACAAAAAGGTCGCGGTCGTGCTCGAAGGTGGTTGTTTTGTCTGTGGGAGGCTGACTGCGCCGTCTGGTTCTACTGCTCGCGCTGCTATCCTCGGGATCGAGGTCACGGGCTCTCAGTTACGTAACACGAACAGCAGGAGTAAGCTCGTCGAGGCTGGCGAGCCGATTCGATGACGCACAGGCAGGATTGAATCCTGTGCTCGCCAGTTTCTTCTTCTTCTTCTTCTCAGTGTGCGAACTACACAGCCTGGCGCCAATTTGGCGAACGTAAAATCCTCGAATCGAAAGACCCGTCGGATTCGCTGCGAGAAAAGATGTTCTTTCCTCCGGAGTACGAGCTGGTAATAAAGACTCTGGAATTGTTCGAGTATCGTAATCGAGGCGTACGTTTCGGTTGCGTCCCGATCGATTTCGCGCGGCACGTTTCGAGTAAAAGCGGAGAGAGAAAATGGCGTGTCGACGGCAGCCATCAGCGGGCCGAATGGATCCCCCTTTGGGCGCAACCCAATTTCACTGCGGAGGAAAACGCTTCGATTGCCACACGCTGTCAGCCGTCACGAGCACTTCCATCGAAGGAGAAAGGTACGGGGAAAGCTCGTCGAACGACGACAGATTCATAGAGAGAATTCAACTTTCGCGAAACATCCTCTCGATACCATTTCGTGCACGTTCTTTCGTACGCGTACCGATCGATAGGGGAAAAAGTGTTTCTCTCCCTTGAAAATTCTATGGAACGTCCACTGCAGAGGCGGAGAACGGAAACGTCCCTCTCCGGAACGTATCCCGGAATCAAACGAAAGAACGAAACGCACCGCTCGTTATTTCGGTTCCCCAAGTAAAACGGTGTTTGCACGGGAAACGGAAAAGGTTCCGTTCTAGCTATTTCCATCCGTCGTCCACTTGGCGGAGCGTAACAACCGGCCGAGGCAGCCATCCAACCAACCAGCCAGCCAGCCAGCCAGCCAACCAACCATCCAGCCAGACGATGGACTGGGAACCGTCTGGTAGACCTTGAACGGCCCTTTAACTGGTTGCACTCCAGTCAAGGCTACCTTCTTCCTCTTTCCACGCCGCTGTTGCAACCCGCGGTGCAAGGGTCGCGAGTTCGCCGCTTCGTCAAGGTCGAAGCTAGCCGTTGCGAGCTTTCATCAAATTTTCTACCACTACTACTCGGTACGCGGGTCCGGCCCGTGGTGGCATTCCTTATCATCGCATCCCATAAACATTATCCTCGGTTCCATCGAGAATGATTGCTCGATCCGGCTGCGAGAAGTCGCGAGGAGGTAGCATGGTCTGGGAGATGGGCGCGAGACGGGGAGACGCGGCTCGGAGATGTAGCGTCGGGAAAAGGAGGACGGAGAATGGACGTTACCTCGCTTAAAACTTTAGCGAATTCCTCCGTCCCCGTACGGTTATCAACAATAAGCGCGCGTGTCCGTCGAACACGCGGCAGACGTACGGGGGGGGCATCCAATATGCAAAGTTCCCGGTCGGTGAGCTCGCGTTTCAGGTACCATCGGCGTAACTCGGAGGGCATATCGTTGCTCGCGACGGGGTTTCGAGAGGGCGCGTGAGAGAGTGTACGGAACTGATACCAGCCACCATTACCCATCCCCGTGTTCGACGAACAACCCCGCGTACAAACCCGTCTGTATAACCCCGTGCATGGCCAACGAACCGATCCGTTCCTTGTCCGATGCTAATTAACCGCTCGACCCGATCCAACCAATTCGTGGCCTCTCCAATCTTGGAAAATATAAAAACGGGAATCAGAAATCAACGAATTAAAAGGAGGGGGCAATTGCGACAGCCACTCTTTCTGAAGTGGGTTAAAATCGTAGTTTCCCAATAATACCGATAACCGATCTAAAATCAAATAAACGAAGCGATCAGCTGATTAGTTACGACTACCCGTTGATCGTCTCGTTCGTTATCTCGAAACCCTCTCCGATCGGTTGACGCACGTAAGATGTTCTCATCGGAGACGATTGCGATCTGAAATCTTGGAACTCGGTCGAACTCGAAGCACGCGGCGGAAAATCCCCGACGAATGGCGAAACGCTTTGTATCGTTGTCCGTAGTTCCCGTTACCGGTAGGGACTAAATTTCAAACGCCGAACGGTTCTATCGTTGCTACTCGTTTCCGGAGCGAGCGAGCGAACGAACGGGTTTACGGAATCTGAAATAAAAACTACGAATACCGTCGGCAGTGTCTCACTGGCAATTAACGAATATCAGAACAATATCTGATAGACGATATCGCGCGGAGATAAATGCCTACGTTGTCGCGATAACGAGATTCTTTCGACCGGTCAGTTTGTCGAAAGAAAGTCAGTCGGTCGTCAAAATTGGAAGAGGAAGCCAAGAGGGTGAAGAGTGCAGCATTGGTAGGAAAATGTGGGTAATTCCTTTCGCTTTGACGCTGGCTTCCATCGCGCCGAGTTTCGTTCTAGGTGAGTCTATCGCACGGTGCGCGTCGTTTCTAGATTCTAAGCTTCTTTTCGAACGTTTCGAAGAAGAACGACGTTACGGTACGTTTCAGGTGATACCGGGACCACCTTGATTCCGTATCGGTACGTGGACTGGACGGATTACGGGTTGACCGGGCGCATCGTTAACGGGACGAAGGCGCAAACGGGGCAGTTTCCTTATCAGGTAGAAAGTCGTTCGTCGACGAGGTACTTGGGTAGTTCGAGTAGTCGGTTGCAACATTGTCGCGTCCGTCGACCGATCGATGACGTATACGAGGGCGGAAAAGTCACGTAACGAATGTGTTTCTTCGAAACGTCCCGCAGGTATCCTTGAGGCGAAGTTACAACGGCAGACACTTTTGCGGAGGCTCTCTGATAGGCAAAAAAGTTGTGCTAACGGCGGCCCATTGTTTAGTCAAGTGAGCGATTTCTCTCGTTTCGTTTCTCTATACCTGTCCTGGCGTAGGATCTGGTTTTCTCTTGAACGATAAACATCGACGACTGTTTGTTTTCGCAGAGACGGTGCCACGTTGCAACCATGGACGATCGTGGTAGTCGCCGGAGAGCTCCGACTCAGCCAGACGACGGCGAACGGTCAAAGGCAGGGTGTGGACACCATTCACGTTCATTCCGAATACAACGAGTCCACTTTGCGGAACGACATAGCTGTTCTTATCGTACCATCTTTTTTTATTTACGCTCGACCAACTCGATCGAACCGCGCGTACATTCTTCTTCAGAATTCGTGTGTTACAGCTGAAAGGAGAGTTCGAAACGAACCAGGACGTTGACAACGTTCCCCTGATTGCTGGTTCGCCCATACCGGATACGATCTGCCAGGTAGCGGGGTGGGGTTATCCAGCGGAAGTAAGTATATTTCTTTCGTAAGTAGGTTAATTTCTTTCATTTCGTGCAAATTTGTTTGCTCACGAGATCGTCTTCTATTTAAGGAAGCACCCGATGTAACCGATAGTCTCATGTACGTGGACTTGCCGCTGTTGGCCAACGACAGATGCAAGACACTTTTGGCCAACATAACAGATTTCCCGCCGGGGATGCTGTGCGCTGGATACGAAGAGGGCCAAAAGGACGCGTGCCAAGTAACGACGAGCGCGAAGTCGACGCGAGCATTCGATCTCGAACGATCTCAAACTCGAATCTTTTCGTAGGGCGACTCTGGAGGCGGAATGATATGCAACGGCGTGCTGACCGGTGTCGTTTCTGGCGGAAACGGTTGCGCTCGACCAGGTTATCCCGGTGTATACTCGGACGTCGACTACTACCGCGGATGGATCGAGGAACGGATAAAGCTCGAAACGGCGTACAAACAAAGCGGCGTGCAAATTACCACGGTTACGCTTCTACCCTCGGTTCTTCTTTCCGTTCTCTTCCACGTCTGATGCAAGGATATCGCTAGTTTTCGCAGTCCCACCTAGTTATACGATGTTTAATGGCCCTGGCTTTATTGAATTAACGAGCGAAATTAAAGAACTTTTCGATTGCCGATTGTCTATTTCTTAAAGCGTTAACCGTTAAACGGAGAAAGGAAAATTTCTTTCGTCCTTCTAACTACTTGGTAGCGGTATCAAGCTTCGGACCGGACGATAACGAGCGATAGCGAAAACGTATATCGTATCAGCGGTACTGCCACTAGCGTCCGTTTCTACCGAGGTTTACGCTCCACCTTTCCCCCTCTTTCTCTCCGTTGGAGGATAAACACGTGGCAATGACGTACGAATCGAGTCGATTCCTAGATAGAGCGGTAGATATCGTCGAGAATAATCGTAAAGAGGCGCGCGAGAAGAGAACTATACAAGGATGGTACACGGCTTCGAGAACTGGTCGTTTCCCCTGATAAACATAACTTCCGATTCACGGTGGTATCCTTCCTTCGCACCGGTTTCATCCCCTTACTTCGAGCTTACCGACGAATTTTTCATGATCTACCCTACCATGAATTTTCACCATCCCCGATGCGGTGCGGTCCATTCGCGACCGTGTTTAATTCCGGGATCGAATAAGAATTCATTAGAGACGGCGAGCCACCCCTGCTGCCACCATCCCAGAAACATCGCGGAGATTTTAAATAAATTAAAAAGTTTTGTTTTCTTTTTTTCTTTTTTTTTTTTTTTTGTTTCGACGCCGCAAACTTTCGGCACTCCGTATTCGGACGGTGGTTTCGAGGAAATCTCCCTCATCCCCCGTCTAATTACTCGAGTAGGGGCGGCAAACTGCAACTTTCGGAGAATCTATTCGCCGACCAATTTCATCGTCTCGGAGAGTTCGAACTCGGCCGCCATACCGGGAATTAACAAGGAGTTTTGGTACTTCGAATAGACCGAGGAGAAGCTTCGAGCCGATAAGGGGTGCAAGCGATATTTTCCTGGTCGAATATCGGTATCGATATTTCGTAATGCGAGTAGAATAATTTTGCGAAATCGTGCGAGATGAAACTCGGTCGCTAATAGGGACCGTTTATCGAAAGTATCGGTTGCGCGCGGCATCGAGGTGGCGTTTAAATTGCGGCAAATCGCGAACCGAGAGGAAAACCGAGAGGCAGCCGCCGCCGCCGCCGCTCCATCGCGTCATGGAAATTTCGGGCCGTGCAATTATTTCGATCGATCGTTGGGCGAGGGCAATCTCTGTGCTCGTTCGCGGTGCTCCTTTGGAACCGAGGGGAGATCAAAGCGGCCGTTTTCCCTCTAATTACGGAAAATTTCGTCGTCAGAGGTATTTAGTCAGACGGTAGACGTTTCCCCCGCGATACGGAGGCACGCGAGGGAGGAACATCGAAGGTGACGTTCGAGGAAATCTCTTACGATTCCTTACCGTTGGGCCTCGAAAAAAAAAAGAAAATCAATCTCGTAGCGAAGATAAAGTTGGAAAATGCTCGTCGTCTCTGGTTCTCTCCCGCGGAGGCGACCTCGCCAAGCCAGCCATCGTTCACCAGACCGTATGAAAAAAAGATGCACGAAGATTCCACCCCAATCTCGTCGATCCATCGTTTCAAATTCACCCCGACAACAGAGGCTGCCTTAAAAAGCCCCTTTCCCGTATTCGACCCTCGCTTCCGTCGGATCACGCCTCGGGACTACCTGCGCCGCGCGAATCTCCCGAGAACTCGCGTTCCAAAACGTTGTCGTTTCCTCCGGCCGCTGGAACGCTGGAAACCATCCAAAAGTTCAACACCCGGCTAACAGAGGCTGCTAAGCTACGCGTTTATGATAACGAGCTGCTGGTTTCGCGTTTCGCGTCGCGTCGCGTCGCGTTGGCTTAAAACACAGCCCCGAGGCACGGCCTAGGCTTGTCCGGTAATAGCTCGCGATTCACCCCTTTATGGGATTAACAGGGATAAAGTTTGGAGTCGCGCCAGAGTAAGTAATTACCTCGTAAGTAAGTAGCTCGAATACGTAATTTTTTAGTCCGACCGGTTTCGTCTCGCAAGAATCTCGTACCGATTCGTTATAGAGGAGGAGGAGGAGGAGGAGGAGGAGGAGGAACGAGAGAAAGGGGTTGGCCAATTAACCGTCCACGTCGAGCAAGACGCGGCCCTTAAAGGTAAATGCAAATAACTGACTCGAGAATTTCCGAAACGTCGCTTCGAAATGAAGACGGAGGCGAACGAAATGAAGAAGGAGGAAGATGAAGTTCGAAGAGGTCGAGGTACGGTGAGTCGGGTTTACATTTAATTAATTAGACGGCCGGCGAACGTGGCTGAAAGGAAAAACGAGAAAGCAGGAGGAGCTGACAGTGAAACGCGTTTAAACGCGGTCCTTTCATCTGGCCGGGAGCGAGCGAAGCTGACCGCTCGCTCGCGCGATCAAAGTTGCCAATTTTTCTGACCCGCGATGGACGTGCCATCACGGACGAGGTATGGGACGCTCGATCGGATCCGGCGAATCAGGTTCGACGGACACGCCGTCCGTTTTAGCGTTTCGAACTGTTATTAAAACGGTAAAACGGCGATCGCGAGTTTCACGGAAACCAGAAGCAACGGGGTGGTTATATCTCGGCTCGTTTAATGGTTCCATCGCGAGAAGCCCCGCGCGAATTTCCCGTTAATTTCTCCGTGCCGTTTATCGCTCGAGCTAACGCTTCCTTGTGAAATTCGCATTACGTTTTCTACGTTTTCTTCCGGTTGTTCGTACGGTTCTGCGGCTATGGAAACCGATCAGATCGCGGTCCGTCGTTATTTTCCCCGTGTCGTGTCTCGCCGGTCCCTAATGGATCCAGTACGGCGAAGGGTCAGTCACGGCCGTGACCGAAACGTTCCGTCTTCCGGACGGTCTTTGTCCTCTCGGATGCGACTCGTCGTCTCTGCGACGCGACCGACCAGACGGTGCACCGTGAGATAACAATTTCGCGGATACCACCGAAGGTAAGTCGCTCGGAATCGTTCCTTTCTTCCGTCTCCGGTAGAATCGGTTATTTCGGTGGACAGCGTACCACCGTTCGGGTCAGTCTACGTTTACCTAGCCTACGTTTCGTTCCCGATCGAGTCCCGCGTAGGGGTGAGTGCACGCGAAATCGATGGAAGCACGTGATCGATAAGGATTTCTACGACGCGTCGTAGTCGGGAACGTTTGCTCCCGCGATGCCGTCGGATCTTCGTTGTCCCCTTTCGGCCGGTGTGTCTCGGGGATGCAATTACTTAAACCAGAGAGAACGCCACCCTTTTCCCTGTCCGATGAAAAACGCCCGCTCCCTGACGGTTGCGCCGCTTAAATCCCGTCCATTTGTCAGCTCGCCCTTGGCCAAACGGACCGTCTTTTTTTGCTTCTGCATCCCCGATAACGGCGGCGGGGGCGGGGGGAGGAGGAGGAGGAGGAGGTTGCCGACCCTCGACCTGCCGACACCCCCGCGCCCACCTTCGGCATCGCGGAGATTTTACTCTCTCTCTCTCTCTCGTCCTGGCGCCAGGGTAAGACCGTGGTTCGACGTCCGATGCCCAGAGATATTCCTCCGCGAACGAAGCGGCCATATCGAAGGGCCGAACGAAGATGTCGCGGGGACTGCACGAATTCATCGATCTACGACGACCCTCGACGAAAGAGGGAGGCAAATTGGGTTATCCTGCGTTTCGAACGACGCACGCATCTGTCAACCACGTTGTCAGCCGGACCACTCGCGTAGTCGTCGGTCAAAGGTAACCCCCTCGAGTCAATTATCGTAATACGTTCGCGGGTTTACCTTCGTTTACCCTCGAGACGGAACCATGGAATTTGCAAGCCGATCGTCGGTGACATCGAAGAAATTGTCCAACTTTCCGAGCGAGTTTTAATCGTTGTCCGTTGCGTAAACTCGGCCCGGCATCGGTTTAAAGTTTTTCAATCGAGACCAACGGAGGAGCAACTTTTCTTTCTCCTCCCTGCTAATCCTTTCCTCGAAACTTTTCAGAGTCGAGTTCTATCCGTCGACCGACATCTCTCGAGCCAACTGTCTTCCGTTGAACGATCTTCCTTTCGAAACTTCCTCCTCCTCGTTAGCCGCTTTCTTTGGTGCTCGTTTTCTCGTAACTCGAACAATCGCGACGCGAGTCGGTTCTGGCAACGGACGCGACGATGGATCTTCCATGGATCTTTCGCGATCGCGCGATTCGATTATCGAGCACCGGTAGAACTCGGCAATCGGCGTAGCCCGAACCAGGCATGGCGCTGGGGCTTTTAAATTTCCGGCTTTACGGTGCAGAGAGGCGGAAAAATATTTGGAGTACAACCGCGGCCGGGCGGGGGGTCGCGAGGCGAAATTACGCGGCGGTTCGCTCGAAATGAATTTACGATGGCTCTTAGCGCGCAATTTCTGCTCGAAACTTTCATTGTTTCCCGGCCGATTTGTGGCCGTTGATTCGTCCGACGCTCTCTTCTCGCGCCCCATCGAAATTAATGGTCGATTTTTTTTGTTTTTTTTTTTGCTTCCTTCCGTCCGCTACACTTCGAACGGCACCGAGCAACGGGCTGCGTGCTTTTAGGCGCGCGACAAACGCAATTTGTCAGCGAGACCGATCGTTCCGCTATTTTTGACGGTCGATTGGACGCGTTCGGTTTTCTCTCGATGGTCATGCGTGCTCCGCAGATGTTTATCTAAACTACCCGACCCGAACCCTGACCGACTTCCCGATAATTAGCGGCAATACGGCCCATTCCGGTTTATCTCGCGCGATTATAGCATTTTTCCGCCGCTCGGACTCCCCCTCGTTGGCTCTCTCCTTTCTCGTGGCAGTTCACGCCGGTCCGTACCTCGCGGCTATTCTATCGCGATAATTGCTCGATTTATCGCCGGCCGTCGTAAATTTCGCCGTGGAAAATTGCTGGTCGCGAACGCCTGTGATTATCCTCGCTTCCGGTCTCGTCGTCCGCCATGGGAATGCACGGTCCAACGATCGATTTAACCTGCCCTCCGGGAAACCGATTCGGCTATCTTTCCACGTACCCTTTTTATCGATGGGAAGATCGCGTTTCCATGAGATTTGAACGGTTCGAGCGAATTTTTCGCAACTGTCGACGGACTCGGAGAACGATTCGGACAAGATATTAACGATTCTCGGGGTGGTATAATGCCAGGGCCGGGAGCGTCAGCGGGACAGGGATACGGGCCCGGGAGTCTGGAGAGAGTCGAGGTTGCTGGCACAATATTCGAGGGCGATATATCTGGCGACGGGCCGTGGCTGTCTTGTCGCGGCCTGCCCGCTCGTTATATTTACCAGCCCGCTACCAGGAGGGAGCCGCGTAATTGCCGGCCCTGGACGCGACCAGACCTAACCCCTGCCTCTCTTCCTGCTCCTCTCCCGTAATACCGTTATTTTTATTAACTTTTACCACCAGCAGGGAGTGACTCATATGGCGAACGTCTGCTCGCGAGGGATGGAAGCGATAAACTTAGCGAGAGAAGGGAAAAAGCTTCGAGTTTCAGAATTCGACGACGTCGAATCGGTAGCGGGTTCCTTAAAGTGTTGGCGGCTCGGTGGGAGCGAAGGAAATTTCAACCCCGTCTCTCGCGCGGAAACCCCCGAATGCACTCGGAACCGGCGCCGGTATTAATTAAAGGGAAACTTTTTTAATTCGACTGCCGCGCGTATAAGTGGCCCTCCGAACCGACCAACTTCCCCTTCCCTACCATGAATAATAAATAAAGCGCCGACCGAACTTTATCGTAAATGTAACTCGCAGACGCACTGAATATTTACCCGAGCCGCCGCCACGTTTGCCAGGGACAAAAGCGAGCGAGAGGGGAGAAAAGGAAAGAGGGAACGAGCGGTGATTTATTTGGGAAGAGCCACGAGGATCGTTCGGACCCCTTTCAAGACGGTCCTCCGAGACAAGTATCCGGCCGAAGAGTCGCTTCTACAGGTGTGGCCATTAATTCGGCAAAATTGCGGAAAGTGAGAGAGCGAGACAAATCATACAGGGGCGTGACTGTCTCGCCCTCGTATTTATCAACTTTTTCAGCCTCGCCTACGTTCGCCACCCTCCGAGACCAACTTCCATTTTCCCTTCGACGACGAATCTGACGCGCGAGCATTCCGCGAGTCCCGACCGAATAGGCTCCGCGTGTAATTAGGCGTGGCTCCCGATCGAACGTTTGTCTTTCGCGTAAAACTTGTCGACTCGAGGGATCTCCGGTTTGCGGAACGATTCCCGTTCGCCGAGTGGAGCAAGCGGAGATAGGAGGGATGCGTTTAAAAAGAATGCCTTGCATATTCATGGCGCGACGACGTTACAATTAAACACGCATCAAGCGAAGGCGAAAGCTTAATTATCCGCGAGCCAAGGGCTGCTCGGATCGGTACGGGGATGAGATTACAGTAATATCTCTCTCTCTCTCTCTCTCGCTCGTCTTCGTTAAACGAGAAAAGTTGCCGTTCGTTAGCCGAGCCCCGAGCGAGTTCGAGTGCCATCGAACCGAGAAGAAGCTGCGTGACTGCGTGCCGGTAACGACGCGCGTCGTTAACGATCGGATTCAAATGGAAGCTCGGTTCGACGGGGGGATATAATGAACTCGAAACTCGATATATCGAAACAATACGCCTCCGTGACTCGATAAAGGGGGCAGAGGGAGGGTGGGAGGGTGAAACAAACATCGAACGCTTTGAACGTTCCGACGGAAAAATAGAACAACGATCTTAGCGTAACGAGGCGGGACGAGACAAAGTTTGGAAACGTTAACACTAGATTTGGCAGCGGCCGTGCGATTCTGGGTAACGAGTTTACGACCGGGAATGTATCTATACCGTCGCGAAGACGAGCAAAGTCGCGCGGGGTAAAGGCTAACCCCGCAGTGGCGAACGGCAGTTGGGGGTGGGTAGGAGGAGGCTCGTAAAATGAAATCAATTCCAGAGGGAGGAACGCCGACGTTAGAAGCCGGATATGGGGGTAGTTACGAGAACGGGGAGCGCCATTCGGGAAACAAAAGTGAGCCGCTTATATAAACGTCGTTTACGGACCTGTCGCCGACCTTTCGCCGTTTAATCTGGCTCGCGATTCGCGTCCAACGACACCGGTTATCGAGCCGGATATCCAGCGATGTCTAACATTAATGGAAATAATTTCACCGCGCGCGCGCGCGCGCGCGAAAACACTCGATTCGAGCAAGTTTGAAACGGGAAACGGGGAAATGATCGCGATACGATAAAGTTGCGGGTGGGGCTGTCCTCGCGGAATTAAATTCAGGAGTTTCCTCCTCGTTTCGAAGGTACGGAAGTTGATTTTCCGAGTTAACCGAGCAAAGTGACAGGCACGCGTCGAATGGAAGAAGAACGAGGATCCGTTGAACTTTTGCCAGTCCGTTTGTTCGTTTAGAGGAAAATTTGCCGAACGAGACCGAGTAGAATTAAAAAAGGACTCGTTTCCCTCTCCGTAGCCAGGCAATTTCGTCCGGCCGTTGTCGAAGGTAGGCGGCGCAATTTGTCGTGCGAATTCAAATCGGTCGTCGTTGTCCGAACGACAGCGTAAACAACGGAGAAGCCTCGTAACGCGCGCGTGACGGACATACGAGACGAGTACGTCTGGCGGAGGAACCAGGTTCTCTGGACCCTCGACCTTCGAGGGTCCCGAAGGTTTTCGTTTGATGTCGCGCACTCCGACCCCCGGGGTGGGCGGATAAGACGATTCGCGGCACGGTACGTTACGTTACGTTCGCGAAGGGTGGCTAAAAATGTTCGTAGGAAAAACGAAGAGCGTACACCTTGCACCAGATAAATCGAATAGTTTCGTCGGACTCGTTTCTCACCGCCCTGGCAGATTCTACTTATCGCAGCGAACGGTTTCATAGAGGTTGTCAGCGACGCGGAAGAATCGGAATAGGAGCCTCTGTTATCGGCATCCCTTTGAAACGAACGATAGAAGCGATAAGAGGCGCGCAGCGTGGAAGCAAATTCACCGCGAGAAAGGAAACTCGAAGGGACGCGAAGGGTCTTGGATACCGCGACGGAATCAAAGAAAAGGAACGCTGGCTCACTGGGTCAATACCGTTTTATCTACCGCCTGTTCTTCTTTCGACCGGCGCACCCTCTCCGGCTGTGCTGTTTATGCGGGCCACGGTACGCGCGCGTCGATTCAATTCTATTTTCGGGCATCCTCGAGATCCGTTTTCTCCTCGGGCACCGGACCACCGCGTTCTTTCAACGGCCGTGTGTACAAAGAGACACGGGAAGACGAGGCGCGCTCCTGCCCTTTTGCTCTTCAACGATCCGCCTTTATTCCGGTCTTCCCCTCCGAGTGGCTGATTTTTTCCATTTTTCCGCGCCGCGGCGAGGCGCTCGAGGATGCGCGAAAATTTGTCCTCCGAAAAGACAACAAGAAATTTATGCGGACGTCTAATCGCGACGTTAGTCGCGCTCCGTCGACTCATCGAAATCACCGCATTCCGGATCCGTGATCGGCGGAGCCCCTTTGTTCCTCGTTCCGTACAACTTTCCACCGCGTCCCGCGTCGCTCCGGTTACGAGCAGAGAACATTCGCTGGCCCTCCCCTTTCGCCTCTCCGAATTAATTTATGGCCCCGTAAAAGGGCAGGAGATTGTCTTTGCTCTCGCGCCCTCGCCTCGCTTCGGTGGTTTGCCCGCCATGTTTTTACGGGTCCTTCTCCATTGTCTCGGCTGAAACGAACGAACGGCGGCAATTTTCGACGAACGTGAGCCTCGTTTCGCTTCTTTACAAAAAGAAAAGAAAAGAAAAGAAAAAAAAAAAAAAAATAATCGCCTCGCTGTACCTAATTTGTTTAGAGGCCCGAGATAATATCGAAGCTTAGAGATAGCAGCTAAGAACGAGGGGTGAGAAGGAGCAACGGGGTAATTCTCGGATGCTCCGTTCACACTACGGTGAAAATTAAAAAGAACCGAGCGCGAGAGGAATTCAATCTCCGGGGATCAGCGCCTCGCGTCCGTGAGATCAATTCTGGCCGGTTGTCGTTGGTTGCCAGAAACGAGGGTAAAAGCGCGCCCATCGCCTTTTTGTTCCGTCCCGACTCCTTGGAGAAACGGTGAACGACGAGTCCCCTCTCTTTCTCTCTCTCTCTCGAATCGAGGCGCGCAACCGAACCTGGCTCTGTTCGGGGTGTCAAGTTTGAATTATAGCTTCGTAAATTCAAAGACGAAACTCGAGAACCCGCCCTTGGACCGGAATAACGCCCGGCGTCCCGACGCCCCGTAATACAATAATAACCCGTAACTCTGCCCGCCCGTAATCCCTGCTCGCCTTTGTTTCGTTCGCCGCAATTTCGGTCACCGGTGCCTCGGTTTTCCTTCTCGATCGATACGCCGTTAACGAGAAATCAAGAGCCCACCAAATGATCCGGAACCGATAAAAATGTATCCGTTCGTTCGATCGTCTCATCCGTGTCCCGTCTACTTTTTCAACGGTCTACCGACTTCTCCACGGCTCCGAAGCTTTTTTCTTAATTGGAAAGAAGCGTCGTCGTCGACGACCAAGGGGTGGGAGTTTTCACCGAGGGCTGGTGAAAACCGGCATATCCGTGTACGATACGTACGATCGATCGCAGAGAATACAAACGATGATCTGTACGAGTAGTAGGGGTGAGACGCTCGAGGAATGTCCAAGGAACGAAGGAGAAACGTCGCGCGTCGTAGCAATCTTGGCCATAATCAATCTGACGAGACCGATTCGACGTTATTTAATGCCACCGCTAGGACAGTACCCGCAAAAATATAATAACCCCCGCGTGATTCGGGTCCCGGAGATATATACGGCCGATGTATCGGTGGCTATTTAGGCCGGCCCTCGCTAAGAGTTTTCCCGTGGCAATAAATTCGCCGGCGGAGGGAGGGCTCGTCCAATCGGCTTGTCGCGTAGTCAACGTCGCATTACGACTTTTCGCGAAAAAGGTTGGCCGGGAACGACGAGAGGGTGCCGCGGCGGGTGCTGGCCCTTTCCCACGCGGATATCCGTGGATATCTCTAGCCGGTGAGAGCGGCGTCACCCACTTTCACGGACTACCGCCGAGGAATCTTCCCTCCACCCCTCTTTCGAGATACACGGTGGCGCGACAACGGTTTCTCGTTAGACCGACACCCCGTCCTCGGAGAGGCCGCTGGAAAAAGTTTGATATCGACCAGAGACGCAGTGAAGGCTAAGCGTTTCGCGGAAAAGGAAATTTATTAGTCGCGTGCGGTCGACAGTCGGCGCGATTTTGGGGTTGTCGGGCTAAGTAATTAAGGAAGTCCCTCGTACTTTCGGGGATGCCGGTGACACGGGGCCGATGAGATATTTTCTTCCCTTTAATTCTAATTACGAACAGCGAGAGGATGCTCCGAGTTTAATTGAACGAGCTCCGCTTAGGAATCTCTCTGACGCCAATTAAATCCGAACGATCATCGAGGCCGCGATAAACGGAATATCCCGTAAATCACGAACGAGTCGCGATCGAAGGGAGAAAAGCGGAAAAAGAGGGAGGCGGAGGAGCTCGAGACGAAGCTAAGTGTATCGCGACAGCAGGATTTATCAGTTGCGTGCGGCCGACAGTTGGCGTGATTCAGAAGCGACCGGGGTAAATAATTAGAAGAGCCCCGGAGGGTAGTTCCGCGTGGATGCCAGTGGCACGGGGTCGAAAAGGCGGCGGACAATGGTCCGGAGAGACGGCGTCTGAACGCTCGTAGAGCACGCAGACGAGAGGGACGGAGGGGTATGTATCTTTTCGCTCGAGAGGAGGAACAAGAAGGGAGGAGAGTTGTTACACAGCGTGGACGCAACCGAGCGCGGTCTTTTTTACTTGTCACCGAGAGAGAGAGAGAGAGAGAGAGAGAGAGAGAGCTGCTTTTAATTAAAAACTTAATTAAAATTGTGCCTGAAATGTTTCAACCGCTCCGAGGTTCGCCGCTGCACCTCGGTACATACGTAAGAATAATTTCACGCTCCGGATAAGAACGCGTTCTTTCGTCGCCCACGCGAGAGGCACCTCGACGACGATCTCGAGATGTTCTCGATGGATAGAGAGAAACGCGGCGAAAGTCGCGCGTAAATCAGTCCGGAGGAGACCAGCGGCAACATAAATCTTGGCCACTGTGTTTCCGCGACCTGCTTTCACCCCACCCCCTGCGATTGGCCAACGTCGGGATTTATCGGCGGCCGGGTCGCGAGAGTGAATTTTACATATCGATCACCACCGACCCTCCGTACCTTGACTACGTTCGAATTCATTCGGACCTCCGAGGGCACGGTCGAAACGCAAGGCCGGCGAAATATCGGAGCAGGGGCTTGTTATCTGCCACGGAATGGCCAGGGTTACCTACACAGTGCCCCGAATTACTTTCATTCGTCAAGCTGTCGCTCCGTTCCGGCCGATAGCTAATTCCCGTTTAACGGACCGACCTTCCACTGCATTTCTCTTCGCGTATACGCTTTTTAATCCCGTTCACCCAAAGGGAAAACTATGAAAACGAGAATCATCCCTCGCCGACGCTGGAGGGCAACCAACACTCCGGTGGATTGCCCTTTATTTCCTATAAACTAGGATAAGCATAAAAAATAGTCTAGACGCGTTCTGTATACGGTTAACATAGACCGACGAACCGGGTCTGTGATCGATACAGAAGAGGAGCTCAGGGCCGTACACGCGGTATATTCGATCTGGCTGCTCCCGACAAAAGAGGAACCCCGCGAGTTGGCTGTACGATGTTGCAACCGTTTCGAAATATATTTTACTACCTAGCTACCTGATCGCGCGCTTCTCGTGCGCCGTGATCGTCGAAGGAAAAATAAGCTGCAAGAAAGGGAGACGAAGCGGTTTAATCGTCGCTCCATCGATCCTGGTCAAAGTTGACGAGAGAAAAGATAAATATTGGAAGCGAGAGAAAAAGATTGTACGGTTTCGATGCCAAACAGGAACGGAAACGTTTCGCAGAAATGGCTAGGAAACGATTTGGCACGGGTCCTCCACCGGCCGTAGAGTTCATCGATTTCCGGGCTGAGGGAGGCGGGAGGTGGTTCATTATACAAGAATTCGCGGTGGCCCACCAGTTCGTCAGATTCTCGCCGCTTTTTTGCCGCTGTTTGCTCGAAGAATGTCGTCGTCGTCGTCGTCGTCGTCGTCGTCGTCGTCGGGCCAGGCCACGGATCACAAGGCGGATTTAACCTGGCAGCTCTCTTGTCCGGTGTTTACTTTACGATAATTCAGCCATATTTGCCCAGACGGGGCGAATTTTCAGCAAGGAGCGGACGAATTATTACTCGGGAACAAAGCGTCTGTTTTCCATTCGTTTTCTCTCGCTGTCTCTCTCTCTTGAGATTTTCCTCCCTCGGGTAGACGAGTTCGACGGTCTCGTTTCATCCGCCAACCCTTTTATTATACCTTCATCGTTTGATAACTAATGCCGCCCGCCGACCATCTTCTTCTCTCGGTCCTTATCGTTTCTCATTTTGCTACGACTGGCGTTCGCTCGCGAACGTCCTCGTATATTTTCGCATCGTCCTCTAAGTTTCTCCTCCGCCTCGGAAGTGAATATCGTCGAGGAAAATGTACGACGATTCATCTTTGGTGGGAGATAATTAAGAGAGAGAGAGAGCGGACAGGTAAGAAGCGAACAGCTGAATCGAGGGCCAGGGGGTGGCCAGACGGATAGCTCTGCAACTGTAGACGCGCCGCGCAACCGCATTCTCGCCCCCTCGGATTGCTCCACGGCCAATCCCTAACCGCTCTGGAATTAATTGCGCCTGCTAATTACCTCACGTCGCTGAAACAACGGAATCCATGATTAGCCGAGCATGCCTTGACCCTTCCGCGTACGATATTCATCGAAATGCCGATCTACTCTCGAGCGTCTTCGAACTGCCGCGACTAATCGAAAAATGGTTAAAAATTGTTAAAAATTTCCAGGCACCCACGATCGCGGAAACTTTGTTTAATTAAGATTTCGTTCGCCCGACAGTGGCTCGACGCGGACCCGTCTCTAACGAGGATGACGAAGCTAATATAATTCCGCGACCTTGCTCGAGTTCGCCTCGTTCCCGAAGGAAGAGGTACGACCAACGAAGGGAGGCGAGTTCTTTTGTTCTCGCAAAGATGACGTTTACGCGCGTCGCGTTGCATTCCTCGTTCGTTATTTCCTTTTGTTTCGTACCGCCGCGTTCGTATTATCGCCCTTTGCGATTCCTTTTCTTACGCTTGCCGCTTTAATTTCTCGCGACCAATTATCTCGGTTTACAACTGTTCCAACGCGTCCGACGGTCGGTTTTATTATCCAACCGATTTCAACTTTCAGGCCTCTCCACGCTCCTAGCTAATTTTAATCCTCCGGAAATTTTCCACTCCGCGAGATCCTCCTTCGTGGGTTACCATTAAATCGTGGGCAATTTTCATTTCGTAGCGGCGTTAACTTCTGACGGCAGTTCCTAGGCAACTTCCCGGACGATCCGTACCTTCCCCGTTAATGGCGCGGCCAAGTGGCGGGCAGACCTTCGTTTCGCTTCCAATTAAACTTTTACCGATACTCGACGGCAACTGTCCGTTTCTTTCCTCGTCTCGTCGAAGAACGTTTCCTCGCGATCGAGCCGACGATAAATAAATACGTAAAAAGTAGTTGCAGCGGCGGTGTTTCGCGAACGAACGAACGAACGAATAGACAAATCCAATCAGGGGTTGTTTCGATAGACGAGAAAGCGGCCTCGTCTTCGCGGTTTCCGAACGGAAGAGCTTCCGAGATTCATTTTATTATCGCGGACTTTCTGGGTCGACGAAAATCGAATTATCCAATTTAACGACCTCGAGTCCGCCTCCGCGAGTTTTAAATGTTTCCCGTTCTCTTCGTGCCGCATTCGCGATCGAAGGCAGGTCGCCGTTTACGGGTTGCCGAAGTAGACGATTCGGCGAGTTCATAGCAGCTGGCACGGTCGAGCTGACGATAGCGTTGGATTTATTTTTACTGCCTCATTAATGTAACACGTTTTATCGCGGGGAACGATCTTTCCGCGGCGGAATCCTCCCTTATACGGCCAAACACGCCGCCTCTTCGCTTTTTTTTTTCTTTTACGATCGACGAAGAAGACGAAGAACGAGAAAGAAAAAGAGAGAAAAAAAAAGGGAAAAGAGAAGGCGCACAACGAACCGTGTCTCGCCGTTTTAACGTTTTTCAGCCCCGGCAGTTTGCCGTGAAATTTTATATACTTTTTGTAACGCGACCCGCCCATCCACCTCCGCTAGGAAGAACGTAAAAGCGACCCTTGGAAAGTGGTAAATAGTCACCGTGGCTCCCTCGATGAAATTCCCGCGGTTTTTATATACGCGAAAGAAATAGTTTGGTCGATTCCCCCGATTGATCGATGATCGCGCGGCGACGGCAGCCAGCGGAAGAACCGGATGGAAGGTCGAACGACGAACGTCGTCGAGATCGCGGCGGGGGTTCCGGTTGGATTTAGGGTCCGAGCGTTTCCCCGTCGTCGCCATGCCAGGGGGTGGTTCCAGGACGAAGGTTCGTTTCGACGTCTATTATGCCGTTCTTATCGGCCGTCGCGGAAGTTCCCGCGGGGATCCGGAACGGTCCCCTCGTTCGGTCTTTTTAAATCTGTTTAACCCCATTGGCTTAACATCGCACCCTCGAGTTTATTTTCCTCACGTTCGTTGGCCGAGCGAAAGGGTGCGATCGTAAATGTCACGTGACTTTGCCTCTCGATCGTTATTCCGGTTCGAGCGAGATCGTCCGTAAATAGAGGTGAATCGGAGAAACGCGGTTCCGACGGTGCGTTACGCAATCGCGAAGAGAAGACAGAGGGGAAACGAAGCTCGGTTCGCGAACAGAGAGCGGGGTTCGCGCGATTCTAAAGCCCAGGAGGTATTGATCGTTACAAGAGGGCGCCGCGGCGCGTAGCTGCAGAAGCCGTACGTTTTACGACTTTACACGGGGGTAACAAGAGTTTGCATTAATAAACCAGTCTCTTCTTTCGAACCCACCCTCCCGGATGGTCGTTTATGATCGGCGATACGAAAACGTTCTACCATTCGCGAACGAAACTCCGGATCGCGATTATCATTGTCAACGTAACGGCGTAAACGCGTTCCTTGAATCGCGAGAACGATAAGCAAAGTAGCTTCCCTAGATAAATTGTTTGCAAACGATCAACTCGGAACTCCGGCACGGTTGTTCGTTCCACTTCCACCGCGATACGTACAAATGACCATCGGGCCATAATTCCCGCGTGGCTGGACACGTCGACGTAACCGTTCGTCCGATGGTGCGTGGCAGAGTCTTCTGGTCATCTCCCATGGGTGAACCGGCAGAGACCAAGATGTTGTAACAGCCCGGAGAACGCCACTCCGCCCCCTTCCCTCCGATTCCGATCCCCGAACCGTCTCTTTATATCACCGCATGGACCCCATAGAGGTACGTGACGCAGATGGAGGGACACGACCGCAATATCTTTATCCCTTCTCAGCCAGGGAACCAGGCTGCCACTTCGCGGCGTTTCGGAAATTTATATTTCATGGCATCGAACACGCCGGATCGTCGCAAACGGTCATCTCGCGCCCGGTAAACTGCCTCGATCCCGCTCACCAGCACCTGTCTTTTCAATGGAAATCGACTAGACGAAATTGAATCGGAATCTTGCCGAGATCGACCTAACGGCCAATTCCTAAACTTAACCTAATCTAAACTATCGCTTAACTAATCGTACAAACGACTTAAATCTACGCGCGTAGTCCTTAGCTTGATATCGTTTTCGAGAGGGCAGTCTCTCGAAAACGTTACCAAGGGCCCAGGTCCACCACGTGGAGGTGACTACGCAGGGACCCATCCACCCTCCATTACGTATTTACGATCTCGGTACAGAACGTACCGAGGACTGACTCTACTCGACTTCGAGACGCGCGAAATCCACGGTACATTTTCTAAAATCTATCAGATAATTAGAAAATGCAACGTGAATTCTACGAAACGCGAAAGGGAATGGAAGTATATCTCACTTTCTTATCCAGAGAGAAATTTATTAATTTATAAAGTGTCCGCGAAAGGGATTATATGAACAAACTTGTGATAAATCGATTGAAAAGTGAGACTAATATTCGCGACGCGACCGAAGCTACTCTGCGTACTCACGTGGATCTACGTAATCACGTGGATTTGCTAACTAAATGTTTCCGGCGCCGTCCACTTTCTAAACCACGGTCTTTTCGACCCATGGAGCTACTCGTGGCAGCGACTTACGTATAACATAAGGTTAGCGTGCTCACTACTTGCTTGCCACATGCGATGCATGCAAGCGAGTACGCAGAGCAATCAAACTATCGCTAATAAACATTAGACGCGAACTGATTTATATATATACGTGACAATAATTATATTCTATTTCGATAAAACGGCGATTTTGAGGAAAAAAAGATAGGGTTTCTCTGGATAAGAAAATGTATATACTTCCTTACAATTTCATTACAATTATTATTATCTAATTATAATTACTACTAATATTATAACTACTATTATCTATAACTAATATTATACGCATCCAGCGGCGATCCTGCGTCGAACGTAGAAATGTATGTTGAAATTATTTATTGAAATCGTAGCAATTTTATTATAGCAATTATACAAATTCGATAACATAAAGGAAATGGCAGGGATTAGGGGAAATTCGCCTCAGAACCATTGAATTCGAAAGAATCTTGGAAAACGTGGAAATAGTAATTCTTTAACGTAAAACTCCAACGCTCCAAAATTATTTATTGAAATCAAGAGTCAACTTTCGATCAAGAGAAGACACCATAGAAAATGAAAGAGGGAGACAGAACACCATAGATTATGTCGGATTGTTTAAACAATTCCCCGAAATTCCATCGTCGCATATATTTTTTTAACCACAAAACGATCGATCATATACCAACTACACTTGTAATACGCAAGACAACTCATGTACCGATTACTGAATAGATTATTAATGTCGAACGAACTGATTAGCATGAAAGTACTTATGGAAAAGAAATAAAGACGGAATACAATTAAATTATATTATATCCAGCGGCGATCCAGCGGCGAACGCAAAAATCAACTTAAACTATATCTTATTGCCTATATACGCTTAAATCTACGAGCGTAGTCCTTAGCATGATATCGTTTTCGAGAGATTAATTAATCTTTCGAAAACGTTACCAAGTACCCAGGTCCACCAACGAGGAGGTGACTACGCAGGGACCCATCCCTATTTTCCTGATCCCATCCACTCTCCATTGCGTATTTACAATCTCGGTGCAGAAGGTATAATCGTCAGTATACTGTATTCAGATACTTTGAATCGCGAAAAAAATCTCGCGAGGCTAGCACCTAGCCAAGAGTGCTAACTGATCGCTTTCGTGATCGTTCAAACGAGCATATTTGTTCCCAACACCATAACAAAAATTTGTAAATAATGACTCACCGCCCTGTAGACAGCTGACGTCATCAGCAATCGGTATACCGTCCATCATCCCCCACCAGCACCCACCGCATAAACCTCCACCGTCGTGAAGATCAGCAACCGCAGCATGGTCCTCCACCATGGGCCAAGGTCGTCCACCAACACTCGAGATCGTCCGCGCAGTCCAACACCAGTGGTCAAGGCCATCTCCAAAGGTCCCGTCAACACCCGATCACTATCGCGACCGCGCGAGTACTGAAGTTCCCGAGGTCATTGGAGGGGTTCTCGAAGATATGGTTGATTGATCACCCCCACCACCAGAGGTGTATCTTTGTGTTACAGTTGCACGCACTTTACTAATTTCCGTGTTTATGTTGCAAATACATGCTTCTATCTATATACTTTAGCAGTACATACGGCTGTACATAAATTCTATGTAAATTATATGTATATATAGGTACTTGTAACGCAATTATCCGTCGGAAATGTTTGAACTAATAATAATTATCGAGTTGAAAAATTGCTACTCGACTTAATTGTTGTTAAAATTAAATAAATATCGAGTGACTTTAACTTGTTTATGTTAAAATATGCCTCGATACATAAGAATATTTAGTTTTCGCATGCATTTTGACACCTTGGAATTTTGGAAAACAAAAATGCATCGGCGAGTAATTTATTTTATACTGCAATACTTATATTCGGATCTTTCGGAAGAAGCTTAGCAGCTAGTAGTATTTATGGCAAATATCGTGGTTCTAAATTATATACAGAACAGCGTGCACTAATCCCATCCACCCTCCGTTAGATATTTATGATCTCGGTACAGAAGGTACCGACATCTGACTCTACTTCAATCGAAGAACCGAAATCCATAGTACAATCTATTCTATTCCCTTAACCAGAGAGAGAAATTTCTAGAGTAATTTTACTAACGCTTTGCGAAAGGTTGTAAAAAGAAATTATGATTGAAAGTTAAACTAATTAACCCGCGATGCGTACTCGCGAGATCATTCTGATTCGATGCTTCTGCACCAGCCACTGGGCGAACCGTGCCCGACACGAACATACCATTCGACCAGGGCTGCGAAATCTGGATGGGCACGGGAAAACAACATCGGCTTGACGGTGTTCCAACGATCGCACGGCGCACCTTGGAGAACCGCTTATCGAGGAAATTCCGGTATCGTCGGATTAAAGATCGAAAGACCATCGAAACGGACCGTGAACGGCGAAGCAATTAAATTGCCACCCCAAATGGTACGTGGCTGTACGGCGCCAGGATCAAGAGCCGATTTGTTCCAGGGGGGTGGGGCCATGAATATACGGCCGGACCAACAAAAGCGTGGCCATAAAAAAAAATCTTATCGCGTGTCAGCCCTTATCGCGTGAAAGACGGCACGTTTCGGGAATTCTGCGCGGCACAGGGAGGGGTCGCGGCAGCCCCTTAAGACCATAACGTTTATGTAGCCGCTGTAGCTGCCGCAAAAGGGACACGATAGATACGACGGTGGTGGCATGCGGCACCACGAGACAACCAAGAGGTTGCGATAAATTAAGACGGGTTTTAAATCGATTCCTCGGTGCCAGTTCGGTCTCTGAACAAACTATCCACTGCGATACATGTAGGTGTTCTTGTTAAGGGTAAAGGAGAGAAGCAGTGACGGTGATGCTAGGTTTCAACTCGGTTTGTGGAAAAATCGTGTACGAGAAAAACAAGACTGTTCGAGTCTTCATCCGCTGTTAGAATAAAGAAAACAGGTTCCTCGCGGCGTCGTCGCGTCGCGGAAACGTCGTCGAACGCTGTCTAGCGGGTCCATCGGTAGCGTTGGTTACCGGGAGGGTGAACTTTATTTATCGTTTACGCTTAGCATAACCGTAACTAAATCGACCATTCGATAAGATGGACTAGATAAAGGTGGCCCACTTGTTACGCTTCCCCTTTCGTACGGAGATGTCGAATATCCATTACCGAGCTGTATCTCCGAGAGAGACTCGCTGCGAGGAATTCGATCCAGATTATCTTTGGTCTTTCCCTTGCCGTTCTCTTTTTCGCCGCCCCTTCGATGGAATTGAATCGCTACTCGAGAATATGAAAAAGTTCGCGGACCGTTAGAGCTGAAATTACTTAAAATTAAGTGGACCACGTTCCCTCGAATCCTTTAAAGTGGAACAGCCTCGCGCGAAGGCCTACGGGGCGAACCGCGAAACGCGCGCATAAACATCGCGGTCTCTTTCATTAGCAACTTTCGGTGGAACTCTAGGGGGCAACTTCGCCGACCGCAAGAGTTACTGACACACAAAGCTTCGCCATCGCGACGCGCGAAGGTTCGAGTAAAAGGGCTTACGGCGACTCGAAAGGGACACACCTCGTGACGCGATATCGATCGTTATCGCGCGTAGCCTCGCGAATTATCGGCCAAGGGGTGCGCGGGTGTGCACGCGAGAGGGGCTGATCGAATAAACGAGCGTGTCACGTTGCCCGGTCGTGTCACGAGGCGGCAGCCCCGCCGAGCCAGCCACCCCTTTCTCTCTTTCTCTCTCTCTCTCGCTCTCTTTTTCCGCGCCTTCCTCCGTGGCTATCTCCGTTTCTCTCGGTTCGCCCGGTAACGGTGAAAGCGCGCGGCTAGGTAGACTGGCTGGGGGCGCCACGCGGCGACGGTGGCGCAGGGGGTGGCGCAGCGAGAGCGTTCGTTTCTGGAGCAGACGAATCGATGCTCGTTGCCCGTCCTCCCTTGCAACGAGTTCAATGTCTCGCCCGGGCCGGCCGTAGCCCCCGCGGTCGTGGCCGTGGTCGTCGGACGGCGCCCAACCACCACCACTCGTCGTCTCTCGCTCCCTCTCGAAACGGCCGCGCGTTCCGTCTACCTTTCGGGCGCGGTTCCACAACCTTTTGTTTCCCCACGTCCCGCCGGGCGGCTCGCAAAAAAAAAAAAAAAACAAAAAAAAAACAAAAATTAATGCGTCTGTATTTGCGCTGCCTTCCTGGAATAATAGAGTTTTCGATAGCCGTTCTCTCCGAAGATGGATTAGATCGTCGAGGATTATTTCGATCGGCGCAATTTGTTTTCCCACCTTCGTGGAAATAGCGTGGACGCACCCCCGCCTAAATTCTTAGCTCTATACGCATTTTGCCTGGCTTCCCCCGTTCGGGTCTATCACCTTGCGCCTCAACCCTTCGACCGATCGTTCCCTCCAGTCTCGCGACCTTCCTTTCGCTCTCGTTCCTTACCTCACCGCCGCCGCCGCCACCCCTCCTCCCTCTCGCCTTCCTTTGGTTTCCCTTTCACCCCGTCCGCTTCGTCGTGGCGGCCGCTGTTTAACCCGGCGCAGCCATTCGAGTGCCGGCGACCTCCTCGCTGTACGCCCCCGCGCTGCTACGTTTGCCGCGCGTTTCTCACCGTCGCGAACGGGAGCATCCCCTGCTCGTAGATCAATCGGCAACGAGAAGACGACGTATCGCGCGGTAAGATACGCGATCAAAGTTTCGCCATTGCCCGAAGAGAGCGCTCGACTTCTTTACACCGGATAGGCCGCGCTATCGTTACGATTCCGAGCCGATCGTTCTTCCCTGAAACTTCTTCGCGCAAAGTAGGAGTAGAGTCAATCCCGGCTCTGAACGGTCCGCTTCTTCCAAATTGATTACTTATCCGGTTTTCCTCGGATCTTTTCGCCGAAATTGTTGTCTCTTTCAACAAAATTTTCAAGAAACGTATCGGTGATTAATAAATCCTCGAGAAAGCCAATATCACACCCTGTTTCTTCGCCCAACGAAGTGGCCCGCCTCGTTCTTTATCGAGGCAACCGTGGCTAAGGGGATGGTGGCCTGTGTAAAATTGCTCGGGAACCTGATTTGCATAAATAAGCTCGCACCGGCTGTTCTCTTCTCCGAAATGGGTCTCCGTAAACGTGGCTCGTTTCGATCTCAGTTGTCGTAGCGGTTAATTATAGCGTTCGGTGGTGAAAGCGTCTTCGCTGTTGCACCCGATCGAAGCGTTTCCATCCAACCCGATCCGCTTCCATCCGCGCTTCTTCTCCAGGGATCTCGAAACAATTCCCCGGGCAAATCCATGCCAGGCTATTTGTCTCGTGAATTAAGTTTACTCTCTTTTTTTCGGCCATATTCAACGACGTCGTTTTGCTCCGCCTCCGCTACTTTGGCAGCGAGTAAAGGAGGGAAGAAAGATGGGTTAAAAGGGAGGGGAATCGATATCAGCCGTTTCTCGAGTTTTTTTTTTTTTTTTTCTTCGCGCGAACTCACTCCTCGCGCAACGAAAAGAAACGGTTATACTTGTCGCGGCAGTGGTACGAAATGCTCCGCGACACGTCGACGATACGTATCGCGTAAGTACGTTTCGATGGTAGTCGAAGAGTACTCCCGACGCCGGTGAAAAAGCAACGAAGCAGAGGTCGCGAAATGGGAAAATAATTTCTCTCTAGACGGCGCACCAGTGGTCGTTAACCCATTAACGCATCGATCACCGGCGGGAATCGTGCGAGAGTGGCACGCGAGAGATACCGAGCGACCAATTTTTATCCGGTTCACCTTTCCCTGTCTCGTTCACCACCTCCCTTTCTTTTTTATCTTACTATTCTCCCAGTCTCGAGGAAAACGCTCGGCTCAAAACAAAGAAGTATCGTAAAAACCGCTCGTAAAAGTGGCGCGGATAAAAGGTAGCTGCAACGGAAGCTGTGTAGAGCGTTGCGTACACGATACTCGTGGCCGGAAAATAAAGAAGTTCGTTGCGCGATAGAAGGTAGGTTGGAAAACGGAAAGGGGAAAAGAGGGAAGCGAGTATGGACCGGACGGTGCCCGTCCGAGTGGCTCCGTTTAGAAACACGCCTCGCGGTTTTCATCTTCCACTTGTCATGAATATTTTAATAATGTTTACTTGTACGCCGTGCAATAACAATTCCTCGGCGCGCCGCGTCGCTGTTTATATTTAGTCGTGGTCCGCTGTGGACGCGGCGTGGCGCGCCGCGGAATCGTACGATGTCGTTCGTAGGAAAATTCCACCGTTTGCGGAAAGTTTAGATGCCGATGTGTTATTTACCTCTTGAAAGTGGAAAAAATTGTTCAGCAGCAGCAGCAGCAGCAGCGTCGATCTTGGATCCGCTAAAGCGACCACGATAAAAACGTCCATGCCAAGCGTTCGATAAGTATATCCAAGACAAACGAGAACGAACGACTCCCTTATCGTGGCACGGTTCCGTGTACTCAGCTCTAATCACTTCCAGTGATATTAATAAATTGTCCCCGGAGGGGTGTATTTTCTTTCACTTTTTCCCCCAGCCACGTTCGGCGACGATGTTATTATTGTTTGCTTACTCTCGCGGAGGGAGATCTCTCCATCGAGAGAAGGCGTCCGTGACGAAAGAAGAAACGAACAGGGGTGGGACATCCGACCCTCTCTCTCTCTCTCTCTCTCTTTGGTTCTCCTCTGGTTCTCGTGCCCGTGGAATAACGTTAGACATGATTTACGATTAGGCAACGCGACGTAATAACCGATTTGAGCCCGGCCGTTCGCCCTAATTCCGAGTTACGAGGACCCAGCGACGATTTAGTCAATCGTACCACCATAATAATGCCGTAATGTCGCGTTCCACGGCTTTGGATACGTCGTTCGACCAATAATAAACGAATTTATCGTTCGGGGTACTCCGTCGCGGCTACTAACCCCAACCGCCGCCGCATTGGTAAGCAGAAAAGGGTTGCGTTAAACGACGCGATTCGTTTGAATTCGGCTAGGTTAACGCGTAGACACGTAGACCGGCTCGGAAGTTGGGAGTTGGAAGGATTTATTCGCGAGCCGAATCTCTATTTTCGCAGGCTCGTGCGGAGGCCTTTGAATAGATGCGATAAGGATCTTATAACCATGCAGAGGGGGCGAAACTGGATGGATAGCGGGGTGTTGCGAAATATAAAGTAAACTACCTAACATTGTCGCGATACGAAGAGACGCATCGCCGCTTGAATATTGATGCACCGCCTTTCGAAGGGAAGATGAAAGGGGCGGCTGCCTTTCGCCCTGACTTTTTAATAATGAATTCGCTCCTTCTGCCCCCGCGGATTTTCTCCCGACCGCTTGAACGTTTCCCGTTTCTCGTTCCCCGTCCCTCTTCAGTTTCCCTTTCAACGCACGCCAAGCGACGACGAACAAGAATTAGTTCTACGTGAAATAAAATAAACCCGATACCAGATGTTACAAAAAGATCTAATGCGTATTCCTAAAACGGACGTAATCGCGTCAAAGGCTTAAAAAAAGGTGAGCCTAGAACCGAGAACCACATTTCCAATCCCAGGAATGACTGGTAGGCTTCACCGTTTCGCTAACGTGATTTCATGTCGTCGACCTAACGATACTCGTAATTGACGGTCTTCCGGCCCTTGTTACCGTTCCTTTCTACGATCAGGGGCTGCTAATTATTCGCGTCGAAATATTACTTTCGCTTAACCCGGAATCGAGCCGACGATGTTTCACAAGTTCCAAAGATAACAAATTATCCACGATAATCACCGAATCGCTCGAATATCTCGTTAAACAGGAATAAACGAGGATGTCGATCGATCACGCCCAATTAATTGGCATCAATTTCTAATCGACCGGACTGTTCCACGGATTAGAAAGCTTGTCGATTTTATACCTCGAGGCGGCACCTGCTGGGAAACGTAACAGCATTCTGCGAGATCGGTGCGATCGATACCCGCTCTCCGCGATGGTAAGAGAAAACCAGCGAGTCTCATGGTTCTGGTCTTGGCTGTCTTCGCTCTACGGTATACTTTGTATCGACGAAATACCCCGATGACATAACGCAACGCTTTGACGCGCATACGAAACATCTCTATAATCAAATTCCTCGTAATTGTATCGATCTCGCTTCCAATTTGTCACGCCTTCTTCCGCGAGATCGCAACGCGTCGATTATTACGTGACGTAAGATGTTACGGAGAACGTCGAAGGATAGAGAGGCTGATTCGTCGGAAAATTAGTCATGGGATAATTGGACTACGAAAGTGTACTTAAAGAGTGAAAAATGGCAGAGTTGAAACGCAATTGAACATCGAGACACGCGATTCTAGCGCTTCGGTTATTAAATATCGATACGCGCGGTAAATAAATCGAGGCGATCGAGCTCCCAGGAACTAATGAAGATCGCGGTTTGTCCAGGCTGGTAAATGTTAACGATCTAACGGACGTCTCGCTGATCGTTGACGAGGGAGAAAGAGAGAAAGAGCGATTAACCGCGCTGACTCGGTGATTAACTTGACGGGACGCGTGCGGAACGCCGTCGTAGATTATGTTCCCCACGGGATGGAACGACGCATTAACGTTCTCCGCACGCTTTCGAATCTCCTGCTGCTAAGACGTCTAATTCTCGATCGGTTGTTCGCGGCGTTAACAAGCTTGATTACGCTCCAGCGGGGAATCGATCTTGCTTTACGATTTCATCGAGCAAGCGTCGCCGATCTTTGCAGTTACGACGCGTCGTTGGGTCCATTCTCGCGAATCAATATCTGGTAGTTACGTTTAAGCAAACTTTCGCAATTATCAATCGTTCTATACGTGATTCGCGGTGTACTATTCTTAATTCTTAAGACACCGTGAAATTCGATTTTCAACGCGACAGACAAGGATCACCTTTTTCGATACCTTTTTCATTAGGTGTATAGGTTTACAGCCAACCGCAAGTACGACTTATATCGTCTTGCTTTCCGTACCTTTCCCATTCTACGAGCTATACCTATTTTTCTTCTTTTACTTTCCATCGAGAAGTTTGTCACGCGTCGAAGTTAACGAACGGTAAATAAATAACGATGTTCAGCGGAGGAGAGCGTTGTCGTTAGTAACAAACAAGTTTATTGCACCAGAATTATGCGTAGATGTTAACGATACCAAGAGTATTGACGCTGATCAAGAATGACCGATGGTCGAAGAGAATTATCCGCGATCGATGAACAGAGCCCCGGAGTCGACGGTACGACCCACGATTTTTACGGGCACGCATCGATGGCGTGTCTCGCGCATTTCGATTTCAAGTACACAGGTACAAAAACAACAAATCGGCTATGCGTGCCAAGAGTCGGTCGATCGTTGGAGCGATATTAGAGCGCGATAACCGAGGCAGGCATGCGTAGACGATGGCGGCACGCGCTTGGGAAATCGCGAAAACACCTCGATCGTTGTATCTTACGTGTATCAACGTCGATATAATGCGAATTTTACGTGAAAAACGCTTTCAAACACGATCGATTCGATTTGTTTTTATCTGTACAGCTATTATCGAACGCGGTAAATTGTATTTCTTAATCGATTCAACTGTGTAACATTTGGCGAGCAGTTTTGTACGTGTTTTTATTTTTATTTATTTATTTTTTTCTTTTTTTTTTTCTTTTTCAACGTTCGATCCTTCTTGCACAAGTCGCGAGAAAAATCTCGCAAAAACCTCGATTATATTCGTCAGATTGCAATTGAGGATATTATGTAATCTTTAAACCGCTAATCGATCGCGCTCGTAAACTTTTTACTACGTTAATACTAGTCATAGAAAACATTAACAATATATTAATTCGATACGCCTCTTTATACGAATACTGCTAAAGGGTGCTCTTGGGTGCCGTTAGAAACAAGTTCCGGCACTCGTGAAGCGTAACGAAATTATGTAGTTAAAACGTATAAATAAAAGTAAAAGAGGCTCGAAATTTTTGGCTTCGAAACTACTGCTTCCCGTGGATCCATCAATTTCCTAGAGAACGTCCCTAAATATTCTTCTACCTCTCTCTCGTATTCTTCGTTAATAGTAAAAGTACCTGTAGAAACCTGCAACAGAACATGGAGATTCATCATCCTCGAGTACTGAAGTCACGATCCGATGCCTACGAATTCCGTCGAAAACGTAAACAAATTTCCTCTCCAGAGTATCCACCGATCAGCGGAACGCATGGCAAACTTTCTTCGAATACCGCGCGTAAAAGTTCCCTCGTTTCTCGGGTCTCCTCTGTTACACTCGCGAGACACGACATCTCCTGTAAACTGTCGAGTAATGTTCCCGCGGAGTAATCGTCGAGACACCTGACCACCCCGTCGGTAATGAGAAGTCAGGCCCGGGACCACTTCAAAGCTGCTAATTAGAGGACCCTCGTCACCCAGCCACCCTTCGACTGGTAAGTGCTCGCTTTTCTGCCCGTTGCCTCCGACCGCGGCGCTGACAATAAAGTTAACCGAGGGGCTGTGCGTAAATTTAGGCCCCCCTCGAAATGGAATAGGCTGCGGACAGCAACTCGAACGAGAGGAACTTGTTCTTTCCCGCGATTTAGACGTTCGTCGATGGAAAAGTTTACGATCTCGATACCTACGTAAAAAGGCTATGAATCGTCGCATTTTTTAAAAAACTTTCTCGGTTAATTTAATTAACCGTTATTACCCGTAACGACGGTACGATTCGTGAAATTCTTTGAAATTCATGGCCCGTTAAATAACAGATCGTTACGGTTATTCGAAATTGTATTACGATACGATACGCGTCAAGTATGTTTCGTTTACGACGTCAACTCGCGATAAAGGAAACGGTGAGAACCTATAAACGAGTCGTAATTGGGCGGTAGCGATTCTAAATCTCGGAACTGCCCCCATTGCGCGACCGGTAAAAGTTTTCAGTTTTCTTTATGGAACGTAGGGGGAAAAACGGGAATGAATTCGCGTTTACTTCGCCGAACGAAAAGAAAACGCGCTAAAACGACGGAACGAACGAACTTGACCGTGAAGAAGGAGTCGACGAGCCGTTGATCTTTGAATGGGAACGCATACGATTTCCAGTGTGCCGCCAAAAGCAGCGACCTTGTCGTCGACCTAGCTGACCTCGTAACACCTGTTACGCCTCGCGAAGTAGCTCAGCCGAGGTTACGCGCAAACGAGTTTAACTCAGGAAGCGAACAAAATCACTTTCACCGATCCCCCGTCCCTCTAAGTGGATCCCAAGGCTGACTCTTCTTCAAGGAAGGGAAACCGGTATTCCCTTCCTCTTTTTCCCTCCCTTTCTCGCCTGTCCTCTGTCGAGCGACGAAGAACGCTATCGGCGCCCACCAAAACCGATAACGAACCACTCGACTTTTGCCGGCGATACAAATGAAAATAGTCGGCACGGGTGAGCGACTTACCTGGAAATATTTCCTCGTTCTACTCGCTAATCGTTTTATATACTTTACCCGTAAAACAACGTTAGCGAAACTTTGAAACGTTAAGGATTGGAAGAAACCAAAGTATTAGTGCGCGATGAAGCTAAAGCGGTATCGGAGACCGTGTAGTTAGGTGTTTAGACTATTTACAAGTTACGTACGATTCGAGGAATTCGCATGAGAAATGAAGGTTCGTTTAAAAATGATCATGTTCCGCGTTCCGATGTTCCATTTGACATTTACGCAACAGAGGTCAGGGATAGCGGAGGAGGTGTCGTCCTCGAGGAGTTCACGATCACGACCACGATCAAGATGGAACGCCTTTCACGGAAAGTGTTCAAGGATCGGGGCGTCATCGGTGTTAATTGAAAAGCGATACAAGTTATTTAAAAATGACGAGACTTGGAATCAGAATTCCAGGAATATAATAATAACCGCTAGCGATCGTAACGATCGTACCGTGTGCAACGCGAATCGAATGAGAAGAGGGTGGTTGTTGGGCGATCGGACGTGTGTGACAACAAATAAATAGCAATTTATTCACAAGTTAGGTGTGCACAGGGACGGCGACAGGTGCTCGTGGTTAGTGTAATCCCGAAACACGACGCCGCTCGCCGCGATGAGTCTTTGGTGGAGGACCGAGTATCAGAACCAGGCTCGGTGTCATTCGCTGCCTCGCTTCCTCGCTTATTCCCTCAGAATTCGATCGACGATTTACCTGCGTTGGGTGGCACGAATCCGTATCCACTCGCGCCAACGATCACGCCGCTGGAATCCGCGCTATTCGGCGGTGGACCCGGTGGAAATAGCACTGGACCTGCGGCAAATATCGTGTCGTCGTTCACAGTCTGCACCTTTTCTAATTCCTTCTTTCCACGCCCACTGACCCGATTCCGTAGCAATTTCAATCAGAAACAACGCGACGTCTCCCTTCTGTTCCCCACTCTCGCGAGAACGCGACGCTTGTGAAAAATCATAAACGTATCGCAACCAAGCCTCTACGACTTTCCGACCCCGATTGCCCGTCGTCGCTCGACCGATCCTAATCGTTCCGCTATTACGCAATTCTTTACGCAACCAGATGATACCCATTTGCATCCAATTTCAAATTTATCCAATTTCAACCGATTCATTGTTGATCGATAATTAAAATTTCGTTTCCCAGAAAGCCTGTCTCGAAATCTGCTCGAACAGGGAAGTAATTAGCACCGCGAACGGTTATTAATCGACGCTATTACGATTTAAAGCGTAAGAAATGGTGCGCAACGTGCGAGTACACTGTTACAAAATCGCGACGCTCGATTATCGTTCCGGTTAATTAAGAAAAGCGAACGACCCGATCGAAGCTACCGTGTTTATCGTGTTTTCTAATTTATCGTTCACACGAATCAAATATAATTACTTTGAACCGGTTACGTAACCGGTTCATTATTCCTCGTAGTGGATAAATTAGTTCGAGTTGCGATAGAGAACGGCACGTCGAAGCGAATTCTAAACCGAACGGGGAAAAGCAATCGGACAGGCGGGCACGACAGATCGGCAACGCTTTCCCGTTTCTATCTATCGTAGGTGAGTCTGAACTTGGCACCCATTCCGCGTGCAAACGCTCCGCGCCGCGTTCCATTCGATCGCGAGGATTACGTATTATACATCGATTCGTGTGTACGCGTGTAACAAATAAACGTCGAACGACGGGACGACGAACGTAGCTTTTCTTTCCTCTGAATAAACGTGATACGATTCAACGTCGCGCGTGTATTTATGGAAATCGTGGCCAGGTATCCGTAATATTTAATAGCGTACCAGCGCTTTCCTTTTTCTCCCGGCGTATTATACTAATCACACGCTGTCGGTGGCTCAACCAAGCGTGTTCGTAAACCAGTTCCGGTAAAGGTAACGATCGTAATACCCTCGACGTCAACTATCTCTTCCCTCTCGAAAACTCGGCATTTTTCAGCTCGATTTAGCGTCTACCTACCCCTGTTCGATCGTGGATCCCGCATTCCAGCTGGTCTCAGATACGGGCCGAACCCTGCGAACAACTGGTTGTAGTCCTGGGACGAGGCCACCGCCAGGACCATTAAAACCAACGTGACCAGAATTATCTGAAACAAAGTCATTCATTTTTTACATCGCGCAAACGAAATCATTTCTTAGACGATCGAGTTACTCAACCATCTACCTATTAAACGCCGTTCAATTATATTCGACGGGTTAATTAACGGATCGTAGACGAGTTATTACGCATCCTCGATTCTGCTTTCACTATTTCTCAATCCGGGCGTAAAGAAATAAGACTTTCGAAAAATCGAAAATGAAATGGAATCGTGGAGGATTCAGAGTCGACCAGGACGATTAACGAGAGTCTGTGGGTAACCTCGATCGGATGATCGATGATCGAGCAGAGTCGTATATTAAGTGTAATATCGTTCGAATAACGCGTCTCCACCGAGCCTCCTTCCAGAGGATCTGGATCTTGAGAATAATTACACGCTCGGATCACGAGTCGTCGAGCGAGCATAAGCGTTAATTGTTCCATCGGTTTTCTGTATCGAATGCAAGGTGAGCCACGCGACACGTAATCGCCAGGCGATTTCTTTCCCGATGCTCGACACAATGTCAAGGCGATTAATTGTTGCGAGAGACAAGACGAGAATTTCCTATACGTTTAAAATTCATGAGCTATTCGTCGGCTACAGATCGAACTACCCGATAAAACGCGATCTCTGCTGGAACGTAACGTTTCTTTCCATACGGCGAACATGCTATTACGTCACGCTGAATTGTAAACGAGAACGATCGAATCGGGACGATGAACGAAGGATCGATGGACAACGGCGGTTCTAATCACCGATCGCGAAACAGATGAATAAATTTCGCGTTCGCGCAATTACCGAGTCTGTGCCGAGCGAGTAGGAACATTGGCGAGGCCGTTTCTCACAATATCGCGAATCTAATCTATTTTCTCGAGAGCCTACTTTAGCGGAGAGGTTCGTATGAAACAAGATTGTACGGAAAGTGGGAGAAACGTGGTTCGAAACGATTCGAAACGATTCGAAACGCTTCTTTCTCCGTTGGAGAAGTTGGTTAGACGCGTTCAATTGTGGACACGGAGGTACGAGGTCGCCCACGAACCACGACACACATGCGCGTACACCGTGACGATAGATCACGCAGTTCTGATATCTACAGCCAACGCGCGCGTCGATGATCGCGGCGCGCCGGGGTGGCGTCTTCGACGACCGCGGACACGCTGTAATTTACATCGTTACGAAATAGTTGTTAACCGAACGCGAAACCTAGACGAAACCGGAGAACACGCGTTGTCTATTTTCTTCGCGCGTCGACTACGGAATCGCACCGAATCACCTTTCTATTCGACGATCGATAAAAGATCGTGTATACGCTCGTTTTATTATTTTCCCTCTCTCGACATTGCGCGATCGCGACGGCGCGAGTCATCGAAAGTAACGCGTTCCTTTAGCTCGTGCTGTTCGATCGATAAACATCGGTGTAAATTTAATCTAATTGCGCGAATCGTAAAATCGATGCAGTACTCGCTTCTCTAGACAACGATCGCCGTCACGATTTACGCGTCGGTTCGGACGATCGTCAGCTAAGTAATTGATATATCGATTCTCGACTCGCTTCCGCGTATATCCTCCTTCGAGCTATCGACGGACGTGTTCTCGATTCTAATTTTAGACGTCTCCGCGAAGTAAACGGAGCTCTGTACGGTGACAATGGAGCGCGACAGAAGTCAAACGGTTCATTTACACCGGCAGTCTTTTGTCGCGCTACAGCTGGAATGCGCATAAGTCACATGGACACGCGACTGCACTCGAGACCACCGTTGTTGCAACACGCCCACGTCGTGCTCGTGCGAAACGTTATCTTCTCGCTTTTACCTTTCCGCCACATGCTGGCGAGCAGCGTTTTACCGTGCTCGTAAACCACCCGTTCTTCACTCTCAAAACCATTTTTTTCTTTTTCTTTCTCCGTGCATTACCGGTACGCCTCGTAGCGATTAGAAAATTGAGCCGAATAGCCAGCGAAATTTCCCCGCCAGCACACAAACTTCACTACGAATGGTGCAATTTTCGCGCGGCTCTTGCAACCGATCGCGTCCGAACGATGGAGGGATTTTTTTCTACGATCGACCGTTGCCGTTGATCGAAATTTCATTCGGACAGACCGAGGTGAATCGATTCGGCTGGTTTTCACAATTTTTCGATTTACGTGTCGCAAGTGGTTGGAACGGTACGCGATGTCTTCCCTGGAGTTGACTCGCGAATCGTACCGCAGCTCATGTGGAAAGCTTGCGTAAAAGGTGGAAAGTAAATTGGGCCAACGGACGCGTTAGAATAGAAACTTTTGCATCGGCATAGTTTCGCGAACGAGAAGGAGGCGAAATAAATAGGAAATATCGCGTCGACTTATTTCCTGCGGAACGCGAACCGAGAGTCCTTTCGGAAAGGTGGCAGCGACGGTGCAATTGTGCAACGCGCGCGATAATCGAGGTCGGTGTTCAGAAAATTCGACGGAATGCGCTCTCCGAGAGGGAAACGACGCCACCTGAACGAGGAGAAACCTCTACCCGCGTTACGGAATTCGTAGTTGCGCGAGGTCCAACCGGAGTTGCCAATTCCGAGGATATCGAAGGAAGACGAGAGACGTTAGAGACAAATGGGCCAACGGGGCGATAGAAAATTGTACACCGTCGAGTGAAACTCATCCTCGTTGTTGTGTCGCGATTCCGAGTCCTTGGCGGTGGGCCAATTATTGCGCGAAACAGGGGCCAACGGTGTTGGAAAATCCACCTGTCTTCGTAATTAGAAAGTGGGACGGCCACGGTGTCTTATGCGGCTGGCTATACAATTTCTATTCCGTCGGCATTTATCGTTACAAACCTTTCAATTTCAAGTCCATCTCTCCAAGCGTCTACTTCTTCGACTATCTTCGACCGCTTCGGTAATATTAACCGGTTTCGATTATTCCGATACGAATAATTACGTCAACGCGCGAAAATGGAAACACCAGATACAGGATGAACACTTCCGATCGCGTGCGCGGTCACGGTTGAACAGCTATCGGAGAAAATCGCCACGGAGCATTTCTCCTACCCAAGCGGGAAATTCACCACCATTCACTGGGTTTTTCGAAAAAATACCCAACTGCCGGGGAACGGGTCTCTCTTCTCACCTTTCCAATCCGTTCACCCTACCTACTTTCGCCCTCCCGAGAGAAGACATAACGATCGCTGTTCCAAACTGATTCGGACTAGCTTCGTTCTCGCAGACATACGTCCGACGTCGAAAAACTTCTCCGTTCTTTCGTTCCGTTACGAATGAACAGTCTGAGAAACTAGAAATCGGAAGAATCAGAAAACTGTAACATGGAAAGGTGTCCTAAATAACATTTCTCTCGCGCAGCGAAAACGATTTACAGATGACGACGAGCTCAATGACCGTGCAGCAATCGAGGAAAAACAAAAGAACGATAAAACGACGATGAAATCGGTCTTTCAGCCATGGTTATGATTAATCGGCCACGGTGCACGGTACATCGAGCGATTGCCGGTAACTACAATTTATACAATTTATACGAATCGATCGATTGCATTTCGCAAGAATTCAGCTCGAAGAAAACGCGATGGAAGTTGGAGAAACCGTTCTGTTTGACTAGAGAAAGGATTACAAATTTCATCGAGCGTCAACCAAAGTCTGACCAATATTCTCCTCCCGAACGCTGAAACGTGATTTACGATACTTTTCCGTAATACCTCGTAACCATACACACCCGCCGCGTTTCTTACTTCTCCGCTCGATCGACCGATAACCAATTCATAAATAACACTGGACGCGCGATATACAAATATGAGGGAAGAAAAAGTACGCTCTGGAAGAATATTGTCACGTGGAAACCGAAACCGCGGAATTTTCAGCCCAAAAAAAAAAAAAACCCGACTCGTGTGTCGTTCACGCACCAGATCCTACGAAATCGATCGAGAATATCCGCGTATTTCGCAATAGCCTACTCTCCAAACCGTCATCCACGCATGCGATACCAAAGTAACGATAACTAAAAAGTCGCTGTCGATTACGGTTTGGTTCGATTAGAACCGTGCGCAGTCGAGAGGGTTACCGCGATCTGTCGCGATCGCGGACAGCCGATTCCGATTCGTTACGAGTCCAACTGGCTCTCTAATGAATTTCAGCTATTGGAACCTCCGATTTCGCGTTACGTAATTCTCGTTGACGCGTTTTGCATAACTAGTTCTCGTTGTTTCAGCTCGATTAATGCACGACGACGAATCCGCAACGGGAAATCTCGTAACCGAGAACACGCTCGAGAGTCACAAGAGTCACGGTGTTAAAGAACTTTCTTTCGAACCGTTTTACCGGGATTAGAATCTCGATCGCGTGACCAGAACCGGTGGCCGTTTTCGTTTCAGCGTGACTCGATGGGACACGAAAGTCAAACTAAACATGTCGATCGATCGTTCCTCGAATCGTACTCTCGATGGGACTATCGCGAGAACGCGTCAGTTGGGCGGCAAACGTCGCGGCAGCCCGGGGCAAGGACGTGGACCTGTCTGGCCTCAGGCTACACGGTCTCGTGAATGAACCCGAGTCCAGTTTACGGATTTACTTTACTCAACTTCCTTCTATTCGCTGGCGACTCTGCGAATTCGGTTACGATAACAATTCGGTTATGATGTAGTTGAGAATAATAATTACTCCGACTAGATATCGGATATTCGCGATACCAAGCGCTCGCGTACGCGACGATTCGAGATTCGAACCGTGTGGTTCCAGAAACGAGGATGTAGAAAGTTCGGTTGGAATACGCGAACCTCGTGATTTGTACACTTTTACACGGTCGTGACGAAGAAGATCGCGCACCGCTTCTGCGCTCTCTACCTCCTCTAACGATCTTCTCTGACTCGAGGATCTTATCTCGAGCTCGATTCTCGATTCTTCGATGAAGCGAAAAAAGGTGACACCCGTTAAAAGATAGGAAGGCAAACGAGTAAGAAAAGTGTGATCGGAAGTGTCTGTTCTCACTTGCAACAGCAGCGTCATCCTGCGCGAACCCTTCGTCGATCTTCGATCGTCGTCCGACTACCGTGTTCGATGGTATTCGAGCAGACACCTCATTTCCCCCGGGACCGAATATGTGACCGAAGGGGTCATGTGCCGAACTAAGAGCGCAACCGTGGACTACTTGTTCGCGGTTCACCGGAATAGAGACGGTGATCGATCGAACGAACGCAGGGAGCGCGAGCTAGTTCACTATAAAAGCGCGAGTTCTAGTCCCGCGAAAGTCTCTCCCACCGATACCACCACCCCCACCAATTAATCGTGGTTCTCGGACCAACACTCCGAGGAAAACTTCCCTTTCTTCCGTGCGCCCGTAGTCTCTCTCTCTCTCTCTCTTTCTCTCTCTCTCTTTTCGAGCCCGCCTCTTTGCAGCTGCGAATATTACTTACGATCCTCATGGTCCGTCCTGAATGTTCAACCAGGGTGAGAGAGGAAGAAGAGGCAGAGGGTTCGAAGAGCAGTCTCGCGAATAGCCACCACCGAAGTCAGCAACCGAACTCGTCGTCGATTCGCTACGGACGCGGTTCCACCGTCGGAGTATGTCGGTTTTCGGGGTCCTACGAACCGAGCAGAGGAAACGATACCGATAAAAGGTGGATCGTAGGTGTATACCGCGCGCTTGCCGTGCCGGGAACGTTTGACGCGAGGTGGCGGCTGTTCCTGGGACTTATATGTCGCCGCTGGAGGCCACCGTGCCTCTTTAATCCCTGCCCCCCTCGGGTCCGAGCCCCTCTAAACGAGCCCTTGACGATGGTCAAGGTGGCCGTTGCCTCGCGGGACACCGCGCTCTCGCGATCGCTTCGGGCAAATTGCCGAACCATCTCCTCTCGCACGAACCGTCCCATTCGTTCACCTATTCAATTCCGCGTGCCACGTTCCACGCGACAAAGGGAAGCTGCGACTGTCTTTCATCCGCGCGTCATTACAATTGCTAAATCGACGGATCACCATCGATTACACGCGCGATCTCAATTAAAGCGTCACCCGCGACATATTCCGACCTGAACGATCGTAAGATCGCGATCGGAATCCGGATCCGTCTACGCGATTAATGACGTCAGGCACGCAGCAGTTGCAACAACTGCGCGTCGTCGTCGTCTCATCTACGATACGAAGATAGCGGACCCGCGTCGAAATTTCTTCGGTCCGGACGCGTCGTTTTTCTTTGGCCGTGGTTCGTCCACTGCCGCTGGAAAAAAAAGACGCTGACGCGACGATCCGCGCGATAAAAGCGAAGAATAGAAGCCTCTCGAATGGGAAATCTGTCTTTTTTTTTTTTTTTTTTTTTTTTTTTTTTCTACCCTTCCCTCGCGATTCGCGGCGCAGCGTCTGCATTTGGGCGGAGTCTTTCCCGAAGGTTTCCCAAACGAAGAGGACGACAATTAGTCGGACAATGCGATCGTAGAGGTGTCCGCGATGTTTTCTCAGAAGAATTATTATAAATCAGCGTCATCCGCGCACGATTATCGCGAGCTGGAGGATTCCGTTTTTTCCACTACTATAATCACGCGTTTCGAAGCGAGGCCGAACATCTGCATGCGTGCCACAGAGTGGAAATTTAATCGCGGATTCAAGGGAATCGGATCGCGCGCATTTTTGGAGCGACGAGGCCGTTTTTGAGAGCGTTCGATCCTTGTCCTTTCGCCCTTCGCCAGACAGGAAGACGTGTTAGTTCGTGAAATCAGGAAATCATAAGGAAAGGCTTAAGTGGAGCAAGGCCTTTGAACGGCACCGGTTTGGTACGAGGCAAATTGAGAACGCGAACAGAGCATCTGGCCGAGGTGTGGTTACATCGTTATCATATTTCTAAACGTTTAAACGTTTCATTTATTTTCCGGGTGGGGCGCATTACCACTGGCCTTGGTCGAAAATTAAGTCGTTGGCCTTAACCCGATAATTAGCGGGCTATCAGCCGCGTCCGGGTGCAAGGAAACGGGCAGTGCTTTCCAATACCATGGTCGCTCGAGTGAGGTTGTGGACCTTGGACGGACGATCAGCCATGTTCCTAAAATCCTGAAATTTGTTCGTCTCGCGAGGCCAACGAATATATCGCCACGATCGTTGATCTTGCGCGAAAATTTCTTGGTCCATCGAGATCGTTTCGTAAACGAACATTTTGGGGAAAGTGTGCGATTCAGGGTGACTAAGCCGTCGAAAAAAGGCTACCGCTAAATTCTTTTTGCGCTCGCTATTTGGTAACGAGCCAGACCCGAAGGAGCTGATTTGTTATCGCGTTCGTTAAGAATTTAGATCGACTCGCGTATCGCGCGAGTAATTTAATCTCTCGAACCTGTTTCCCTCGAATCCCTTTTTCATCGATGCATATTTCACACTCCTGTCTTCTCATTCGTGAACTTACGTTTTCGCAATTAAATCACGATTAAATATTCAAGGTTCCTTCTTTTTATCGACTCGAAATTGTATAACGCGTTCCCGTTCAAATATCGTAATCTTACGAATTACGACGGACGCTTAGCGATCGTTAAAAATAACAAGAGCGTAGAGTAGATACACTTTCAAGTATATTTAATCGAAGAGAACGCGTTCAGAAATTATTAGTTACGCGGCTCTGATCGGCCTCAATTCGATTACGCGTTACGACAAGTAATACCAGGCAAAACTGGTATTTGAATGTAGATATACAAAATTATGCGTAAATCTTTTTCCCTGCAAGACACGCACCTCGAAGCTACACCCATTACATGATTCATTGAATGGTATTCTATTTTCGACAGTCATTGTCGTTATCGAGACATGGTAACCATTCGATTTGGAGCCAGTGGACCTTGGTGAACCTTAAACAGTCGTCGTTTCTCGTTGTTGCATTTCGAGTTATGAGACTAGCGCGTTCGATCGATCGATCGAAAAGGAGAGCGAGATCGTCGAGAGAGACGAAAATCAACTAGTCTTCGGCAAAGTTGAACGAACGGCAGAGCGACGCGCGCGATTAAGTGGAAAAGATTGCGAGTGATAAATGGAAGAGAGGAAACTAGCGTATCTGTCTGCATCCTAGAGTGGCTTTCATAACAATTTATTAAGAATGCAATCGTCCTCGCCGCGATGTCACAGACGCATTGGTTAAATATTTTTTTCTCAGACTAAATTATCATCGCGATTACCACCGCGAAGCAAACATCATTTGCGTTCAGTTGTCACGCGGAAGAAAGAATCCTGTGCCGTGTTTTTCAGCCAGCGCAGAAGGCGAACAGGATCACCTTATATCGTAATTGCATATGAAAATCAGTCGAGCGTTCTATTTATTGTGACTTTAATTGCATCTTCGGACTTGAAACTATTTGAAACGACTTGATTGGCCGACAAATGGAAATCGCTCGTAATAACGACTCGTTCAAAGACATCTCATCTTTAAATCATCGGGATCCGTTTACTGGTGATGTTACGAAACAGAAATTCGAACGATCCTCGAAGCGGACTTCGGTGAACTCCGACCGACCGTGAACCGCGAGTTTCGCCGGTCCTTGATCCGTCAGATTCGTCCCGGTGTAATTCTTTAGTAGAAACGTTCGCTCGTGTCCCGGAACTCTGACGTGTCGCGTTCAGGACTTATGTCTGAATAAACGTTCTATTCCGGTTGCGAATCGTACGATGAATCAGAGATGTCCAACGCGAGCGTACAAAGTACGACACGAATTTCCCGTATCCTTCTCGATCCCTGGCTCGGATCGGGAAGGCGATACGTTAAACTCGCGAAATTCGCGGAGATTTCGCGTCGTAACCGGAAGTGGCCGTTTCGCGGGCTTCCGTTGGAGACGAATTCAGCTCATGGACGCTCGACGCGCGTGACGCGGCGAGCAAATTGCACGTTTCTTACTCGGAAGGCGGTGCAGCCCACCGAAGACGCAATTAGCAATACGAATGCACCTTTTATGAGGTCGCTCCGTTGCCTTCGCGCGACGAGCTCGTTAGTCGATTTTCCAGGAAAGCTTTCGATCTCTTCGACCTTCCGCAGCCACTTTTTTTCATCGAACACCAAAACGCGAATGCGCCCATCCTGCTCGATCCTCGCCTAGCTCGCTACGAAAATCGTTTGTGAATTTTCGTTTGCCGAGGCGATCGGTTTACGAGGCCACAAATTGCAAGACGTCGTGTCGTAAAACGTAAAATCAGAGTTCGTTTCGGAGCCACCTCGTTACGAACGTTGCGAACTCGCATAGAGAAAACCCTCTTCGATCACGAACGCCGTTACGATCCTTTCTCTTTGTCTTGTGCAATTAAATGATAAAAATTCGGAATTTCGCAACAGGTCTATTAAGAAGTTGATCGCTTGGAAATGAAAATAAATATTGCAATAACGACGGTAACGAGTGCGTTACACGCTGACGCCTCGCGTTCCAGAAACATTTCTCGACGGTGTATCGCGTCGTGACGTTCCGCTCGGTGAAATAATCTGTTCGAGAAAATCGAGAGACCACCGTCGGCCGTCTAAAATTTACGTAATGGCAAATTCCATTAGAGATACACTGCAGGCTCGATAGAACTATTACGACACGACACGCGTAGATCGTTTACAAATCAAGGCCTACGGGCGATCGTCTGTAATTTTGCGTTCCAACAAATGAATACCCTGTCAAACCTCTCAACGAGTTCATAGTCTAGTTGCGGTCGCTCCGCGGTAAGTACGACAGACACTTTCGCGTACAAATATTTTCAATGTGTCGCAACGACTACCAGCAACCGAGGATAAACCGGATGCCTCTTTTCGTCAAACAGCTCTCGTTACCGTTTGACGATAAAAAAGGTAAACGCACTGAAAATATCCAACGTCGCGTGAGAGCTCGATGGAACTCGAAGATTGTAGAGCTTCTGTATCGTTCCAGTGTCACTCGCAACGTTATCGACTCTAGCAGCACGAACGAGTTTGTCGGTAATTGCATCGAGGAAGACTATCTAAGAAATTACGGTGAAACACTCTCGTCGAGAAATTTCAAAGTACTTCTACGCATCTACCAGCTGGTTATTTATATTGGCCATTAAATTAAATACGTAATACGCATACGTACGCGAAATGCGTTTTGGTAGGCACAGTGGAACAACGCACCAACACTCCGCTTCCACGTTTCTTTGTTCGTGCTGCGTCGTGCTATTACGCACACGTACGAAAACCCAACACACAATACACTTAAAACCTATAATTTTTTGCACGATCGATAATTTAGATCGGGAGACGCAATTTCGCATGAGATACTTACATCCTAAACCTCGTGGACGATATTGTCGGTGATCGCAAGCGAATAGAATGGTAAAACGAGTACTACGCAGTCGATAAGCAAGTTTACTTATCTCGACAAGAGCGGAACGTCCTACGGCCACGTCGTTCAGCGACACACTACTACCGTCCCGGCGCGCCAATAACACGCTCCCCTCCCTTTCCACCGTCGCACAATACACGGAAACGGCTGACAACATGGTTTCTACGTATTTGAAAATAACAAACAACTAATACGAGTTCGCAAACGCACTGAGAAAGAGAGAGAGAGGGAGTGAAAATAAATAACTTGAATAAACTTTTTTCTTTTTCTTCGCGATCGATTTACCATCGACGAGAACAATCGAGATTCGTTTTCGAGGCGTAGAAGTAGTTTTCGTGTCGAAATCACGTTCACCGTTTATCCGTGAAACGCTTCGTTAACCTTCACCCAGAAATCTGTGCCAAACGATGAGAAGAGCTCGATCACTTAGCCGATCGGCTTTGTCATCCGTTACGAATAGCCAACTCTTGAGCATGCTCGCGTAATACCGGTAAAACGTATCACCATTTTCCCACGTTTCATCGGCTGCCGCGTAATAATACCTACTGACAATTGTTGTTTTCTGACGTGCAATTAGAATGCAAATGCCACATTGTACGAAAGATATGCAGAGATTAACAGGTGCGCGTAAGTAAGTTATTGTACGTACGTATTACAAAAGGTGGATGTTGGAATAAATTTAATTGAAAATTAAGTGAAAGTACATTAAGAAATAACACGCGTCTTTACTTTAAGATTCCGTTTTTTCGTTAGGTAGTTAAGATCCATGCAAATCTAAACGACGTGTACAAGATATAAATGTAACGAGCGGACGCTATGTTTTTTAGATACCTATAAAAAGGTTAAAGAAACGAGCGGTTGCTTCTTATAAATGTTCGCGTACTTGACGTCCAGAATCGCGGCCGGTACGTGGGACCGGTGCACCCATTATCTACCGATGGGATTAGCATTGTCGAAGTTGTTCGCTCCAAGAACAAGAGGCTAACTCTTTTCAAGCAAAAACCACCTGCGTTGCGATTGCGTTAGAACTTGTGGCGTGTGCACGAGGCATTGAAACCTGAATTCGCGCTCTCTTATTTGTCCTTCCTCGCGTTAATTCAATTTCGCCGGCGAAGACTCCGGTAATTAGCTACGCGCGCGTGAAACGTAACCTTGGATAACATGGAAGATCGCGAAATCCAATTCCTCTAAATTTCGCGAGAACGGATCACGAAAGACTCGCGAAAGCTGCGAAAGCAACAGCAAACGCCTAGTTTTGCCTCGATTACCGCGTACAATTTCCGTGGTATAAAAAATATTATGCAAAAACAGGCAACTCGTCGTGCGATGGAATAAAGTTTATGCATGAAACTTGGACGTAATGACTCAAGAAACATGACAAGAACTGGACGATAGTCACGTAGGTATCCAAGTACACACGCACGTATGGAGGTTTTAGATCATCGTGAGATCCTCTGGATACTCAACAGGGTGTGGTAATATACGATTTTCTCGTCGATCACTGAGTTTACCCGACGTCGAGTCGATGCGTCACGCACGGGGTCGCGTGTTCCACGATCGATCAAAGTAACCGCGCAACAATCGCCATGACTAATTGCTCGCTCTGAATATTAATTGACTATTTTCTCCGCGTTCTTTCCCACGGTCTCCAGTCTTACCGTTTTGATCGCGTACACACTACGAGCGGAAAAAATATAAAAACAAGAGTAGAGCACACCGGAGGCCCTGGTTATCCAATCGAGAATACCGGCTGTCGAAGAACAAGCAAATAAGTATTAAACGCGCGATTTTAGTCTTTAGATTTTAGACTTTCCATCCGTTCAGAAGATTCGCAAAATTCTGAATCACGGTTTCAATTAGAGGCTGATGCGGCAGCGATACAATAGCGTTTAAAATTCCCAGGAAACACACAGGCAGAAACAGGAAGCAGCGTCGATGAGATTGTCTCTGAAAGATAATTGCGTAATTAGACGCTATGAATCATTCTTACGAATCGAGTCACTTTTTTCACCATGAAACATGGAATACGTATCGATACGAAAACGATACGATCAATAGAAATTTACGAGTCCTCGACTGAGTTGAAACAGCTACTAATGGTAAACTGTTGCCAGATGCAAAAAAGACGGGTGCTCGTCCCGTGGACAATGAAACTCATTGAGAGGGGAGACGACAACGAACACGATGACTCTTGTCAACGTGAGAGCTTTAAACTTTCGCAATCGAGCCAGAAGGTTGGCCCTCGATTCTAATTAACGCGACGTGTACTTGTTCCTGTGTACCTCAATGGGAGTTACATCCTGCTCTGGTGAATTCACGAAAATCGCCAAAGAGAAAGGAGGATACCTAACAAGAAACGCAACGATTCCCTTTAATTTCTAAATAGATCCTTCCAGGCTGACCTCCCCTGGTCAGATGGATACGATATTCCCGCTGCGAACCAACTAAACCATCTTCTTTCAAAATTGACCTCTCTTCCCATTACACGAACGTGTCCCTTCCCTCGAGCAATCCTCCCACGCTCGTCTACGAGTCGAGACATCGTCGTCGTCGTCGACGCGACGACGACACCAAGGTGTGCACGCGGATCCCCACTTTCCGCCACGGATGACCTCCCTGTGGTCGCGTTCCAACTGTTTCGCAGGGATAAATGTACACTTGGTGTCGACCACGAGGCTTTTAGCGACGCTAGAACGAAACAGCAGCTCATCGCGCATCGTCCACGGTCGCGACACAAGATCGGACAGTGAAACCTAACCGAGGTGGTGCCGCTGCGACGCTAGATCACATTCGTTGGGGGATGAAACGGCCTGTAAGTCTTTACTTTCGTTGCTGATGAACACTGGCGATACGAAGGGATTAGAAAAGACGCGAAGAGCGTGCGAGAGGGTGGAAGTGCGTTACGCGGTAAGCTATTCGAGTAGCTATTCGAAAGGGTTTCGCGTCCCGCACCTGTCGATCGAGAAATTTGACGAGCTTCAACTAATCGCGTCGATTAATCGCGTTCCGCTCGTAATTGAGATATCGAGCGTTCAAGGTCGCAGCATCAGCGCGCCATCGCGAATGACCTAGTACTCTGCACGAATAGCCTTTCCATGTTGGAAGGAAATACGTAACGCGAAGACGCAACACGTGACCGTGAAGCGAACAAATGAATTGCACGTAAACCGTGTTTCGCTCGTAACGCAACGGCATGATTTATGAAAATAATATAATTTCCGCTACTTCTCGTTCCTTCAAGCGTTCTCGTTACTTCAAACTCAACCTAACCATACGAAATTACGCTCGACTTGGCTCGATTCGTTCGAGGGAATCACTTTTTTAATTACGTTTTTTTTTTTTACCATTTTTCCAGACGATGTTCCCTTGGATTCTTTTCGGTTTATTCTCCTTAATTTCCGGCCAACTGAATCTACCTCCGCTGAGAGAAGATACTCGTAACGGGGAAGCAGAGGTACAGGATATTTTGGCTAGATTGGATTTCGTTGGTACCGAAAGCTGCAGCGCGAACGTGATCGCGCAATGGGCCTACGAGACGGACGTGAACGAAGACACGCAGCTGCAAGCGGTAAATACGAATTTATCAATTTTAAGTGTAACGTAGGTTACCGAAATACCCGCATACGATAAAATAGATATACGATAGGGCCTCCCGAAAGTTTCAAAATAGATCCGTTACCGCGAAACTTTCCCTTCGCCTATCAAAAAATCAGCAATTTAAGCCAAAAAGAGACGAGACGAAAGATCGGGAAGATCGATGATCGTCCGATTAAGTAAGCGTTCGACGTTTCTCGATGGAAACGAGACCTCGACCTCCTCTACGAATCGTCCCGTGAGACCGTGGAACGTCATCGCTTCTGTGAGCACGCGAGGATTTCCTCGACGGTGGTGCGGGCCTTTATTGTCCGCTGGGAGGCCGGACATCTCCGCGGGAAATGTTCCCAGACGGTGGCATTGTGCCATCGGTGTATACCGAATGATTTCGTAACGGAGCATCGGTTCGAACGAAGCCAGAAACGGAAATCTTTAGCCTTCGACGTGAAATCCGCTGGGTGGTCGCGTGATGCTAATGATGATCGTCGACTACCTTGCCTCGTTTCTTTTCGCTTATTCTCTTGCTTATCCGCTTGGAAGAGACAGCTCTTCTTCCACGCTATTATCCGAGTCTACCTGCACTTTCTAGACCATTTTCCTTTCTTTCCTGGTGGCACACCTTCGTCGTCTATCTCCGACCCTCGGAAGGGAAGTAAAAAAGATATAGCGGTGTTTTATCGGTAACGGTAAACGACGCGTTGGTTGATTTGCACTTCGAACTAGTTCCGCGCGGACGCTCGTCCTCGCGCTGATTACCGCTTCGGAATTAAGCCGCGATGTCTCGTTTCAGCTGGAGGCGCAAAGGGTATACGCGTACTACCAAAATCAAGCCTGGTTTTTGATTTCGAGGATCGATAAAGATAACATCAGAGATCCTGTAATCAGACGACGTCTTAGATACTTGTCCGTGGTTGGTCCATCCGCTCTTCCACCGGATCAATTGGACAGGGTAACTAACTCGACATTCTCCGAATAAAAACATTCTTTGCCTCGCCTCACGTTTCTCTCTTTCAGTACAACCGTGTGATCAATGACATGTTGGCGGTATACAACGAGGCTAGCATTTGCGCGTACAACGATCCTTTCCGGTGCGGGCTGCGGTTGTATCCAGGTAATGAATTTTAGTCGTCTATACGCGGTGATACGAATTTCACGGTTGGCAGCCAGCGAAATTACGCTATTACGCGCAAGAAAGTGCCTCTCTAACGGTAAACCACGATTGAACGTCGAATATTTTAGCGTTCTGCGTCGACGCGCCAACACAAAAGATTCCTCATCCTCGCTCAATTATTTACGTCGAATTTCTCGATACAGAACACTCTGCTATCGCGAAAAATCTGTAATACGGTAAAAGATAACAAACACTCGAGGTGAAAATGTTAATGGTAACACTAATCTGCGTCATGTGTAATATTTTCGTAGATATATCGCAGATCATGGCGAGGAGCCGTAATTGGGACGAGTTGCAATACGTTTGGACGGAATGGCGGAGACGTAGCGGAACCAGGATTAAGGACCTTTATCAGCAGCTCGTAGCACTGAACAACGAAGCAGCTAGATTGAACAGTTAGTTCGATAATGCCTTTCAGGAAACATTGTTGAAAAGCGTGCAACTAATAGTCGACGATGAAACTTTATTCCCGCGTAGATTTCACCGATGCAGCCGAATACTGGATGTTTCCTTACGAATCTCCAAACTTGCAGCAGGATATCGATGAAATCTGGGAAATGATACGTCCGCTCTACGAAGAGTTACACTCCTATGTCAGAAGAAAATTGAGAGATTTGTACGGACCGGAGAAAATCGGTGCTCATGCTCCTCTTCCGGCTCATATTCTCGGTATTTACTTTTGTTTCACCGTCGCTATCGATTCGGGTGAATATTTATCGATGCGAATATTTATCGATGCAGGGAATATCTGGGCGCAATCCTGGACTAACATCATCGACATCACGGTGCCATACCCAGGAAAGAATTATCTAGACGTGACGCAAGAAATGCAAGCCCAAGTAAGAGCGAAATATTATATAATTTTCATCAAAGTAATTAACTTTTCGTCAGGGTAATAAATTCACCGGAGTCCGACCATTGTTTCCGAGTAGAATCGAAAGTAACCTATTACGATTCGAAAGTAACGATGAAGTAAGTGAAGAATCGCGATACTTTTGCTGCTCACCTTCTATTTCCATAAGAATTCTACTCTCGGAACCGTATGCTTCGTCGGGTATTAGAATCCTATGCTTTTGTTTTCTTTTTTCTCCATGGTCAATTGTACACCGAAAGACTTTCACAGTTTGATAAGAATCAAACTAATCTTAAGCGAATCGCGTTTTCCAGGGTTACACGCCCGTCGAGATGTTTCGAATCGCGGAAGAATTCTATCTGTCCTTGAACCTGAGCGCCATGCCACCCGAATTCTGGGCCGGAAGCATTATAGCGGATCCCGGAAATCGACCTTTGATCTGTCAGGCTTCAGCGTGGGATTTTTGCAATCGTTTAGACTACAGGTGAAAGGCAGATACCTCTATCTACGACGAAGGTGCTCGCGAATTTGTCTGACCTTTGCTGAAATTTGTTGCTCGTCCAGAATCAAGATGTGCACGAAGGTTACCATGAAAGACTTGATCACGGTGCACCATGAAATGGCTCACATTCAATACTTCCTACGGTACAGCGGTCTACCTCGGGAATTCAGAGACGGCGCCAATCCAGGTGAGACTCTGTTTGTTTAGAACCGGAACGAACGAGAGGTATGTTCGCGTACGCGGAGACTCGAAGCAAATGTAACGGGCGAACGATGCAGGAACGAGAAAGGACGCGCGGTCGTTACGTAAGTTAGGGTACCGGTCGACTTCCGGTAGGCGGTCCGCGCGATGCTTTTACGGTTAATAACGCGAAAGCGAGAGCGAACCCAGGCCCCTTTGCCAGAGTGGACGTACGCGGGTACTCTCCAATCTGTGCGGCGGATCGTTCAAATATTTTTATTACCGTACCATGCTGTATGTACACGCGTATAATCGCGCTTTCACCGTTCCGTACGCCACGGTCGGTCGTTCGCCCAGCTCTCCACTCTGGAAATAAATCTTAAATTCGATGCCTGCGACCTTGCCCAGTCATTCGTCGCCGTTTTCGAGGAAAGTACGACAAGAAAATGACGGTTCAACGAGAACGTTGTCGCTTTCTCCGATACTTATCGCGCGTACCGGCCAGCTTGATCGGCGAATGTTATTCGTTACAGGATTTCACGAAGCCGTAGGGGAAGCAGTGGCCCTCAGCGTCGCCACCCCTCGCCATCTCCAAACCCTCGGTTTGGGCAGTAAATACATCGACGAGAACGAAGCGGATATCAATTATCTGTTCTCCTTGGCGATGGACAAGCTGGTGATGTTACCGTTTAGCATCGCGATGGACAGGTGGAGATGGGACGTCTTCCGTGGTTACATCACCAAGGAGGACTACAATTGCCATTGGCATCGACTGATGGAACAATATACCGGAATCAAGCCGCCCGTGCTCCGATCGGAGGAGGACTTTGACCCTGGGGCGAAATATCACGTCCCGGCGAATATCCCCTACATACGGTGAGCGATCGAGTAACTGATTTTACCCAAGTTTCGCGCCAAGAGAAAGAGGCTTTCTCCGTCTACCGATCTCGGTAACCATCGATTCGGACGATGCGAGCGGCCGTGCTCGCACGAAAGTTTCCTTTCTTCTTCGATACTACGACCGATCTATTTTGCAGATTAGCTTCTCGTTGCGTTAATCATTCCGCCGCTTCCGCGTCAAGAGATATCTGGTGGGGGGTGAACACCGTGGTTGGTTACTTTCGAACTTTTCCGGAAAACGACCGCTCGTTCGTTGCGAACGTAACGTTGCGTTACCGCGCCTCGCGAAAGTCGATTCGAAGACTGGTATCGCGTGTTCCGCGTTGGACGCTCTCGTCAGAGCGTTACGAAATCAACGGGGCTGCGAAAGTAATCCGTAATCGTCTAATCCCGCTGTCTCGATTCGATTCGTGGCTAGACGTCGAGACGTTGGAGAAATCGAGAGAAAAGGAAAAATCGATTTTTGCTCTTTGGTTTTATTAGAAAGAAGCGAAAGACATGGTACAGACGCGAGTTCATCGGGCCAAGCTCGAATTAATCGTTCGGCCCGTGAACGGGCAGAGAATCTTTGTACGATACATTGCACGCATACAATATGTGTATTCTTAGGTACTCGAGTATCGAAGGGTATCGAAACGCTACGGTCTAACTAAATCGCTGGGCGAAGAACGCCGCGGCTCGTTTCATGGGTCTGGGACCATCCTCCGAGTGAACTTTTCTTTCTCATTTCGATTACTCAATCTTCGATTGCAATAAATATACCCTTGTTAGTACTTAGGAGGTTAATTCGATCGAACCTCGAGGGAAGAAAGGCGGCTACGTAACCGAGCTGATGGAGCGGCTAGTGGCCGCCGTAACTGGACTCGTAACCACCCCCGAAGCCCCCGGATTCGTAGCCGTGACTGTGCACGGACACAGGTACGGGTACCTTGATCGGATAGGGTACCGGCTTAGCCACCGGTACCGGTACCGGTTTCGCGACCTGAACCGCAACCGGTCGCTCGACGGGCACTTTGACCGCGTACGGTACGGGTTTCTCGACGGGCACCGGGACTGGCTTCTCCACAGGGTACGGGGCCGGGACGGGTACCTTTACCGCGACAGGCACCGGCTTCTCTACGGGTACCCCGACCGGTCGCTCGACGTGCACCTTCACCGGGTAAGGTACCACCTTCTCGACGGGTACCGGGACCGGCTTCTCGACCGGGAACGGGTACGGTTTCGGTACGTGGACCGGGTACGGTCGTTCAACGGGCACGTTTACGGGGTACGGTATGGGTTTCTCCACCGGGAACGGTTGGGGTACATGCTCGACGACCTTAACCGGATACGGTACCGGCTTCTCGACCGGATACGGTTGCGGTACGGGGACCTTCACGGGATAAGGGATCTTCTTCTCCACTGGATACGGTTGCGGGACGTAAACCTTGTGCGGTACCGGCCTCTCGACGGGTACGTGAACGGGATACGGTATCTGCTTCTCCACCGGATAGGGTTGCGGTATGTGGACCGGTACCTTGACCAATACCTTTACCGGGACGGGGATCTGCTTCTCCACCGGGTAGGGTTGCGGCACGGGTACCTTAACCGGGTACGGGATCTCTTTTTCGACGGGGTAGTGGACCTTCTTCTCGACCGGATACGGGATCTTGACGCTCTTTACGATCGTGATCTCCTTTACTTTGCTACCCTCTTCGTAGCCACCTCCGTAGCCACCTCCGTAGCCACCACCGTAGCCACCACCCCCGTAGCCACCTTCGTAACCACCGCCGCCGTAATCACCTCCGTATCCACCACCGCTGTCTCCGCCGGACAGAGCGATCTCGTGTCCGCCGCCGTAGTCACCGCCTTCGCCGCCACCACCACCGCCCCCGCCACCCTCGAAGTGGCTCAGACCTCGCTTCTCTTGCTTCTTCTCCGCGTTCGACTCGTTCGCCTCCGCATCCTTCGTCGCCTCCTTCTCGCAATAAGCGGTGGCCAATAGGCCCAGAAGAATGGTGGCAATCTGAAACGAAACGGTAATCGACCTATCGGATCCCTCGCTTCGAAAATTGAACGATATCGCGTATATCGCGACGTTAGGACTGCTTTGGATTTGTAAAGAGGAAAAAAAACAGTATTCTCTCGGTACTCACCAAAAATTTCATGTCTCACGGACACTCCGATATCTGGTCGAAGTCCAGACTTCACTGGATACTTCCCCCCAAGATACCACCGTCTTTATAGTCCGCTTTCCCCCGTTCGTCGATCGGACTCGAGCCCCTCTGTTCGCGGTACGTTCGCGGAAAAGTGAAACACGCGCGCGTACTCCGCGAACGAGCGAGCGAGCGAGCGAGCGAGCGAGCGAACGGCCGCTCGTTCGTCGCGCGCTACGTTATACCATTTTTCTAAATCCCGACCGACCGCGTTGTCGCTTCCATAACTCGGTGCGCCGGTAAGTAAACGTTATCCGGGGATCCTCTTTCAGGGAGGTGAAAGGAAACGCTCGCCGTGCGGAAGACGCGTAAATGTTTACCGAGCCCCCCCCTCTTGCGTCCCCTATCTCGCCGATCGCTCGGAACGGAACTTTCGCACGATCGTTACCTTTAATTAATCGTTCGATCCAAATTTTACCGTCGCAACTAAACGACCATTCGGATCCACCGACGGACGTAACCGACTAGATTTCGTTGCGTAAGGAGACCGTACTCGTTAGACTGGTTAGTCCATTCACCTTTTGCAACGAGTTTATTGTCAAACTCTCCGATACGCTTTTCTTTCTTTCCGTTCCCGTGTAGCCGTTTCCATGTCTCCAAGTTTCTCTCCCTCCGTTTCCGGTGGAACGCGCGATCACGCGGTTTCCATCGCCAGTGATACGAAGATAACGACAGGAAAGCGACGGGAAGGAGGAATATTCTCTGGCTGTGTCGCAACGCGTCGATGATCGCTAGTTAATTAGCCTTACACTTCAGGTTGGGAGAGCGTAAGTAGATACTACCTCGTACGTGTCCCTTCGAATTCTGTAGTTGTTTCCCTGTATAGAGGTACATGCTCTACCTGGACTTATTATACCAAGCTTATATATTAGATAGTTACGAAATGAGGGAAATTCAATTGCACTTTTTGCATTTGCTTCTATTATGTTAGAGCTTGGTAATTCCCCGAGTAAAGCTAGAAAGCAAAGCAATGGAAATATGTATACGGCGAGGTTTTAATTGCGAGTTTTGGTATCAATTACGCGGTGTTGAAAGTGAAATTTCGTGTAAGAGAAAGAACCGAGGAAGGAACGAAGTGATATCGTTGATAGATTAGGTGAAATTGCGTTATCTGATTTTCAGCAAATTACAGAAGTATCACGATTAATTGGGAGATTGGTCGATATAAATTATTGTGTTGCCGGATACAAATCGCTTCGCGCGACGGAAAATGGACGAGCGGTTGGAGTTAAACGCTTGTTTATAACGGTCGGTCGTTGGATAATTTCTCCGGAATGATCGTTGCTCCGGACACGATCGGCAGAAAAAAGTGCATAAAACAAGTTTGCCTGATTTTTACCGCGATTAGTTTGTATTCAGCTCCGCGTACGTTTCGAAACACGCGAAGAATTCGCGAGCAGGATCTTAACGTCCGTTTCCTCCGTGGCGAACGAGTTTCTTATTTAATACACCAGCCGTGAGAGGATCCTCGCGATCCGGGGAAAGTAGTTTACGAAAAAGTGACCGATCAAATTAAACATATAAAAATTAAATATATGCAACGATATTTATACATTCGTAGGTACATAACGATGGTTGACAATTTGTTCGATCCTCTACGAGATTCATCCCGTCGATCTCTAGATCGGTACCCGGTAATGGTACCGGTGTTTTCACGGTCAGTCGGTACCATCTTTCGACGGACGCTTTGGTCCGCGATTATTTCCTCCGCAACCGGGCTTCCCATCGTGTGTAGGGATCGGGCACCGATACCTTTATCGTTTCACGGCAACCTTTACGGCCGCATCCACTCTTCTCTTCGACTCCTAGGGTTCTGGTACCTTGACCGGTACTTTCACCTCGTAGAACACTGCTTTATCGACGATGCACGGTTGCGATATCGATGCCTTCGCCTCTACTTTGTACGGTACCGGCCGCTCCATCTTCACCTCGTACGGTACTTTCTTCTCGACCGGTACGTTCGCGAGCACATCCACGAGATAAGGTACCCTCTGCCATGAAACTCCCGAGTCGTAGCTTCTCGGAACCCTTCTCCAGCCCCCACTTCCGATTCTACTTGTCCATCCTTTGAACGAATTTGATCGGAACCATCCGGCGGGTTCGATCCAGTCCCCGAAATCGTTCTCCGGTTCGCTTTTGTTCTCCACCGGCGAGGACCGACCGACGTACGTAGCAGAATCTTCGCTGTACGGAACTTTTCTCACGCTGGAGTAAGATTCGCGAACGGTTTTCGACTCCGTTGTCATATTTCCGCTCTCCAATGCTTTCTCCACCGCCCTTTCCGCAGCCCTCTCGGCTGCTTTCTCCACCGCGAGTTCCGCCGCCCTTTCGAGATCTTCCTTTCGAGTGGCAGCGCAAGCGAACACCATCGAGAAGCATAGCAGCGCAACGATATTTCGAGCCTGCGAAACAAAATTCCAATTCCGTGCAAAAATTAGTCGCGACTCTACGATAGAAGATCGAACGTTCGGAATACGAACCAATCGCTCCATGCCGTTCCAAGCCGATCTCTGACGATAGATCGAAGTCTACTGAATCCAAACGGATGCTGTACACCCAGCATTATTTATACGGTCTACCACTTTCGCTTGTTCGACCAGCCGAAGCTTTACGCCTTGCTCCTGACAATTATCCGCTGTTTTATTCTCCAGAAAGAAATGCTATAACGGTTCTACCGAGATTACGGCCAACGATGACCGCCGTTCGCAGCGACCGTGGTGTCGGTCGAGCAGTTCCAAAGCGCACAAGTATTTCGGAAACGAACACGGTGGAAACCGTCGTCGATGCACCGTCCCCGAATCACGATTTTTTCGAGAATCGGATGCCGTCCGAAAAGGCGACGTTGCTTATCTATCCGACGAATGAAAGCGAGCGGCCACTTTCTATGAACGATCGTAAAATCGAGAAAACACGTGCTCGCGTTTTTCTATTCTCCGAAACGTTCATTCTAGAACACCGAACTTCGCTCGACTCACCGGAGCTACGCGTTCCTTATCGATCCTCCCTCTCGCGGTGCAAAATATTCTTCGTCGTTCAAAATTACACCTACGCGTCCACCATCTTCCGTCGCAGCTGAACAGATTTTCGCCCGTTTATTTTAATTACACCGCAATTGGGTCGCTTTTAACCGACTGCTATCGATTAGACGGAAAGCGTTAGTTCAAGGTTCGTCTACGATTTGCTCGTACGTTGGAACAAATTAAAACGCATTCGCATCAACGAACTTGTACCTAGATTTCTTATATTTAATTAGCAAAGAGCGTTTGTACAAAATTCCTTCTGCTCGACTAAATTTCGTTGAAACTTGAGCGTTCGATAACTACGTATAGTTCATCGTTTCGAATCGTGACGTTGGACCTCGTCAGATTCGGGCGCAGCTGGTTCCCCCTGCGGCGGTACCAAAATCGGGATCCTAATAGGGTACTGGTCTGATTTCGTAGGTAGATGTGTGGGCATCGGTTGATCGACCGGGTCAGGCTTCTCAACGTAATACGGCACCTCTTCCTCGACGATATAGGGTTCTGGTACCGGGATCCTCACCTTAACAGGGATCGGTTTGTCCACCGGTACAGGTACTGGCCGTGGTATTTCGACCTTTACCGGTACCGGGACCGGTGTCTCGACGGGATAAGGGACTAGTTTGGACACGGGCACGGGATAAGGCTTGGGTACCGGTACCGGTATCGGTTGTTCCTCTTCGATTTTAATAGGATAGTGGACCACCTTGTCCACGGGATAGGGCTGCGGTACGTGTACCGGTATCTTTATCGGAACTGGTACTTTCCGTTCGATAGGGAACGGTTCGGGTATCGGTACCTTAACTTCGTAGCGAACGGTTTTCTCGACCGGATAGGGATCCGGTATGAAAATTTTTACAGGCACCGGACGATCGACCAACACTTGGACCGGATACGGTACCTCTTTGACCACCGGCACCGGTTTCGGTATTTTCAGCGGGACTTTCACGAGTACCCTGACGGGGTACGGAACGGGTTTTTCCACCGCGTAGGGTTGCGGGACCGCCACTTTGACAGGGTACGGTACATTCTTCACCACGGGATACCGTATCGTTTTCTCCACCGGATAGGGTACAGCCACCTTCTTTATCACCGTCACCGTCCTCTGCACGTCCTCGTGCACGTGACGACCTAAAAGTTGCCCTTCGCGAGGCACTCCGCCTTGATCGGGTCCCACGACGTAGGTTTCGCCCGCGGCAAAAGCTTCCTCCTCGGTTCGGTTCTTCCTCGCGGCAACATCTTGCGATCGTTGATCTTCCACGGGCTCGTCGCGAAGATCATCTATCAACGAGACAAACTTCCCTTTACTCCCTGCGATATGTACGTACCGAAACGCAGAAAAACACGCCGGTGGACAGGACATTTACATTTTCTGCCAGACATGGCCGATCCCGATGATCCTCCATTGCCGTTATCCATGGCATCGGTAGCCATTTCTTCCGTGGAGCGATAACTCCTCCGATACCTGAAGCACCTCTGCGGTCCAACGTACGCGGTCCGATCGCTTCTCTCGGAAAGCGAATCTTCTTTCTTCCCGATCGGATAGCTGGACGACGTTGAGACGAGGAGTAGTGTCAACAGGATCGCCGCATTCCTCTGCAAGTTTAATATTCTATTATTCTTTTCCATCGTTGTTCGCGTTTACGTACCGTATCACCCATATCACAGGCTAAACCGATATCACACTTTGCGAGATTGCCGATCGTATCGCTCACGATCCAGACTGGATGCGAGTAAATCGGACGCGTGGATTTTATATACGTTCCTCGATCCAGAGGTTGCACACGTGCCGATGGATTCGCTTTCGCGTCTCCTGTCGAGAGTGAAACTCATCGAGATTCTGTCCAGATCGAGAATATCGATTTGGGAAACTTAGTTTCCATTAAGATCGGTTGAATCGTAAACCCGTAAAGTCCAGCGTTACCGGACGCTTGGAAACCTGTTTCTCGATTCGATATTTCGCGTTTTCCGTGACATCGCTTTTCCCGCTACGGTAGCGACCTTGAACGGTATGCGGTTCGAGAACGCAGGCTACGACCGATCTCGATGCCGGTCACGCATGTGTCGAAAGCGGAAGAGTTCGATTTTGCTGTCGCTGTTACCAGAATTTCCAACGCGGTGCACAATTGTTAAAGGCAAAAGCCGAGCTGCGTTGATCGAGGCCGTTTTGCCGAGATTTCACGGCGCACACGCGATGATTATAGAACCGTGAACACATTTTCATCCCCTTTCCATCTCGGTACCGTACCGTATTGATATTTTTATTTTAACAAGCCGAGCAAGAAAGTAGATCGCTTCGTAGAAAATTTCCAGTAAACTTGTTAAAGTCGACAAACTACACAAAACCCAAAAGTAAAGAGTTAAGCGGTCCCTGTAACTATTGAACGGATAAAATACGCTTGATCGACGACTCGAAGGTACGCGAAGCGTTTCGAATAATCTCGATTAGAAAGGGGTGGAACTCGACTAAACGTTCCATGCCGTTGGCACAATTTCTCATCTTCGCTTTCGACGTGTGCACGCTAATAGACTTTTCAAAACAAGCGAACGATGCTCGATCGTTTAAGGGAATTGAAACCAGGCCGATTATCTCGAATTGAGATCTCGATCATTACATGATTTCACTTGGGACAATCTGTTGTAACCGCGGTCGATACCGTGTCCCACGGTTGATCGGACGTTATGTCGTTACGCGATGTTTCGTAACTCGGTTTCGATTCGATGATTAAATGGATACGCGTTAAATTCGTTTAAAAATGTCAATTATGTGACGCGCAAAAATGAGAATATACCAGTTGCGGTAAAACCGATACGTTTGCTTCGTTATCGACGCCTGTTTCAAGCGAAAGTTCGCGCGAGTACCGAGCACCGCGCGAACAGCGCTGCAACAATTCGAATTCGAACGAACAAGTAACCGCACAGGGATGAAATTATATCAGGCAGGGGGGCTCGCGTTCTAGCTCGAAGAATCGTTTCGATGGAAACGGGAAACAAAGGCCAAAGTACCGATTCTCGGCACGCATAGGTAAAAGTGACGGAAAGGGAATGGCACCGTTCCGGTCGGCACAAAGACTCGAGTTTCTCTCCCATGACGATCTTTCGTTTCAAGGGAAGCGTCACACTCTCTCTCTCTCTCTCTCTCCCTCACTTTCGGCCTCGGTCGAAGTCGCGTGCGGCCCGGTTGCGTAAAAATTGCTGGTTCGTTCGACGGATGAGCACGAAGTGCCCGATACGCGAGACCAGTGGTTGCGTCTGGATACGATTCGAGCGAATCCTGCGAACCGTTTATTTGTTTTCATTTTATGCTCGTTACGTTCGCCAGACGAGAGACGGGCGATCGCGCGAAACCATTCGCGCATCCGTGCAACGAAATCGCGGTAACATACTCAAAGGGAGTTACTCAACGAACGCGCAACGATAGAATCGTTGGTAAAGTTTCCGGTGGTTCGCTCGGTGTTCTTTACCTCCTCGATAATCGCTTTCCCCTTGACGCAAACGTCGAACATTTCGCTTCGAAGTTGGAACGCTCGTTAGCAACGATAGTAAGTAGATCGCGAGAGTACGAGTTCAGATCTCGGGGACATCGAGGACACACGGACAATCAAGAGCATCGATTTGGCAGGGACGCGCGTTGGCAGCGAGAGAACTAGGTCGAACCGCTGCACCCGTCGTTTCGAACGTGTTCGACACCCCCGCTTGAGAAAATCGTGGAAAATGAAAATGAAAGGATTGCGAAAGGATCGTTAAACGTTTTTTACGTTATTAATATTTATAATTCGTAGAAAACTACATGTATCTTGATACGTCGGTAGAAACGAGAGAGAGAGAGAAAGAGAGAGAGAGAGAGAGAGAGAGAGAGAAAAGGAAGAGGAAAACAAAAATTAAAAGAGATGTAAGGCGAGCGGTTTTCTCAACTAGGTATATGTACGTATGTATGTATGTATGCGTGTATGTATCTATCTATGATTGGTATTTGACAATTGGTTTTAATCCGTGGCGCGCGCCGCCGTATTGGCGGGGCTCGATACGATCGACCTCGGAGGGACCGGCCTCTGAAGCGACGTGTCCGGAAGTCCTTCTCCATCGCGATCCAGGTACAGAAGAAGGAAGCTGGTTGTGGATTCCGTGTGTTTCGCGTTACACCTAAAACTGCTCGTCGACCGCGCGGTATCGCTGTAGAGAATTTCGTACGAATTTAATGGTAGCCGTGACTATTCGACCAGTCGTTGTTGTAGCCATAGTCGTGATGCACCGGAACCGCAACGGGCACTTTGACTGGGACCGGGACGTGCTTCTCGACCGGGTAAGGCACCGGTTTCTCGATGTGAACGGGGTACGGTCTGTCGACCGGAACCTTGACTTCGACGGGTACGGGTCTCTCGACCGGATACGGTACCGGCTTTTCGACCGGATACGGTTGCGGTACCGGTATCCTGACGGGGACGGCGACCGGCTTCTCGACCGGGACTGGATACGGTCTGTCGACTGGTACTTTGACTGGAACTGGCACCGGCCTGTCGACCGCGTACGGCACCGGCTTCTCGATGTGGACGGGGTACGGTTTCGGTACTGGCACGTGGATGGGACGATCGACGGGTACCTTTACCGGGACCAATCTCTCGACCGGATAGGGCACGTGGACCGGAACTTTGACCGGCACCGGGACCTGTTTCTCGACCGGGTACGGTTGCGGTACCGGAACCTTCACCGGTACAGGCACCTGCTTCTCCACGGGGTATGGTTGCGGCACGAAAACTTTGACCGGGTATGGACGATCGACCGGCACGTGAACCGGATACGGAACCTTCTTCTCCACGGGATACGGCTGGGGAACGTGTACCGGAACTTTGACCAGCACCTTGACCGGATACGGTTTCTCCACCGGGTAGGGTTGCGGTACCGCGACCTTCACGGGGTATGGTACCGGTTTTTCCACGGGGTAGGGCACGTGCTTCTCAACCGGGTACGGGACGGCGACGTTCTTCACCACGGTCACGGTCTTTACGTGCTCGTGTCCACCGTCGATGAAATGTCCTCCTCCGCCGTAGCCACCGCCGTAGCCACCGCCGTAGCCACCGCCGTAACCAACGTGACCACCATACCCGCTGTAGCCACCGTAGCCACCGTAGCCACCGTAGCCACCGCCGCTGCTCAATTCCAATCCACTGTGTCCACCGGCTCCGATGTCGTAGCCACCGTCGTAGCTGTAGCCGTAGCCGAGACCGAGCAATCCGCGTTTCTCTTGCTTCTTCGTCGACTTCTCTTCCAGAGAGGAGTCTAATTTCTCACCGGTTTTCTCGATCTCCTCGGCCCGCGTGGCTAAAACCAGCAGCAGGGCGATCGTTGCCGCGTAGACCTGCGAAACCACGTGAAATGAAAACGTCAGTGTCTTGGATCGGATGACAAATTTTAACCCATATTTGAAAACGAAAGCGTCTCGAGAAACCCGGTCGAACATTTTTCGATCGTTCGAGTCCGATTACTTGCCCACATGGAAATCGTGTGGGAACCGCGCAACCGCGAAACTGCCACCATTTCTCGAGCGCCCTCGTCCGTCCACGTACCAGAATTCTCATTTTTGCTTTCCAGATATTCCAGGTGCGTCCAGAGGTGAACTGGATGCTGATTGCCGCCGGTTCCTCGCCTTATATACACGGCACACTTTCGCCTTCGCCACCCGGGCCCAACGCGCCGCGTACCCCCCACGTTACACCTCTTTGTTCGCGTAGAACGACTACGATCGAACGACTACCACTCCCCTTTGGGAGACGCGCCACTCGCCTCCCCGCGCCGCCTCTCGAAAACGTCCCTCTCCTTGGGCAACCAAGTTTCGTTTTCCTCATCGTCGCAGGGATCCCCACCGTTAGCCATCTTGCCCCTCGTTCTTTTTCTTTTCCTCTTCGCATCGTTTCGATCCCGAAATCGCAACGGAATCGATGCAACCCGCTCGATCCTCTTCCCTTTCCATCCGATAACCGTTCCGTTTTCCTCCTTCCTCTCCCGCGTGCACCGGTACCGGTAAGCGCTCACCCGTCAGGATTTATCTGGCGGCAATCTCGTGGGTGCAACCGTTACTCCCTTTCATGAGACACGCGGCCCCGCGTCACGATTTCCCTCTCTTTCCTATTCCCGCCTTTGTCGCCCCCCGTTCCGTTTTCTTTCGCCTACCTTACCGCGTTAGCCGATCGAGGAAAATTCAAGGATCGAACGAGAGCGGGGAAGCCGCTCTTCGACCGTTCGAGACGTACCTCCGGCTGGAAGCTCGGAGAGTGGGTGGGCTTGTCTCCTTGGATTGAAACGCGACCCAGTCCAGGCCTTCGTTTCCTTGCCTTCGATGCAGATGGTCCATCGCGGCTAACCACGTGGGCAGAACTCAAAGGTCGATCGATAAAATTCGCTGACGGTCAGCCGTAGAATCTCAGCTACGCAGTCGCCGAGCAGACTTTTTCAATTTCACTTTTATTGGCCACGATCGATCGTCGGAAAGTTTCGTGAAACAGATGGAAGATACGAGCAACGAGAGAGCGTGCCAAAATCGTAAGCACGATTACGATCGTTATGAAACTATCGATGATCCGGCCGAGAATTGGAACCGACATTCCTCGCTTTCGCGATCCGAAAGTAGACGAACCATCGAGAGTATATAGTCCGTCCCTCGTTTATTACGTAAAGGTCGTCGTCGAGACGAGAAGACCTCTCTTTTCATCTCGCGTATCTTCGCGTTTCGTTGCGTTGCTTCCGCGAACCAAAGATTCGCTAAAAGTCGACCTCGTTGACACTGGCCTTGAAGAGGTAGGTACCGACCACCGATTGATTCTTTTTCGTTGGTTCTCCGCGTTACCGTGTACCGTTGAACGCGTTTCGCCCGATAGATACTCGTCACGGGGAAATCGTACGCGACGCACGTTACATCCGCTTTCTCTTATATTTCGCAGGAATTTCGTCGCGGGAGTCCTTCAATTCCAACTGTACCGAGCTTTGTGCCAAGCAGCCGGACAGAGAAACGTCGACGATCCGAGGAGGCCGTTGCACAGATGCGATTACTACAGGAGTCCAGCTGCTGGGAGAATCTTGGCGTAAGATCGATAAAAAATTGACGAAGCGAAAATTTTATTCGTCGTCCGACAAAAAATTATTATGGATCCTCGTATCCGAACAAGGCTCGAGCGAAAATAAATTTGTTGTCTTCGCGGCTTTAAGGACATCGATTTTTTAAAAACCGACGCAAAGGTTATTTCTGACGGTGAAACGGAATCTAATTAAATCGATGGACCAAATGGATTCTAGATATTACGGATGTTCGAAAATGTCAGCCGAACCAAAAGCGTGTCCTTCGCCGTGGAACTGGTCACCCAGGTTAGGCGAGCAGAAATTCCATAATTTTCCACGATCCGTCGCGAGTTTGAAAGAAACAAAGATTTCGTGTTCGCTCTATTAAGTCACGCGATAGGCACGCAGACAAAATAAGCGACGCATCCTGGTGAACGTTTTGGGAAAGATTTCGATTCCTCGATCCGATTAAAGTTCAAGGCTGACGATGAGTTTCGAAAATTTCGAAATAATAGAAATTTTAAGAGGAACGTAACCAATTTGGGCATCAACGGTCGATCCGGATCAACGCTGATAAAGTCGAGGATCGAAAAGCTTACGCGCGATCGACGAATACAGGATACCTTCGATTCTCCGGCGCGACAATAAAATAGCAAATTTTTCTCGTTATCCGTAATCGTCGAGCAAAATTAAGCATCCAAAGACCGAGCGCTTTCACCGTAAACATCTCGCGCTGAACAAAAATACCGCGACGACACGCGTAACCCAATCGATACGCGTACGCGCGTAAATCTCGCGTAGGTGTTTCGCGAAAATAAAAAATATTCCTCCGTCGGCGATCCGTTGATGTCTCGATAACGGACGGTTCGTCGTTACGCGTCGTTCGAAAGTAATTTTTCGATGAAACGATATCATCGATCGGGCAATCGTCCAAAGGCCTGACCAACTTCCTGTAATCCCGTAAGGATTGCGGCGCGGCACGGTGCGACGCGGTTTGTTACATATGTAGGTACGCGTTGCACTTCCGTTTCGCTGTTCGGAGAAAAGCAGAGGGGAACGAATTTTTGTTGGAAGCTGTTCGTGTCGTAACCTCGATGAAATGGCGGTAACGCTCGTAACCGACAACGGGAACGTTGACTCGATCCAAAGCCGATCAATTCTCAACGACCTCCTGTACCTCGCGCAGCTAAACGCGCGTAATGAAATTTCGAAATTACAAACGATCCAGAATTTCATAATCCATCGCTTTGGTAACGTTTAACGGGGCCGCTTAGGCAGAAATTGATCGATGTTCATGTAAATCGGTGGCCATTGTAGAGAGCAGCGGATCGACGATTAGGTGGCGCGTTTCGAAAGTGCCACTCGAGTCGAGCTAAATCAGCAGCCACGCGATCCACATTTTCCGCCGATAACCGTAAATATCGCGACGACCGGCTGCTTCTATCGTCAGAACCGATAACAAAGATCACCCTCGAAGTGCATACGGATTTCTAACGAAATTTCTGGTAGACCAACCGGTCTGGCCGATGGCAACACAGAGGCGAGGCGGTTCTCGCGATGAGCATCCAGCACGTTTGCGAAATAGCACGCAGCTCCGCTCCGGTCAGGGCAGGAAAGTAACGATTTCGTCGACACCGGAAATTGTGAGATCGATATAGATTGCAAATCGGGGTGCATACCGAAATCTTTTTGCTCGTCCGCTCGATTCCCACGCGAACCGGAAGCGAGCTGCAGCGTGGCCTGCATCGGAATTACTTTCCAAAAAGTCGTTATATCACGCCGACCCAATACCGTCGTCGACAGCCACTTTTCACTTTCGTGAAATCGATCCTCCGCTTTTCGCCTCTCTCACCTTTCTGTCGTTCGTCACAATGTCGCAAGAAAAAGAAAACATTCTTTGTTCATCGTTCAAATTATATAATTATTCCGCCACGATCGAGGAAAACTAAAGGACCAAGGACCGGTTCTATCCGTTACCAGTAGTCCAACAGGGATGAATTGAACGTTCGGTGGGTTCTTGTTCGCAGAAAGATGATGGAGAGGGGCTCGTCCGTGCCGTGGCAGCAGACGCTTCAAGAAGCCATCGGCGAGGACAGACTGGACGCGTCCGCGCTCCGCGAGTACTTCAGGCCCCTCGAAGACTGGCTGAGGACGGAGAATCTGAGGACCGGTGACGTGGTCGGATGGTCATACGGTAAGAAAGTCGCATCCTACTTTTGTTACGCGTATCACCTGCATTTACGTAACGATGTTCGTTAAGAAATCGGAAACGATTAATCGGGAACCAGAACCGTCGAGTCACGTTTCGCGTAACGGTGTGTATTCTCGTGTTTACAGTCGATCGATTCTTACCGGTATTTTCGGTTTTTTCCTCTTTTTTCTAAACACCGTTAGCTAATTAGACACGAGGGGGAAAAAGAGAGAGAGAGAGGGAACCGATTCGCGCGACACGCCACGATCAGCGTATACGCGCGAGCACGAGCGCGCCTTTCATCGTAACTTGTTACAAATTATGCAATTTCCTACCGTAACAGATTGAAGGTTGCAGTTCCCACGTGCCAGTTACCGCCGGGAGCGCTACAAATATTCATCGTCTGACGACATTCGCGGATAGATCGTTAGCATCGCCTGTTGCTCGATCGGTGGTCTTGCCAAATTCGCGCGCACGGTGTTACGTAAATCGTTTGTGCATCCGATCGATCTCGCCCTCTTCTTCTCGCCGAGCATGCAGGGAGCGTTAAAATTGTGAAAGCGTCTCGTCTAGAACGGCATTCGTTGGCCCGCGCAGGGATGCTGTTAAACGCGCGGCAAGGGATCGCCAACTTCTGACCGCGTGAGACCGGTGGTCGATTGCGAAATATGGGCAGCGGATACGTTGGTACAGCAACGTCGAAGAAGCGTACCGCATACCGCGGAACCTGCCGCCGATTTCATAAACGACACCTCCGCGCGTTACGTGCAACGCGAGGAAAGTCGTGGCCTTCTCAACCGGGAAAAGTATTTGGTCGCGCGGCTTCAGGGTTATCGAACGCGAGAAAAAGTGTCGGTTCTCCGAAACGCCGAGTCAGGCGATTCGAAAGGGAAAACGACCCATTTTTCAGTCGCTCGCCTAATCGTGGATTACTTCGATTGCAGACGGAGATTATTGCAAACGCAGCATCGAGACCGCCGGTCTCCAGGTCTACGGAAGTGGATTCTACAACGATGCCCCGATGTCCGTACGCGCGACTACAATTTTACCAGGGATCTTGACGATTATCGCGACCATTTCAACGGTTGCAATTCTTTATTAACGCCAACCAGACGGACCAGAGGGGAAGAAAGGAAAGAAGAAAGAAGAGACCTCATCGAATTTCCCTTTTCCGAAAGGTCGATCCGCAGAAGAGCCACGCAAACGATCTATCGATTCGTCCGAATGACAAAGACGGATACCTACGTCCATTCATTTATTATCGTTATCGTTCCAAGTATTCGTTACATATATTAATTTAATCGAAAGTCGTGGCGCTTTACGTCTCTGGTCGTCAAGCGGATTCGAAGCTCGAGTGCGAGTAAATGATTGTACTTACGTAGATACGTATAATCGCTACTAGTTCGACCCGTTTCATTCGGAACGTAAAAAATATCGCGATGGGCTGAATTAAGAAAGGAACAAGCTCGTTTCGTAACGACAGTACCATTTAGAATCGCAAATGAACGACAACTTGGCCCGTTGCGATCGAACGGATTATCGTTAAATCGGTATCGTTGCAATTTTCATGAGGAGAAAATCTATACATTTCGTACAAGCGTTATTTCGATCGTATCGTCGCGCCGAAAGTTTTGTCTCGTTGGCCCATTTCTGTAATTCGAAGAGAGTCTGCCGTCCGAGAACCGATTACACGCGTACGTTCCCGACTTTCGCGCGACTCTTGCGGAACACGCTAAACAAAAGTTGTTCAACGACAATGGTTGAAATTGGTTTGAAGGATGACGACGGACAGTGGTGATTCGCACAAAGGTGGTTTTGTCCAGAAACTGGTTCGCCCACTTGCGTAACGCGAAGATGCGGAAATCGAGTCCGAAAAACTGGCAGCCGATTGCGTTACCGAACGTGCCCCGATCATATTATTCGGCGAACTACGTCTCGAACGTGTCCGATCTTATCATCCGCCCCTTTCACCTTCAATGCACCTCGACCGTTATGATCATCGCGATCGTACCGCGTGCGTAGTTATTGCGCAAAAAAGATTCATCGATCGAATAACAAAAACTCGTCCGAATGAAATTGAAATTGTAACCGATAATCGAAACGACGGAAATTCATTGGCTTTCTACTTTTACGGATACAAAACGGAACCAACCGTTTAGTTCCGATTTTAATAATTCATAGATGCTTCCTAATTAACTGACGCCTCCGGAATGTTCACCTTGAATCGTTAATTAACAACCGAGCGTATCTGCTTAAATCGGCGAGGATCGTCGTCGAAAAGAAATTGACGTAACGCGTTCTCAGCGCGAGTGAACTTTGAATGAAAAAGGAAGAAAAAAAAAAAGAAGGCGAGTCACGCCTCGGTCGTCGATCTAGATCCCAGCACGGTGGTTTTCGTGGCCTCCGGCCACGACACACACAGGGTCAAGGGGTCATTTTTCTCGGATCAAGCAGGCTGGGGCAACCGGTGATCGGATCGGCCGGCCCTTTCGCTTTCGATTTCGTTCGTTCGTTCGTTCGTTCGTTCGTTCGTTGGTTCGTCGAGCGTCTGGTGCTGTCCGAAAACTGGTCCGTCCGGTTGCGTAATCGGAAGAACGGGAAGTCCTGCCTTTCCGCGAAACGTCTGCACGATGACTCTCGTCCACTTTCACCGTCGTCCGAGCACGCACGCAGCTTACCTTTAAAACTCGTTCGAGAAAAAGCCGTGGAAACTCCGTGGCCCCAATTTCTGCTTCCAACGTACACGTTCGCGTTTCGTTCTCTTGTTTCTCTTTTACGAAAATAACAGTAACGGCAGACGTTCGGTTAATTAAACGAAAGGAACCTTGGAAACGATGAGACATTTCACTTTCAAGGCCACGAATTTCTAAGTTTCAAGGCCTCGCTTTCATCCAGTCACGATTTCGTCTTAATTTGCCAGTCTAAATGCGAACTTTACGCTGCATTTACAGTGAAGATTGCAGGGAACGGTGTCATAAATAATGAAACGAGTAGTCGATCGTACTCGAGACTGATATCTAGTTCGGTTGCAACGAGGATAATTACTACTGGCGATGAACGATGCTTCTGTTGCGCGTTCGATCGATCGATGAAACTCGCGGTGCGTTGGAAAATCGAACCTACCGCGTGTATGACGACACGCAAGAGAGGCAAGAGAGAGAGAGAGAGAGAGAGAGAGCGATGAAAGTAAGGGAATTATGTATTCGGTGAACACGCAAAGATTTATGAACCGGAAGAAGAGAGAGAGCATCAAAATTCCACTTTCATAAACGACTTCGCGTCTAACGTCGTAAACCTCGATATCATTCGGTTTAGTTCGTATCGTGAACAACTAGAAGGAATCGAACTTGGTACGACACTGTGTCGTATCCGCGTTACCTGTAACCACCAATGCCACGAGAAATAAAATCTGTCGAATTTATGCAATCCGTCCACTTTCTATTGCCTATGTCTAAATCGTACGTCCCGTGACAGAGCGGGGACATTAATTGAATGTTTCCCGGACCGATGTTCACGGGGACGACGGTAAACAACGCACGATGCTACCTAAATACATTTGCGCAATCGTTACGCAATATCCCCGTGGGTACTTCCACGTTCCGTTGATTCGTCGTGGCCCATAATCGTACGATTCGACGCCAGGACTACAAGGACCTTGCGTCATTTTCAGAAAAAAAACGACTCTCTATTATTTATCGCGATTATCAATTCCCCTCTTCTCTGCCTTTTCTCTGCGAAACGATACGATTTTACTCAATTTCTCCTCTACCTGACGTACACGCCGTTTCACACGAAATTTCGCGAGGCAGATTAATCGTCACGGCCGTTTAAAGCATTTACATTGATTAACCTGTTACGTCGCCGCTGGCCACCGGATATTTAATGAAGACTATCTTTAGAAACACGCGACTAGTCGTTTCGATGCATCCGAACGGTCGTTTTTACACGCCTGTTCCTCGACGGCAAATAAATGGAAAAAATCTGTACGCGATCGTTAATTACACGTCAATTTCGTCGGATGTTGTTCGTCACTGGAGATTAAAGAAGAGGGAACGCGACGAATCGGTCTAGCAATCATTCCATTAGGCGAGGTCTGTTTATCGTTGATTCGCGCAGACTTCAGATCCGAGCCCTTTCCAAAGGGCTACTACCGTGGCTCGTGAACTTGGGTGGCTCGAACAGTGTCAATGTCTCTGGACAGGATATCCTCGGTGGCTCGGAGCGGAGCGGAGCGGTCTCTGTCGTCCGCGAGGACTTCTACTCCCTCTCCTACGCCCTTTGGGATCATCCGACCCCACCTTCTCTAGCCGTGGTAGTTGTCGTCCGTTAGGGTCGGAGTTCATTGTGCCACAAGTGCATTCCGAGTACCGGCGACGGCAATTGCTCGTTACGAGTGGCCAACGTGCGGCGGCCAGTTGCGAATCGGCCTGTGACAGCATCGCTCAGCTTTTCCATCCGAGTCGTTCTTCCAGCCGAGTAAAGGGTATACGCAAACATGTACTTGCATCTCGTTGAAAATTGTTCACGCGCGCAGAAAATCGATTCTTTAAAGCCAAGGTCGAGGGATGCGCCCGAGACAATCGGATGATTAACAACCTTCCACGTTGATAGAAAATTTCGACATCGGGCTTCGGGATAGATAAAAGACTCCGCACGCGTGACAACGTTCGGCGAGAGATTAGAGAAACGAACGAAAGTGCAAGCAGTGTCGCCGAATCATCGATTTCGCTTGGTCGGTGAGTTCGCGGTCGAAACGCCGTAGAATTTTCAAGTACGATCAACCAATTGGACACCAACCGAACGTTTCCTGTCGCGAAGAACGTCCTTTGAATGGGATCGGCCGCCCCTCTTGCGTCAAATGTCGACGATGCTACACTTCCGGCGTTCCACGCCGCGAATTTACTCTTCGAATCTGCTTCGCGCTACAATGCCTTTCTCGCTTTCTCGTCCAACATCTCGATAAACCGTATATATTCGGTCATTAGAAATCGCTAGCGAGAAAAATAGTATCGCAAAATTTTCCTCGCCGTGCGACAAGACGTCTCTCGTTACCGACAGGTAACGAGACACCCTGTGTTTAAAGAACAACAGCTATTTACACCAGCGGATACATCGATCGGTTTCCGGCGAAAGAATGACACGCAAGACGGTAGAGGCGTCACGTTCGTTCGATCGCATCGACGACGCCAAAGTCCATCCGTCTCGATTAACAACGGCGCATCCTTCTGAATAGACCGATCGTGAAATTCCTATCGAGGAACGATTCAGACTAGAACCGAGACAAAATTCCGTAGGGGTTGAAATGAACTTTCCAAGTATCTGGCTGTTGGTCCCGTCCCTGATCGCATCTTCGCCGTGGGTATTCTCAGCCAACACCGTATGCCCGAGAATGGAAAAGTGAGTATGTCGCCGGCGAGCCTTGACGATAACCCAGAGTCGATAAGGGTGTCGTGTGAAAGAAAAACGGATAGTTAATCGAGAAAACGTTGCAGTTACACCGTTACGTCAATGGAAACGTACACGGAGCCGGTTGTCGTGAATACGTTCACCTGGTGCCTGCAGATCCCACCCAGGTGCCCGAAAACACGGACGGAGATGAGGCAACGATATCGTATCAAGGTAGGCGAGCGCACCACCTTACCTATCCTATTACTCGCCGAGCGATCGATCGACGGTATTCGATTTATAAGAGGCTTTAATTGAACGACCGGTTTACATAAGGTTACCTTTCGCTGATTAATTAAAGCACGATTTCCGAACGAAATTGGTCCATCCGAAGACGAAACGTAAAAACACGATTTGCGACCAGGTAATTATTTCGAAACGTTCGCCAATGGTAGAGATTATTCAACTTTGCTGTCCGTATAAATAGACCGATATCCGATCGCCTTTAAATTCGAGCGTAAATTCTGATTCCAGTCTTTGTACGCGTCTCTGCGAGAAAACGTTGTAGAATCGAACGCGTACCGTATCGCGTGTTACCGCGTACTTAGTTGCTCGGTACTCGCCGCAGCTAAGTATCTCGGTCCGCGACTAGAACGGGACTTAATATTTATTGCGTAGAAACATCACGCCGTATTTTGTTCCGTATTACACGATAGATTGCGTAACTCGAGCGTAGAGAGCGAGAGTCGACGGGGGAATAACTTTCGAACGGCGTCTCGAACGGTGTTCGAAGCCGGGATATGTTTTTCGAAAAATGAGACGGTCGAAAAAAAAACCGACACTCGCAACCCGCGGTTTCGTCATCGGCTGAAACCGTCGATGATTACCTACGCGCGTGCACGCGTCTTTCGCTTATCGTATAATAACGTAATAACGAACAACGAGGAAAATGAAAGCGAAAGCAATTCCTCGAGGAGGCGACGACAAAGAGGGATTAAACGGGGAGCGTTGGCAATAAGTCGATGCGAGCAGCGCCTTGAACGCGTTTCGAAGCGAACAATGGAAAAAGAAACGGTAAAAACGTGTTTCAACCAGCATTGAAATGTCCTAGAAAAACGAAGCGATTTCAAGGAGCTGCTCTGATACGCGTAAAGTTCATAAATATCGTTAATTGCGCAACTTTAACGCGTTTAACGTCTGCACACCGAATCCGTTCGCGTTAGAGACAACGCAATTGCAACATCGCATCGAGCATCGAGCGCGATGGAATCGATGGCGTCACTCGTTTATGCGTCGATCAATTTTATCGTCCCGAAAGGAGGAAAAAAGCACCGCCGCGGAGTAAAAGATGCACCCAGAGGTGCAAGGAGAAACTGGTGCGCGGTACATATTTTAATCGGTGTTCGCAGACAGAGACGAAGAGGAGACTGGTGAACGCGTGCTGCGAGGGCTACGTAATGATGTCGCGCAACGACGCGGACGCAGCCGTCGGATGTAGACCTTACTGCGAAAAAGGCTGCCTATCCGGGATATGCGTCTCGCCGAACGAATGCCAGTGCATTCCTGGTTATCAGGGAGACCACTGTGAAACTGGTGAGCTCTTATACAATTGGGTATTTCACGCTCGATGAAACAAACCGACCTTCCACGATCGCAAGATCGCCCGCTCCGATTCTGAAATCGGTCATTCGATACTACTCCCCCGATTCGTTTTTTTCCACTCTAGTTCTCAGCCATTCGTTGCGTTCACTGCGTTCGCTAAAATTATAGCGGAATTTTGAATCAACGATCGATGACAATTTCTCGTCGCTCTGTTTTGTTCGCAGCATGCCCGTCGGACACGTGGGGCTTTCGATGCAGAGAAAAATGCAACTGTACCGCGAACACGCCTTGCAACCCGATCAACGGACAGTGCGCGTGTCCGCCAGGATTACGTGGACAAATGTGAGGCCGCATCTTGTGACGAGTCTCTCTTTACCCCGCTAAAGACCCGCTAAAAGAAAAGAAAAGTAAAAAGGAAAGAGTGATTTAACAAGTTTCATTAATCCCCGCGCGTAGTATTTATCGTTGCGTTACGTAACATTACGATCTACAACCTGTTGATTGAAACGCGCGCCTAATAAATACTCGATCCAATAACGGAGACTACGGCACGTTTACCTCGCGTGGCATACGTAATTACCCTTTTTACTTCCAGGTGCAACGAGTCGTGTCCGAGCGACCGCTGGGGACCGGAATGCGCGTTTCTCTGCGACTGTGAGAATTCCAGGAGCAAATGCCAACGAGAAACGGGTCGATGCATCGATACGAACGACGCGACCTATCCACGAGATACGGAAGACGAGGAAAATCGCGTCGCCCCGAACTGGACGATCGTTCGACTCGACGGAGAGCCTTCGCAGGCTTGGAAAACGACAAGGTTAACCGAAACGGCAGGGAAAGGTAACGAACGATGGTGTCACGAGCGCGGGCGGAGAGTAACGCGGCGGAATAAATTGGTCTTCGATGGTATTGGTCTAGACGATCGTGAAATGCTCGCGACGACGGACAATCCTGTCCGCGAGACAACGAGCGTGGAAAATACAAGCGCACCGATTTCGGTTCAAGTGAAAATTGGGACGCAGGCTTACGCAAACGGAAACTCGAGCACCGTCAGACCGGTGATCGTATTGGTTTCCATGCCGGAACGGAGGAGGAACCTGGACAAGAATCGAGGAGGGAAGTTTGCGATGAAAAATCCATTCGCGAAGCACGTTGACGATGACGATAACAATAACGATAATGATAATAATCATAATAATAGTAATAATAATCTGCACGGCATCGGTTCACCCAAAACGGATTACGTGAAAAATGTTCACAAAGGTAGGTATATCAATTATACTCGACTATTCGCGTTCGACGTTTCGCGTTTTACTAAGAGATTAACTTCTTCTTGAATAAAAAAAAAAAAACAAAACAAAAAAAGGCGTTCAACCAACCCCAATTCCGTTGGACATCGCCTTGATCGTGGTAGCCTCGATCGTGTCGCTAGGTTTAACCTCGGTAGCCGTGGTGATGGTTCTCCATATGCGGTCGAAGCTACTGGAAGCAGCACGAATCTCGATCTACGAAGAGGGAAAATCGAAAATTCAAGAGAATGAAAACGCAACGAGGATCTCGTCGATGGTCACCGGTGGCAGCTTTCCTCGTGAGTACGAAATCCTACTCCACCACACGGTAACGAAAAACGTTGTAAAAACAGCCATTCGGTGTTGTTAGGATGTTCGTTCGCTGTCGTTCCAGAGTCGAGAACGATATTGGCCACGGGCAATCTCGACGACACTTGTTGCAAATACGCGAACGGAGTCGCCACGATCAACCTCCGACTACCTGTTAACGGTCTAAACGGTGAGCTCTGAAACAAGATAGTCGGTTCGAGCCTTCTCCTCCTTAGAAACGCTTATCGATCGTATCCCAACGATATTTTCTCGATCGTCCAGGTCTCTCGCAAGACGATCACTACGATCGACCATCGACGACGCGAATTCACCTGCGGAGCGATTTCGACGCGGACACGGAGCACGTCTACGATGAGATTCCCTTGCAATCGAGCCCTTTCGGTGCTCGGAAAAACGCGTGAACTACGTACAATACCAAATATATTTAAATAAGTAGAGGATCAGCAGCCGCCGAGAAGAAATATAGAAATTTACGATCGAGTTGCTCCAAGTTATTCGATTCCGGAGACGGATATAAGCGAGCCAGCTCGTCTACGAGTCGAAGAAAAATCCAACCGGACTGGTTTCCGACCTTACGCACCACGCTCCTCTACTCTCCAAGGCTGAACGTGACTCTACGATTCACGCGTCGTAATCGTTGACAAACCGTACGTAGATGTACGCGGCTACGCGCATCGTAACACACACACCGGTGACACGGTGAGACAGATGTAAACAAAGTGTATACGCATCTGTAACAGTGCAAAGTGTTACTTTAAACTGTGATTCGGAGTTTGCGCTTAACGTTTCTTTCTCCATCGCAGGCGCTGACATCACCGGCAATAATAAATCTATCGCGCAAAATAAGGAAACGCTAATTCACCGAGTCTTCTTTCTCCACGATAGGCGATAATTACTTTTTTTAATCCGTTATTTCCCGCGAATCGTTCCGAACATATTCGGTCTATCGTACAGTAAAAATAGGACAACCAACTAACCAAGTGGTTATCGCGCTCGACCCTCCCTCCCGGTTGGACATTTTATCTCGTCGCGTGCATACGTCGCGCTAATTACATAAACTGCGACGATGCACGAATCGCTTGGTCCTCGAATATTTCCATTCTTCGGGGGAAACTCGGAAAAGCGAGTCTTCGGAACTCGCGAGTCCGGTTTTCCCTCCAACTTTTTCCGTTCGACTATTACGCGTGGAAACGATTCTCCGCGTTCCACGCGTATAAACAGATAAGATTAACCGTGTCCCCTCTCTCTCTCTCTCTCTCTGAAACCGCTTTCAAGAATATGGAACAGGGTCGAAGCTGGGGGAGGGAAGAAAAAATGCGTGAATTTCGACATTCGGATGCTGCTGTCGTGTATCCATAAACATTTCTGGGAAGCGTAGCTGCGCAATTGGATGGTCAAAGACGGTTGCCCCGCGTGACCCCGCAACGGAAACGTTATCGTCGCGCAGAAGATGTCATGTCGAACGACAAAGAAATTAAGAAACCAGTTGCCCGTCGATATTCGCGCATTCAACATGCTCGGAGCGTTGATCGTCTGTTCGGTGATATCGTGGACGGTGCTGGTGTCGGCGGACCCGTTGCCGTTCGAAGGCGTCAAGGGCAAGGGCCGTCGCGTTCATCAAGATCAATCGAACCTGGCCGTGAACAGCACCCTGCAGGCTGGACTTTGCTACAAGAGGATACGGTAAGGGAACACCCGAAAGAGGACGTTAAGCTCTCGAGCGTACGTTACCGAGGTTTTCTTTCAGTTACGCGGATGCGCTGCAATTGAACTCCACGGGCCAATTCCCCCACAATACCCTTCCGTCGACGCCGCAGGAAGGCACGGTGAATACCACTGATATTACGCGCATACCTGTGCATAATCTAACGAAATAATTTCCATATCGATAATTCTTGTTCGTCACCAGTCAGGCGCATGGATCACGATAATAGACTGCTGCGACGGATACGAACGCAATCCGGCTTCCGGCAGTTGTGACGCGCGCTGCCTCGAGGGATGTCTAGGCGGAGAATGCACCGCGCCAAACGTGTGCACCTGTTCGCAAGGTTGGCTCGCACAGAAGGGCGTCTGCGTGCCTCATTGCGACGAACCCTGTCAGAAGGATGCCTACTGTTTTTCGCCCAACGAGTGCGCTTGTAAATTAGGCTACGAGGAAATAAACGGGCAATGCGAGCCGATATGTCCGGGTGGTTGTAGGAACGGCGATTGCGTGTCCCCGCATGTTTGCAAATGCAAACCGGGATACCTGGATCAACCGTCCCCGGAGGTGAACGCGGGAATCGAGTCGAAAGAATGCGTACCCGTTTGCGAGAATGGCTGCCAAAACGGACAATGCACCGCTCCCGGAGTCTGCACTTGTCGCGAAGGGTAAGCGAGTTGGAACGAATTTTTATTTATCTAACAAAAAAAAAAAAACAAAACAAAACTGGTCGTTTTTTCGTTCAGATTCGTGAATCCACCGGGTGACCAAGAATCCTGCGTCCCCAGCTGTCCCGAGGGATGCGGCAACGGTGAATGTATCGCACCGGGCATCTGTAGGTGTAATCCGGGTTTCGTTTTCGACTCTGTCAACAAATGCATCCCCGAGTGTCCGAAAGGTTGCGCGAACGGGGAATGCGTCGCTCCCGGGATTTGTCGATGCAAGCCTGGCTACGGTTTGGAGGAGAACGCGTGCGTTCCGGAGTGTCCTCAGGGTTGCCCCGGTGGCCAATGCATCGGTCCTGGTGTCTGCAAATGCGCCCCAGGCTACACCCTCGATTCCGGCAACAAATGCGTTCCGGAGTGTCCCCAAGGTTGCGAGAACGGCGAATGCGTCGCTCCAGCCGTCTGCAATTGCAACTTTGGCTACTCCCGCGACTCGAACGGTAGATGCGCGCGTATTCCATCGAACTCGCAGGTCGCCGAGTGTCAGCAAGATTGCGGACCGAATGCCAGATGCGTAGGCCCGAATCGATGCGCTTGCAACGTAGGATTTCGTTTCGATCAAGATATCGGCAAGTGCGTCCCGTTTTCAAACTCGTTTCAATGCGTGAACGGTTGCGGTACCCACGGAGTATGCGTTGGTCCTGAAATGTGCATCTGCGACTACGGAATGGCCGTCGATCCTGTCACCGGAAGATGTCCGGAACTGCGAACCGACCAACAACAACAACAACAACAACAACAACCCCAATGCCAATTCGATTGCGGACCGAACAGTAGATGCGTCGGTGCGTCGAGATGCGCCTGTAATCCTGGCTTTGTCTTCGACATGAACGTCGGGAAATGCGTTAACCAGTACATCGAACCCATCTGCGAGGCGCCATGCCTCAACGGAGAATGCACCGGCCTAAATCAATGCACGTGCAAGCGTGGATACACGATGAACCCTAACGACGTCACCCGTACGAAATGCGTCCCCGTCTGCGTCGGTGGATGTCCGAACGGCGTTTGCACCGCGCCCAACATGTGCATCTGCAACCCTGGCTACAGAAAGGAGAGCGGTGTCAAGGGCAGACAGAGATGCGTTCCAGTTTAACCGATTATTTTTTCTATCCCCACTTCATCCATCCACACCCATCTATCCCTCTTTCCGTGAGCGCTCGCTCGCTCGCTCGCTCGCTGACTCATTCGCGTTCGCCCACTACTCCCTCGCAGTTCTTTTATCGTAGAGATATCCGAGGCACGAGCTTCGTACAACGTCGATTTCAGCGAACGGTTAGACAACATTTCAATTTGTATACGAACGTAGACGGAAATAAAAATGAGCCGATAAGTACGGCACATAAAACTCTGGGATGTGCGTTATTAAGAATTCCTGATTAGTTGAAAAGCCGCATCGCGTAATATCCTGTTTCGATTCCCATGTCGCAGGACGTGATTCCGTAGAACGGCATGGAGGAAATATCGGCCAGTAAAGCACGACAATCCGTAAAGCGGTTCAGTCGCGCTGAAATCGTTCACCGATTCTTACTGCTGTCTCGCCGTGGGAGGCGAGCGAAAACGCATCAGAATGAGATTTATCCGCGCGATACTTTGCCTCGTTCTTCTTAACTTAACAACCGGTCGCGGATCCTATTCCGATTACGAGTTGGGCGTTTGCGACAAATTGGTCAGGTGAGTGAACGCGTTTCGTTTTTCCTCGACGGTATTGTATTTCGTACGAATACGTTTTCCTCAGTTACATGGAGTCGTATCTCGTTCCGTACAAAGAGACCTATCGAGCCAACAAATGGGGGATCTTTTACGAGAGAAAAGTACGCTGGAACTACAGGAAGGAGGTAAAGAAACAGCCTGTACTGGGTACCAGGCGTATATATCGTGTGAGTGAGAAATAAATAATTGTTTTCAGTTCTACGTCAACTATCGCAGGGAGAAAGCGTGCTGCGTTGGATACAAACTGTCAGCGGACGGTACCACTTGCAACCCCGATTGCGATCCACCTTGCGCGAACGGCCGCTGCATCAAGCCCGATTATTGCCAATGCTCGGACGGTTACAGAAAAAATCTGACCGATCCTCGCATTTGCGAGCCCGTTTGTTACAACTGCGACTCCGGTACGTGCGTCGAGCCTGGCGTATGCCGGTGTTATTCGGGATACGAAACGAACAAAGAGGGGATCTGCAAGCCAGTCTGTAGGCTCGACTGCGAACAGGGACACGCGTTTTGTTCAGCTCCGGACGAATGTACCTGCCACGAGAATTACGAGCCGGTGCCCTCGCACAACAGAGAAGTGCGTATACGGTAAAAATTGAATCGCAACTCGTTCCGAACATCCGTACGACGTTTAGGTATTTCGCAGATGTGCAGGCCAATCTGTCAAATCGAATGCGCGAACGCGGAGTGCACCGCGCCGGACGTTTGCACCTGCCATCCGGGCTACAAACCAGATCCAGGGAATATGTTCCGTTGCGTACCAGAGTGCCCCGATGGCTGTCTATTCGGTACTTGTACGGCGCCGAACGTCTGCACTTGCGACGCGGGATACAAAATTACCGAAACGAACAAGTGCGAGCCGATCTGCGAGAATGCCTGCGTGATGGGCAATTGCGTAGCACCGGACGTCTGCAGCTGCAACGAGGGCTACGGATTCTTCAACGATTCCAACTACGTCTGCGAGCCGATCTGCGAGAAAGTTTGCGTCAACGGAACGTGCACGGCGCCCGGCGTCTGTACTTGTCACGATGGTTACAAATTCAACGGCGACGACACCATGGGATACGTCTGCGAACCTTTTTGCGAACGATCTTGCGAACCGTACGGCCGATGTACCGCCCCTAATCTCTGCAGCTGCTTCGAGGGCTACAAACTCGTCGTCGAGGAGACGCGGCACACCGTAAATACCGATATTTATTACAATTCGTTCGTCGCGCGCGTTACGTTTCTACTTGCGTTTGTAGGATTCGTCGTTCTTCTCGTCCACCAATTCGGTCTGCGAGCCTGTCTGCGAGCGAGGCTGCGTACACGGTTACTGCACGGAACCGGGTGTGTGTAGCTGCGATCCGGGCTACGAACGATCGGAAACCGCTGAAAACGTTTGCGAACCTATCTGCCAGGAGAATTGCGTAAACGGTTATTGCAGCGCACCGAACGTCTGCGAATGCAATCCGGGTTATGGTGGTTCGAGGAACGACTCGAACCACTGCGTACCCCATTGCGCGCGGCCTTGCGAGCACGGCTACTGCGGTGCTCCCGACGTCTGTACCTGCGAAACCGGTTACCAACCTCACCCGGACGACCCTCTCGTCTGCGAACCGATATGCCGGAAAATGTGTCGCTTCGGCAATTGCACGGCACCCGAGACCTGCACCTGCCTCGAAGGTTTCTCCAAGATCAACGCGGAAACTTGCGATCTGATTTGCTCGGATCGTTGCGTAAACGGATACTGCGAGAAACGTTACGATACCAAGACGGCAACCTGTAAATGTAACGATGGCTATCGACCCTCGGAGAACGATCGGAACGTTTGCGAGCCGGTCTGCGAACAGCCTTGCGAGAATGGATTCTGCGATGCACCGAACAAGTGTAGCTGCAACGTAGGTTACAGCGCGTCGGAGGAAAGTTGGAACGTTTGTCTACCCGTGTGCGGAAAATCGTGCGGCGCGAACGGATTCTGCGCCGCACCGGACACCTGTGAATGCAACGACGGCTACGAGTCGATGGTCAACGGGCGCGAATTCGTTTGCCAACCTGTCTGCGAATCGAACTGCGGCAACGGCACTTGTACCTCGCCGAACGAGTGCACCTGTCACGAGGGATACGAGAAAAAGGACGGGAGTGGAAGCTGCGAACCGTTCTGCCGGTCTTGCACCAACGGAACCTGCCTGGAGCCGGAAGTTTGCGCCTGCGACCAAGGTTTCGTCTCGGTCGAACGGGAAAATCGAACCGTCTGCGAACCGTATTGCAGCAATTGCACCAACGGAAGGTGTATAGCGCCCGATGACTGCCAGTGCAACGTTGCTTTCGTTAAGCAGAGCACCGGTGGTAACTCGACGAGCAACGATACCGTCTGTGTCAGCGTGTGCAAAGATAATTGCAACGACCGCGGCTCTTGCGATCTCGAGAACAACGCGTGCAACTGTTACCACGGATGGAAAGGCGAATACTGCGACGAACCAGAGTATTGCATCCTGGCAATGGATAACGGGGATCATCGGTTGAACGCGTAAATATTCGAAATATTCGAAATCGTTCGCATCGACGGTTGCATACATACATACGTGGTACGCGTGGTCCTTTTTACAGATCGAGCATCGTCGAGTACGACGCAAACGATACGATCGATTACGTGCTGGCGAACAGTCCCGTCTGTGGTCGCGATTGTCACCACGAAATCAACAACGAAACGTTCTGCCTCGGAAAGAATAACACGATCGCGTGTCTCATCGGCACAGGTAAACCGTATACCCATTCTCTGTACGTACAGGTACGCGTGCGTTGAACATTTACGTACGCGCTCGCGCTTTTCCAGGTTCTAGCTGTTATCCAGTGAACGCGGAATACAAGAGAGCCCCGAATTACGGAATGATAGGCGGAATCGCAGGTATCGCAACGGTCGTAACAGCTTGTAGCGTCGCTGCGATCTATCTACTGACACGAAAGTATCAAAGGGGGAGATTCTCTCTCGGTACCTATCGCATTCGCATGCCACGTAAACGTAACGTCGCGTTTAATTGACGCGTCGATTGAACGACAAATGTTTACGCATGTATATAGGTAACGTTGGTGCCGACACCAAGCCGACACAGGGCGAAGTTGCTCTGTTGGACGAAGAGGAGTGCAACAACGACCTCTAACCATGAAGATGGAAGAGCCTGAAAATAATCCTTTTTAATTGAAATCCCGTTTCACGGTTACTCGAATAAACGAAATATACGAAAATACGTATGTCGTACACGGGTTTCATTACCAGAATCCATACCTAATCGTCGAACCGAGACGTAAGCAGACAGATAGACAGACATCCTGTTTTCGGTCGGATAACGAGCGAGATACGCGGCCGTAAAATCGTAGAGCGGCGGTGGTCGGTCAGTCGATGCCCTGGACGTTTGCGAAAGCAAAGTTTCTCGAGTAAAATGGGTTACGTCGGTAGCGTGATTCTTTTGAACGCGATCCTGGTGACAGGGTCGACGGCATGGGCGAGTAACGACGAATCGTTGTGCGTCGTGATCGTTAGGTAACGTTTACAACTCTCTTCGAGGGAGATGGAGCGAGGAATAAGAGAATTCCGGTGGGTTTCAGTCGAAGGGTGTCGGTGTACGTCCCCTACACGGAAACGTACAAGGACCGGAAGTGGGGAGCCTTCTATCAGACAAGGACCCGAACGAACTACAAGATAGAGGTAAGAGAGCGTCTCTCGATCGCCGGCGAATCATCCGTGACAGAAGGTGAACTTTCCAGTACAAGACGGTCTGGGTACAGGATATGGCGTGCTGCTTCGGTTATCGGAAAATCGAGAACCGGTGCGTACCGATATGCAGCGATCCCTGCGTACACGGTAACTGTACGAAACCGGAGACGTGCGAATGCGAGAAAGGTTACCGGCGGTCGAAAGAGAGCACCGCGCGTAAACGGCGCGAGTGCGAGCCGGTCTGCGAGACCGATTGCGCGAACGGAGTCTGCGAGTCGCCCGGCGAATGCGCGTGCAACGCGGGCTACCGATTGACCGAGGATAAGTTGCACTGTTCGCCGATTTGCCGGACCAACTGCGAGGAAGGGAACGCGCGATGCCTCGAGCCGGACAAGTGTACCTGCGATCCCGGGTATCGAGCGGTATCGCCGAACCAAGACGCCGAGCCAGGCCGGACGATATGCGCGCCCGTCTGCGAGCTGCCGTGCGTAAACGGCGAATGCACGGCTCCGAACCGTTGCACCTGCAACCACGGATACGAAACGCGGGACGCGGACGACCCGTTCGCGTGCAAACCCAACTGCGAGCCGATCTGCCAGCACGGCAATTGTACCGCGCCGAACGTTTGCATCTGCGATCCGGGATATCGAACGAGCAACGGCGGCCACTGCGAGCCGATCTGCGGCCAGCCGTGCACGATGGGTACCTGCATCGCCCCCGACGTTTGCAGTTGCAACGACGGCTACGGATTGCTCTCGACCGATTCCAAGTACGTATGCGAGCCGATCTGCGAGAAACCGTGCGTCAACGGAGACTGCACCGCGCCCGGGGTCTGCTCTTGCCGCGACGGCTACGCGTTCGATGCCGATCGCGTAGACGCCTCGGGAAACGTGGTCTGCGAACCAGTTTGCGAGAAAAGTTGCGCGAACGGGGAGTGCGTCGCGCCAGGCGTTTGCAATTGCACCGAGGGATATCGGTTGAACGGGACCGCGGAAGAACGAGCATGCGTGCCGATTTGCAACCTGCCGTGCGAGCCTCGCGGGACCTGCGTCGCCCCTGACACTTGCAACTGTTCCGAAGGGTATCGGCCGATCGACACCGCCGCGAACGGGAAAATACCCGCGCGGATATCGGTTAACGTTTGCGAGCCCGTTTGTAACGAAACTTGCGAGAACGGGAAATGCACCGAGCCGAACGTTTGCACTTGCGACGAAGGCTACGCGATGGACCACCAGGCGGGAAAGGGATGCGAACCATTCTGTTCGTCTTGTCGCAACGGTAGTTGCATCGGTCCGGATCTCTGCCGATGTTTCGAGGGATTCGTTCCGTCGAACGAGTCCGTCTGCGTGCCGTACTGCAACGACAGCTGCGCCAACGGGGAGTGCGTCGCTCCGTACGAGTGTCGTTGTCACGCGGGATTTCAAACGAATACAAACGATAACGGCTGCGTCTTGCCGTGCACGAGAGCTTGCAAAGGCCACGGGGTTTGCATAGAGGACGATAAACCGTGCGAATGTTCCTACGGATGGACCGGCTGGGACTGCGACCAACCCACCCTCTGCATCTTGCTGTTCAACCCGGACGATGACAATCTCGACGAGTGAGCGCATCGAATCTACTACCCCCACTCCGATCGTCGGTCTATTTAACGGTCTTGTCTGTTTATCGTCGCAGGCTTACGATTCGTAACGAGACGAATAGCACCATGACGGATGCCAGACTGTACGCGCCGTACTGTTATCGATGCAACGAGACGGTGACCGGCGACAGTTTCTGTTTCGCTATAACCGAACCGGACGATCGCCCGTCCACGGTCGGTTGCTTCGTCGATACGGGTACGCAATCGCTTCTCGAATCCGTCGAGCCTCGAAAAAGGACGCGCGGTCTACAATTATTTTCTGTTCGAAGGGCCGACGTGCTACCAAATGTACAGCAGCCACGGCACCGACGCAGTCTCCAGAATAGCCGGAACGCTGGCAGCGGTCACCGTGTTGATAATGGCCGCCGTGACTAGTACGGCAACGTACTTTCTGATTCGTACTCACCGGAGGAAGAAGATGCGCGCAGGTATCGAACGAAAGGGAACGTCGTTGGCGATAAAAGAACGCGAAGGAAGGCCGGAACTCTGAACGAGATAAACGTGGCGCCTCGTTTCCGTCGTTCGCCGTGGCGAACAACGAAACTGGAAATCGTTACGCTCTGCTGATAAGCAACACAGATACGCGGCGCAACGAGTGCTCGCGTTGTCGTCGAGCATCGTTCCAGGCCTTTCTGCGTGTTCTCTTCCTCCTCTGTCTTTCGTTCCGTTTCATTTTCTTCCCCTTTTTTCTACTTTACCACGATCGAAACCAACCACGGAAAAGTAACGGTGTACGTGTTCCTCGTTCAGCCGTCGTGCAGAGCGCGCTACTCGAAGAGTCCACCGCGAACGAGCCTCTCTTCTCGCGAGAGGAAAGTTACGCTGTGTCATCCACGTTGGATTTACACGACGTTGAGGAAAGCTGAAGGCAAACGTTGAGGAAACTTTGACAAGTATTATATACATTGAAACCGTGATCGTAGTCGCGTTTTACCCACCACCCTCTACCATTCGTGCTTTCTAACGTACCCTTAACAAATTTTGTACAAAATACAGACAAGAAAATATGGAACGTTTTACGCTCGATCGATTACTTTTCCCGATACGATTCACAAATCTTTGGCACCCGTTCGATATCGTGTATCCGAAAGGGAGGGTGAGTGTGAGAGATAGAGAGAGAAAGAGAGAGAGAGAGAGGGAGAGAGAAATCCAGGTGGCATCCAGGTCGAAACTGGTCGAAAAGGGAGGCGATCGCGTAACTCGGATCGGGTGCGGTTCAAGGTGACCGAGTGGAAAGGTAACAGACCAATAATCGTTCAACCCCGTTAGCGGCCGGAGGACGAGACGGAGCGGAGCAACCCTGATCTCGATCGACGCGGCACGAACACGGTGGAAACGGAAGGGGTCAAACGGGTGGTGTGTGTGGCACCGCGCAGCTGCAGTCGCGGTGGTCGACCGGCTAACGGAAGGAAGGCGTCAGTGAACGGGGGAGCGCGGAACCGAGAACGCGGGTGGTACCAGCGACGCGACGCGACGACCAGTCAGTCGATCGGTAAACGAAGGAGAACTAGAGTGAGCGAGTGAGAGAGAGAGAGAGAGAGAGAGGTAGAGAGAAAGGTAGAGAGAGAGAGAGAGAGAGAGAAAGAGAGAGAGAGTTCGAACAAAAGCGAAAGAAAGAAAGAGAGCAGAGGCCGCGTAGAATCACGATCGCAGTCGATCGGTGAGCTGGTGCGTGGTGTCCGGGGTGTTTTACGAACGGTTCGACGCGATATAAGGCGGTCGTCGGAGGCCTCTCGGCCGAGAGGGCGCGCGGGAGGGCGGGAGGGGGGTAGGGCAGGAGGCGACGGGGAAGGATGTCGATGCGCCGCCGGTGGTCGGTTTCGGGGGTTGACTCGCGCCGCGGGGGCGATGAGCGCGCTTCCCTCCGCCCTGAGACTGACCTGCTGCCGTTCCTGGCTCCTGCTGATCTGGCTCGTTTACCTGCTGCTCGGCTGCACTTGCCACGCACGTCCGGATCGGCCGACCCGGCGACTACTGACAGGTGATGACGTGCGCGGCACCAGTTACGACGACGACGATGCCGCCGCCGCCGCTGCCGCCGACGCCGACGACGTCTATGACGACGAGCAGGACTACTTCGAGGAGAACATCACCGCGGGTGAGTGTCGAGCGCGGAGGAACCTGCGAACGATCCGTGCTTGTTCGGCTTGTGCGCATCGAAACTCGTCGTACTCGTCGTACGAGCGAGAGATCCGATTCTCGTCGAATCGAGAAGACGATTTTTCTTCTCTCGCGATCGCGTAAGGAAAGAAACGTTACGCGTACCCCAAAATTGACGAGAGCGCGTGCGTCTAGGTGCACGGGAGAGAAAACTGGTCGTTCGCTTGATTTTCGCGCCAAGTTCCACGCTGCTGGTATTGATTTTAATGGATGCTGCAAGCTCTTGGTGTTCGCATGTGGGAGTTTGCGGATCGCCTGCAGCTGCGTGAGACTTGAAATAGGACCACTTTCTTCTCCCTCTTCTGCGCGTCCTCCCCCATCGAAGGAGACGAGAACGAGAGAATGGTTAAAAAAAAAAAAAAAGGAAAATTCCGCGCGTCATTCATCCCCGTTTCTCTGAACGCTCCGGGAGAGATGCTCCGGGACGAGGAAACGCGTCGGTGAACGCCGGCGTATCTCATCCACGATGAAACGAATCCCAGTCCCTGTCGCCGGTCTTTGCCAACAACGGTGTACCGATGATCGTCGTGGGAAGAGCGATTAAAGGGAAATCGATTCGTTTCTGGCGCGTTGCCCAGAATGGGCCAATGACGGTAACTCGGCGCGAAACGATTCCGATCGTCTAGCGAAAAGCTGGCTGGCCTCTTCTTACTTTCCCTCGAACGGAGCGAACGCGTACGCGTCGTCTTCCCTTGTATACGATTCGAGGCTCGACAATGCGCGAGCCGTCGATGCACGTCAAAGGGAGAACAAAGACTCGCATCGAACAGAAGAGTACATAATAGTCGAACGACCGCTGCCGATATATTCCGCATCGGACGAGTGTAATAATATAACCGCACGTATATACGCGAAGGTGTTGTCGCGTATGTGGCAGAGGACGTTGGTTAATCGAAATAAAATAGTGGACGACCGTAGGACGGCTATTTAAGGGAACGGGCTGTGCATATTTAATTCGGTCTATCGGGGAAATACGGTGTCGCGGATAATCTAGCATGCTATCGATTCGGCGTCTGTTTTCAGCAAAGGGGCAGTACCTGGGCTCGCCGTGCGATGCTTCGTGCAATCCGGAACTGCAGCACGTGTTCTGCGACACTGTCACTGGTTTCTGCGAGTGCGAGAAATTCTATCCGGTTCGTCTCGGGCCCACCAAAGGATGTGCCAAACGTGCGTAGAACGTGCGGTCGGAGAACGGTAAGGGGAGGGGGGGGAAAGAGATAGAGAATTAATGGATCGTCCGACGGTTTTTCAGCTAAAAGACTCGGGGAGCAATGTTTCTACCGCGCGACCTGCACGTTCGCCGATCAACACTCTACCTGCACCCAAGTGCAGCACAACGCCGTCTGCGACTGCGAGGAGGGTTACCACAGAGTCGCCTTGTCCAGGCCTAACAAGAAGGTGTTCTGCGCCGAAGGTAAACCGTGCCAATTTATCGTCTCGGTTTTATTCCTCTGGAGGAAATCCGAACGGCAAGATTCACCGAGTTTAGTAAGCAACCTCCTGGCATCGCGTTTAATATTTCCCGCAGATCTGGTGCTGATAACAACGGACATTCCGACCCTGCTCTGCATAGCATCGGGAATAGCGGTATTTACGGCGATGATATGCTTCGTGCTCAAGTTATTCAGCCGCGCGAGGTACTCAAGGCCGCGGCACTATGCCAACGCGAATCACGCGCCGCCCATGTTGTTCTCCAGCGACACCGGTGAGTACACGCCGATCCTGCTACTAGGACCGAACGATAGGGACGACCGAGATTTGGCGACGAAACATCGACGATACACGTGTGATTATCATCGCGGACGTGCCGCGGAAACAGCACTCGCGGTAGCGCTACCCTCCCCGTCGATGCGACCAGCTGCTACCCACTCCGCTGCGGAATCAATAGACGGCCGAGTATCGATCAACACCTCCGGTCTCTCCCTTCGTTTATTCGTTCATTTCGCCCTTTCTCTATCTCTTCGATTCGAACCGAACCCCTTGTCTACCAGCGCTGTCCACGTACCAACTTTCTCTACGAGGATCCAGTGAAATTTGATCGATACGATCCAACAGGTATCCCATTGACGCTTCACGGTGGTCGACCATCCTCGCGTTCCAGCCAGAGGAGCAGCTCGGGAGGGCCGTTGACCTACGCGTTCTCCAGAAGGCCTAGCAGCGGTGGTAGCCGTGGTCCCTTGGTACCAGCGTCGAGAGCAGGTGCGGCACGTGCCGCCGCCATCTTGCTTATATCGTGTCACCTGCAGGCGACCAAAGGCGGGAACAAGCATCGACGTACCCTTAGCGACGTTGCTGAGGGATCGTCCGACGGCCTCGGTAGACGATCAACGATCTCTTTCTAACTCTCTCTCTCTCTCTCTCTCTCTCTCTATCTATCTATCTATCTATCTATCTATCTATCTATCTATCTATCTATCTATCTATCTATCTATCTATCTATCTCTGTATCTATATCTATCTCTTCTCATACTCTATACACACCATCTGTGTGCGTGCGTGTGTCCGTTATTGCTCCCTTTCTTCTCCTTCTTCTTCTTCTTCTACTTCTTCTTCTTCTTCTTCTTCTTCGTCTGTTTCGACTCGTTCAAAAGATCCGTTCGAATGGTCCCGTCCTGCCTTGTTTCTTCTTTCGTCGTTCGTTTGTCGTAGAGAAAGTATTCGTAAGATTCGACGACGCGAGGAGACGAAAGAAAGTCGCTGATCGAAGCGAACGACATCGATGACGAAGAAGAAGATGGGTGGTGGTGACGGTGTTGCGTCATAATCGTTGTTATCGATATTTAGACCCTGTCACCCTAGATCCTCCCCAATTGCGTTTCTTGGCTTTCTTTCGAACGAAGACTAAACAGATACAACAAGAACTAGAGAGATTAAAGAAACGAGGGAAACGCAAGCTTCGTTCACATTTATATCCATCTTTCTTTCTCGATTGTTCGTCCATGGTTAGATAAACGCAAAGGTTCCCTCGATGCGATCGCACGCATTAATTCGTTGGACGATTAACGCCCGTAATCGGCGTACATCGATTGATCCGTGTATCACTCCTTCCCTTCGTATCTTACACGCTCATCCCGTAATAGATGAAATGGAAAACGTTTAAAAACCACGTACACATACGCGTGGCGTATATATATACATCCATCTACATGTATATACGTGTATGCGACGATCGTACACAATGCTACATTGTCACGCGTGATGTGATTCTCTAATGTGTATCCAATAATATAAAGCGCTGCACGAGTGTGTTACGAGATAGCAAGATGGCAGCGGCCGATTTCGTTGCTCGTTAACGAACGAACGTTCTCTGGTAAGACGTAGAGAGACACGAAATCTTTACGCACTAGCTAGCTCGCCGCACACGCACGCAAAACAGTGCCGGTTCGCATGCGAGAGGCAAGGCTTTTCCCAACTTGACCACCGCGTCGAGATCGTTTACGAGCTCGACCACTTTTCACGGCCACCGCGTTCGCAATGGTGGGGTGTTGAAATTTTCTAATCAAGCTTGCTACCGGTTCCCGCCGGCATGATTTTATTTGCTGCACTTTGAGATGTCGCTTTGTTACGCGAAGCAGAGTAACGAGAACGAACGCTAACAAAATATGTAGTAGTGAGAAACTGCTGATCGATATCCGTCCTCTGTTTGCTTGTTCTGGTCGCTTTTCCTGCTTCTCTGTGCGTTTACCACAACAAATTTCACCAGTCTCCGCTCTGTCTCGAATTTTTATAGAAACACCTACGAGTTAAAGAATCGCGAAACCCTGGAAATCGAAGATGGAGCTCGCATCTCTCTCTCTCTCTCTCTCTCTCTCTCTCTCTCTCCGTCTGGCTGCATTTTCCGTCGCCTTCTCTGTGCGTCGTCAATCGATAATATATAAGAAAACCCCGTAACGAGCTCCCCGAATTAGAAACACTCGAACAGCTCGCAAGTATACGCGTATATCGGCACAACCTGCATACACGCGCATCCCGCGACGCGTCGCATCGGTTTAGAGTCACGTTTTTTGCCCGATCGTATCAAGGTTTTGAGCGTTCGCTTTCGTCTATGCTTGCTTCACGCTCGATAACAATTGCTTCTTGTTTCTTCGACTACGTTACATGAAAACAGCATGCGATGCTCGCTGTCGATTACAGTTGACAAAATTACACGACGACAATTTGCACAGTCACTCGAGTACACCGAACATCGGGCTCTCCGTATTTTTCTTCGACTACTCACTTCGGTTCCCATCGATGATCGTCACCATTCTCTCTACCCAAGCTGCAATCTTGAAATCCCAGAACTTTTTACGCAGAACCCAACTGCCGACCGTATGGGCTTGCGTATCCTCGTCTACCGAAGAATTAGCTTGCGATTTCGAGGTATCGATGATGGATAGAAACTTTTTCCAGAGACCAGTGAGACCAGTTTTAGCTGACATTTGCCGAGCAGACGCAATTACGTTCTACGTCAATTTCCATTTGACGTTTATCTTCGAGCCTACGTAACATAGCTGATTAACTCTTAGCGTAGCGGAACGGTGCGGCCAACTAAGCGGGACTAATTCGATTCTCTCTTTCTTTTTCCCGACAGGTTCCCGTCGCCCTAGCTTAACGTCGGTTCACAGTTCGTCGTCCTCGGCCCGTAGTTATAGCGCGCGACGCCTCGAGAAGGAACGAAACGAGAAGGAACAACGGCAGGCGTTGCAAGAGCTAAGATTGGCCAAGCAACGAGAACAACAGCTGCAACAACAACAGCAGCAGCAACAGCAGCAGCAGCAGCAGCAGCAGCAGCAGCAGCAGCAACAGCAACAGCAACAGCAACAGCAACAGCAACAAATCGCGCCCACGCCTAGTCCCAGAACTCCTCACTCGATGGACGAGCTGTTACCCTCCGTGGAGGAAGGAAAGGAGGTCTTTTATAACGAGGTATTTGTATCTCTGCCCTCGGTGGAATGTGAAACGGTCTCAACGTTCGATGCTTTTTAACTTTGTACGGTACACCAGCAGGTGCCGACGACATCGGACACGACCGAAGAAACGTCGATGAAAACGGCGATCGTAACGACAACCAACGTGAACGCGACCCGATTCGGTGAAATGGCTCCCGTCACGACCCCGACAACGTCCATCTTCGATACGAACATCGCACCGCGCGCCACTGGTGACATTTTTCAAGTGTAGAACAAGATAATAACGTATCGCCGAACCGTCACACGGCCAGAGATGAAAGACGGCAATCCACATGTAAAATGCTCTGCCACGGACACGCCGCGCTTCGATTTAAACAAAACTAAAACTACGTAGATACAAACGGTACAAAGACCACCAGAAGCTGTATCGTCGTCGAAGCTGAACTTTTGTTTCAGCCCACGCGCCCGAAAGGCCTACGATTTATTCGAGAACGACACGGTACTTTGACGTTCGTTCGACGAGCTTTAAACGAGAAAAGATTCGAGAGTATGATACCGGTATATCAAGTTGTACCTGAATAGGGATGGGGGTAGAAAGTGTTGTACGTTTGACAGTTGAGAGATTTTATGGAAATTCTAGTCCATCGACAAGATTCCTAGTCCGCACGGATCAACGTCAAAATATGCGATTTCCAAATTGAAAGTTTCATCTTTTCCTTTCTCCCATTTCCAATCATTATTATTATTATTATTATTATTATTATTATTATTATTATTATTATTATTATTGTCGTTGTTGTTGTTGTTGTTGTTGTTGTTGATGCTGTTATTATTACAACTGAAACTTTTTAAACATTTACGAATCGTTAGTTCGACGGTGGAACTGGGAGGGTGGTCTTACAAACATTCGAACGAATTATCCAGAAGAAGAAGAAGAAGAAGAAGAAGAAGAACGATCGACAGTTTCAAGCTCCGGTATTACACTTTACTTACATATCAGCGACGATCTCGATTTTTCCTTTCTTCTCTACGAACGATTCTTCCGTTTCCTTTTTTTTTTTTCATCGCCCGATCAATTAAATCACATATCAACGAAAGAGTAAAGGAATAGTATACTCTGAACGGTAGCTGACGTTCGACGGACAAAGTTTATCCAATTACCACGATGATATACCCGAGGAAACAATAATATGGACCGAGAGAACAAGCATGCTAGTATTCTTACGCGTTTCGTCTCGTGTATCGTTGAGTTTTTCTCGAGCAGAATTTGCTACGACTAAAAACACTATTGGCAGGGCATTCTCGAGTGGGTCGAGGCTAAACATACCTCTAATTCTAGGTAAATTAATCCACGAGAACCAAAGCGGGAAACGATTGGAAAAGAAACAGTGTGCAGGAAACGCTAAAAAAAAAAAAAAGAAACAAAAAAAGCTTGAGTAAATAATTAAATAAGTAAATAAATAAATAAATAAATAAATAAAGAAACGAAAAGCAAAGAAAGAAAACTGCGCTACACGCGACTATTGCGATCTCGTTGTCTCGCTTCGCCGCGATCGAAACTGCGCGAAGCACGAGCGGTTTCCCTATTTTCTGTCGCTTTTCCCGGTGTACGCGCACCGATTAAAGTTTACGAAATTCGCTCGACGCACGAGCAAGCAGGAACAAAACAGGGGGAAGAAATTATTTATCCCGAACCACGCGTAATTCGTTCAAGGTACCTCGCGAAATTTAGCCGATTAAATATTTCTAATTTAGTCGTCGAACGATCCTCCACGATGGTGCTACTCTTATATATATATATATATATATATATGTATATATATATATATATATCATATACGGTACTCGGTCACGACACGTCTTTTTTCTTTTTTCATCGATTACCGTTGAATTTTTTACTCTTTCCGAAATGCCAATGTAAACCGTCTCGACGCATCGGTGCACACAATTTTTCCGAGTCGCTCGATTCGCCAATGTAAATTGTAGAGATTAAACAAAATCGTTATAAAAGCAAATTATATATATATATATATATTCTATATATACATATTCTATATATTACGTGTATATACGTAAGAAAGCGAGCATGCACGAGGGGTTGTAACGCATTTCACGGAAAAGCATAAGAACGATAGAAGGACGAACAAACAAGGAAGAGAGAAACGTATATCGACGTTGTCTCGTGTTCGAATAATTACGCTGCCTTTCCCGATCGAATAATAATTAAATAAATCTAAAAAAAAATAAAAAAAAATAAAAACCAAAAAAAGAGAGAGCGCGAGGAAAAAAACTAACGAAGAAAAGAAAATTCGAAAAGAGGAAGAGAAAAATGGTGAATAAAGACGAGCTCCTTGAAAACGTTTTCGCGATTACACGATTCTATATACATTGCAACATCCTGCGCGAACGAGATTGAAACATAAAAATACGCCCAATTTATCATCAACGATCGTGATCGAACGATCGTCGGTCGTCGTTGCGACGCGACACAGTCAATGATGACACACTTGTTTCGATTTAAGTAGAAACTATTATTATTATTATTAATTACTTTTTATTATCATCATCATCATCATCATTATTACTATCATTATTACTATCGATGTGATCACGATGGTCACGATTGTTACGAGGCAATTTTTCGATTTCTAAAGACACAAAGGGGCAAACGGAAAACCGGTCAGCGTTCAGCGTTATCGTTTTATCCCATTTTAAATGTTTAATGTATAATAAAATTGTAATATAGTCGTTGGGCAAATAAAGCTCGTTTTTCGATATATACACTGGACATGGAAGTTGGCATGTCCTCGATCGATTCTAATTTCATTAAGCGAAAGTGGTTTCTGCCCGGCTACGAGGGCATAAATCTCCGAAACTCGGTTCGTGCGTAAAGTGGAACGTATCGCGCGTGTACGCGAAAACGTAGGTGATGTCGGCGTTAGTTCGTCACCGTGACTCGATTGGGGAAACATCGCTCGGAATGGAAGAAGAAGAGATCGCCGTTCGAGTGGAGAACGGTCGCGCGAACCCGGAACGTACGCTCCGACCGATAATGTACGCCTCTTGGTTGTTGGGTGTCGGCGTCGGTCGTCCGAAGAATTCGCCGAAATGGATGACCATGCTGATCCGCGCGATCCATTTTGCCGTCTGTTCGGTGATCGTGGCGTTCAGCGCGATGGATTTCGCGGACTTTGGCAAAGAATTCACTAGCGAACTGTTCGAGATCATGTACTGCGTGAACGAAACCGGCAGACATCTCGCAGCCTACTATTACGTTTACCATATAATAAGGCACTACGACAAATGGGCCGAATTGATGGAGATATTGGAACGTTTCGACGAAAACGTCGGGAAAGGATCGGCGCCGATCGACGATCGATCCGTCAGAATCGGGCAGATTCTGGCCATTCTGTTGGTCTTATTGTTCGGCCCGATCTCGTTGATCGCTCACGTTCTCTATTACTACTTGACCGCGCCCGATCAGATCTTCGCCTCGGATCTGCTTCTCTATTACACGATCGCGCAAACTTTGATCAACAGTTTCGTCTTCGACATCGTCGTCTACGCGATCCGTCAGAGATTCCGAGCGATCGGTGAAACGATGGGCCAATCGTCGAACGAGAGGTTCGGAATCTACCGGATCGCGTCCAAGATCAGAAGAATCCGAAGGCTTTACAACGGCACGTATATTCCACGTATATTAAGTAGAGTAAGTAAGAGTTTAATAATACGGTAATCCGTGTTGCAGAATTATGCTGCGCGGTAACGACGGTGAACGAGATCTACGGCGTAGATCTGCTATTGTGTTCGACGAACGCTTTCGTATTGGTGGTCGCGAAGCTGTTCCGAATCTACATGAGCGCCGTGGAAAGGAAAAACGGTTTTATATTCTTGAACAACGTCATCTGGATGATTTACGGAGGCCAATTGGTTGCGATGTGTTGGGTGTGCACGCTCACCCATCGGGAGATAAATAAGATCGGGCTGTGCGTCAGCGAGTTCGCGTTGAACGGGAACCGCGAAACCGTCGTTAAATCCGACCAATTGGCCAGTTCGAGAAATTTCTGGAACGAAGAACCGCGGCAACGATTGGAACGCGCGGCGACGACGACGACGACTAGTAGTAGTAGTCATTGCCGGTCCCCGATCCGGGACGAGCTGAACGATTTCTCGTTGGAATTGCATCGGTATCGACTCGCTTTCACCGCCTGCGATTACTTCGAAATGGACAATTCTTTATTGACACGAGTAAGCGAGATAAATAGACGCAAATACTCGGTATATACTCGATATTTATTGACCGATCCAGTGTAAATTTGACCGATTCGTTTTCAGTTTGTCAGCGTTATCACCACGTATCTGATTATACTGGTACAATTTTACAAGCCGGAACGTTATTTCGGAAGAGCGGAAAACGAATAACGCAAGTATCTAGTCCACTTCCTCGATGGTCGGACCACCACCGGCACCGCCGCTACCGCCTCCACCAGGAGCAGCACCCGCGAACCCGGCCGGTGCTCCACCGCCGCTCTGATACAGTTTCGTCACGATAGGATTGCACACCGATTCCAATTCCTTCTGCTTCTCGGCGAACTCTTCCTTCTCGGCCAATTGGTTCGCGTCCAACCAAGAGATCACCTCGTTGCACTTGTTCAACACTTTCTCCTTGTCCGCCGCGCCGATCTTATCCTTGATCTTCTCGTCCTCCATCGTACTCTTCATATTGAAACAATAAGACTCGAGCGAGTTCTTCGCCGATATCCTCTCCCGTTGCTCCTCGTCTTCGTTACGGTATCTCTCCGCTTCGTTCACCATCCTCTCGATATCCTCCTTCGACAATCGACCCTTGTCGTTGGTAATGGTGATCTTGTTCTCCTTACCGGTCGACTTTTCCACGGCGGACACGTTCAGTATACCTGCGAACGAAAGGTAATCGGTTGGTGGTTGTGTCGTTGTTGTTTGGAAATTGTTCAGAAAAACTTACCGTTGGCGTCGATGTCGAACGTGACTTCGATCTGCGGCACACCCCTGGGCGCCGGTGGGATGCCGATCAGCTCGAATTTCCCGAGGATGTTGTTATCTCGGGTCATAGCTCTCTCCCCTTCGTAGACCTGAATCAGGACACCGGGTTGATTGTCCGAGTAGGTGGTGAACGTTTGCGTCTGCTTGGTCGGTATCGTCGTGTTCCTCTTGATCAAAGTGGTCATTACGCCGCCAGCGGTTTCGATACCCAGGGACAAAGGCGTCACGTCCAGCAGCAACAAGTCTTGCACCTCCTCGGACTTGTCGCCGTGCAGGATAGCGGCCTGTACGGCTGCCCCGTAGGCGACAGCCTCGTCCGGATTTATCGATTTGTTCAATTCCTTCCCGTTGAAGAAATCCTGCAGCAACTTTTGAATCTTCGGTATTCTCGTCGATCCACCGACCAGAACGATACTGTGAACCTGACCCTTGTCCATCTTCGCGTCTCTCAACGCCTTTTCGACCGGTTCCAGAGTGCTGCGGAACAGATCCGCGCAGAGTTCCTCGAATCTGGCCCTGGTGATCGACGTGTAGAAATCGATACCCTCGAACAGAGAATCGATCTCGATGCTGGCCTGCGTCGAGGAGCTCAGCGTACGTTTCGCCCTCTCGCACGCGGTCCTCAGCCGCCTGAGCGCCCTTTTGTTCACGCTCAGATCCTTCTTGTACTTCCTCTTGAACTCCTGCACGAAATGGTTCACCATACGATTGTCGAAGTCTTCGCCGCCCAGGTGCGTGTCGCCCGCTGTCGATTTCACCTCGAATATACCGTCCTCGATGGTCAGGATCGACACGTCGAAGGTGCCACCGCCGAGGTCGAATATCAACACGTTCTTCTCGCCGGATGCCTTCTTGTCCAGCCCGTAGGCGATCGCCGCCGCGGTCGGTTCGTTGATTATTCTGAGAACGTTTAGACCAGCTATCGCGCCCGCGTCTTTCGTCGCTTGCCTCTGCGAGTCGTTGAAATACGCGGGCACGGTTACCACCGCGTTCGTCACCGTTTTACCCAGATACGCCTCCGCCGTTTCCTTCATCTTCGTCAACACCATCGACGATACCTCCTCCGGGAAGAACGTCTTCGTCTCGCCTTTGTACGAAACCTTGATCTTCGGTTTGCCCCCGTCGTTCACCACCGTGAACGGCCAATGCTTCATGTCGCTTTGTACCATTGGATCGTCGAATCGCCGCCCGATCAATCTCTTCGCGTCTGTTTTCGAACAAATCGTTTTATTTATTACACACCCGCGCGTTCCGTTCGTGGGAATCGGGATCCTGCCGCCGATCTTGTCTCCCCCCCCCCCCACTTACCAAATATCGTGTTGTTCGGGTTCATCGCGACCTGATTTTTCGCCGCGTCGCCGATCAATCTCTCGGTATCGGTGAACGCGACGTAGCTCGGTGTCGTTCGATTCCCTTGATCGTTCGCGATTATCTCCACCTTTCCGTGCTGGAAGACACCGACGCACGAATACGTGGTGCCCAAATCGATTCCTATCGCTGGAGCCTTCGACATCCTTTTCTTCTCTTTTTCTCTTTCTCGCGGCTAACTGAAAACCAAAAAGGAACGAACGATTAAATGATACGCAATTTCGAACGCTATTTATAATCAGTTGGTAAATAATACACAGGTGTACACGCGAATCAACCGTGGACGCATCGACGAAAATAGAAACTCGACGCTTACACCGCCGAACGAGAACGGTCATCGAATGTCCGAAGCCCAACGGTAATTAATTTAATCGATCAACGAAACGAACGAATAACGTAACGTGACGCAACGTAAACGTAACGTTGACTTACCTTTTCTAACGTTCTATACCGAAATCGTGGTGAGTTTGCACTCGCGCGTAATCACAATGTTCACTGTTCGCTCGCTGAAACGTATCTGACCGTCCGACGCGCGGCCGTTCCTTTAATACACCAAATCTCGCGCTTCGAGAAATTTCGGTCGATGACCAATCACGGCAGCTCGGTCGCCGAAAGGCGTACTCCCATTGGTGCGGAGTTCTAGACGCATCCAGAACCAGTGTAAATATAACGGAACAAGGCGGCAGATAAGAACGGAAAGCTGCTGGAAAGCACGTATTCCCGTCTACAGGGTGATCCATTTCAGATGCGAAGTGCGCGCGCGAGCAGTAAAAGTCGATTTTATCGCTCGTGGTGCCATCTCTGCGAAGAACGCTGAAACTGCTCGCACCTTGTTACCGGCCATCTCCGCGGACACCGCTCGAACCGATCGAACATCGCTTTCGAAGATCCCTTCTCGAAGAGATAGCGCCACCGATTATTCTCGTATTATACCGATTATTCGGTATCTCTCTCGTAATCGAAATTATCTTCGATTCCCCGCGTATATCGAATCTTTCGGCAAACTAAACTAATCGTAGACCGGTGGCGCCATCTCTGTGAATAGCGTTCAAACTGATCGAGATCCAATTTCAGCTCCGCTCGGGGAGATGGCGCCACTAGTTTGGCGGTAGTTTACTTCTCTGTCGGTAACGATGCGCGAGCAGTTTCAAAGGTTCTTCGAAGAGATGGCAGCGGTGGCCAATGCTTGTGAACTCGCGAACGTACGTTCCCTTTCCGCTTTATACCGCTGTATACCGCTGTACATGTTGCATCAAAAATCGTAGTTATAATTAGCGTGCTAAATCTTTTCTCGTTTGTTCGAGACTCGGACTAAATAAACTTACGCTCGTCGATTGCGACCATATCATTATCAAATTCAAGGGACACTCGTACATTATTTCGTACAGCGAAACATTTGCGTTTGAAATATTTAAATATAACACACGTTGCACGTGAATTGAAAATAGTTCGAGGCGATCGTCATAAAAATACATTTCTACAAATACCGCATCGTTGAAAGTCTCTATATCGCTTTGTAATACTATTTTAGCCTCGATGTGCTAACTGATTTAAGAATAGGTTAATTTTCATCAGTGAATTGTATATCGGTTGTGTTAATAAACATGCTAACATCTGCATACTTTGCGTAAAAATAACTTTGGCGAAGGTATTGTGTATCGCTGATTAAAATACTCGGTATCAAACGACGCGCTACGGTTTTGCGAGTCCGATGCCAATGCGAACAACTTCTCGATCGATCGAGAACTATATGAAATTTTCTACAAATTATCGACGCCCAATTATTACACGTGTCTTTAAATAGGTCGTGCTAATAAACAACAATGTTACGTAATCGCACATCTGTTAATTTTAGATTCATAAATCTGGCGCGAAAATAAAGTTAAACACACGCACACGCATAATTTGTATGGGAAAAAAGAAAAAAAAATATATATATATATATATACTTTTATTAACGATAAAAGATAAAACTATTACTTTTTTCATTATTTTTGATCATCTCACGCAGCCTTGCATGCATTCGAGAACGATAGGGTAGAATTTTCCAGAATCGAAGCGCTGGCGAGACATGGGTGAGTTCGCAAACGGGAAACTATCGTACGTAACGTTGTACGCGTTGGATGTTCGTTCCTTGGAATTTCGAAGAAAATCTAGAACACTGTGTGCCATTGAAGATGAATGGACCGAGAAAAATTCAAAAATTAGACGATGTCGTGATAAATAGAATCGCAGCTGGCGAAGTGATACAGAGACCAGCAAATGCATTAAAGGAATTGATCGAAAACAGGTTAGATATTTAAAAGATCGTTGAATTTCTTCGACTTACTAACGCTTGTGTTTCTACAGTCTTGACGCAAAAGCGACTAATATACAGATTATCGTTAAAGAAGGCGGACTAAAGTTGTTACAGGTATTTTCTCGAATTATTTGAATGAAAAACCACTGTTACTCTATTCAAATCAATGCTTCGTATCGATGTCAGATTCAAGACAATGGGACAGGTATCAGGAAAGAAGACATGGAAATTGTTTGCGAACGATTTACAACAAGTAAATTGCAAACATTCGAGGATCTTCAAGCAATTTCGACTTTTGGATTTCGTGGCGAAGCTTTGGCAAGCATCAGCCATATATCGCTTTTAACCGTCACCACCAAAACTTTGGATGAAAAGTGCGCTTACAAGTATGTTTAGCAGAAACATGTTGTTTTGAAACTTGGCAAGAAATGTTCTCTAACAATTTCTCCCTCCTATTAGAGCATCGTACGTCGATAGTAAACTAAAAGGTCCGATTAAATCGTGCGCTGGAAACCAAGGCACTACCATACTAATAGAGAATTTATTTTACAACGTTGCGACAAGAAGAAAGGCTTTATCGAATCCTTCCGAAGAATTTAACAAAATTACAGATGTAGTTACAAAGTATGCGATACATAATCCCGGCGTAGGATTTGTACTAAAGAAACACGGTGAAATAACACCTCAGGTACATTGCTATATAACAAAATGAAAATTATACAAATTGTACATTATCAAAAGACAAACGGTAGTTGCAAACGACTAGGTCCGTACGCCGTACAATTCGACCAAGATGAATAACGTTAGAATACTTTACGGTAATCCCGTGTTCCGCGAATTACTAGAAGTGGAACACAAGGATGATACGTTCAAATTTAAGATGCACGCTCTGATAACAAATCCAAATTACACCACCAAGAGGATGACGTTGCTTCTCTTTATTAATAATAGATTAGTAGAATCCTCTTGTAAGTTCTTTTTAACTTTTATCGAAAACTTGATAAATGGAAATCTAAGTTCCCGGAACGGATGTTTGTTTTAGCGATTCGAAAAATGTTGGAAGAAATTTATTCTTTTTATCTTCCAAAGAAAGCTTATCCATGGTGTTACGTGTCGTTAGAAATTGAGCCGCGAAACGTCGATGTTAACGTTCATCCAACGAAACACGAGGTTAAATTCCTTCACGAAAGTTCTATTCTCGAAAGAATGAAACTCAGTTTAGACGAGAAATTATCTGGAAGTAGCGGTTCTAGAACATTCTACGTACAGGCACGGTTACCGAAAGCAGATATCACCAAAGATGTCTTGAAGGAAGTTCTACCGGAATACGAAAAAGATAACAATAGCGATAAAGTGAAAAAAATTCGACCCCAAGAAATGATCAGAACTAGCGCGTCTGATCAAAAGTTGGACAGGTTTAATTTCACCGTCCATGCAGCAACGAAAGACGCTAAGAGCAACGATAGCGTTCAAGCTGATGAATCTGTCAAGAGATCAAGAGAAAATAATGACGTAACAAAAGGATTAACGGTATCCGTATGTAACGTATCTAACGATGATAGATTAGACGAGGAGCAAGTTAACGTGACGATACGAGCTAGTGACAGTGATAAGAGAGAAGCAGATATAATACAGGGTTCAACGTCGGATGTAAATGATACCAAAAAACAAATGGATACATCAACTCCTGCGGAAGCAGTAGAAGCGAACGAATCGAACAGCGCCGCATGGAGCAACATTGTAAACGATACAAGCGCGTCAACGTCAAGTTTGCCGGGGTCTGAGAATGCCAACGTAAACTTATCTGCTCGAGGTATCGATAAAGTAGACGAAAATGCAACGGATGAATCTGTAAAAGGGACGCGCATCGACGTTATTGCGGATAAAGCGCGCAAACAGGTGTACAAAATCTTTGGCAGTGGAAGAACTATACCGGAAGAGAGAAAAGTTAAAGAGGAAACTGGTACGATCGAGGGAAAAGCTAAAGATGTAGAAATACAAAGTAACGATGCGAAAGAAGTGCCGAAAGAGGATAACGAAATTCAACGCGTGCACAACTTTAAATCTTATTCGATAAATAATTTTAGAAGAGAAGTAAAATTAACGAGTGTACTGAGATTACGCGTAGAAGCGGAGGAAGAGTGTCACGAAGGTCTGACACACATTTTATCGGAGTTAATTTTTGTTGGTTGTATCGATCAGTCTTCTGCTTTAATTCAAAGCGGAGTAAATTTGTATCTTTGCGATACAAAAAAATTAGCGTAAGTTCCAGTGTGCTACGTATTATATTTTCGTGAAACATTCATGATATCCGCATAACATATAAGATAAACATTGATATTATCGCTTTCCCTCAGGGAGGAACTTTTTTATCAAATTATGCTCTACGATTTTGCTAACTACGGAGTTATTAAATTTTCGGTAAGCAACACTTTGGATCGACGCGCAATGTTATCATCGTTGTGTTGCGTAAATTATACTCGTTTTCAGAATGCAATTCCCTTATACGATATAGCCATGTTAGGATTGGATACAGAAGAAGCTGGATGGACAGAGGAGGATGGACCGAAAGAGGAATTAGCCACAAATGTTAAAGAACTATTATTGGAGAAGGCAGACATGCTAAAGGAATACTTTTCTTTGGTTATCGACAAAACGGGAAATTTAAAATCTTTACCAGCATTATTGGGTAAATACGCTTGAACAGATTAACGATCAAGTTGCAATACTATCCCTCCTTTCCTTTTTTTTTTTTTTTTTCAGAAAAATATTTCCCGTGCGAGGCTGGTCTTCCTCTGTATGTATTACGTTTAGCTACCGAAGTACAATGGTCGACGGAACAGCCATGTTTTCGAACCATTTGTAGAGAAACCGCAAAATACTACAGCCAAATGAGTCCTGTACATGGTGCTTACGACTGGAAGTACATTACGGAACATGTTTTATACTCTGCGATTAAGGAGAGCTTGCTTCCGCCTAAATATTTTGCGCACGACTCAACGATATTGCAAATAGCTAATTTGCCCGACTTGTACAAAGTTTTTGAAAGATGTTAAGTTATATTAGGACTACGCACAGATGATGTTACTTAGTGCATCGATTGTACGTGCTGATAATTTTACAGAAAATTTTCTACTGATTTTTTAAACTATTACCCCTTTCGTACCTATCCTTTTCATATTACATTCTGTACGCTTAATCGCTTTATTACGTTTTCATGAAATATAACAAATACAAAATAATGATGTAACAAAACGAATAACTTGTTTAAATACGTATAAATCTATTTGCATCGATCAAACATAAAAATTCTGAGGTATATTACACCTTCCTTCTCTAACTTAATAAAATAAGAACAAGTTTTTTTTTATAAAATTTCTATACTTGTCGCCCTTGTCTTTTATATATAATATCAATTACATGACACTTTGCGCTTTATCGCGTTACACTTTAATTTCAACATTAGAATATGTATGCGCCAATATTTTATTCGAAAATTAAATAAATTATAGACGCATAAATTAGCCTTTGGCAACACCAACCAATGCTGGTCTTACTACACGTTCGTGCAGCTTATAACCCAATTTAGATACAACAACAATTGTTCCTGGTTCTTTACCTTCGACCTCCTATATGTAAAAGTATACTCCTTGTTAATATTACTTATTATCTAACGCAAAATGTAGTAGCAGTAGTAGTAGTAAGCAAAATATAGAGATATCATACCTGTTGAAATAGCGCTTCGTGCTGATTTGGATCAAACTTTTCGTTTAGCGGATTTAACGAAACTAAACCGTGCTTTTTGAACACCTATACAAAAACGTTTCATTGTAACAATTTTGCAGAATTTTTCTATTCTATGGTATCATATTTTCATATTTACCTTATGTAGCTGTGCCTCTGTCATTTTCAAACCTTCGTACAATGTCTTTAAATGTGGATTTTTTTTGGTAAGTTCGTCCTTCGGTACGCTCTCTGTAGCTTTGCTTAAAATATCTGCCACTTCTAAGAGATCCTTGCAAAAACCTTGAATACCAAACATTTTTGCATCTTCGATTTGTTTCATTAATCTAACTCTAAGATTTTCCCCATCGGCGAGCGCCCTTTTATACTTGTCTTCTAGTTCGTTCCTATTATTCTTAAGTTCGATTAGCTCCGTATTAAGCAGTTCAATGTCAGCTTTAAATTTCTTCTCAGTTTCCGTCAGTTCCAATACTGGAGACTGTGATTCACCACTTTCTGGCTTCGTTTCTTCTGTAATTGTACTATACTCTTGCCTTCGCCAAGAAACATACGATGATTGGGATGGTGACCTTTCAAGTACGTAAGAAAATAAACATCAAAGTTAACTATCGTTACTACGTTCTTCCATCGATCATCAGAACAATGTTATCACTAAAATTGCGATTAAAAGTCGTTTAACTTCAACGAATAAACTAACCGAGCACGCTTCCGAGACGTAATCGAGTCGCATAGATTTTTTTTTTTGTTACAAATCTTCACTTAACTTCGAAAATACAATCACCTTTATTAGATGTATTACAATTTCGTTTAAGAAATCGTTATCTTTGATAATATAAAGTAACAAGTAGTAACATTTAGTCAATCTAACCTCTATTTACACATTGTTATGCACGTTTAGCGAATCGCACGTGTTTAACGATTAAGCAAAACTATAAAACGTGAAATCTTACCTAAGTAAAATACTCTTATTTATATTGTGTAAAATATCAATCGTGATACGAGTGAATCTCGCTGTAACCGGTACCATGAGCGATGCCATAGCTTTTACAATTTCATAAAAGTCGGTGAATGGTGAAATAGGCAGCGATCCTCGTGCTTTTTCAGTGGTTCTCAAATACATTTTAACCAACAAATAAATACATACGTACACATTTCGATGTGTTACGTAAAACATGATGCAACATTTTCAATCCTTAATCGTAGCCATCGACAAGTTTATGCAAATTTTAACATATCTGTTTTATAATTGAAATGGCATTTGTTAACAATTATTACGACCGAATCACATTTTCAATATTTTATTGGAATGAAGTGGTACGTTACAATGAAAAGTGTTCACGATTCTAATTCTTGTGATTCTATATTCTTTTAATGCAATACCAGCCTTTTCTTCTATTTACAAGATTTGAAAATCTCTCTCTCTCTCTCTCTCTTTCTATACTTAGTTGCATTAATTGGGGGCGGGGGGGGGGGGGGAGAGGAAAAAAAATCAATTGTGTGGTGCGACAGTCATCAAGTTTCACAATCTACCTCTTTTCTTTTTTTTTTCTTTTTTTTTTTTTTTAATTTGAAAACGAGTCGTACAAAATACCCAACGATACTTCTCAATGCACAAGACATCCTCAAAAATTTATTATTCGAACAATAATGTGACAACACTGTAAAATAATTTCTCGCTGCGACTGTGATAAACAAAGATAATTCAATTTTTCGGAAACCCATCGCGTACTCCGTTCCATTTGAAAACTTCCATATTACAATTTACAGATCCGTTTTTATTTCTTTAACATTACCGTCTTTTTGCTGGTTGGAAATATAACATTTCTGATTTGTGGCAAATTCTTGTGTAACATATCCTAATAGTACAATTATGTTTAATTGTACAAAGAAAAACGAAAATGTTGCAAAGTTTAAGTTAATTTGCACGTTTCCATCGTACGAATAAATATATAAATGTTTTCGGAGCGTTTCTGTATTTGAAGAATGTGAAGTATGTAACACATAAAACGGTATTATTAGTTAATTTTAAGAAAAAACAGCAAACAGATAGTACAATCGATCGCGTTGAAGGTCGCGTAAAGTTATTACCCTTCGATTATCGATAGCAAGCATTGTATACTCCTTATCTGGCATACTTGTTCAACATTTAATACAAAAATTAGTCTATTTTTATCTAACATTACATTCTGTGTGTGCAAATGTTGATCAACAAATTCTACCGGTAAAATTACTTAGTCGCTAAATTTCCTTTCAATGTACATAAATAAATGATTTTTCAACTATATGTCTTCCACGTGCCTTCTAGCAGATTAGAGGACAATTTTCAATTGTTTCACGTTACGATTCGAACGAGGTCTACAAACAGTGAAATTTTTCGGCGCACGAGCCTAAAAAAAATGTACAAGTTTTGTTAAAGCTTGTACAAAATTATAAACGTTCGTTAAAATTTGTCTTTTTCTTTACATGTTTTAAGTGAAAAATACGACTACCCCTTCAGCTGTGTCTCATAACGTTTAATATGTGTTTTGGCTTTACGTTTGAAAGAACCACGTGCCTGATGCAACGGCGTAAATAGATCGACCGCACATTATCAATCGTTTCACATCATTTTTGAAGATAGCTAAAGTACATAAAGGTTAGAATCCTTCTTGATATTGTTTCGAGTCTAACTTTGCTTGGATCACTTCCAATTGTCTCTTTGCTTCGCATTGTGGAAAGTTTTGTAAATCGTAATATTGTGGCGCTATTTTCAACAACCAATCAGCTATATAAAGAGAGATCACGGATGAGTCGTAAATTTATTTCTCCTCGTATGGGAGAATATAAAGAATGTATGCAACTTACGTTTGATATCCGTAACTGTTCTAATGTAATTTTTGGTCGTAAGCACGAATTCGTTATAAATCACCCACTCGGGTTTATGATCCAAACAGCTGCTTGGATGAAGCTGTACAATTTGATTATCTTTGATAGTCAAGTAATGACCGGTCCTTTCTAAATGTGCGACCTATAGTATGTGTGGAAAGAGGGGAGAGGGAGAGGGGAAGAAAAAGAAAAAAAAAAAAAACAAAGAAAGAAAAAAAAACAGACAAGACAAGAAAAATAGTACAACTTAATACCGCAAGAGAACGTTTTCTTACAGAAACTATTTCCAATCGTATTTACCTGCATGAAGAAACCGTTCACAAGCGCTTTCCTGATATTGATGTAGTAATCTTTTGATGTGAAATCCGTTGATGTACGTTTTAAACAAAATCTATCCATTATTCTACTTAGTTGTTGTCTAACATTGTCGCCACTCTTCAACGATCGGTAATTGACAAAGTTATCGTAACACCACTGCGGATCTTCGAAATCTACGACGAGAAAGGAAATGAAATTAAATAAAACTACAATACTAAACCGAAAATCGAAGAGAGTCTGTTGTAGGGGTATATCGTAAACCCTTACTTTGCTTGAAGGCATGATACACATTCAATAACGTCAAATGATCTCCGTCAATGTGTGCAAATCGCATTTTAGCATCATCAGCAGCCTTCTTTGACTCATTCGGCCTCACAAAACACTGCGGGACTAATACAATATCAATCATCAATTTAAAACCACGTTACCTTACCATGATCCTGACTTAGTAACTTTCACTTTTATCGTATTATTAACATTTCATATTCAAACGCAAAACAGATTTGAACCTAACGGCACGACAAGAAATATTACTCTTAATAATACTTTACCTGACAGCATAGCGGTAATGCTCAATATCTCGTTACTGCAGTTATGATTGCACGATGCGATAAGCATCTTCGCCAACTGAGGATCTAACGGAAATTCTGCCATCACAGCGCCCAAGTCTGTTAAATTTCCATCATCGTCTAGAGCGGCTAAATAATTCAGAAGTTCCAAAGCTCTCATTAGAGTCTCCGGTGCAGGAGGGTCCATAAAGTCGAAATGTACCTAGAGAAAATTAACATAAAGAATTGTATTTAAAACGAGCAAATCTACAATACAATGTTCGTTAAAAAATGCTGCACACCAAATCGTCGATACCAAGTTTCTTCAATTGCAATACAACACTACCAAGATTGGATCTCAAGATCTCGGGGTAAGTGTTATCTTGCATTTCATTTTTATACGCCTTCTCGGTGTACAATCTGAAACACTTTCCCGGCCTCGTCCGACCGGCTCTGCCTGCTCGTTGCTGAGCAGAAGCCTTACTGATAGGCGATACAAGGAGAGATTCCACACGAATTCTGGGATTATACACCTGTCGTTCGAATGCAGATAAATAAAATTTAACATACGGAAGGGGGGACAAGGAGGAAAGAGAGAAAAACATACGCAGTAAAGTACGATACCTTCTGCTTAGCAAAACCGGGATCTATCACAAAGACAACACCGTCGATGGTCAACGACGTCTCGGCAATATTAGTTGAAACTACCACTTTTCTACCGATAGCACCGTTAGGTTTTGTAGGCGGTGCTGGTTCAAAAATTCTCTGCTGAAGATTTGGGGGCAGCGTAGAATAAAGTGGTATACATTTAAGTTCACCTACTTCCGGGCCTAAATTATCCATTTCTCTTTTGATTCTTTTACACGCCTCCTCTATTTCTTCCTGGCCAGTTAGGAATAGAAGCAAGTCTCCCGCTACTTCTTCGCACATGTGTATTTGTATAACAGTCCTGATAGCAGCCTCTAAGTAATCTCTTTCGGGTTCAGGTGTATAAAAAATCTCAACAGGATGAGTTCTGCCAGGTACGTTCATTAGAGGTGCGTTATCGAAATACTGTTGAAATTTTCCAGCATCTAAAGTTGCACTCATAATCACAAGTTTCAAATCCGGTCTCTGTTTAATCACTTCCTTTAACACACCCATAAGCAAGTCTGTAGCTAAAGTTCTTTCGTGCGCCTCGTCTAATAATATCACTTGATAAGCGTCCAGCATAGGATCTGACATGCCTTCGCGAAGAAGCATACCGTCAGTCATGTATTTTAATACAGTTTTCGGAGAACTGCAATCTTCGAAACGAATACTGTACCCCACTTCTTGACCTGTTCGAAAAATTAGCATACGACACGTACATAAATATCGAGTCAAACTTTCTTAACCGGAAGAGCAAGGGGCAACAATACACACCTAGCGCAACGTCCATTTCTTCCGAAACTCTTTGTGCGACGGACATTGCCGCAACCCTCCTCGGTTGAGTGCAAGCAACGCCTTTGGTACCGATACACCTTGAATATTCTACGCACCATTGCGGTATCTGTGTAGTTTTACCCGATCCTGTTTCACCAACAAGTACAATACACTGATGCTGCGCCAATAACCTCATAAAGTCGGCACGGTACTCAAACACAGGTAGGGTGATCCTTTTTTTATAAAATTCATGGTACCTCGGCGTGTAAGGCAGGCCTGTATAGGGATTTAACTGAACTTGACTTTTAGGCGCCGTTGAAGGTGTAGTTGTACTGTTGGACGTGGTCGAGCCATCTCTGCGAAATAAAAACAAAAACAAGTGAATCGTGGAACGCGTGAAATTAAATCGAATTCCGTCACTTAAAAATGATCTTAATCGCAATAATATGAAATGATTCTCGCACGATGAGACATCGTAAGGTAACAACAGTTGGGAACGCTTGATTATGAAAATCAATGAAATAAAAAACGAATGATAGATTCGAATATCCGAGATTTCTTTCGTATATTCGTAACAGGACACCACGGCAAGCGTGTCGTTGCAGCGTTTCGTAAAATTATAAAGCCTTTCTCAGAATTATTAGTACATAATACACGCATGGGAGAAGAAATTCAGTTGAGAACCTTTACGGATGAGTTGACCAAACAAGTTAACAGCAACAGAACAGAAAAGATTTGTTTTATGAATTCAAATTGTTGTACCGGTAAAATTCCCTTGTTACGTTATTGTTCGATTAATCGGGCCGATTTATATAAATTATTTTCTGCTAACGAGATTTATTCAATGAGATGCGCGATAAAAGTAGAAAAACTTGTAACAATGCACATGGTAACATGTTTTATACCATTTTTCAATTTTTGCAATAGAAAATACGTCTAAACACTCACGCTCTCCGTTTGACATACGGATCGACAACCTCGATTCTCCGTTTTGACATAATTCTTGTCCCTCCGCAGGCAAGCAAAGTAAAATCTGTTTACGAACTTCCACACAAGGCGTCACAAAATGGCAAACTAGCAGGCTAAAGCTTCCTGTAACCGTGATAACAAAAGGCAACGAGAGATGGAGCTACGCGTACCATGAAACAAGTGAGTACATGTAACGTACTGTAGAGTAAGAGAAACGCTGATTCCGTGCGCGGGTAACTTGGAATTTAAATAATAGTTAAAGTAATGTCAAGTTAAGCGTACAGAGTGTGCAATTAACACAAGAAGTGAACAGATTTAAGGCAAAAATGATATTTATTCTTTAGTATATTACAATTAGAAAAAATATAACTGGAATAAGTTAGCCGTTAAACAGCTATATTCCTAACGATATACAGTGCTTCGTTATCACATCCAAAGAGTAACGTTGATCTATCGATATCAATACTGTTTATTGGCTTGTGCATAGCGCTACAAAGTGACGTAACGTTCACTTTACCATTTGTACCGATTGTATTTAACCAATGCGTATTTGTAGAATCTAAAGATTGATCCTTTATTAGTGGATGAAAAATACAATTTTTTAGCTCGGACTACTTACCTAAACTTAGCTTTGAATGTTGCGCATTATTCCAATGCCACAATTCGCCGCTAGTTGAACAGGTGAATAAATTTTCTGGTCTATCAGGGTGAAAGAGTATTTCGCTAACAGCTCTGGCGTGAGCGTTAAGCTGGGACATTGGATACGTGTTATGTCTTAGATCCCAGACCGTTAAGCTACCGTCACCACCACCTGCCACGACGATATGTCTCTGAGTCGGATGGTGAGCGATACTCGTGGCTTCTGTCTGCAATCACTTTTCTTTAATAATAATAATAATAATAATATGCATTTCCATTTAATAATAATAACAATAATAACAATGCGATTATACTTTTGCTTGATCGGAAAGCATAAACGTTGTAGCAGGAAGATCTTGATCGTTTCTTAAATCCCAAACCTTCATATGGCCCCTTAAATTTCCTGTAAGTATCTCATTGTGCCTTAGGAAATCGATGCAATATATAGAACAGCTATCAGCGTCGTCTGCAAAGTAAATTTATTTTCGTTCGTGCGGTCGGTACGTAAAATTTGAAACGCATACATAAGGAATTTGAAATTGAACGGTACCGATAGATCTGACTGGCTTTTTTTGCCCAGCTGTTAGAAGATTGATCCTTCCATCTTCTCCAACTGAAACTATATCTTGTTCGAACGTTGAAAGCCCGGTGCAAGATGCGTAATCGCTTGTTTTACTATTAAATTATTAAGCGTTAATGTAACACACAACGTACGATATGTAAAAAGAAATCTTGATTGATGGAGCTCACTTAAATTTATGTATAAATTCCCACGACATATGTTCTTTAAATTGCGCGTATGGATTTTCATGGATCTGCAACAGTCTGACAGTCCCTATGGACGTTGATACTACAAAGAAATCTTTTGAAATGAACTGCGAAAAGAATAAAATATATAGTAAGTACATATGTGTACTTCTTTCTTTCTTTTCTTTCTTCTTACTATTATTTAATAAATAAAAACCTTTATTTCAGTCACGTTTCCAAGAATCGAGTAAGAGGTAACAACTGCCGGGCAAGATTCACCGTCGTCGTTCATTTGAAATGTCCAATGAGTTATTTTATTTACCTAATATGCAGCAAAGAAATTATAAACGATTCGCATAGTTGGTAATACGGCAATTACACACAGTTTTCAGTTTCTACGAGGGTAGAATAGGTTAAGTCGGCCAGAGATAACCTTACCGGGTCGTCCCAACTACCGGTTATAAAATTGGTAGCTTCCTCGAAATCTTCGTGTTTCCATCTGATCTTGGAAATTTTTTCCGACACAAATGTCCCTTGTACATTTTCGCTCATTCTGTTAGAAGATACGACTTAATTTTGAGAAAAAGCCAAACCCGACAACCAACGTGTACGCGCGTCTCTACGCGACTGTCAATAACGCGGTCGAGTGCGCCGTACGCGTATACCACTACGTACAATAGGTACGTGTGTAGCTAATTCATTTTATTTCTGTTTTTTCTTTAACAAATACACGTACATATACACGTATACACGTGAAAATTGTACCGTGATTACGTTACACTTATTTTAGATAATACAATTTCTCGTCAGTTTAATTCGTTTCAAGGATTTATTATAAAAATAAAATTGAAAATACAGAAAGTACGGTATAGAACGAAAATCGTCGTTACGTTATCGAAGTTACTTAATAATCGTTGGACGCACGTAAGTAACAAGCAGGCTCGTTCGTAGGAGAAGCGTTGATTTCGGTTGAGACGTTGATCGGAAAGAGGTAGGGATTCATCTATGCGTACTTTATAATTCGCGATAGAGGACAGAGGACAGTTACATGGCGAACAAGCCGCGAAGGAGATGGTACGCGTCTTATTTGAAAATTAAATTGTGCTCAAGCGAAACAGTGTCTAATAAATTCGACGATATCGAAAAATTCTACGATGATCATCGAAAGAGGCTGGTAAAGCTATTTTTAAAAAACTTTATTTAACTAGACGCTTCAATTTCGAATTACCTTCGAACGAATCACAACACTGTTCAAGATGTCATCGATAGTTTTATTGTTCTTATATTTGAATACGCTCTATTTAACTCGCTGCGATGCAAGCGTCTCGAGACTCTGTAAGTATTAACGAAACAAGAAAAATGTTTGACGGTTGTTTCTTTTTATAAATAAAATGGAATCGGGGAAACGTTAGAATGGAATGTTAACAATTATAGATACAAATTTAACGAGCGACGAAGATGTTATAGAGACTCAGCACGCAACTTGTAAAATTGCTACGGAAGAATTAGTCGCGAGTGCACGTGCCAGTGTTACAAGAGTGCTCACTGGAGCTTGTAACGCGAGTAGGAAAAATTTGTTTCATTCTCAAGTTACCGTCATACCAATTTTCCGTCATTAGCTAATCTTAATTCAAGTTCATAACTATTCAGAACTGATCGATGAGAGGCTGCGTACTCTCGAAGAAAATTTGTGCAAGGAACTGAAAGAAATCAAGATGTTACTGTACACCGTTATAGAGAACAGGAAACGTTCTACAAAACTGGCAAAAATGTACAACGATTACGACGAAGGTGATGAAAGCGATGGATTATCTTCGAGACAGTCAGAAATCGATAATTTCAATAATACGATCCAAAGAATTTCATCGGTGAACGGTTCGTATACGCTATCGAAGCAGGGCAGCATTCGGCTGCAAAGTTGTTACGCGCATCTGCGATTTTATCGTATAACGAAACAAAAAGGACGCAGGCCGCGCAAAAGATGAAATCGACGTAAAAAATGGTAAGCAAGGGAGAAAAACATAGAAGTTTTGACGATGTCGTCGTATGTTTCAGAGTCTACGAGCTTCTTCTTTTATTACTGGCAAATAAAACGTTTCGACGAGAAGCTTGCCAGTTGGAAAACCGCTCGTTCCGAGCGCAGCTCGACATTTTACGTAGGTCAGAATGGATACGCTATGTATATCAAAGTTACGCCGCGATATTTTCCGGACGGTACAGTTTTCATAGGTGTCGGATTGACTCGCGGTCGCCACGATTCTATCCTCGAATGGCCATTTCCCCATAAGATTCGTCTCGAGGTGAAAAGCTATAATTTTTATTTTTTTCTTTTTTTTTCTTTCTTTTTTTTTTTTTTTTTTTTTTTATGTCCTATTAAAGACCGATCGTGGCGTAAAATCAGCTTTTAGATCATTCGCCCGACCAAACACGACAAGATCGACGATCACGAATCTGGGATCCAGCCACGCTTTGCTCGGAATATTTTTGGGGCCGGCCAAAATTAACTGGAGAACCAGATAATCCAGAATGCGTTGGGCTAAGCGTCTCGCGACAGGTTCTTTTCTCCAAGTTACTATTTCCTATTCATCCGCTATCGAAAAACATGAGATATATTTGTGACCGAGATGGGGCTATTACGATAAAGCTAACGGTTTATCTTTAGATAGTTGCATTTTTTTTTTTTAAAGATTCATACGCGTAGTATAGCAAATAGACAAAAAAAGGTCTTAAGGGTGTATCGGTTTTATCGCTTAAATAAAAATTCCTTATCGAAATAAGAAAGGAAAAGGAAGAACATGGAACGACGAAGTATTTCTTCTTTCCTTTTCGTTTTAATATCCTCCTTTCGGAACGGTTCCCATTATTATTCACGCATGTATATATTTTTATATTTAAGTATTTAAGCGTCTAAGGTTAATTTAGAGACGTTGATGGAATATCGAACCTTTTATGATGAGGCATTCTGTCGGAAAGGTATACTTGCGGGACTGGTTTTGCCTGGAACAGCTGAAACTCATTCGTATCATGGTCAATTGTATTTCGAATGTATTGAGTGGCTGCCCTCAACAGTGCTTTGTAGAGAGAAAGCGGAATGCGAATGCTGCCAGTTACTTCCTGAGAATCCGGCGGAAACGACGGGTTTTCGCTCAGGTTCCTTTTCCTTCCGCAGCCTAGAAACGATAGATGTTAGTTTTACAATTAATTTTTAGTATTTGAATTATTTTGACGAAACTACTTCGCATCGTAAAGTTTTCTCTCACCGGTGAAAGCGTTGCAGAATGGTCTTTTCGTTTTTAGCGATTCGTCTGCGGTGAAAGCATCCAGAAATTGTTGCTCGACCTAACAATCAAATTGATTAATCGTGTATCGAAGTAATTATCGATCGTATTTATTTGTAACGACGACGGTTTACCTTACTCGGAGATTTCTCAGAATGTGCCACGTACATTAAGCAAATGAGTATGAAAATGCAACATACGCAATTGGTTACCTAAAGTAAGGGAGCAAAGTTTTATTTACTTATTTATTTATTTATCATTGTTGTATTGTTACGATCGTTTATGAATTAAAAAATAGAAGTTGTCATTATCATTTGACAAACTTCACGATACACAGTTCGTTAATGAGGACGCTAATGAGAACGCTTAAAATCCACAACGAAGTCTCGATAATTGCAACAGGAGCGTGTGTAATGCCAGTAATTTCTGATAAGTATGTTGATTACATAAGTATCACACCGTGAAGCTTTCAAACATGTTAACTGTTATAATCTGCTTATGGCCTTAATCAGGTTTGTACTTGCGGTTAATTAATGTCGAACGATACTAGCCGGTCGATCGTTCCTTCGAGCGATACGTTGGTCGTTCGTGCGAGTAAAAATTGTTGACTTTGCGAGAGAGAGAATCTCCTCTCGGTGGATAGACATTTTAATCTTTCACTTTTTTTCGAACCATAAGCAATTTCATTGTTAATTTCAAACGCAAACTGAGAGACTGTTTAAAAAGCTGTCAACTAGAAACTAGACGCGGTGTTGTAGCGATCCAGGGCAATTGCAGTACGTAAACAGATACACGTATAGAATAAATTGTGAATGAATGAATGAATGAATGAATATGACGCGCGACGAGTTATGCTTAGAAAAGATCTAAAAGATCTTAATTCTTTTTTTCGCGGTCCGAACGAAAAGGATTTCGTTTCCTTTTTTTCGTAACATTTGAGAAGAAAAGTAGAAAAGGCGAAGGTAGAGAAAAAAATCTTACCTTCATATCGAATGATATTAGTACCGTAGAGATCAGCCTCCGAAATTGACAGAAAAGATCCCGATGGTTACTTTTTGAACTTGTCGCGTTGTTGCTCGTGTAAGGAGTCAAGTCTCTGTATGAGGGATGAAATCGCGCGTCAGCTCTTCAAATACTACCCCCTCCTTCGATATCGTACGAGGGCGTAAATGCATGCGCCTTAAGAACGCATGACTGTTCATAATGGTTCAAGGAACGGTACGTTTAATGCTCTTTATACGGAATGCAGTTAGCCTTACGTAAATTTTGCATTCTAAACGATGCAAGAAACACAGAAATTATATACTTGACGTATTTCATCGTCGCCTGCATCGTCGATCTGCATCATTCGTTACGACTACCGACGCGACTAAACGGTTAACAGCTAAACATTTAAACTGTTAAGATTTCAATGGTATTTCTGTTAAACCGTAACCCCACTTGTAATCCCACTTGTACTGGATTAAAGAAGTAGTAAAATGTGTAGCGGATAAACATGCGAGTATCGGATATTAAAAATTGCAACATCGTACGTGTACAATACAACGATCAAGCCGAATGTAAGGAGCAGCCTTACCAGAGGCTGACCGACAAGAGACTTCGTATAAACCAAAGGAAAGCAGCCGGGGTTAAGTACTTACAACGTTCGCGCATCAGAACCCGCTGAGTTACGATAAGGACATTCAACCCTCGACATCTCTACCCCTTGTGCTCCCTTCTTTCATTAAAATTCTACAGTCTTTCTCTTTTAATGAAATGAAACCGATACATCGAAATACAATTTTCAAATCAAACGTACCATCTTTTGCTATGATGCTTTTCGAAATTGACGAAAAAATAAAATCACGATTTATTCTTTTCTTCGCACTAATGTACTAAATAAATAGTTGACTTTAAATTAACCGACTCAATATTGTAAGTTACAATGGGATAACGATTTGCACCTAATGTCTAAGATAATGTCTAAGCACCTAATGTATTCGCACGAAGCTCTTCGTGCTTAAAATTAGCATGGATGAACATTATTTTAGCTGTTGTATCGTGTTCGACTGAAATGTCTATGTAAAAATGATCACCAAAAAATTAAGTAGTACTGAATAAATATTAACAAATTCAAACGGTTAAAAACGTAAGGAAAAGAAGAAGTACGAGAAATGATTTTTATCTGCATAATTTGGTATATATTATTAATTGATATGATAATACGATCGATAAAAATATAATTTTCTTTTTAAGTAAAGTTACCGAATAAGCAAATTAAGAATATAGAATTCACAACCGCCCGGATAGCTCAGTCGGTAGAGCATCAGACTTTTAATCTGAGGGTCCAGGGTTCGAGTCCCTGTTCGGGCGTATAATTTTTTACAATATATTCTCATCATCATAAATAATATATTTCATTCTCCTATTTCACTCTTCTATAAGAACACCTAAGTAACAAAATGACTGCAAATATTATTTCTGCAACTTTTAACCAAGAACGGTCAATTAGAAATGAGACTGCATAACATTGTATATAAATTTTTATTTATATATCCGTATAACTTTTGGTTTTACATCGAACTATCTATATATATATATATATATGTATATTATTGCGTTACTACGCATAAGTAGTGTGTGTATAATTATTTGAGCACCGTCGGTAGCACGCTTGGTGGTAACAAAATTTACCATAGAAACAGAAAACTCGATACTAAATTGTACATGAGTATCCCAAGTATTTCGTTGTCCCCACAAATTAAAATATAAATACGCGAAGAGATAGTATAAAAAACATTTCAGTCTGAAGAATACAATCTCTTTTGAAATTCATTGCTTAAATAGAGTACCATGTGGTTTAAACGGATCTAAACATACATAAGTCTAGTGAAAATGAATAATGAAGTAAAATATGTCTCGTGAAAATAGATAATCACCTCAGAGGAACAAATAATTAAGATCATTCGAGTCCATTTGTCATAAGCTAAACATAATTCAATAACCTCAACATTATAAAACACCTATCTAACAATGAGATTTAAATCAACGCGAATCCAATGCATTAAGACTGTTCTTTAACACTGCCGTCTGGCATTCCAAAAAACACCTTTTTTGCCATTTTTATAAACAGTCCTGTTTCGACAACTCCAGGAATCATCGAGATCTCTACGTTAATTTTATTCCAATTATCGAGACCTTGTGGAAACTGCCAATCAAGAATGAAATTACCATTGTCTGTTATAACAGGGCCCTGCACAAAGAAAGGATTATGTAAACAAAATTTATCTTCTACTTCATATATATATATATATATACATATATGTGTACATAAACATATTAAATAAAAGAGTATTTACAGCTTTAGCCAAAGCCATTCTAACTTGTACAATTCCGCCATAATTATCCTCGATTCTTTTCTGAATGGCATTATATGCCATGGGAATTACTTCGATAGGAATCCCTTTCTTATACTGCTGACCAAGTTGTTGAGAATTTTTTCTAGAATAATTAACAAGTACAAATGCGTGAAAACAGATCTTAATCTAAAATAATAAAATATACTTTTCTCTCGCAAATGTAACACTCTTACGTATAATCGGCTACTATAACAAGCTGATTAGCACAGGACGCGACAATTTTCTCTTGAAGTAAACATCCTCCACCACCTTTGATGAGATTCATATCGGAATCGACTTCGTCTGCTCCATCGATTGCGCAATCCAACTGTTTCGATGTTCGCATAATAATGTAACCAATAATAAAACTACTTTTGGTAAATGATACAAATTAAAAATTGTTTATTACTTTAGGGTAGGACTCCAAGTCGCCCAACGTAAGGTGATTGTTTAATATCAGCTGGCGAGCTTGGAACGAAGTTGGAATACAAATAACATTAAGATGCTCATCCTTCACACGTTCAACTGAAAAGTACATATACTTTTACTAACTTTTATTTTGTGATTTTCTTACTTTCACCATGACAGAATTACTTATCATTCTTAAATTCGAACATACTTGTTTCAATTATATTCAAATCAACTATTATCTTATCTGCTGATGGGATCAAAGGTCGACTGTAATGTTTTCATGCGAAAATAAACTGTGAGCTATGGTAATAGAGGGGAACAATTTGTTAAAAATAATAATGTTTATGTGCGAAATAAAATATTGTTACCGAGCCTGTCAATAGCGTATATTACAGTAGACCCGCTACCAATCCCGATAACACTGTTATTCTGTAAAATAATTACGTGCAAAATTCAAATTATAAAACACCGGCTACTTCACATAACCTCCAATTATATCGCAATTAATTCGAAACGAAAATTACCTTCACATATTCATCAACCGCTTTGTATGCTGCGATCCTTTTAGCACTCTCGAGAGGTCCCATTTTCAGTAATTTCCTTGGAACACTGAAAATGTTTATGATCCCGCGAAACCGTAAATGTAAATTTTCAGTAAATACCATGCGTGCACACCATATTACCAAACAGGCCTATTGTTTGTATGAGTTTTCAAAATCATTCTTCTTTAAGATGACCGTTAAGACGAACCAATCGTAAAGGAATACATCTGCGCAAGTCTGGCGACAAAATTCAAACTTACATTCAACTTCAAATAATTCTACTATAAATATGTGATTCAATTACATTACACACAATAAACATAAACACGTTGCGTTTTAATCGAATTTCCATTATATTTAGCATCAGAGGCGAATAACACAAAATACAACTAAACATGATTTACATTTCACACACACACACACACGCACACATTCTCTATTATTATTACTGTAATAGTAATATTCGTCAAGACTTTTTACTTCAACGTGTTACGTACAATTTCTCATTCGTTCTCTTTCTCTCTTCCCTTTTTTCATTTTTGTTTATTACGCCCGCACATATTATATCGGTCGGTTTCTTTCTTCTTTAAAAACCAGATAAAAATCCGCGAACACACATGCAGTCCTCAGATGGTAATTCCATTATTCGAGCAGATATTAGAGCGAATTGAAGCGAATTTAAAAAGTCACGGATGTAGTTTGCGCCACAAAATATGTGCTCTCTCGGAGTGCGCGTATCAACAAACAAAACCGAATTGTGGTAATCTTGCAAATCAATATCAATGCACAACGATCGTGCAAAATCTAATTATCTATAGATACCGATCAAAATTAGATCAGCCTTGCATTCTTTTCGCAAAGAAGAATAGTCAAAACTTGAGCATGAACATCTTTCGAAGCTTATATATACATAAAGCTGATCAATTTTTCTCATGATTTCACTTTTTGTTTCATTCTCTCAGGCAGTGGATCACGCGTAATGCTGCCGTGCCAGTAATTAAGTCCTTAACAACAAAGATAACTTTGCAATAACATTAATCGTAATACGTACAAGTAAATGGTTTATATTCAAAGATATCATTTCTGTGTACCTTTCACTTTCCTTTCTTTTCCTATTATTTTCCTAGTGTTATTTCGACTCAACTTGCGAATATCCACTTCCAATTACTCTCTGAGAAATTCGTAGTAAAAAAAAAAGAAAAAGAAGAGAGAAAAAAAAATATTTGTACACCTCCTCCAGTTTCTCTTCTCTCGTACAAGCTGACACATACATACCATGCATACATACATACCTTCTTTCTCTCGCTCTTTCTTACAATCTCTGATCTTGCCCGACGACATGGAAAGGACATTGCAAGGGAAACTTCGTCCCATCGATCTACCAATCTATCCCATACACCACCCTTGGTGATATACAGTAAAAAAAAAAAAATTTTAAAAGAGAAATGTTTAGATTTGAATGGGCCACAGAAGCCACTACATTGTTTCTCAACGCTCTCTTCTTTCTAGTATTAATACCTATATGCGCTTTGCTAGTTCCTACAAATTTGTTCTATCATGCTTTCCCCCTCCGTACACCGCTCGCATTTTCCTTTGGTCAAGATTAGAAATAAAAGAATATCCTTGTAAAATTTCATGAAAATTTAAATAGACATATGCATTAGAAAGAAAATAACACAACGAATTTTTTCTCCCGATCGTGAACACGTTAGCCATGTTTATATATGACAGAGTCTTATATATGAGAGTGTACGCATTTTGTATTCACGTCGTATTTTTTCACTGAACAATAGGATCGCTACGACATTCCTCAAAGAAAAGAAAACCCTTACGTGAGGAAGGCAACGCTGCGACAGTTCTTGATCGTGCATATCCGTATGCATATGTCACAGTAAAAAAATACTGTGCGAAATATATCATGATACAAATGTATTTAATAAAAAAGAAAAGAAAGTTTCCTTTCTCACGTTTATTTTTATTTCTCTTTTTTTTTTAACTTTTTCCTTTTTGTTTATCGGATAATTTCCTAGCGATAAAGTACAATATTTCGAGAGTGATTTTAATTGATTCGCGCTTCGTTAGTAGTACAACGTTATTGATTTCAACGACACATCCCCTTCGTTAAAAGTATCATATATGTATAAATATGTATATACACATGTATGCGTGCATATGTACACGCGTGCACATATATATACACAATTAGATTCCTTCCCGCATTATTGGGCCACCATCTACATACAAGCCCTATTATTATTATTATTATTATTATTATTATTATTATTATTATTATTATTATTATTATTATTATTAATTGCTAACAATCGATTATAACGGTAAGAAACAGCATCGTAATAAGAGCACAATGCAATAAATTATCAAGATTTTAATTAAATCTGAAATTGTCCTTTCCTCTTATGCTCGCTTCTCAAAGCGTTCCTCCTCGGCTTTGCAATTTCTCCTCTATCTTTTGCTGCCTATAGAACTTTCACCTTGATACGTATGCATACGTACAAGTGATTATAATTAATGTGACATATGTCTACGCACAAACGCAACTAGTTTCATTTGCACTCGTACGTAGATGTATGCATACATTCATGTAAATGTGTTTTCATGTATACATGTATACGTATATTTATAGATAAGTATGTATAATACGTTATTACTTATTTATATATCCATACGGTAGGCAATGAGGCGTAAAACGTAGTTAAATATAAGTCAAAATTTTAGTTTGTTAGAAGAAAAATCTGTTCGTGTCGAATAGAAAAGGGGAAAATGTCATAAGGATTTCACATGTTCTCATCTTTGTTTTGCCCTCTCGTAAATTGCTCTTTCATTAGTTCAAAAAAATATTGGTACTGCAAGTTAACTTTAATCTCTGATTTTTATGAAATTCGTTGTAGAACTTACTACACGTACGTGTCCAACCATTCGAGATTTTGTTTCCTCTGCCTTTTCTTTTCATTTTTTTCACTCTGTCGACTGTATAAAAGTTTCGATTGAAAATTCACAGATAACTTTCTCTCTTTCTCTCTCTCTCCCTCTCTCTCCCTCTGTCTTGACACTCAACCGACTCGGATAAAAAACAAGACAGAAAAAATGATTTAAATAATACACAAATATTTTTTACGCGCGTTATTTCAGCCACAAGAATAATTTTTTAATAATTTGATTTGTTTTTCAACAAATGATACTCGAGAGAATCGTCACTATTTTCAGAAAGCATAAATTTCTAAATATAAAAAAGGAACACTTCATTCTGTGCATCTTATTTAGAAAAAGAAAATAGTAATAATAATAGTAATAATAATAATAATAATAATAATAATAATAATAGTAATTATAAAATGAAAGAAATGTGAAAATTAGGACGATACTCCGAGATTATTCTTTTCTCTTTTTTCATTCTTACAAATAAATAAATAAATTTATTTATTTATACGCAACGTGAAAAGCTGTTTGTGAAGATTATGCGAAAATTTCTGACTGAAAATGACTGAATTCATAACAATAAAAATATATCGACATTAATGCAGCATTCGACTATTCAAAAAAACATTACATTGTTCCGCGAAATCTCTTTTTCAACATGGAGATGTATCGATTATGTACTACTCCCTTGTTACATCGTATAGTACATAAAATGGCGATAAAAATAACAAAACAATATTGATAATAAAATATGCACGTAAAAATCCAAGATTGTACAATTCCGAAGTGACGTGGAAACAAGGGGAACATAAGTTCGCAGTGTCGAGAATTGAAGAAAAAACACGCAGTTAAAATTTTTGAGTTTATACGAAGTATTTAATACATAGCAAGCCATGTTAAACGGTATATCCTTTCCTTTCATTAATCGTAATGTATTTAGTTTTGTATTAGACGCGCATGGAGTCTTGCTTCGTTCTGAAATTATACACTTATGAATTTGTGTAAAATTTGAAAAAGAACTAGCTTATCAGTCATCGAGATGTGTGTGTGTGTGTGTGTGTGTGTGTGTGTGTGTGTGTGTGTGTGTGAGCGCGCGCGCGCTTATTAATGCGAAGCTAATTATCACTTCTCTCTTAATATTTGCATTCTGCAGTTTTGGATATGCACATATTTATTCAGTTTTAGATAAGTATACAGCATAATTTTTATTGAAGCACCACGTGCAAAGACTTCTTCCAATTAAACACGCATTCCACAAACGGCTTAATCCTTTCCCTCGTCGGACATACCGCGTTAAGGCAAATAGTTATGCTTTTTTTCTTTACATCGTTGCTTCACTGTTTTACGTACTGTTTACACTGTTTCGAAAATTCACACATCATAAAATGCAGGGGGAAACACGAGTAGATATTAGAAGTATTCAAAAGTAGGTGCGTGTAGCAGATAAAGGCCGGAGAGGAGAGAGGGAGGGACGATTGGATTGATGATACAAATTACGAGTGAACGAAAGATTCAGGGATATGAAAAAGGACGAAACATTATAATTAATTCGATTTCGAATTTACTTTCGAGAATGCCAGAACACGCGATAGCATAAGACAAAAGAAAATGAAAAATCACACGCTACATATTTTGTATAATTTTTTTACAAGTTTATATGTATATATGTATGTGTATGTATAATTTTACTTCGTTTCCACATCCAACATCTTTCAGATACACCCACAAATCAAATAACATAAAATCAAAAAGTGATATACGGGAAATTAATTACAATATGAAATGTACATGAATGGTAAACAAGAAATCTGGGCAAAAAAAAAAAAAAAAAAAAAAAGGAAAAAAAGAACAGGGACGAGTTAAAGATAATTGAAAGATGATTATTGCTCGTTTCTACAAGCGCCCGCAGGTTCTACTTTCAGTAGAAACTTCAGGAAATCCTAATGCATTTGCGTGCGTCATACGCACATACTTCATGCATTGTTCTCGACACTTTCCGTGTAAAATAAACATGAACCATATTGCAAGCATCATCAATTCAACCAATTCGAAGAAATCAAATACGAACGTTCCCAATTTTTTTCTTCGATTCAACGATTATAATTCTTACACGTACCAAATCAGTAAAGCCTCTATTACCGAAAAAAAATAAACACACATACAATTACTTATTTTGTTTCATATCGTAAAATGGAGCGATTAGAAGATTCATAAATGATTATTTAAAAAGAATTCGCATAATATTTTTAAAACATGATAGCGCAATCTATGCAAATATTCAAAACAGCAACAAAAATAGTGTTTTTTAACAAATATCTAATAAATACGATCAACCTTGTTGGTACAGAAAAGAATTCAGATATTCCTAATTAACACATGTTAATATCCAGTCTAATCTCTCCATTTTAAAATACCATACTTTCAGCAACTGTAACGTATCAAGAGGTGGTCCGCCAACTTAATTTTTATAATCATTAATGAAACGAAATATGTATTTCATTCAACTAATTCAAATCTTACATAGTTGACTGTTTAAAACAATTTTTTTCTAACAAAATGTTAACGCACTCTTCTTACGATTTCATAAAGCATGTAGGTTTAAAAACTGCCAGTCGCGGTGCCTGTTCTAAAATATCTGTCAAATAATTAAGATTTCTTAAATGTAAACGGACCAACCCAGATAAAACATATTTGTATTATAAAGATTATATAGGATATTAATTGCTAATTAAAGGAAAACAAAAAGTGTATTAAAAACATAAGATGACCAAAGAAATTTAACCAGTTTTAAATCGGATACGATTTAACTGGTGCGTATGACGGGCAGTGCGTCTTGTAAATTGTTAAGGTTTCTACATTCTCGAGATTCGCTGTGTTAAACAAGGCTGAGTATTTTAATAAACTAACTCTGTTCTAACAAACCCATACAGCCACCAAACATAAAAGGCTACTATAATTATGTCGTTATTATTTTGATCTGCCAGTCTCTATTCTCGATCAATTTACGTAAGTGGGTATAATAAATCGATGTAGAACGTGGCAAGACTCACTGAGGAGTGTGTACGAGGGGTGTATATGATTGCAAGAAGTGAGTTATTTACATTATTTGCATGTGTCGGCGAATCAGCCCTTGCCCTTGTTCCATGTCACATAACGGCAAAAGATGGCGAGATTAGAGTTTTGAAAAGTGATAAGATAGGGAGGGTGAGGAGGAGGGCATTTGAATAATTATTAATATATAATATTATAATAATAACAATAATGATGAGGTGTTCTAAACAGTGCTAGGACTAGTGCTAGAGGGTCCTGTGAGGAATCAGGGTGGGTGGGTACGGGCTAAGGAAGGGTTAGTGAGGAGGCGGAGGTTCCGTAGATTGGTTTCTGCCATCTACAGCCCTAACCGGCTTCCTACGCGAAGGACCTGTTACGCCAACTGGACCGACCCCACCTCTAAGGTACGCTGGTGCTTGAGTAACCATCGGTTCTCTGATAGTTCTACTAATTGGTGGTGACAGTGATTGCTGCAGTACCTGTATCACGAAGTTACGAATACTAGATTACATTTATCGTACTTGTCTTCCGTGTGGCTTTCGTGCAATACTTTGAGGAATCTTATAAATTATGAGCATCACTCGTTCATATGTACTTACCAGTGACTGAGGTAACACGCTATGCATCAGTGATTGAACCATAGGTGTATTTTGTGGCGCGAGGTTATTAGAGTTTGGGGGCAATCCTTGACTCTGAACACCTGTCCCTACGCTGTCACCAGTAATAGGTTGAACGGTATACGATTGTTGCGTAGACGCTTGCGTTACGTGTTTATTCATTGACTGATCCCTTTTCGCTTCTTGAGTTACATTCGATTTTTTCGTAGAAACTGTGGAAGTATTAGCATTTGGTGTTTCGGGACTGGTTGTAGCAGTAGTTGCACTTGATACTGATGTTTGCGTTACGAATTGTTGCTGCGTCAACTCCGGTAATGTTTGAGAAAGTGTTCCAAGAATAAGTTCACGCGTAAAGAGGCTTCTGTTTGCACTTTCACGTTCAATATTTTGCAACTGGGAGTCTGACAGAGAACTGGTAATACATCTATAAAAGAAATGAAGCATACATATATTACGAGGAAGTATGCAGTAAAATCGGCATAAACTTATTGTCCCTTTAAAAACTTTTGATTAAGATATAACACCCACAGAGGTTGATAATGACGTAAAATACTGAAATATATAGCGACGCATAAAGGTGAACATTTTAGCATGTTTTGAGATGTGTTACAACATACTTTGGCAACAGAAACATATAGTTCTGTGAACTTGTAGATGATACGCCGGACGGGTTCGCCACATTAGTTGTATTATTGTTACTACTCGTACTATTTGCTACTACACTAGTCATAGTAGTAGAATGACCACTTCCGCTAATGATTCCTCCACAACTTGCAGAACCAAGAACCTGAGTTTGCCTCCTAGGTAACCGCTCCAATTGTTGTCTAGCAGCCTGCAAATGTATTTATGTTATATCGTGTATTTAAATGTAATAAAAATCTTTATACAAATTAAAGAACGCTAAAACTTTTCATCGAAATATTCTTGTTGGAAGCTTGTTCGATATTAAATTGAACACATACTCTAACTTGTTGTCGCTCCAACTGTAGCTGCATTTGCAATTGTTGTAGCTGTGATGGCGCTGAACACTGACCAGTCCCTCCACCACTTCTACGAACACCGGATAATTGAGAAAGTAATTCTGCAATTGGATCTATACCTTCTCGGCTACTCGGACTTAACCCTCCGGACGAACTGAAATGCATATTGTGATTGGACCTGCAGGTCCAATGACACGCCAATGAACATTATCTAAGGTGAAATGATGATGAAATGAAACTGAAATCCCGCTTGACATTTTTTTCTTTTTTTTTTTTTTTTAATTTTGCTTTACTATTTTTTGCCTTAGGAATACGTGAAATAAGAAATAAAGTAATTATGACTGATAAACTACAACGTTAATGTTATAGGGTAAATGGAAAAATGATACTGAACGGAATTACATGCATTCAAGTACATTATACTAAGCATTCAACTTATAATTGTTAATGTTATTCGTTCTAATTAATGCTAATAAGATTAAAAGAAAATTAATCGATAATGCAGCGTTAAAACAGATTTCAAATACTAGCTTTAAATAAAAAAAAAATTGCTCTGATATTTAGTGGAAGACATAAATAATTATATACCTGCGAGGTCGAGGCCCACCGACAGCTCTGGATGGATGTGTTATTCTTCTACCACCATTATATCTACTTGAAGTTGGTTCATCTAGAAAAGAGATCAGATCTCTTGGTCCGCTACGATGCTCCAAACTTAAATGTCCCGCAAAATCATCTGTCACATTATTAGGATCTCCGCCTGGGACAGACGCGCAAACCGGGCAAACCTGAGGTGGAATTTGAAATTTATTAGTAATTTCCTTACGCGACCCAATTTTAAACATCATTATAGATATATTACAATGTATACATACAACTTCGAAGGAAGTGTCTGAGTGATCTGCAGCAACATGTTCTTGTAGCGTAGCCTCAGTAAAACCCATTCTTGTACAATAAGGACAAGTTAAGGACTGCGGCTGCTCTACACTTACTGCTTCTCCACCATAATATAATTCTATTAAATATTAAAAAGTGATTTGTCAAAGTTATCAGATGCTTAAAATAATTGTTACACGTATAATAAAATGAAACTAATGAAAAATGTAATTTACCAAATTCAGATCTAGTAAGTATACACTGCATAGGGTGGTCACTATGGTGGCGTGTAGTAGTGGCACCTCCTTCGTAACAGTTGGCACACAAATCATAATCATAGCATATGAGGCACTTGTATCTGCGACCCCGAAAATTCCCCTTTAAGCAGGCGTCACAACTTACCCCTACAACAAATAATAATTATATGTACCAATTACTGTTTTGTAATGATAAAAATAAATTATTTGTAGTGAATAACTAATATAAAAACAGGCAGTATCGGATAGGCTACATTTGTCTGAAGCAATGTAAAAAACTGTACAATTGTTCACTTAATAGATTTTATCACACATATACATACAACAACCTTGAACTAAATCTATAAAAAGTAGCTTACTTACACCTATTTCAAATGTATATAGTTTCTACACAAGTGAAACTGTCATATATATTTTGATTAAAACACAGAAGCATAGGTTCATGATTTATTAACAAATGAACTCTCTCTCTCTCTCTCTCTCTCCTTTCGCTCATCAATAATGACAAAATTACATCGCATAACACCATGCACAAATAAACAAATAAGCTCTTACCATAATTAGATTTGTATAGCATTTAAAGCTTTTCATTTATATTATTTTGAGGCCACAATATTACTTGTTGTACAATGACTTTAATTTAATTACCGATCTTTACAAATCTTACGCAGTCATATATAGAAATAATTTAAAGAATACAAAAGCCTGGATACGATATTACTTCTATGATAACAGTTTCTTTATGAAACAATTAGGACTAGTACGTATACGCATTAATATATCGGCGTCAACATTTTTTAACTTCAATGGTAGATTGCTAATTTCAATTATGTAACATGCTTAAATGCAATACAAACAGAAGTATGTAATGTGCTAACTGTATTTGTATATTAAGAACGAAGCATTTCATACCTTATTATTGCTAATGGAAATATTTAAATTCAAAAATCGAATATAAATATATTGTTTCGTGTTAATATTATCGCAATGTAACAAACAATAGACTACATAAAAGATATAAATACAAGGGTAAAAATAAGTTAATAAAGGTGCTAATTAAAAGACATAGAACAAGAGAAATATGTTTCAATATGTTTTGCAGATTTAACATTATAAGAAAGAGAAGGGGATTGAATAAGAAAAGCAATTTCAAAGAGGTCATTTGGCAAAACATCTTGACAGTTGACCAACAAGTATTTCCTTTGAATTTTATTTGTTTTATATGATTAAGGCAGCAGAAAAGGCGATGACATTGCAAGAAATTCAGTAAAATCATCAAAGAACATTATAAACCCAAAGAAATTGGAGTAAATTTTTTCTAAGTGCTGCCATCTGGCCTCTGACATTAGACCCTTTGGTACAGAGCTTACAAGAAATGTCTTATGAAAAATCTCATACATTGTCGATTTCGTAACCTTGTCGATGAATCTGCACAAATGTTTGTCATACACAAATACCCACAAATATTCCATGACCCGAAAATTTTGCCATCAACGTAAAATGAATTTAGCATGCGAAGTGGAGGCTGACTTGCTAGTCAGAAACAGCGCACACGTACGTACCGTCATGTCGATTCATTTTCCGTTTAAAATCTCATATACGCCGATAGCGCGAAGTCTCGCGATCGAACGATTTACGAAATACGATTACTGCTCGCCACTGCGTTAGCTCTTCACGTCGCTCAATGCAGCAGATACAATGGGAAAAACATTAATCGTTAAACAAAAAATTTTCGTTAGAATTTCCAGCGTAAAACCTAACCCAACTAGGCTACCGTGACGTCACACTAGACCTACGCTCCCGGAGAACGTTGCGGGCAGGGTCTCTGTCATTGCAGCGTTGCCACGTTTATGATAAACATACGTGGGAAATTCAAATGTCGTCATATATGATCACCTTGTTGCACACAAGTGAAGTGAAACTCGTTAAGAGTCATCTGTTTAAAATTTGATGAGAAAAACAATAACTAATGTAACAAGAGAAAATTTAAGAACAATAACCAATTTGATTAGAAATACTCTATTAGGATATGTTATTGTTGTCCAAAATGTATTAACATATGTCATCAACTGTACAATACTGTACTGATACAGTGGGCATTTTAACTATTTTAATATTAATTCTTCGGTCAAATTTAAGATTTACACGTATTATATTTAAAGATATCCGAGATGTAATCATCGAAACAATACGAACCACTGAATTGACGATCTATTTTCATAGTTCATGCCCAAATCTGGCAATCTAGCACTTTTTTTACGAACCTTTCCGAGAGATTCTCGTACAATTTCGTACTCTTTCGTATATAATCGCAACACCCGAACCGATTTCGCGAAGTTGGTACTTTTATCGAACAATGGAGGCAATCGGACGTGTTTTTGTATATGGAGGCAAAGGGGCTCTCGGCTCCGTTTGTGTTAGAAAATTCAAATCAAAAAACTGGGTAAATAATAATATTTTTATAATATTTTCGACAACTATTTTACCAACAGGATCTTATCTCTTATCCGTGTAAAAATTTCGACTTATCACAGATATTTTCAAACGGTACTAAACAATTGCAAACATTATTAATTTATTTTGTTTGATTAAAAACAAATGAATTTGTTTTGACTTCTATACTGGCAATTATTTATTACGAAATTAATTTCAAGAAAGAGCAGATGTTTATGAATGTTTAAATACCATTCTGTAACGTACAGTATTAGAAAGTATACGTGAATATACATAGTGCGCAAGTACTACATTTTGGAACCTGTTTTTCCTCCTGTATTTCTAGAGTATTTCGTTTACAAATTGAATTTAATGTAAATTTTGCACCCCCTCTAAGCATATGTCCGCTCGTATAATCAACTTAAGCTTCGCGTATCGTTTTGAATCTTAATGAAATATGATATACTATAATTTATGTACTATTTCTTTACTTTAAATCATCATTTGCCTTTTCGAATGTAAGCATTATGTATATTCTGAAATAAATTTAAACTATTTGTAAAGAGATATTTGTTTCATAGGAATGTAGTATCGACAAGAAAAATGCCCCTAGGCATCTTTTATGTAATACGTAGAAGGAAATGTATGAAGGCCATAACTAACGAAGCGGAACCTTTGTTATACTACATATATACTTTTAGCATATATGTATTTAAACCTTTTGAGACTGAAATATTACATTTTCCAAATCTTATTTAAAGTTATGTTTAAAAATAAATTATATTCACGTGTAAAAGAATATATTAATTCTGTAATTACAGTGGGTTGGATGTATTGACATGAAGGCAAACGATCAAGCTGATGCAAATGTAATCGTAAAAGCGGACAGTAATTGGAAGGAACAAGTAATTTAATTAAACTAATTTATTATGCTGGAATAAATAGAAATACACGTGTACACATAATTGGACACTTTGATTCTTTAATTAGGAGATTGACATTTTACAACAAGTTACAAACATTTTGAAAGGGGACAAGCTAGATGGAATTATTTGTGTAGCTGGTGGATGGTCTGGCGGAAATGCAGCCCATAAAGATTTTGTAAAGAATAGCGAATTGATGTGGAAGCAAAGTGTATGGAGTTCAGTTATTGCAGCTAGCATCGCTGCTCATCATTTAAAAGAAGGAGGATTCTTATCACTAACTGGTGCTAAAGCAGCATTAGGAGAAACACCAGGAATGATTGGATATGGAATGGCCAAAGCTGCGGTTCATCAACTTACTAAATCTTTGGCAGCTAAAGATAGCGGACTCCCAAAGGACTCTTTAGTTACTTCTATATTACCTGTTACTTTAGATACACCTATGAACAGAAAATGGATGCCCGATGCTGATACATCTAAGTGGACTCCGCTTGAGTTTGTCGCAGAGTAAATAGATTACTTGTTTTCCTAAATTCCTTACTCTATGGACTTTTTTTTTTCATTAATGATATTTTGTTGCACAGTTTATTTTGGAATTGGTCACAAAATCAACAACGTCCGGCTAGTGGAAGTCTCTTGCAACTAGTTACCAATGATAACAAAACAGAATTAATTATAGCTTAAGAGGAGAAAAACATATTCTTGGGATCAAGAATATTTTAAGTGTTTCCATGACAATACGCATATCTGTTACGCTACGTGTTCCAAATCCAATATTATCTTCTAACCATTTGATCTTGTTCCATACTTGATGCATTTTAGGAAGAAATACCAGGATAGTTACAAATATTTGGGTACATGTAAGGATATCCTTTCTTTATACAAATACTATGTTCATTCCATTGTAGTATACCGGAACGAAAAGAAATTTTTTACATTATATGATTTTTAATAATTATTTTTATACTAATATATAATACTGTACAAAGTTTTAATTGCATTACATATTACAACTTTATTTGTTATACTAAAAACAAATATAATGTTATAAATAAAAATATTGTTCTTGTTAATAATCCTTAATACCGACAAATTAAATAAATACATTTTGCATTCCATCAAATTTATATCCGAATGTTTTTAATTTACATTTTTACAAGTTGACTACAAATTTTGAAGAAGTATCGTTCAACTGCCTGGATAGCTCAGTCGGTAGAGCATCAGACTTTTAATCTGAGGGTCCAGGGTTCGAGTCCCTGTTCGGGCGAATTTAGTTTTTTTTTTTTCTTCACCCCTAAAGAAAGAAGTTCAAATCTCGAACAAAATATAAGGAAATATTCTAAATAATATAAAATATATTATTTGATGAAACACAATGAAATTTTAATCCTTCATATACAAATGAATATTGAGAAACATTGAATATATTACTAAAAATTTGGAATTACAATAATAAAAATATATTATGCATCATTTTATTTATTATATATACAAGTACTTTATTTTTGTAATTTGATATACGTATACTAATAAAGTAGCAAGTAGAGTTTATTTTATTCCAAGAAGTTCATTCAGCAATTTTGTTTCAGCTGTAACAGAAAAATTATCAAATTAAAATTCAATTGCAAGTACGCACACTTTAATTTCGATATCCTCGTTTCAGAAATTAATTTATTTGTAATGAAAGTCATTATTCTTATTACCTTCTTGACGCTTTTTCTTCTCTGCGGCTAATTTTGCATCTCTCATAGGTTTTTCCTTTAGTTCCTGTTCACGTCGAGCATTTTCTATTCTACTAAGTCTTCTCTGGTGGTAAGCGCCGTAAAGTATTCCAACTATTAGAAGACTCCATCGGGCGAACTGTATGAAATTCAATAAGAATATTTTACAAAATAATTTTAAATGCATAACAATTAATCTACTCTGGTACTTAATGTATTTAGTAAAATATTGTTTTTTATTGGAAGGGTTAAGAAGAGGAATATCTATTTAACGTAAATATAGCGTCATCTGCACATTTTATGCACGGTAACAATCGAATAGGATACATCTTTTACGCTTACCCAAGTAAGTATTAATCAGACATGATTTTTCGTCAAAATTTATACAAATTATGTAATATAATCAACTTAGGAGCATTTGCTACAGAGCATATTCGTACACTTGTAACCGTGTATCTGTTAAGCAGATGATTCTAATATATTTGTTGAAAAATGTCTACCGTGACGTGTAATACTCACTTTAATTACTGGGGATACCTGCAAGGGTCTTGGTTTTAACTCGAGGGTCGACATCTTGTTAGTGCGCTCGAGGCTAAGAACTCTGACCGCTATTCTTGTTTGAACTGTCGTCGTTCAGAGCACTCCCGCGTATTTTTTGAATTTAGAAGACGTTGTATTAATAACCGCTAATCTAAGAAAGATGATTGCAGAAGGAATAAAGGAATATTGTACGGATGGGTCAAGAAAATATATATCTTTCAATTTTTACGCCCGTGTGATTAAATATTATCTTCTGTTTCGAATATTTTGCTAGATTCACTTCTCCACAGATGGCACTCGACAGCGTCGCACAGCGTCTTTTATTCGCGTTACCTTTCTATAATGATCGCATTCGCAGGTTTTGAACGAGGAATCATTCGGCTATCTTGAATATTTCTCGACAGTAAGCAAAATGGCGCCGTTGTGGATGGCGACGTCTTTGGTGGTTTCTTTATTTCTAACACCATTTCTTATGTTCTTGCTTGCCATTATTTTTTTGGCATCTATCGGAAAGTCACTCGGCGTTAGAAGATTATATATAAAATTGCTGCTAACGTTATTCGAGGTAAGATCATGCAGGGAGTAAATAATTATAAATTTTGCTCGATCAATTGTGTCAAATAATATAAAAATCCGGTTAGCGATACATCGTTACGAGGTTACAAATTGAAAACGTGCTATCGTGGATAGTATGTTTTAAAGGTTATATACCATATTTTGGTATTAATTTGCAACGGGGGGTTTTTACCACGAATCACGTGTTAAATGTGGAAATAATTCGTGTCAAGTGTAACAAGTTTTTATTAAATTTAAGATAAACGAGTGGGAAAATTTAATTACTTCTTTCCTTTCGCACACGTTTCATTTAATTTTAGCGATCAAACTTGTGCCATCTTCGAAATATTTTTCTTGTACAATTAATCGTAAGTATCTGGACATTTTTAGCAATCCCGTTTACTTTTGTCGTTAATAGCGCATGAATATTCATTATACCGCACTGCGCAGACAATTCGAATATATAATTACGATTAAACTAAATATGTCCTTTATGACATCTAATTAATAATCAACAAGTTGCAATGATTGGGTGTTTAATTTCAGGCGTGCAAAGAAAGTTTTATATGCATATATACATGAGAGAAAGAGAGAGAGACTTGTCACGAGGTATATAGAAAATATCTATTTACACGTTGCGTTGACAGTTAAAACGTAAATGTCACTTTCGTCGAATAGTTTCTTCGTTACACGAACATCAATAATTATCGTGGTGGTATACAACACCTTTCAAGAATCTCGATGTTCATGTTCGATATGTCATCGTTGAAACGAAATTAATATTTATTAATTATTATTATGATAATAGTACGCTGGAATTTGGAAAATTGATAACCGATTTCACGGGGTTTATTTCAAAGAATAGGCGTATATGCTAACCATATCATTGGTATGTAGTCACTGCTAACACCGTGTGTCGTGCCGTGCCGTACGATGAAATATTAAATTGAGATTAATTTAGGCTTACTTTGGTGAACACTTGCTGATGCGATGTTACATTCCAAGTACGTAAAATAGGGTTCGTATCGATTTAAAGCCGTTCAAACAGCAAAGTCTTGCATAGACTAGGAATAGACGAAGAACACACGATTTCGTATGTCAACGATTCGCGTATTTAATTTAATTCTAAGAATAGAAGAGTGAATATCGAGGGATTCGCGTTTAGTTGACGAATGTCTGAAATACAATTAAACGGCTGCTGAAAGGAGGAAGTTCTCAGTCGTAAGCGCCTAGAAATGTATGTACGTATGTATTCGTCGCTGCGTATGTATACGCAGGCCGCTTTTAACGCATTCTTCTCGATGTTAATCGAACTGGAAGCCTGAAAGTGTTCCTTTGTTATTTCGATCTTTGTAAATATCAACGGGTCAAAATCCTCCGCCAAGCGTGAAGTCGCGCTGACGTGCTGTAGACTTGTCCGTTCGACAAGATTCTCAAGGTCAAGATGAAGTAATCTCACAAAACATAGATTCAGTTGTGAAACTCGGTGTTCGCGAAATAACTTGGTACAATTCGAAGGCTAGAAAAACGACCCATCGCCGTTCCGAACGCGATCAGAGATGGTGAATAATAACGATTCGAGTAGTAAGTAACGTACCGAGTGTAAAGTCCAAAGAATTCGCTCCTTATCGATTGTACTTTCATCGGCATTATCGTCTATATTGTAACACTTTTTTGCACGCTTTATCGGGATGTCCGTAAAAAATATCAAATTTGGTAATAAATCTCATCTCCAGGCACGATTAACGCTCCAATAGTTAGTACCACCGACTCCGGACAACTATCGGAAACACGTATCTAATGCGCCTTCCCTTTCGTTAAACTCGATTATATAAATGATTGGTAGATAAAAATTGCAATGTTTCGATCGAATAAAATAAAAGGACGATCGCCGTAGGATCGCCGTAGTTCCGCGATTTAGTTGCCTCTTTATGTAACGTATCGGCGATGTTAATGAAAAGCAGAAAGATACAAAGTGTATGTAAATGATATTGGATTCGGTATCGATATTTACCAGTAAAGTCCGGTTATTTCCGAGTATTTAATTTAATTGTTCAATAATTTCCCTCGATTTCAGTACGGCAGACAAAATATAGAGAACGTGAAGAAGAGAAACGGTACATGGGCGGAAGATGACGAGAACGTGGACGAGGAATACGAGTCGCGGCACATCGAAAAGCAGAACGTGCAAAATTGGAAGACGGAAAACAAGATGCAGAACGGAGTGTTGAGCAACAACGTGATAGCCAGAACGAAAGATTTGATCTTGGTACCCGAACCGGAAATGCAGAATCATAAGAATCATTTAGAGGAAACGAAAGGAGAGAGCGAGAGTTCTCAGTCACCTACGCCAGCTGTACGTATAAACGGGATGATGATTTACCTACGATGGCGCGAAATATATCATTCTTTTCTTTTTTTTTCATCGTTTCAGACTCTTATTCGTAGAGATTCATTCGAAACGTTAAAACGGGAGTTCGATCCTGCGACCTGTTTAGATTACATCAAAGCCGGTGTAGAGGCAATTATCGAAGACGAGGTCACATCTCGTTTCGAGGCCGAAGAACTTAAGGTAATCGAGCATTTTTGGTTAACTCTATGGGAACGCGTGAGATCGGAATACGATACTTTCTCTCTCGTAGAATTGGAACCTGTTAACTAGAACAAACAGGCATTACGAGTTCATCTCTTGGAAGCTAACGGTGATATGGATGTGCGGATTTGTTTTGCGATATTGCTTTCTTCTTCCCTTGAGGATATTCATATGTTTCGCTGGGGTAAGTTCACCGATAAACCTATCCGCCTACTTTACTTTTTAATCAACAACGTACACACGTATAGAAGAATTGAAACAGCTTTGTAGAATGTACGCGCTTGTCAAATTTATTTATTTTTCAAAACAACGAAAAGGTTAGGTTATTATAGCCGAGATCGATCTACCTTTTATGAATCAGATTGTAAATCGACATTAACATTAGCGCTTCCTAGGTATCCTATCTTGTAATCGCAACATTTATTATTGGCTTCCTACCAAATGGTTTTATTAAGCAATGGACATACAACAAGGCTAGTCTCATAGCGTTCAAGATAATCTCACAGTCTTTATCAGCTACGATAACGATCCATAATCCAGAATATAAACCAAAAGCTGGAGGAATGTGTGTGGTGAATCACACTTCCACGATCGATGTGTCCATCTTATCCACACAAACAACGTTCTCCCTGGTAATTTATAATTATGAGAATGCTAGTTATTGTTTTCAAAATTTCTCGTTTATTGGATATCGCACACTATGGGGAACTTACTTATTACGGCGCACTACGAACTTATCGTTCACTTGGGCACTTTTTCGTTTCGTTTCGTTTCGTTTCGTTTCGTTTCGTTTCGTTTCTAACTAACCACACCCGCATATAATCATGATCACATGTTTTCACAATTCACTATTATTTATACATCTATACAACATAACGTAACAACCATTTAAATTAACAACCATAAATGCGAATAAATTGGGTTATAATTAATCGGGGACATTTCCGGATCGGTTGCTCCATCAGCCCCTGGAGATGATATACTCCGGTAGCGTTATGGTTTATGATTAAATTGTCTATACTGTCAAAGTTGAATTGCATTAGTAAATGTTACAGGTAACAGTATCCTGTAACTTTGCTTTGCAGGTAAAGCTACTCACTCAGCATCCATACAGAGGGAATCATCGTTTCTCAGGTGCAAAGCTTATGGTTTACAGGTGATGTGGCTGACAGTATGTACAGCAGTAGTGGGCTACGTTCCGGAGGGTAGTTTCAAACGATGGCTGAATTACAAAGTCTGCATAATGTGCTTCGGTTTATTGTCGAGCGCTGTATCTTCGGTAATCACGTACCATAATCCAGAAAATCGACCTGTTAGGGGTATTTGTGTGGCTAATCACACCTCTCCGATAGACGTTCTGGTACTCAAATGCGATAATTGTTATTCTCTGGTACGTTTTCGTTGTTTATCGTGTACCAAGTACACGTATTAATAGACACGTATTATATTATTTGTTTAAATCATTATTTGTTGGCCGTTGAATAATTTTTTTAATGGGTGGATTGCATTTGTTTTGTCTTATTTCCTTGGAATGTTATTTACCTTGTGGTCGTCCAAAAATGTATTAATTAATCCGATATAATGTGAAAAACTATTCGCGTTCTATGTTGGTGCGTTATATTTCAGATAGGTCAAAGGCACGGTGGATTCTTAGGCATCCTACAAAGAGCGTTAGCACGTGCTTCGCCGCACATTTGGTTCGAACGGTCCGAAGTTAAGGACAGAGAAGCAGTTACAAAACGGTAAATTAGTCTATGTATGTTGCGATTAATTTGATTTTTTTTCCCTCGTACAATCTATTCTTATCGTTATTTTCTTTTGGTGTATTCTATAGATTAAAAAAACACGTGTCCGACCCCACAAATCCACCGATACTTATCTTTCCCGAAGGAACTTGTATAAATAATACGTCGGTGATGCAATTTAAGAAAGGAAGTTTCGAAGTCGATAGTGTTATTTATCCAGTCGCGATAAAGGTACTTTTTTCATTTTTGATCGTACATGGATGCGCGGTACGGTAATGATTATACATATATCCTTTTAACAGTACGACCCAAGATTTGGAGACGCGTTCTGGAATAGTAGTCGATACTCGATGATACAATATTTGTACATGACGATGTCGAGTTGGGCTATAGTTTGCGACGTTTGGTACCTTCCTCCGATGTATAGGAACGAGGGAGAGAGCGCCATTGATTTTGCGAATAGGGTGAAGTCTGTGATAGCAAGGCAAGGTGGATTAGTCGATTTACAGTGGTACGTTTATTTCAAGATTTTTTTTTTAAATGCACCGGCATTATAACGATATCGATTCGTGTAATGGAATTATGCTTTAGGGATGGCCAACTTAAGAGAATGAAACCAAAGAAAGAATTGCGAGAAAAGCAACAAGAAGAGTTTAGTAAACGACTTAAAGTCGAGTAAAGTCGAGAGTCATCTCTAGTCGCACTTTCACGATCGATATAATGTGTGATATTTCGCTTAAACGAGAACATTTTACCTGATACGCTGTCTTGTCTTCTTTGCGGATGTCCATCTATACAAAAGGAGACAAGTAGCTCGTATGCGTGTTCCAATTTGTTTAATTCCACAAGTATGGTACGTTGGTGCTGTTAAATTATTTTTTATATAAGAAAAAATCGAAAAATAAATTTCTATAGTTATATTTCATTATTATTTTTTACGCCGGAACTATTACAGTACAAAATTGAACTCAACATTGAATTTAAATAACCGAAATATACTACATTTGTCGGCTTTTAATTGAAATTGAAATAGATTCTATAACGAACCATTATAAGTTTATCATCTATACATAATGAAATGTTCAATGTGGAATGACACATTGGTAATGTGTGATTTTTTTTTTGCGTGTGATGAATGTATGTAGCATTGAACTCATTTTATTCGTACTCTTACATTTTTAGAATCGTATCGCACCATCTACCGATCACTTTGATAAAAGGATATTAAAATCTATCCAATAACATTATGTAAAGGAAGGGTTGCATTTTTTTTTCTTTTTGTAAAAGTCATAGAAACAAATAATATTGTCTTTATTGTAGTGTAAAAAATAAACTATTTATTCGTACATATTTCTCAATGATAAAAGTAGTTGGAATATATTAGGGTTATGCTATTGTACCCATCCCTTGAATATGATTATTTAAAACTATCGTTTACCTACAATATAAAAACGTATTTTTTGATATTTTCTATTTTTATAATTATTAATATCATCTCCAATATTTTATAAAAATGAAATGCATTTATGTCATTTGATGGGCAAAATTTTAACAAAATGCACGCTCATCGTATTTTTGACGAAAAAAAAGTCATAACATTCATTCACTGTTCATTAAACATTGTAAACATTTTATTCGTGTTGTAATTGCCCTTTGGATCAAAGATTGGAAAAAATTAAATTCTAAAAATCTTTCGAATCAATTATTCAAGATTAATTAGAGAAATTTTTACGTATTAAATTCACAAGCATTGCTAAGAGATATCTTCAATTATTAGTTGCACTGAAAAATGCACTATATAAGTTGTTATAGCAACTAAATATTGTTACAACAATGATGTAACTTGTTTAAATTATTACCAAAATGTTTGACAAAGTAGTAGAATCGTTTAAACTGATAAACTAGATTCGTTTATTTAAGTATGTATTATGTGGTGCTACGTAGATGTATACGCTACAACACTGTTTAATCTTTTATTATATATATATATATATATATATATATATATATATATATATATAAAAAGAAAAAAAATGTTAAAATATATTTTCGTCTAGCCAAAGAAATATAGTAGGGGAAAATTTGAACAAAAGACATAGAAGAAAAATCTATGTATCCGTCATAACCCGTTTGACAGTGGCGTAAACTTTATCAGGAATAATATGTATCGATGCTTTATTGTAATTTTGTTTCTATCGAAAGTATTGTATATACGATATCTTCCTAGTCACTGATATAATCAGATCGCAGAAAGATACAGCACAAATGAATATTTATAAATATTTAATTTCCATGTAATCTTCCTGCTTGCATATTACGCTATAGTGTTTTATAATTCGAATATGTATATTTATTTCATGCAAAGTAGAAAAAGTTTATGCGCATCGATAGATGCAGTAACAGTGAATTTTGTATAGTTATACGTATATACATATTTATTTTACATTAATTATTATTATCCTATAATTATTAAAAAGTAGGTAATTATTTGATACGTGTATGTGTAATAAAAATTACTATTTGGATATTAAGCATATCTATTTATATATCGGGTTCTTTGAAATATTATTAATTTAAAAATAACTGGAACAGTCGCGGCGTCAATTTAATATTCACTAAATACATTTATATCTTTACGGTATAGTATTCAAAGTACAACTATTGTTTAACTGACACTATTTTCTACTCTGTCTTCTCCGTTAAGCTTTTCAGCCTCTTGCTGTTCTTTGAACAATCTGATCAGTTCCTCTGTTGCCGTTGGCTGTCCAGTTTTGCTGGGCATTTTCTGAGAATAGATAAATTATAGAATAATTATATGTTTGAAGAAATATATTATACAAGAAGAATAAAGTGGAACGAAATATAATATTTACATTTGGGAATTTGGTGTGATTTGCGAAGGGTTCCTTAAATGTAAATGGTGTCCATGGTCCTTGAATAGAAGGGAACTCTGTATACCACAATTTAAGTAATCTATAAGCTGAACCTTCGTGATATTGCGTCTTTACTAATTCCATCCATTGTATAATATCCTCTCTACTATAATTACGGACGCATGCCCAATGCGTTTCTCCGTTCACTACAATGCGCATCACGATACTTATTTTATATATTACTAATTTTTAAATAATAATCTTATATCGTTTAGAACAAAAATCAACATACGATATTCTGCTTTTATAACAGGATTCCTATGTCTCCTCGGTTTAACGTACACCACAACTCCAGGATTCTCTTTTGCATAATTAATTAAATCATGTTCCAAAAAATGCCTATACAGGTTATGGTAAGAAGATAATACGTATTTGAAGAGAAGTAATAGATTGAATAAAGTTATTATCGCAAACATGTATTGAGCGGAAAAAATGTTACAATTATATTTGAACGGTACAACCAGTATACATGCAATATCAAAATTTATTTTTGAAGAGGTTAAACGGTGAAACTATCTTACCTAACTCCAAGACTGCCACCGTGATTTTTACAAAATTTGATAGTTACTCTTTGCAATTGACATACATAGCGGCCAACGCCAATGCCAAAAGGAGCACGTAAGAATCCACACTTTAAAAATAAATGCTTGTTTGACATTTTTACAGTTTCTCCATACAATACATACGCGTGTGTACGCAAGTATAATGCCTTCTTGTAAACAGGCACCTATATTACCACTACTAATTTGTACCGAACGATACGAGTAAGTAAAGAAAGACAGTTGCTTTATATGTGTTTCCTATTTATTTTAGTTTCGTATCATAAACTTTTTTATAATCGTACAGTTTTCATTTTCGTAACACACATATTGCGTATTTAGATCGATGGAAAAGAATTGAACCCTGTTACGCAACGTTTAATTTAGGGGAAAATTCAAGGGAAAAGGTACGCGGTATATTTAACTGTTATCGAACCAACGTGGTTCGATCACGTTACATTTTACAGGTGGTAAAGGGATGGGCATTATAGAAGGTAAGGATGTAGGTAAAAATTCTCCCGGCCAAAGGTGAACAGCATCCATGAATAAAAATCCAATGAGAATTCCATGCATCAGAGGAGCTAAGATTCTTAGCAGCCTACTTCTAGGTGGTTTCTGTGGCCACACGAAAATTAATCGAGATCCATCTATTGCGAAGGAATGAATAAATTGCAGTCCTATTTTTTATATCTATTCATATACGTTATTTAAAATAGCATAGTAACTTGTGTTACGACGAATAATCGACGACTTTACGTGATGAGGACTGACGCCTGGAGGAGCGCTAAATATTCCATTTCCGCTGCAAATTTTTCTTCTTTTATAGCTGAACCTGCGACCGCCGCTTTGTCTGTATAAAATACGGTCCTCGAAATTACATTCATAATTGGCTCTAATGGAGCCTGTGATCGTGCTTCCGGCGCAATCCTGAAAGGAGGTGCTGGTTCCAGTTAACAAAGAATACTTATCGTCGTCCGTGTCACGATTAGTCAGGTCCTCCGTTTTCCTATCAAGTAAGAGATCCATTTCCACGCTTAATCATCAGAAATTGACGGTGTACACTTTTAGAAATTAATCATTCAAATAATTTACTCGGACTCTGGATAAAATCGAGAGGCACCATTGCTATCCACTTCGATCTGCTCCAGATTTCAAATAATTCGATTGGTTTTATATTTTCGCCGTCGATGCGTGAATCGATGAAATTTAATACATTTTGATGCTTCGCAAGAAGCTACGCTAATGCATGTTGCTATTCTTTGGGCGTAAAACCGTCTGTCTGCGATGATATCGAGAATATCGAGAATATCGGGCAAAAGCGTATGCGACCTTGTGCGATAGTTTTTGTTTTGTTTTGTTTTCTTCCTTTCTTTAATAACAGCATCGATAATTTCAACCAACGGCATCTCTGACCAGAATATTGCTACTAATTCGATACAAAGACGTGCCATTGAAGCTACTTGAAATTGTTAACAGTAAATATATGAAAAATTAACATTCACGTGTAAGATCAAAATTTTAAAGATAGCGCCGTCAAAGATGCTTGACAATAATTTATCAGTTTAAGAAATGGAACGATAAAAGACAAAGCAGTGACTTGAAATTTGAAAATTGAAAAACAATTCTAATAACCCTTAGATATACGTACATATAAACTAGACTTCGATAAGCAAGATGTCTCGATGTAAATGTAGGTCGTGCGTTCAAAGTAATTGTACTATTCGTTAGAAAGATTTAAAGATTTCCCTTTATCGAAGGTCTTGAATCGAACGAGGAAACAGATCAACGATACTTGCCGTATTTCGAGGACATCACGATGAAAATGGAGGAACGGCATTGCGATCTGTTAGGTAGACAGAAATATTTAAGGGAGAAAATTACAACGATGGAACGATCAATTCCGGCGTTGATAGCGTACAACATGTGGATGACTAAAAACTGCAAAGACACGGCGTACTGTAAAGTTCGCGAGATTATGAAGAGGTTCGCTTCTTATCCGGACCAAACCGAGATACTTCTCAAGAGTCTGAAGAATACCGTGAAGAAGTTGAACGGAGAGATCGAGGAGTTGCATGTACGGAACGATTGAAATTCAACGATTAATTCGGGTAAATCTTGTCAGTGTGCTTGAATCGTTGCATTCGTTGCAAAACTCGTAACCTACATCGTAACGTATACAAATCAATTTTATATACGTAATACGTATTATATTAAGTGTATAGATCAGCTTTTTCTTTGTTCATTATATTTTCGGTTGTTGGTTAAACGCTGAATAACAAAGCTGGATTTCATTTGGCAGGAGAAAATTATTCAAGCCGATGTTAAGCTGGAAGAAACGGGAATGGAGCTAGAATCATTGGAGCTCGCGAACAAAGAGATGAACGATATTTTGGACAATCTGGAGAGGGAAGTGCGAGATTATACTACTCCGAGCCTTCATTCGATACATTCCGAAGATTTGCTTTGCCTGTCAAAAATTCGTCGACTAGCCGAAGAAGAATTGAATCTGAAAAATTGCATTAAACAATTGGAACAGAAAGAAACGGTCTTCAGGCAGCATATGGAACGATTATTAATATCTAAAGAGTATCAAAATGTTTGCGATAGAAGAAACATCACTACTAGCTGTTACATCGAAGATCTGGAATGTGACGGAAAGAGAAAATATCTCTTGGCTAAGAAATGTTTACGGCACAAACGAAACGATCAATGTTCGAAGAGGAAACACAGACAACAAGAAGCTGTCGTAGTTAACGAAAATCATATAACACATGTGTATTTAGGAAAAGATCACATGAAATTAATTAATTTACTTCTGCCTTTCGTATAGGCACAGAGTGACGCAATAGTTTCCACTACGAACAAAAATATTGAAAATAGAGACGAAGAAACTGGACTGGACACGCTACGGATGGAAAATATTGAAAAGAAAACCTCGTGGATACCAAACTGGTGGGCGAATAACCAACAACCAAAAAGTGCAGATTCACCCGTGTCAATGAATGCTGAGAATAATGTAGAAGAAATTATATTATCGTCGTAAGTAGGCATTTATTGACACCTATTCGATGATATTACAGGAGACTGAGAAAACACCTAACGTTGAGAAAGAGCAAAAAACAAATAAATGGTCTAAATCCTCGAAGCTCGAATCAAAATCAGCTCGCTGTCACCGCCTTTGCTTCCCTCCAAAGTATCTTCGGTGTATTCTAAAGAAATCTTGCGGAGAAGAATATGTTGCCCCTTGCAATATTCCTTGCGTTGAACTCGTCAAAAGTTGCACAATGGCGAATCATGGTATGTAATGCAATCGATTGTCAATTAAAAAGAACAAAATCTTTTATTCTATTAATGGAAAGTGCAGGTATTCAAGCAGGTTGTAAACCATTTGCACCACCCTGTGAGATTTGTCCTTCGTTACCTTGTAAGGATTATACATGTCCAGTTGGAGACTGTACATGTAATTGTAAAGGCAAATGTAGCCGTGGGTTGTCCGATACATCATGTAATTGCAGCGAGGAACCGCTGGATCCCTTGGAAGAACATCAATTGACCGGTACTAAGCAATTACTTGATTTACGAAGGGATGAAGAGAGTGAAGACGAATTCTGTGAATGCTGTTCATGTGGTTGCGAAAACAGCGATGAATCTCTCTATCGATGCAAATAGAAGTAAGATTTCATGGAAACCGATACTATAGAAATATTCCGTGTATATCGCACAGGATTTATATTTATTTAAAAATTCACCCCCCCCCCCCTAAAATTTACTTCAATAACAAAAATCATTCGAGTACAATTTGATGGCCAATTTTTCAATTTTTGGTTCTTCTAATGTCAATAACTCATTAGTAACAACGTTAGACCCGTGGAGAATGAAACACAGTTGTTTCACAACTGTAAGCTGGTGATCGTAATTTCTTAGACGTAAACGCGTTGAGAAGTAAATGCAAATGTCACTTTTATCAGAGTACAATTTATTTTTATACCAATTTCACATAGAAAATGTACAAAAGAAACAATCGAAACAGTTTGTATACATTTTTACAATCAGAACAGTTAGTACGCACGAATTATTTAATACTTGATTCAATTGCTCAAAATGGAATGTGAAAGGGATAGAAGGAACTAGACTCGGTGCTGAAAAATAAATATATTATATATAAAATTAAGGCTATTTCATAAAGACATATTTCACAAAGATTACGATGCTTACCCTGTCATTGGGCAGATTCGACCATTGCAGTCAAACGTATCGATGTACGCAATGTCTTCTGCGGAAAGTTTAAAGTCAAAGACCTGACTGTTTTGCGCAATTCTAGACTTGGTAACCGATTTGGGAATAACTATATGACCACGGTCCAGCTAAAAAGATATTTAAGATTAAACAATTCATTTACATATATAATTTTAAATGTTGCATCTGTACGGTACAAGACGTTACCGTATACCTGATATCTGATAAGGACTTGAGCCGGTGTTTTATTGTATTTTTTTGCAAGTTCACCTAGCTTTTGATCGTCCAACAATTTTGGATCGTCCGGCTTAGCCCATGGCCTGTCGGGTGAACCGAGAGGACTGTAGGCAGTAATAAGAATATCCCTTTGTTTGCAGAATTCAGAGAGCTTCTTTTGAGTGAGATACGGGTGACATTCGATCTAAAAAATTTATCCATTAAAATGCATAAAATGCATCCATTAAGTGCTAATAGGTACGATTTAAATAAAGCTTCTATTTACTTGGTTTGTAACTGGTTTAATGGTGCAGTTTTTGAGCACTCTTTCTATTTGCTCTGAGTTGAAATTGCTAACACCGATGTTCTTAGCGAGTCCCTTTGACTGCAAAGCTTCCATAGCTTTCCATGTATCTACATAGTCTGCATTGCTCAAGATTATACTATCATCCGCATTTTTTGGAAACAGATCGTCTCCCTCCTTGTACGCTATTGGCCAATGAATTAAGTAAAGATCCAAGTATTCGAGACCCAAATCCGATAAACTTTTCTTAATGGCGGGTTCGACCAAATCTGGTCGGTGAAACGTATTCCATAATTTGCTTGTAATGAAAAGATCCTGCCTTTTCACAACACCTTCAGCAATTTTTGCTTGAATAGCAGCACCGACTTCTTTTTCATTGCCGTACACATGAGCACAGTCTATATGTCTGTATCCAATGTCAATGGCATCCTTAACAGCCTGAGTAACTTCTCCAGGTTTGGACTAAAAGGTAACAATGAAATTATTGACTTATTAATCATCGACTCAGGAATATAATATATACAAGTTTCAGCAGCAGTTACATCGCATATAAACAAATGATATTTCTCTCTCTATCTCTTTTGTATATTAAAATAAAACTGATGTCGATAGTGATAAAACAATATTGCATATCAATCGATAGGATTATCGATCGAGCTATTGTGACGAGCGTCACGATCGCGAGGTTTGTTTTATCATGTTTTCAGATTGGTTTAAATTGTACATTCACAAAGCTATCTGTTGTCTTAAATAATGAATTAATTAAAAGTATGATAGTATTTATTCAAGAATACAAAATATAACAGTATCCGTTAAACGTAATAAACAAATTCTTACGTAATAAAATATTATCTCTATACGATTTTGATAAGTAATCAATCTTTCTTTAAACCTTATCTCTAACTCGAATATGCACAACCATTGATTAACTATTCCTCAATTATGTAACTATTAATTTTATGTAACTAATGCAATAATTTCACGTAACATGCAATGATAAAATAAAAAAAGCGTTACAATTATACAAATTCTAATATGAAAGACTAATGGTTATGCCGAATTAGTTTATTTGTATAAAAAAAAAAAGCAAAAAAAAGAACAACAATAGGAATAGGGATTCCATATAGTGTTATATCTATACATACATAACATATATACAATGACCTTGTCATCGACACTTGCAGGATTAAGCAAAATATTATCATTTCAAATATTGGCAAACCGTTCAAAGAACATTCGTAGATTCCAGAATATCATAGAATTTAATTGACGTAGAAATAGTTTTACGAATAGTTTGCCATATGTGAAATAAACTTATCAGTAAATTTTTTAATGTTTAAGAGCTTTACTACATATAAATGAGTAAAGGGAGAGAGAGAGAGAGAGAGAGAGAGAGAGAGAGAAGATTACTAACCTTCCATGTACCAAGGCCAAAGGCTGGAACTTCATTGCCATTGTAAAATTTCATCATCGGTACGTTAAGAACCATCTTGATCTTTTCCACCTTTATCTACTTTACTGTTCGAAACACGCAAAATTCTTAAACGTTGTTATCCTATTTGATATTCACTACGTTGCTCATCAGTTATCCCGAGAGTATAATGTCGCTAGATTTGCCTGCTCCTTTTATAAATGTTCCATAGTTTTTCCCCCTCCATACTACATCCCCTTCCTTTCGGAAACAGTTCCGTGTATATGTACATATATATTGTAATAGTTTATTTAGCAGTTCGTCAGTCGACTTGCATATTTTATTTCTGAAAATTTAAGAAACAAACTAAACTAAAATCAGTCCTTAATTGTTGTTCAAATCAAAAAGGTGTTTAACAAGATAATTCGTAATAAGTCGCATGTAAATAATCAATTCTGGCCAACCAATCAATTTTATTGTCAAACATCAAATACGTTAAAAAGATTTCACCTGTGAACAAATTGACACGAAACTAATAATCATTAGAAAGAAATAGAGAGAAAATCAAAAGTAGAAAATAACACTTTTGATCTCAAAAAAATATACCGTCATGTTTTACGCGAATATTCTAGCATGCGTCCTGCCATCTTTGTATAGGTATATAAATTCTGTATATGCGTATAGAAGAGATCGATTTCTATCCGTAGTTAAACGTTGATCTTAGCCTGCAACTGGGGACGCTGGTAAATACATTGGAAAATTACAGAACCGTTATAAGTACTAAAGGGATAGTTAAATCCTTTGACCGTTAAGAATGAATCAATAAATTAAATATCGGGGACTGTTTAATCTGTATGCGCAATATTTAGATCTGTATGAAATGATTTTGTTTAAACTTATTATCGATTTCATATGATTTTGACAATGTCACCAATACACTGATTGCTGCTGACAATTGCCAGGCTAATACATCATAATTCTGACAAATATTTTCTGTTTACGTTCAATCGATAGTTTGCACGGATAGAATAGTTGGAACAGACATAAATTGAGTTCTTGTAACGTATTTTATTGCTTCAAGTACGAATTGTTACAAAATGTTTAATAAATATAAAGAGAAAGAAGGTAATAGAAGAGTTAGGGGAAAAATAGATACATAGTAAATTATATCTATACAGAGCAAACTTATATCGAGAAATTATTTTCGAAGCCAGAATCCAGAAAAGAGCAATTTCTAGTTGGAGATGACACACGATTCTTATTCTCGTGAGAATTCTCGTAAAATGTAGAGTTCGTACATGGATTTCCAAAGTCGGTATCTGAGAAATTCAAATGTTCTAAAGAGTTCGATGGTTTACTAGAAAAACTGTCCTCCATGGTATCGTCCGGCCAAATGAATATCGTAGTGCCTTCCGCGTAAGAAAGAAACGGTTCCGCCGAGATTTTTTTCTTAATTGGAAACGCGTTGTTCTCTTCTATAAACTCTTCCTTGATTTCTTTTTCCGATGCTGAAACGCTAGAATCCAACAAATAGTTCGGGTCACATGGACCAACGGACCAACTTGCATCCAATTTTTCCCCTTGATCCGCATTCATTGTTGAGTTTCTCATCAGAATTGCTTCCTCCGTGTATTCTTCACGCTTCGATGCGATACTGCTGAACGTAATCGTATCCGGTATCGAGGAATTACGCGGGCTTTTAATCGCATTCTTAATCGTATCGCGACATTCTTTTATCTTAGCGATCAATCTAGATTTCCAGGAGTCGTAACAAGTTAACGTTGCCATTGCGATGTCTTCTGGTGATAGTAACTTATCGCACGTTCGTGATTTACTTTTACTATATTTTGAAAGGTGAAAATATCAGGTTGATAATATGGATCGTGAATACGTGATCGTCACCAGGCTCGTAACGAATACGTTCCGCAAGGTACGACTTTTACTATATTATCGTCACAGAAAGGTCGAACGTGAATTTACCAAACATCGCGCCACGCAAGAAATTTGAATTAGAACGCACGTACGATTTATCGTTCGACGTAAATGACATAAATTCGAATGTTACAGTTGTCCTTGTTCTCAAAAGAACAAGCAAACAATAAATTTCTTTTACTCCTCTTTTTTTAAAGAGAGAGAGAGAGAGAGAGAGAGGGGGGGGGGGGGGAGGAGACGGAATGCGGGGACAGTGGAAAATACCACTGCAAAAAGGTTGAACAGTATCGTATTTGCGCGATAAAAAATTCCGTTTATATATCTACTACACATTGTGGGGAGCTAGTGTAGATGGTAAACAATTTTGCTCGTTCCGTGAGTCATCTTAAAAAAGGGTTCTTGCCCATACTAGCCTTTACCATTCATTGGTCTTGAACGAGTCTGGCCTAGAGTGGTCTCAATAACGTATAAATCACCGTCTCCTTTCTTTGGTCGAATTCAGTTAATATATCATGTCCCGTATATAGACTTTGTTTTTTAGAGTCCATACAACTCGCTCGCACTAATTTTACTTAGAAATAGTATTAATTATAGTGTTATTTAATCTACGTTTTTATGGAAAATATAGTTTTTAAGTAACCTTCGCGACTTCGTCCTAATTCGTTAGTGGCATTTTCACGACCGCGATTCTGGCGATCAAAAAAAATATATGATTTACCGTATGATCACGTTACACGTTCCTGGAACGCGAGTTTCTTTCTATAAATTGTTTGAAGAACACATTGTTAAAATATCGATTGCACGCTGGTAACAATACAATTCTTACCATAAGGTGTTGCATACGATCTTCTTCGTGTATCAAGCACAATCGTGTACAATTCAACAGGTGGCTTTTGAACGAAGACACACTATCTACTCTTTGGTAATTTCGTTTTTTATCCAATTTAATTAATTGGCGATATGTACATTTTGTAGGGAACGCAAACGCTATACATATAGTTATATAAATCCAATTAGCCTCGACCGTGGCGGTCTTCGCTTTGTTACGTCGAGTGATGTCATGTTGTAGGGAGCTTAAAAATTTTCCATGGCATTCAATAAACCTAATTGACTAGATAAGAGTGAATCGAGTGCCGAATTACAGCGTGGGATTATGTAAGTTCAAAGAGGATAATATGCTTTACTATATTAATTTACACAGAATCTGATGAGCTGTTTCCTGCCATTTCATTTATTTCCATCGAATCCTGTATTAGACGAACGGGTAATACTTGTGCCCTTTTGCGCTGCGAAAGGAATGAAACGAAAAATATTATCATTACCTCGACAAGCTGTTTAGAAATGAATAGAAAATTTGCATGGACCTTTGAATTACTTACTCTGAAAATCGGGAAACGCGTTGTCCTGTACCAATCGACGCGATAGACCCCATTTCTTCGTCCGTTAAAGAAAAATCGAATATATTCATATTTTCTTTTAATCGACTCGGTGTCACAGTTTTCGGAATAATAGCGATTCCATGCTGCAACTGGAGTGTTTGAATAGAAAATATTACATTTTATTCGTATATACGAACGTACAATATAGATAATAAACACTGTTACGTATTCGCATATTACTTGGTGAATTTTTATCAAATGTCCTTATCTTTAGTCTTGTTAATAACCACTTTCAATGTTAGTCTATAGACCGATAAGGAAAAAATAAAAAAAGAATAGTATACTCACCACGTATCTTAGAGCGATCTGTGCCGGTGTTTTATTATATTTGTTTGATAATTCAATAATTTTTGGATTGTCCAAGGAATTTGGTATGCCTGATCTATTTCCGGGTTGGCCCAAAGGCGAAAACGCGGTTATCGTGATATTGTGCTTTTTGCAAAATTCTATTAACGATTTTTGATTCAGATTTACGCTGACCTCAACCTGAACATAAACGAAAGAGCAACTTATACGATACCTGAGATACCAGAAATCGAATCGAACAATCGATGAGCCCGAATTCCCGTTACCTGGTTATTTACGGGTAAAATCTTAGCTACGCCAAGCAGACGAGTTATTTGCTCCTGGTTGAAATTGCTAATTCCGATGCTACGAGCCAATCCTAGACGCGCACACTCCTCCATCCCTCTCCACGTTTCAAGATAGTCAGTGTCCGACAATTGGAGGGCTCCGTCTTCGTTTTTAGGCATCAAATCGTCACCTTCCTGCGAAATAAATGTACGTTCTCTAAAATATTGATCGCATTGGTAATCAGGGCGCGTTGATTCGTCGTTTACCTTAAAGGCAAATGGCCAATGGACCAGATATAAGTCGACGTAACTTAATCCAAGGTTTTCCAAAGACTTTTTACAGGCCGGCACAACGCTTTCCTCTTTATGGAAATTGTTCCAAAGCTACAAAAAATTAACACGAAACATCGTTATTTCTTTCCCCTTTCCTAATTCGTTCAATTCTAAAATTCAATCACCTTAGTTGTAACGAAAAGATCCTCCCTTTTCACAGTGCCATCCTTAACTTTCGCCTGAATTGCTCGGCCAATTTCTTTTTCATTTTGATAATAAAACGCCGTATCGATGTGACGGTATCCTAGGTCTATGGCCTCCATTACAGCCTTTTCCACCTCTCCGGCACGCGACTAGAAAACAATAAATTTCATTACACGTAAAATCCGATTATATGTACCGTAAATTGTATTTTCAACAAACCCGCGCAATCTGTTCACGTGATAGTTATTCCTAACGTTCTCGATGGCCAACGACCACTTGGAATCGCTTAATTATCGAATTTTAAAAAAACATACGAATCTATTCTTACCTGATATGTACCAAGACCAAAGACAGGCATTTTCTGTCCATTAGAGAACGTAAGATTTGGTATTTCGATCATGATTTCGTTAGAGATTCCTTACAGAATTTGTTCTAAGCACTGTGGCGAATGTTCCTCGATTATTTCAGCTCTCGCTCGATACGTTTGGCACGCATGGACTTTAACTTTTCTATGGTATTAAAGAAACTAACTCATCGATAAAGGCTATCGTGCTACCTCTTATTTAGAATCTATGCCTGGTATATAAATGTTACGTAACAACGATGACGATACAGCCAATTGCAACTGTTCGAGATTCTAAATGTACTGTTGGCATTGCGTAACGCTGTCGCGATATTTATACGTCTTTATCAGAATCTTTGCTTTCCTTTTCACCGTGATATAACGACTAAGCCGGCATTTATTTCGTCAAATAATAATGAAATGGGATTATTTATACGATAAATAACAATAACGTACAGCTTTTACATCTTAACTCGTCGGCATCGAAGAGGAATAATAAATACGAACGGCACTCGTTTTTTATTCGTTATCTTTACTCATTATTTCTTCAATCGAGACATTTTTCGGAAGAAAATAATTTCGTTTTACGAGATAAAAGTAAAGAACAATTACAATCGTGAAAGAAGTTCACACGGATTGAAGGATGTCGTTAGAATTCTACATTAAATGGATAATACTTGTCCCCCTTGAATCTAGAAAAGTAAAGAAAGGAAAGGGTACAATTACACGATGTCGACAGAAGGAATTCAATCATTACTTACTCTTCGCAAGGACAAATACGAAGACCGCAGTCAAGTTTGTCGATGATCGCAATTTCTTCCGCGGTTAGCTTGAAGTCAAAAACGTTGATATTTTGTTTAATCCGATCTTTTGAACTTGACTTCGGAATGGGAATGGTACCAATATCGATCTGCGGTCGGTAACATTCGTCGTAATTAGTCATTTTTCATAATTGTTACGGTTTCGCATGCACGTTTATTACCAAGTATCGGAGGACAACTTGTGCCGATGTTTTCTGGTATTTATCGGCGATCTTGGTAATTTCCGGAGCATTCAGCGTAACTTGCGGACTAGTGGATACCGCCCATGTACGCTGGGGGGAACCGAGCGGACTGTAAGCAGTGATAGCGATGCCACGTTGCGCGCAGAAATCCCGCAGCTTCTTTTGATTCAAATTCGGATGGCACTCGACTTGGTTCATGACGGGCTTAATTTTCGCGATCGATAAAATGCGATCGATCTGCTGAGAGTTGAAGTTGCTAAGGCCTATACTCTTCGTTAATCCCAATTTCACGCATTCTTCCATTCCACGCCAGGTGTCTAGATAATCCACCTCTCCGGACAATGGATTACCTTTTTCATCGACCGGCCACAGACCTTGCGCGTTTTCCTACGAAACGTGCGCGAACGATCATCAATTTTTCAATTTATCTTTCATCGAATACCAAAAATCGATAATAATATGACTTATTGAACCTTACGTCGTACGATACGGGCCAGTGAATCAGATACAAGTCGATGTAATCGAAGCCGAAATTTTCCAGAGATTTTTTGCACGCTGGCACAACATTTTCCCTCTTGTGCATTGTATTCCATAACTATGAAAGTATACAAATATTAACGTTAATAATACCGTTACGAATTGCTTCGTTACGTGTACAAAATTACCTTCGTTGTGATAAATAAATCTTCCCGTTTCACTAACCCCTCGGCGATTTTTTCGCGTACAGCTTTGCCTATTTCCTTTTCGTTTCCATAGATGAAAGCGCAATCGAAATGCCGATATCCAGCATCGATCGCATCCCGTACAGCTTGTTCGACGACACTCGGATTATCCTTAAAAAGCAAACGATATAAAATCGCAATGTTTTATATTTTTTCAATACTTACTTTCGCTTGCCAAGTACCAAGTCCTAATACGGGAATTTTTTCTCCATTGTTTAAAGTAATCGTAGGTGCCGCCATCGTATTACATCTACTTGTAATTACTCGTACGTTTATGATTCACCGTTTCGAATTCTACGAAGCATATACATAAGAACAGCGTTGCCAGATTTTTCGTAACATTATCTCGCACAGGATGTTATAAAAAAAAAAAACTCACTCACTCACTCTCTCTCTCTCTCTCTCTCGCTCGCCCCCACTGTAAGCGCAAAGATCGAATAGACAAGAGAGAAAATTTATTTCAATACTAATAACGATCGAACGATGTGCGATCTGTTTGAACACTTCTTAAACAGATAACACCACTGGTCGTTTATTTCGATGAAGCAATCGACACAGTCGAAAAGTCCATAGGCGTCATCTGTGTACAAATAGAATAAGTTAGGTTAGTTAAAAAGAAATATATCATCAGCCACTTCGCTCCTTGAAGACGCTTCGCACTTGAACGCTTCTTGAAGAGATGGCGTCCACAAGTAATAAAATATAACTTTAATTTAAAAAAAAAAAAAAAAAAAACATACGAACATATCGCATTATTAGAAAAAGAAACTAGTAACGTACCTTTTGCCTTGTGCTGAAATCGTATGTACGTATGATACCAATGAGCGATTACTCCCACTAGATGTTTGTTTTCGTCTGCATCAAGCAAAGCGTATCTTGTTTATACTTATTACGCAATTGCAATTAATTTGAAATATAACCATACGATTATTATGGTTGATAATTTTGTCCATTCTAAGATCGAAATTAGAGCAGAAGGTGATAAATGCTAAATGCTAAATTTACCAGTGCGCGCGAATCACGTGAATGCGTTGCACGTATCTTTTAGATATGAACGGGTATATTTAATGATCGGTGAAAAATATACTTAGAGATATTTGTATTTGTTAGATTTTTTCTTTACAAAAGTTCACGTTTTTTTTTTCCTTCAATCGCATAAATACATATCAATGTATAAAAAAATATCTATTCAAATTTTTGTCTTGTCGGTACTTTCAATCATTTGCGGTTTTCCTGTTTTGGAATTCTTATTTTGATTTTTTATCTTTTTCGAATTTTCTAAATCGATCCTTGTTCTTGAACGTGTACCAGGTCCCCAATTGGTTGCAGGATTTTGCTGAAATCTGGTTAACTTATTTTGCCTAGATACTGGATTGGCCAAGGGATGTACAGTAAATGAAACATTTGTAGTTGTTGGTGCATCTAATATTTTTATTGCAGGACTATCGTTCGATAGCTTGTCTCGCTTTATAGGATTAGCCTTTTCCCATGTACGAACAATATCCCATATAATATTGTTCGGAGCATTCGTTTTTATAGACGTTTTACATGCATGAGAATACGACACACGATACCCTGCGTTTAGTAATGCCGATCGAAACATTAACATCGGTGGTGTAACGCATCTGATTATAGACATTAAACGGTCAAGCGTATAATACAGTGGAACATCTAATTCCTCGTGAATAACATTTAAAACTCCCTCTATTCTTTTTAACGTTCCTAACTTCATTTCACCTAAATTACATAGAAGATGGGACACAAAGTGTTGGTCGTGTAAAGGACCCAACCATATAGGTCCACCTTCATGTTGTTTATGATGACAGATGTCGCAATATCGATTCACGTAAGGTAGAGATGTTAATTTATAAACACCGGAGAGGTTCTTATAGCACAGCGGTTGAGTATTGATACTTTCGCATCCCGTACACTGATATATCGTGCCAATTTTCGTGGCATTCTCTTTACATTTAATTTGACTGGAGAACACTTTAACGAATGCTCTTATATAAAAATCTGCGCTTACAGAAAGTATCGGCGTTACGTATCTCCCATAGCGTCCTGCGTGCGAAGCGATATTTTGTAATAATATTCTTAGGGCCATTTCGTGACAAGCTTTAGATCTCAAGGAGATAGCACCATATTTAAGATAACAAGTTTCAGGAGAATTACCAGCCAACACAGCCATATCCGTGGCAGTAATCATAAGCAGTCCACCGTCCGAGACGCATTGAACTGCTCCATCTAAGAATATCGTAGGACATCCGTAAGGATCCAGATCTATCGCGTTAAACTTGTCCCTTCTACTTTGATACATGAGCAACGTCGCGTCTTCTTGACTCGCTTCTACAATATTTTCAACTCCGTTGTGTTTTACATTTTTCTTAATACTCTCCACTGCCTTTGCAGAGATATCGTTGGCTACGATTCGTTCGATACCTTGTACTTCTTTGGCGTATCGAATGCTACGTAAACCAGTGGCAGACAAGGCCTCTAATAGAGCGATCCCCTTTTGTTCCTCCGCGTTTGCCTTTACCGCTTCCTCGTTTCTATTCTTTATATAAGTTGTTAACACCGCCACGCTGAGGTCCCTATTGAACTCTTGGACAGGGTTATAAAACACATTTACATCGTCCACTAGAATTTCCGCCTCTCCTTCCTTTATAATTGTACTGTCTAATTTTTGCTTTTTCATGCAATATTCCATGTTAGTTGAAACAACTAACCTTGTACTTGGAATAGAAGTTACGTACTTGTAAATGTTATATGAAAACATACATGTATAAATATATATGTTACGTTAAAGGTTACGTTCAAGTATAACCTCTTGTGCTTTATGATAGAACTTTACACGATAAGAACGTATTCGTTGTCCTTAGACAATCCTTATTATCCTATACTGACGAGGTTATATTTTGATCGAAACGACTGGTTTTCGTTGAACACTGTAAGTGTTTGCATTTCACGCAAGCGATGGCGATACCATGCGATATTTTTCTATCGTGTCTGCTATCGGTATCGTATCGAGTTCCTATATTTATCCACTTCGTCGTTGGTAAAACTGTGCTACAAGTTCGAGTGCTTTTCAAAGAGATGACGCTAGCAATATCCAATAGGAATCACTTTTCGGATCAATTTCGATCTGGATAAACGATACATTTATCTACCTACTTGAACGATATTTACCTTAACGCGAATTATTTTTATCGTTACGATGTACAGAATGTCGATTCTCGAAAAATATCCCTCGCGTCATTTAAACACATCATTTTTGTATTCGGAGTTAAACCGATATCTTTTTAGTCTAGTAGTTTAGTATTAATCACACGAATGTTACTTGCGTTCGTTTCGTTGTAGAAAGAAAGATTCTACTACAGAGAAGCAACAAGCGAGGTCGTTTGTATGCATCGCGCAACAAGTCCTTCGTACGTAGGGTATCGAGTTTAGGTTCGATGATTCTCCCGCGTCGTTCAACCCGATGGAATCAGGGAAAGAATCGATTCTACAAATCGTAAAGCGAAAGCAAATTACACGCGAACACGTAACGTTTGTCAATACGCAAAGGGGTAATGTATAATTTTCGCGTGAATTCCCGAGGGTTCGTTCTTTCTGAAACGAGTTAACGATCCGTTATTACGCGATCAACTATTCATTTGTACGTACGTCCCGCGCGATCAAGTGGGTGATGAGAATAGCCACTTGTGACTCGTATGTCATATCGTTGAGTCATACTACTGCGACGTGGAATATGTATCAAAGACTTTAAACTCCTGCGGAGTTGATGAGAACGAGGTCAAGGATACGGCTATGAACGTCGTACTCGTATCACTGGGATCGGTTAAAGATCGATCGACGAGCATAGCCACGTATTCGTTGAGGTAGGTACGCGCGTATACGTACGCCAAGATCAAAGATTTATCCTGCAAGTTAACAGTAGCAAATTTATTATCATGCAAGAGAAAGTAGTAAGGAACGAAAATTGATTAATAATAATAATAATAATAATAATAAATCTAGTAATAACAATTAATATCGATGGATTATTAATAATAATAGGGAATCGAAGCTAAAAATTGAAGCGATAAGGATTTTAATATGTACGTGTATACGTATACGGACGCGAGTATGTAAGCAGATGATTGTTTGAACGATGAGGATAGCCGAAGGTGTTCAGGCTTGGTGTAGGAGGGGATGATGTTGGCAGTGGTGGCAGAGGGAGATTCAGTTGCGTTCTCAGTCTCATCCAGGCTAGAATCGCGGCGATGAACGCGTCCAAAATATACCGGGAATCGTGTTAGACTCTGCGAGGTTGAAAAATCAATAGAGTGCGTGAACATCCAGAGAGACTGGTGCATAGTGGCGTGCGGTGATAAGTTAAATCTCGGAAAGAAAAGGTGAAAAGAAGCGGTCTCGCTAATCGGCTCGCCTTAACAGCAGTTTGTTGTTCAAATTAAGCATTACACACGTAGAATATCAAAGAAACGGTAACGTCTCTGTTTCGCCTATTTACGCGCGTCTCGTAATATCGTTGACGTAACGACGTACCGAATGTAAAAGTGAATAGAGGCATTCCGCTACGACGAGATAACGAGCAGCAGGCAACATTTTCAGCAACGGGTGTTCATTAGTCAGAGATAAGCTATCAAATATGTACGCGTAACGATATAGTTGGTCGTTCGGATGGTAGGCGAGGCAATTCGCGACGGTGGCGAAAATATAGTATCGCGTCTAAGTCGGGTGCTGATTTCGGGTGCATATATATATATATATATACATATGTATACATAGATATACGTAGATATCGAGGGAGAAAGGGTGAACGCGTGCTCCGTTTGAGCAGGGAGGGTGATCGATATAACACATGCGCGCGCTGCGCTGCACGTATTCGGTTTGGTTTGCTTTAAACGCGCGTTCAACATCTTTACACTTGTACAGAGCTGAACAACGCGAGCACTTGGACGCCGACTATATAGTCCTTGGGATAATATCCTTTCAGAGATGGAGTAGCGATCGATACGCGTAATCAGCCCCGTATAATACTTAGATTACACGGTGAGTTACGTACGTAGGTATCTACGTCGCCGTTGTTTCGCATTTGTTCACATTTGTAGAAATTACGAACCCGACACCTGATCGACACCTATTACTCCCGATCGCACTCCCCGCTTCCTGTTCCTTGCTAATTACGCTAACGCGCGACTCTCGTCGTAATTTCTATTTATAGCCGTGAAATAACCGATGGTGTCGGCGTACGCTACGCGATTCGCAACGAACGTTCCCTCTTCGCGATTTTCAGGAATTTCAATGTCATCGCGTCTATCAACTCTAACACCGATTCCGAAATTGAAATTCAGAATCGATGATGAGGCGGGTAGATAGGCGCAGATACGATACCGTCCGTTTGTAATTTTTTGATCTGTAATAATGTGTCAACTCTTATCGACTTATCGAAGGGAATTATCGCGTTGGCAAATTTTTAGGCGGAACCATGCAAGCCGAAAAGTCCGACAACGAGACCGAGAAAAACGACGCGAAGGTAGAGAAGATAGAGAAGAACGAGGACGGTCTGGTTAACAAGGCAGGAAATTTAAAAATCGAAGAGGACACCGGAAGCTCGACCCCCGGTAGCCCTGGCGCCACGCAGCCTGGTAACTTTTTGTCGAGCTTCAAGGCGTTCTCAAAATTCGGCGATCCGAAAAGCGACGGGAAGCTGATCACGTTAAGTCAGAGCGACAAATGGATGAAACAGGCGAAGGTGATCGACGGGAAGAAGATCACGACCACCGATACAGGGATTTACTTCAAGAAGCACAAGTACATTTCATTCTCGTATCGGTTTAGTACCGAGCTTTTCTTAATCGTCCTTTATTTATCAAAACGGAATTGATTTCTTTTATATTCGTGTGTACATAGATCGACAAAATTGGGTATCGAACAGTACAAAGCTTTCTTGGAGGAATTGGCCAAGAGTAAGAAGCTCGATTTGGCAGAGATGAAAAAGAAGATGGCGAACTGTGGATCGCCTGGATTCACCGGCGGCGCTTCGGGAGTAAGTATCTCAAAAGGTTGGAAGTTACGCCGTGTGATTTAATATCGAAATGTGTCAGGCGGGAAAAGCGGCCTCCACGGTGGACAGATTGACGGACGTCAGCAAGTACACCGGCTCGCACAAGCAACGTTTCGACGAAACCGGAAAGGGCAAAGGAATCGCTGGTCGAAAGGACATGCCCGACCAGTCCGGTTACGTGCAGGGTTACCAGAACAAAGATACCTATAACAAGGCCCACTAGAGCCCACCGAGTCGCCCGCTCGCTTCTGTGATCTCCGCTTTTTGGACAACACTTTGTTGTCCCGTCCCGTCCACGCGATCCGAACGAAACGCTTTCGTTTAAAACAACGATGATCGCTCGCTGCGTTGAATAATCCGGATAACCAGCGGATGGGCTTGGGACGCGATTCGTACACCCGTGGTACATGTCACGCAATTTCGAAAAAGAACGCTTAAACGCGAGATGCATACTTTCATACACTATTTTTAATCGGCCAAGCAGCATCGCAACATATAGGTACGTATACGATTCTTGCGTCGCGCACCAAGTAAGTTGGTAAAGATAAATAGATCCGGAGTATACTCGGATACTCGTGGTTTTTCTAACCGTATCGTTCCGATCGTGCGAATTAATTAAGCAATTAACATGTACGCGTATTATTCCGATGATATTTCCAGATACGTACGTACGTACGTACAAAGTGTACTTAAACGGTGGCCGCCCAACTCGCGTAATCGAGGCGAGCTCCGAGACCAAAAGTAACCTAGTAACCCTTGGTACTAACTCTTTCTATCTTTCTCTCTCTCTCTCTCTCTCTCTCTCCCTTTAAAAACGAAAGAAAATTATTTTTCTGATTTAAATATCTTCTTTTCTCGGTCGATATTCCTTTACCTCTGATACCGTGAGACGCGCGATCGTTCGAAATAATAAAGGCGCATCGAATGAAATCGGATCCCGATTCCCTCGTCTCACACGTTTCTCTTTGAGTCTTTCAATTGAAAAGAAAACAAACTTTGTCAATAAAAAAGTTGGTTTATTCCGAACATTTGTGCTCCAAGGCTGTAGTCTGGTTACCGAAGCCCGTACAAGTTTACCGCAGGCCTTCTCTAACGCACTTCCATACACCATCGAGAAATCGAGCAAATCGTAAATAACAGGTTACAGAGAAACGGGTATAATAAATTGCTTGGCAAGTGCGGTGCATTCGTTATAAATACGTTAGCGAGATCGTAGCGATCGTTGCGGTGTTACATTTTCCTAACGGAAAAAAGAACTGCGACGTTTGATTCATTCATCAGTTTTTATGTACGATCGAGAAAAAAAAAAAAAAAAAAAAAAAAAATGAGAGAAATACTGAAAAAGTAACACAGAAGTGAAGGAAGAATAATTAAATAATTTTCATTTAAATTACAACGAGAGACGTTACTAGAAACTCTTCATTTCTCGTACGCGTAATATGATACAAATATATATATATATATATATATAGGATACAAAAATACATATATATATATATAATTATTATTATTACTATTATTATTATTATTATTATTATTATTATTATTATTATTATTATTATTGTTGTTGTTGTTGTTGTTGTTATTAAACTCTGCGCGGTTATGCAGCAGAACTGCACGGAAATGAAAAAGGAATACTTTTGCTAATACGTACAATGTACGTGACGCGAGTGGTTTAAATAGAAAAATAATAATGATGTTAAAAAACAAGCTAGCTCGCACACGTGCATTCGAATTGGCTACGAGCGTTTCGAAAGGGAATCCAATTTCAGAAAGTACGACGACGCGAGAGTTCACTTCGAAACGAAAAGTGCTCGAGCAAGGAAAACGGTACAGCGAAATCGGCGATGTTACAACTCCGTGAGGGTGTCAACCGACGCTCGTAGTCGGGATCTGTTGATACCGTCGAACGATCCCTTGCTGGTACCCATTCCGTCGAGTCTAGAGACTATCTCCTCCTTCAGGGCAACGAGGACGCGACGATCTTGTCGATTCTGCGGCGGTGCGATTTGTAACGCCTCTTGAACGTCGGAGAGTGCGTATTCCAGTAGGCCCGAATCGATTCGCGCCTTCGCTCTCGCGTAGAATGCTTCGTAGGACACCGGTCGAACTTTTAGAGCTTCGTCGGCGAGCTCGATTGCTTCCGCACATTCCTGCGCGCGAGCAACAACACGTTAAAGGTGACGAAATAGTTGGCGATACGAAAGAGCATGAAATAGAGTATTATTACTCACGTTCATCTTGCGCTTGCATCGACTGAGATTGAGCAAGAAATTCAGTCGAAGTTGCGCGAAGGTCTGCAGTTGCAGCAACACGTGACCTTGCTCCTGCCCCTGGCAATCCTCTTCGGGTGATACGGGGAACTTCCGGAGAGCGTACGCGTACCTGTGGGACGCCTCTTTCAGCCTGTTCTTTCGATAGAGCACGTTCCCATCCTCGAGAAGCTTGTTCAATAAAATCAGGAGAACGTCCGGCTTCCCAGCAGCCATCGCCCAAGTTGCGGGACCCAATTTTGCGCCGCGACGCAGGAAACACTGAACCACCGGTACATTTCGGCAGCCGATCGCTCGGTCCAACGGTCGCATTCCGTGGAGATCGACGTGCTCGACCGCCGCTCCCTTCTCGAGCAACAGTTGCACCAACTTTGGATTACCCTGCGGACAGAGGACGAGTAAGAAATTTCAATTATCGCGAGCCCGTTGCGAGCGACTTCTGGCACTTCTACCTGGAACGCGGCCAGATCCAGAGGTGTTCTCCCCGTGTTATCGTTGGTGTTTACGTCGGCCCCGTGATCGATCAGGTTTTGTACACCGGCTAATCTTCCTCTGACGCAGGCCCAGCAAAGAGCCGTCAATCCCTCTTTGTCCCTCGACTCTAACACCGATCCTTTGTCCAGGAACAGCTCGATCAGGCTCGTATGTCCCTCCGAGGCGGCTAACATCAGCGCCGTGCGTCCAGCCGGATCTCGTTGGTCCAGGAGAGACGCCGCGTCGTCCAGAATAGCGTCGGTGCTGCTCGAGAGGGTTCCTATCCGGATGCGATACGTTTAACGACATTAACTACCCCGTAGTAAATATCTATCACCACTGCTACTACTACTACTACTACTACTACTACTAACCCTGTAGAAGTCTCTCGGCAGTTCCCCAGTGTCCTTCTCGCGCTGCCAGCATTAACGGCGACAGGCCCTTTGCGTTGACGGCCTTTGGACTGGCTCCGCGGGCCAGTAGCGCCGAAACCGTGGCCGTCGAACCGTTCGCAGCCGCGACAGTCAACGCGGTCTCGCCTATCAGAGTGTCGGGCCGATCCACGATCACTTCGGCCATGTCCAACAAGTACTCGACGATGGACTCGTGACCTTGCGCTGCCGCGGCAACCACAGCTTGCTGCGCGGCTTCCTCTCTGCCTATGTCCTGAGACAACCGTTCTACCGTTTCGGTTTCGTTGGCTGGTACCAGCCAGTCGCAGGCCAGAAGATAACCGACCACCGATAATCTTCCGTGCCTCGCCGCGTGAACCAAAGGACATTGCCCTGCCATGTCCGTGTGGCCCAACGATGCTCCGGCAGCCGCCAACCTGAGACGCGAACGTTAACAACAACAACGTTAACAACACCGTCCGTTCGTTTTTCTATCGTCGACGCTCGTTTTTACCTTCTGACTACGTCGCAGTGGCCACGAGCGGCCGCCAACGAGAGCGCCGTGCATCCTTGGCTGTTGGTTTGCTCAACGTCAGCGCCGAACTCCAGCAGCAACGAGACCATCTCGACCGAACCCTCGTGGGCGTACATGCAAAGGGCCGGCGCATTGCCCAGGTACTCGGTAATATGATTCGGGGATGCTCCTGCCAGCAGAAGCAGCCTCGAGACTTTCACGTTCGGGCTGTAGATGTTCCGCAGCGTGCACAACGCGGAGGAGACGCATTCCGTGGAGGACGACAACCAGATGGCCTGTTGCCGACACGCGAAACTGTATTTACGGGCAACGACCAGGGTACGCGTACGGCGCGCGTACGGTGCGCGTACGTTCCGAGACGTGGACGGTTACCTGTAGATCCCGCGACGGCCAACACGGTGCGACGCCTCTGTAAACGTGCGCCTTCAGTATGTGATGGCCCAGTTCGAGAGCTTTGTCGCCGTCCAACGGTGCCTGAAGACGGGACAGTCTGTACGCGATCGCCGCGTGACCGAGCCTCAGATCGCAAAGGAATTTCGTCGATTCGCCCTCGTCCCTTCTCATCAACCACTCCCTGAACGATGGATGGAAGAACATGTACGTGTTGTCCAAACGTTTCACGAGGAATCCAGAGAGCATCTGATTGCGAGAAAGAGAACCGTAACATTGTCGCAATCGTAGATAGTCCCCGTTCGAGGGAGTAAGAGAGAGAGAGAGACTGGCTTACTTTGAATCTCTGCAGAAAATCCTCCCATGAAACGAAATGGTCCGTGTTCAACGAGTTCACGGAGTAGAAGATCTCTGGCAGAGTCAGAGGGTAGAGAGCGGCTAAACAGACACCCAACAGAGGTTGAACCTTGTCGAAGGATGCCGCTGTGGGAAACCTGAGATTAAAGTGCAGTTGGAAAATCTGCGCGAGGGAAACTGGCAGTACCTGGAAGGAGCAATTAAAAGATTGCAAAATTACGGACATACCTCTTTGACGATTTACGGAAATTGGATTTCGCTCACCTTATAGCTGGCGGATTTAGCCACCAAGTGACCGCTCTCGATAAGATCGAGAGTCAGCTTCGCAAAGAGAAAGCTGCCTTTGGCTAACGAGAGCAGATGCGAGGCGAACCTGGTCTGGTTCGCGCTGCACGAGGATTCAGCCTTTCCGTTCACCGAGGCTGTGACGTTCGTCTGGATCGCCGAGCTCTGAGCCATTCTATACCCGATATAGTCCGAGAGGTCCTTGATCACGTTACCGCCGCCGGTGTTGTTGTTGTCGTGCAGAGCTTTGTCCAACGAGATCCTCGTGTACGGCAGCTGTTTCGCGCATTCTAAAAGTTGCGTCCGAACGGTGCAGACGATTTTCAACCAACTGGGAAAATTTGGAGCGTGCCTCGTTAGAAAGGACGCTATGGTGTCGCCTCGGTCCGGTCTGTGGTATTCCGCTTCGCAGACTGCGTCGATTAATATCACCTGTGCGATATACGCGCGATCGAATATTTTCTCTTTGATTCTCTCTAACGAACGCACGTTTCTTACCATATTAGCGTCAGGCAGTCTGTTCGTCTTCTTCAACGTGGAGAGGGGTTCGATGATTCCTCTGGACAGCGCAAGATCGGGATCGACGGTGCATTCCCTCTGCGACAAGGAACCCTGAATGTGAGGCTCGGAAAGCAGGTAGTCTCTATAAGAGACGAGCTGAGGAGCTTGGCAGAGTTGAGCAGCCAACGAATGAATCAGCTCCGGTACCAGACAGGTACTGTTATTGTCCGCCTGACAAAAGTGATACGCTACAACGCGGGATGCTAATTCTCGAACCTGAAACACGCGCGTCGTCGATCAACTTGAACCGCGCTGGGGAGGCGGCGGATGAAGCAGCGTCCGTCTCTACTACCTTCTCGTTGGTGCATCGAATGTTGGCGCGCAACGCGGGACTGCAGCCAATTTTCTCCTTTTCATCGGCTTCCTCGGCGATCTCCGCCGGAAGTGGCTGCTGTTCCCTTCTCCTACCGAAACAACTGTGCTCGACCAGTTGCAGAACAAGCGCGGTCTTTCCAGTCCCAGGTGATCCAGATATCAAAACTCCGGGACCGGATCCGTTCACCACCGACTCGAGCTCTTGCAGCAACCATTGACGTCCGGTGAAGAGGGGATCGACTTCCAGCAGAGGTACTTCGAAGAACAGAGGCTTCAGGGTCAGCTGCGTCGCGTGGTGTTGCAAGAAGCGTACTGGCGTACGAAGAAAACGACAATCCAGACGATCAGAGATCGCGGAGACGAAAGAACGAATCGCGGATAAATAATTAATACATCGAGTCTATCTACCTACATTTCGTTTCGACGACTCCTTTAACGTTCCCAGCTCTGGCCGATCTCCTCGCGCAGGACCGTCTGCTCTTCAACTGGGCCGAATCGTCGCTCTGACCGGGCTGCGAGGCGTTCACCGAATGCCTTCTCGGCGTTAGAGGGCTCGAGCTGCCGTTCGACAAACCCGAAACGGACACGGACATGGACATCGACATAGACGTGGAGGCGGACACCGAGGTGGAGATGGACGCCAAACTTCCGGCGCTGTCGCCGCAATCCCTCGACTTGCTCTTCCCCTTAGCTTTCGTTTTAAGCTTTACGGGGCATCTCAACGCCGCGGCAGCTTCCGCTTCGCTGGACGTTCCTGTCAACGTCGACACGGGACTGGTGTTCGCCGAGGGCAACGTTTGCGTTTCGAAGCTCGTCAGACTGCTGAACGAGGCTGCCGAACTGTCGTGTCCTTGAACTTGAGGGAGCCTCGAACTCTGGCAACGTTCAGCCCCGCCGGAACGATTCGAGCGATGATCCGCTGGATCCGTCGTGTCCGCGGTGCTGCTCGTTCGCGCGTGATTCGTGCCCAACAGAAGGCCTAGCCTCATATGAAGGTCCGACTGGGACGACTTTCTCGTCTTCGAGGAGGACAGAGGCTTCACGCAGCCCCCTTCGTCGTCTGAGGTTCGAAAAAGCGTCGAGAAAAAGAAATTTGTCAGACCGTTTGTCGGTACTGTAGAACGACGCGTACAATCAAAAACCACACGGAGACTTATATTCAAGATGCAGTGCCAGCGCAACCGTTTTAACTCGAACAGCGATAACATCGTTCAAACGTCTAGCCACCTTTCGTAGCAAAGACTTTCTCGAACGCAAACCTTCTGACCCAGAGAGAGAGAGAGAGAGAGAGAGAGAGAGAGAGAGAGAGAGAAGGAAGTAGTTCGTTACATGCTACACACCGCGTGAGATGGTAATCGACGAAGCGTGCTTCAAACTCTGCTAGTGCTCTACAGGAATCGCGAAGGAGACGAGAGGAAAAACGACGGTGGTCGTTCGAACGAGGAATTTTCATTTTCATCGCCGAACGGCAAAACGGGGCCGTCGCGCGTAATTGGTTCTCGTTTCCGAACACGCTACTTGGGTGCACACTCGCTCGCTAAAATGTTTTCCCTGCCTGTGAGTTTGGCTCTCGAGTCGATCAGCTGGTTCAGCCCATCGTTCGCTGTCCCTTGACTGTTGCTCCACAACGATTTGATTTTACCCAGCACTACACCCGGCCATCTTGACCTCCCCTCCCAAGATGAGGCCATCCAAGCTATACGCGTGTGCGTTTTTACGATTAATAATTATCATTAGCTGTGAAAAGCTGCTTTTCGACACTGTCGCATGGTTACCTTATATTCATGTTAATCGACTATCAGTTAATCGTTTGAAATTTTCTATTACAATTACCTGACAACGCGGAAGGATTCTCGTTCACGGTTGGCTCCGGAGACGACGCTCCTCGCCTCGGCGACCGTTGAGGGACGAACGAGCTTCGGAGTACTTTTGGATTCAAGAAAAATCTCCTTCTCTGATTCGGCGGGGTAGGGCAACCTGAAATGTATCACGATGCACTTTGTATTACCTTTCCGCGACATCGAACGAGAATTATTCTTCTTACATACTCTGCGTCATCATACGAAGCTTTTGCCGGCCCTGAAGCGACAACGAGTCCGGTAATGCCGGTGGCTTCTTCTTCGGACCCTTGGCCATCTTCACCGTGGAACAGACACTTTCGTCTGTTTTTCGTTGCTGAATAAACATAAACGGATAACCGTTCGATCATTCGGACGGTGGATAGGTGTAAAAGAAAGCGTAACTCGATGGTTGCTTACGTGCATGACTCGTGACGGAAGATTGGCTCTCGTGGTGACTTTCGTACGGGGTCTGGGGCTGCCGCAGAGAGAGTTCACCGTTGATGACTCATCGATCCAGCCATCCGTGGGCGCGAGGATGGACACGGGCCCTGAAGAGCCTGTGAACCCCTCCCTGAACAGGCAGACCGCCGGGTCGTCGTCGTCCTCTTCGCCGTCCTCGTCCTCCCCGTCGTCCTCGTCCTCGTTGTTGTCGTCGTCGTCGTCGTCGTTATCGTCGTCGTCGTCGTCGTCGTCGTCACCGCCGTTGTCGTCGACGTCGTTTATGTTGTTATTGTTATTATTGTTATTGTCGTTATCGTCGTCGTCGTCGTCGTCGTCGTCGTCGTCATCGTCGTCGTCGTCGTCGTAGTCGTCGTCGTCGTCGTCGTCGTCGTCGTCGTTGTCGTCGTTGTCGTTGTCATCGTCGTTGTCGAAGTTGGCTCGAAGGCAAAGAGGGCAAGCTTCGCTGCGAAACAAGCAGGTATAGCATCGTTCGTGGCCGCACGAATCGATCAGTCGACGTTTCTTCCCTTTGTCGAAAGGCATCTCGCAGGATGGACAAGTAGAGCCGCCTAGCATCCCCGTGGATTCTACCAGTGCTCGAATCTGGGCTAAATCTGGAAACGATTCGTTCGTTTAGAAAGATAAAAAAAAAAAAAAAGGAAAAGAAAAACAAACAAATTAAGAGGAAGAAGGGAAGAATAGATATCTCGGTTAGTAGAGATACGTCGTGTGCGAGGGAAGCGGCGCGTTCGCAAACCATCGATAATGGATAAACGAGCCGTGGCAGGGAAGGCGCCGTATACTTAAAGGATTGTAGAAAGTGAGGTCAAGAGGAGATCTCCTCGCGTGCCCTCGCCGCGTGTGTCTACACATACCTGTAGACGATTAGACGGCCTCGTTCGTTTACGCTTCCGCTCTAGCATTGCATATAAATACGAAAATGAATACCGAGGAGGGGTGACGGACGAAAGAAGGAAGTAATTCGGATCGCGCGACCCTTTATCCCGGTAAGTCCGAGACGTAAAGGCAGGTGCAACTCGGTGCAACTCGGCCTGGGTTACCGTAAGCTGGGTCAACGCACCCGAAGCCGCGAAGAGGGACTCCGTTTCCACGGTAAACTCGTACACGTACACGCAACGATGTCGTTTTCTCCAAAGCCATCACTGACTCACGCGTTTCCGCCGCGTATATATCCAGTTTCCATCTTGTTCGCATCGGCAGCTCACGCGAGATTTACAGACGAAGCGAGCGAAGCGAGAGAAAGAGAAAATGAGAAGAAGGAGTTCCAACCTGTAGAAGAAGTCGAAGGTCGAGGAAACGCGTCAACGTATAAGCACCGTACACCACAGTTTCCCACCTTTACAGTCGATAACAGAGATATTCGGTGATATCGTTGCTGGAAGAAACACGAAACTCGGACGAACGAAGAGCTCGATTTTCCGGCGATAATCCCAACGACGATAGTCACGATTCAGACACGTTTCACTTGCTGACATTTTGTATTGTAATTTAACGGTCTTCCATGGTGCACGATGCACGTTTTTCTTTTTCTTTTTCTTCTTTTCTTTTCTTCTTAAACGTTTTATTCCAAGCCTCTCTAACCCTCGTCCCTCTCGTTCGATTTAACAAGGCGAGAACGAGGTTCGAGAAGAGCAGCGGAGAGAACTCGATACGCCGCGAACCGTGTAAATCAGACATCTATTATTCCCACGTTCCCTAGACCGTGACGGTTCTAAACATCAAAAGGTTCGATCGAGTGGGAGTTGATCGGTTCGACCGCTTCTTTTCAGCTTGGCTTCTCAGCTTTCGCCAATTGTTTCAACGAAATTCGTCTCCAAAATAGAGAACCAATTTCTGGTGGTGGTACCAATTCGGGTTCGTCCATGATCGATTCTGCATCTCGACAGGATCGCAAATGCTTGTCGAGTCGCCCGTGAACCAACCTCTTTCTCCCTTTCTGCTTCGTGGTGTGTCGGTGTTCGAGCAATGCCAACGAGACGGCGATAAAATACGACGTAGTCGGACAACAGAGCGAGAACGGCCGCGATTAAAGCCCGTTCACGAGCCGAGTCCGCACCGGAGGCCACCTGTCCTGGTCTACCCGTCGCCATCGTCGTTTCCGTTCTCCGTTCCCCGTCGTTCTCTCTCTCCGCGCCGCGCCGCGCCGCGCCGCGTCCTCGTAAATCGGTACCGCGTTGCCGACTGGCTGACCCGAATCGACGAGATCCCGTCCGAGGAGGAAACACCGTTCTTCGTTCACGCCGCTTTCGTTCTCGTTCCGATGTTCAACGAATGGAGATCGACGACCATCCGGTGACCGTTTTGGTTTCCACGAGTCACGCGTAATAATCGTCGTTCGGTATCCCGAAGAACGAGAGAAAGTTTATCCAACCGCTCGAGTCTCGCCTACCGCTCTCGTATTCAAATCTCCGCGCTAAAACTTTCGTCTGCTGTTCACCCTTCGACACGCGAATAAGGAAACGCGTGGAAATTTCAATTATCACGTGGCTAGATTCTTACTCCGGTTTCTCGATCTGCAGAAGCGAAGCATAGCTTACCTGTTCGTTTCGACTCGAGATAACGCCCTCGTCTGGGCCACGCGATAACGACCGATGGAGATAAGCGAGACGACAGATTAAATCGTAGACGAGCGCAGAAGCTCGACGCACGGGTTATCTGTCGTTTATCGTGGCGTTTCCGACCGTTTCCAGGATCAACATCCCCCTCTAAGACCGTCCCCTCCCCCGTGGACAGACGTTCATCGACGTTCACGGAATTGCTCGGATCAATCGTTTATCGTTCGTCTAACGTTAGAAAGGCTAATATGCGGGGAAGCTGCGACGAGTGACCATCGACGGGAGTGGTAACAATTCCGTTTCCGTTCGTCCACGTGTCTACGAACACTATCCTTTCCTTTTCCTTCCCTCGACAATTTTGCCGAGATGAGAAGCTCCGATTTCCCTGACGTAGAGAATAGCGGTAGCGCGTAGAGTAGCGTGGTAGCGGTCGGTATCAGAGCCTCCTGATAAGAGCGTAAGTACAGCCTCCTCCTATCAGCGGACGGAATTAACCGCGGAGAAGAGCTAAGAAAAGACTTTGCGCCGCGGAACTTGTTTCGTAGTTGGTCGCCACAACCGATCCGCCGAACCGCGATTTCAACCGATGAAACGTAATTCGCGATCGTCAACGATCGTCAACGATCGTCAGCTGTGACTCACTTTCTCGTGGCTCGCGAAAACTTTTCACAGTCGTTGAGTCGTCGCGGATTTCGATCGTACGAGTACACGTGTATCGCGTACACGCGAGTACTTGAGAAAGATCTCTGAATGTGAAAGTGACTTGAAAATCAAGTCGATGACGCGTACGTATGTACGTCTATACGCGTACCAACATACCTATGCTCGACCGGTGGTTTTACGAAGCTGGTAATCTCTCTCTATTTCGTCCTTTTTGCGAGATATTTATTTCCCTTTCCCGTCCTTCGAGCACCGTTGTCGTCGTCGAATCACAACCGGCGCATTCCCCGTCGCGTCGCGACGGAATCCTGAAGATATTACAGTCAGAGAAGATACCTGTCGACCGTAAGAGCGACCACTGCGGCAAAGCGTCGACCTCCCCCGTGTTTTCACAGCCTTTCCTTGACCTGTTCGAGCCAGCTATACCACCATCGGTAGTATATTTGCGCGCATATGCACGCGTAGTACGTTACATATGTAGAATAGAGACTATGCTCGGGGCAGGGGGGTAGGGGTAGGGGGTGGGGGGTCTCGTGTCTGGCCGGTGACGGGAGTAAGAATAGAGGCGCGGAGGGTCTGGGAGCGGACACAACACACCAGTCCTACCAGTCCCGTCTGGGACATCCATTCTCAGAAACCAGCCAAGTTAATAGCCGATGTGCCCGAGTAGGAAGTCCGTTGGCTTCTGCTCGTCTGGCGAGCCGGTGGTGAATCGTCCTGCCTTCGTACGTTTATTCGCGAACAAATTTCTTTCGCCGGGCACTCGAACTCTTATCGTCCGCGGCTTATCGAGATTCGTTGAAAGATAACAGTAGCGACCTATAATAACGGACGCCAAGTATCGGTATCGCGGCAGAAATCGCGTGGGACCTGATCCCGGGTTGCTCGGGAATCGAACCTCGAAACGGTTGTGTGCCGGGTGCCGGTTACGTAATTCCCTCTGGATCACGTCGAACGTGCCTGATCGCGAGCGCGTCAACTCGACTAAACTTTGCGAGAAAGCCTTACGAAACCCTACCACCGGCCATGTTTCCACGTTTCGTTGATCACCGTCGTTCATTCACAATATCCGCGCGGTCAATTAAACAACGAACCTCGATCCAACGATTGTCCAACGATTGTTGAAACGGCCTGACCGAACGCCCAGCGAACCAACGAAAGAATTAATATTCTCGAGTCGATGACATCGAACTTTTGTCTGTTCGTCTCTCCGGTTAGTTGCGACGATACGAAAGAATGCGGAGCAAGAGAACAGCGAGGAGGAGGAGGAGGAGGAGGAGGAGGAGAGAAAAGAGGATGGAGAAAGAGGCGCGTCGTTCGTCGCGTCCCATTCAACGACGCTCGTTGTTTTACACACGGTGGGAAGGAGGGAGGCGGGAGGTGGCAGGCGTGCGCGAATTTCATGCGTGCGATAGAATTCTTTTCGGATCGCGCGTACCCTCCTCTGATTCATCGAACGACTGCCCCGTCTGTCGATTACGCGCGCGCTTCGCAGAGATCGATCGCGTCGATTGGAATTGGATGCGAATTGGATGCGATAGTTGCGAGGTCAATTGAGAGAGGGACGCGAAAACTCGATCGACCAGCAGGGAAATATGTATCGTAATAACAGACTATCAGCGGAAACGGCGAGCGTTGTTCCGTCACGCTCGAAAAAGCAACCGTCAGCGTGTTACGAGTGCATTGGGTGCATTCGGTGCAACAGGTGGCTGCCCCTTTTTCGAAATAATAAGTTTCTCGGGACGCGACCGGTCGAGCGAAAACGGAAGCGGCCGGTTGTTCCACCAGTTTTCCTCGCAAAAACGACCACGTCCAGAGGCGTTTGGAAACGAGAACAAGACAAGTATCTATCCGTCCGTCCAAACGTCTCCGACGAATCGAATCTGGCTGCATTCCCCTTGTCAACGACCGTTTCGCGTCGCGAGCTCCACCACGAGGTCTACGCGATAATAATAGATCGCGCGATGCCGACGAGACCCGATGGTTTTCGCTTCGTCTTGTCTCTTGCGTCGATGATCGAGTGACGATCGAATAATCGTAACGTATCCTTGGCAAGTTAGAAGAGCCTCTTTCGTATAATCAGGAAAAACTGGATCGCGCGTGGATCGTATCCGTGATCGCGAGACTCCGTGAAAGGCGACGCCGAGCGCCCGCGGCGAAGACGAAGACGTAAACTCACCGAGCACGGAGAGGCTGAGTCCCGAGCCTGGCCTCGGTGATCTGTGCCTGTCTGGGGGCGCCATGGCGTTCTTTCGTTCTCTGCCGGTCTACGAGGCGCCTCGATCCACCGAGGTACTCATTTTTCTCTTTCTCTTTCTCTCTCTCTCTCTCCTCTCTCCTCTCTCCCTCTGGTCGTACAATCACGAACACGATCACGCGCGAATTCGTTTACTCCGCGTCGATTTCCTTAAAGATCCTCGCCGACGCGAACAAAAAACACACGCGAACGCTGCTTCTTTTCTCGACGCACCAACCGATCATTTTCTCGTAAAAAAAAAAACCGGACGATTAATACTACGGTAGAACAGGTGAAGAACGACGGGTGGAAATCGCGTCGCGTAATCGAACCGAGTATATACGCTCGAGAGGAACGCTGTCCGAGCACTGACTGGCAGACACGAGCACTCCACCTCGAGCACCGGTCGACTCGCGCGATGTCCGATTGGCTGATTGGCCGACCGGTCGACTGGCTCGACTGGATAGACGCTGGTTCTACCCAACGACTCCGTCCCGATCCTCCGATGTCTGTTCGTCGAGCGAACACGCATGCGCGTCCCTTTCGTTCCATTCGTTAGTCTTCCGTGCTTCTCGAGCGAGCTTCTCCAGCAGAGTCCGAACCTGAACCTCTGCTTCTTCTTCCTCTCCTCGAGATTCGAACGACACGCCTTCTTACGTCTTCGGGTTGACCCGATCTCCGAAGCGCCGCGCCGAGCCGTGACACGAGAACAGGTTATACACCGGTCGTATTATTAAGCGGCGCACCGCGGGCCCACACGGCTCCCGTGTAACAGGCCGCGCATGTAACAGGTTCCAGTCGCACGCGATCGCTGCAGAATTCGTTTCTAAACGAGCGAGACGATTTCTATTTCGAACGGACGGGTCGCGTACCCGTACGAGCTCCTCGTACTCCTGGTACTTAACAGCCTCTCCTGGACCGAGGTTGCCGGTTTCGGTACGAATCCGGTGTGTCGTCGTATCACCGTGCAACTCGGTCCTTATACGGGTCTCGAGGCAAAGTTTGCTCTCTTCCACGAGCAAAAAGAACCATCCGCGCGTCTCACCGTGGTTTCCTCTAGAACGATTTCGTTCATTCGTTCAACGCGCATCGTACCGCGAATAGATAAGTAAGTAAGTAAGTAAGTAAGTAAAGTTTCCAAAAAATTAGCTGCCCGTCCAATTACCGATGCTCGTTTCAGCGTGGGCTCTTCGGTTTCGTTGCACCGCGTCGTTACGGCAAGCTCGATCCCGGTCCGCCCACCCGCATCCGCCACGCTGGCCTACGAACGAAAGGTGCGATATACTCGCGTACGTACACACTTTCGTACACGCTCTTTAGCCTCGCGTTCGTTTTTCCATTAAAACCGACACGCTACCACCACCGCGTGCTTGCGCGGAATCGCAGGACGGTAGCAAAATGTTCGACACAAATGTGCCAATGGACCGATGAGTAGAAATTATTCGCGTTACTTGGTGCTCTACCGGCGCATTACGCGCAATTGGCTGCGTGGGCGATTATATACGTTAAACGTTAAATCGTTCGTCACGATAGGAGACGATACGACAAGATTGCTCGCCCACGTACGTACGAATTTCCTGCGACGATCATGCCGAGTACAGAGTTTCGTACCGGGGATCGCATTCACCGATACACCTGTTTTCATCCTGTTGTCGAAAAACTGCAGTTTTTACCCGTGCAACCTGAGGAGACATCGCAATACATACGCGAATACATACCGTCGAATCGGCCGAGCAATAACGCGCCGATATACCTAGTCCGCCCACGTGGCCACTGTTGGCCACATAAACAAGTACACGCGTACGAGTACGCGGCGTAATTTCGCACGTCCCTGTGTCTACGGTGCACCTATATCGCATGTATACGTGTGCTGCCATGGGCCAGCAGCACCGGCCGTTCGAAACTACGGTCCAGGAGGGATGGGAACGAGGAAGGAAACGAGACACCGGTTTTCCAACGGGTTGCATTCACGAGGCTGAATGAACGAACGAGCGTGCACACGCGAACTCGAATTAAGCTTGTCCCCGAACCTAAGTAGGTACGTATGCAACTACGTTTCCCATTTGCGCAGCGTCAGAGACAGATCGACGCCGCGCCAGACCGCGGTGCAAAGTCCTGAAAACTACGAGGAGGACGTGGCAGAAACGTGCGTTCGCCCACGCTCGCACCTACACGTCGCGCCGCGCCGTCACTCCTTCCACGCGCGCTTCGCCTCGCCACGCCTCGCCTCGCCTCGCCTCGCCTCGCCTCGCCACGCCGCGCAACACCGCTTCGCGGTTCATTCAGTCGTTCGAATCCTTCTTTCATTCAAGAGCCCTGATACGCTTCGATCGCGGCGCATAGCACCGGACAGGCATCGTATATCTATCTGTACGCGCGTACACGTCGATCCCTAGACCAAGCGACCACTACTTACCAACAAACAACCGTTCGAGATCGGTGCAACTGCGGTTCGTAACATCGCAACAGCACTGTCTCGTGCTCTCGTCCCCTAGCCTTGAAACACCGCGACTGACTTTCACGAATTTTCGTTGCGTTCGCGCCGCGACCCGATTCGGAGGTGTCGAGAGAAACTTATCGCGTTTATTCCCACGAGAGAAGGAAAACGGCTGGAGAGATCGGCTCGTTACGATCGGTGTTACGGGCGGTCCGGTGCACCACGAGCAACCTCATCTCGATCCGATTACCATCTCTCCGGTCGTCGCGCGCACGCACGCACGCTAAGCCGTTCCTAGGCGTTTTCTCGATTCGCTCTACGTGCTCGAGATCCTCGATCCGACGAGGGCGCTGAAAGCCACGGTCCACCGCGGGGTATTTATGCTACCACGGTACGTACGTGGCATGCGTCCGCTACGTGTCCAGCATGAAACCAGGAAGGATCGTGCCGATCCCCGAGATACGCAACTAGCTGCCATCGCTTTTCGGCTCCAGCATCCACCATCTCGTTCGTCGGCTAACCCGTTGACCTCTTTCGAAAACTGTTGCAAACTCTCTCGATCTCTCAAACTCAATACTTGACCACCAACGAGACGACCGGACGCCGCCAGTCTTCGGATAACGAGCGGCTATCGAGCGGGATCATTTTATTCGTACGCCCCCCGTTTATCCTACGTCTATCACAACCGCGAACTTCGAATTCGGAAGTCGCGTAGGTGTGCTCTGACTCGCGATCCGTCCAAGCGAGTGTACCGTGTTTCCCCGGACATCGGGGAATTTGAATTCGGTGAAAAGAAAATCGAGAGTGACGCTGTTTACCGTTTGCCGATAAAAACGTAGCTCTACACGGTACGCGTTATTTCTAGGTATCTAGGTTCTGTTTAAAACTCACCATTGTTGTAAACTTCAGCGTTGACCAACGTCTCCTCGTCGTCGGTATCCGGTCCGAGGGACACGGGAGTATATACGATCGAGTCCCGTGCTCTCATCGTGTACGATTACTAAATAAATGATTCCTCTTCGACTCCGTTCTTCATTCGTAACACTGAACTGTAACAGAAAGCGATACGCATAGTATACGCTGCGTCTACTCGCGAAAAGAAAAGAAAAGAAAAGAAAAGAATTTAAAGCTTGCCAAGCGACTATGCGCGACTACGTTGCCGTGACTCAGAACGCCAGATATAGTGTTTGCTGGGATTTCTTTCTTATTTTTCACGAAAGTATCTTCTCCCCTGGGATGATTAAATTCAACGAAAACTAATAAATTCCTATATAATATTTGGCATATTTGACCATCGGATAGTTTCGTCGCGTTTATATAATCCGTTTTATGGAAAGTATAAATAACGCGAAGCAGAAACCCGTTAATACCGTTACTCGTTAGACGAACGGTGTACGCGTTCAACCAAGGTACGAAAGGTAGCAAGGTTGCATCGGAAACGACTGTTATTTCTCACGTTCGAGTGGTACGAAATTTGTTCCACGTTATTAAACTTATCGGAGGAGGCGTTTCGTTTTTCCCCTAGCAACCAGCTTCCTCGTGGCTGCGCGCATGGCACGAGCCGCCTTCGTGTTCGGGATACAGGATCTATTTCGGGTAGGACAACCGTCGTCGTCCCGACGAACCGGTAGCCGTCATTCTTCCGAGATGCGATCACCGTAAGATCGAACGTCGCCATTAGTTTCAGAATTTACCGGCTGTCGGTACACGGTACGCGCTTCGCGTGGTATAAAACCAAATATTTATATCATCTAGGTACAATGGCTTACATTTTTCGTGTTCCGTGACGTCTTCAACCGACGGAAGACCCTCGCTTTTGATTGTCCTTGTTGGAAAAACAACCGAACCGACGCACGCGCGTACGCGTGCGTGTATTTCCTTTCGGTGGCTAATTTAAGCGCATAATTTCTACCCGTCTTTGTACGGTAGAGCAGCGGATGCACGTGTATACGTATACACACGAAACACGACGAGAGCGATGGTTCTAACCACGCCTTTAGGTTCGCGGGGGGTCTGGATGCGTGGTGCGCGCAAAGAAAAGAAAGAAAAGAAAGAAACGCTCGATTTCTGCGAACCGTTCCAAGAATTGATATTTTTAAACGGTTGCCTTTAGGAATGCGCGAGGCCGACGTCGCTAAACCTTCTAGGTGAACTTTCTCCGCGGGCCAATTTTCAATTGTTTTACGCGACCGTATTTACGCCCCACGACGAAATAAAAAACGCGCCGCCTCCGGGAATAAGTCTGGTTACACTCGGTGGATACAGAAATAATTCGTGCGATCGCGCGCGATTGTTGTAATTGATGTGTAACCGGCCACGTTAACAACAGGATGCACGTTCGCATCCGTTTTACTCTACCTCCTGTCAACGAGTTCTCACGGGAGCGGTTTAGTTTTCGAGACCCCCTTCCCACTTTCGGAATCGCGTTGATTTCCTTATCAACGCCGCGTATCAACGATCGATCGATCGATCGCGAACTTCGATTCGGTATCGATCGATGGATGGATAAATTGAACTCGTTTCGAGTTGAACGAACTCGCCCGGTCCCAGATGCACGCCATCCACCCTCGATGCCTCTGCCCTTCGCGGGCACGCGCTGGCACGTGCCTTCGCCAGCCAGCCAGCCAGCCAACCAACCAACCAACCAACCAACCAACTCTAACGCGATAACGCGTGGTTTACGCGCTTGCTGGCTCCAGAAGGTGACGGGAACATACGTAAATTGCTACCGACGTTACTTCCTGGTTATATTTAGGCTCTCTCGTGTTCGTGAACATCGAATCTCTTACAGAGTCTTCGACGAGGCGTCGACGAGGCGTCGACGAGGCGCCTTCCGATAGGCACCCCGGCATGCTTCTGCGAGTAAGTATAGACCAAGGGGTTCAGGTGTTCCCTTTATTTTCAGCGGTAACTCAGAACCGTATCAACGTGTCGACTTCCACAATTTTACATTCGTCGTTCCTCCTGGACACGTGGCTACAACGAGAATCGAGGATGTCACGATCTCCGGCTGTTCGCAAGAGGGTGTCTACGAGTAACCGTTGGCCGTCGACAAAAATAGCATTTCGATTCCGCCCTACCTACGGATGCAAAGAAGGGAAGAAGAGAAGGGTGATTGCCGCCCTTCGGCACGAAAATGGGACGTGGTTGTACCCCGCGTTCAACCGAGGGATCATCGCGCCGTATCGTGCGGAGGAAACTCTATTTCCGGTCTCCCCGCGTCCCAACTTTGTTACGATTTTCTGGAAAACTCGTTTCGAGAAGAATCTAACACCGAACGAGTGAAAAATTGTTCGTTCAACGGAGACGAAGAGACGTCTCTGTGCAAAGATATGCAAAGAACGCGGCCAATCGAAAAACGGACTCTTAAATCGATCCACCCTTTTTGCGCAAAGAAAAAAAAAAAGAAAAAAAAAAAAAATAGACTAGACAGCGCGAGAAAAGCTTACCGTTGTGTTTCAGCCTCGAAATAGCAGCGTCGGAACGTCTCGCGTTCTCCTCTACTTCGTCCTTTCTTTTCCTACTTTGGATTTGGTTTTCAATTTCGTCGCACGTTCGATTCTCTCTCGCGTCGATTTGAAAAACAGCGAACAATTTTTAAAGACGATCCGAATACCGTTCTGCCCCCGACCCTCCTCCATTCGGAGGAACACCGAACCATTCGACGCGTTTTCAACGACTGCGTTACGTTCCCCTCGGTCGTTCTTCCCGAACTGCATATATACCCACGGCAAAGCTCTCTCGTTTGTCCAGAAGCTTTTTTCTTCCTCGGCCGCGTTCCCCACCCAAACGTTCCCAGTCTTTCCCCTACCGTTCCTTTGGCCCTCGCGATCTAGCTCTTCCTAATTTTACCAAATGTACACTCGCGGTATCCGTCGACAACTTTCCCTCTCGTAAAGTTTACCGAACTTTACGAATAATAAAACCATGAAAGAGGACGTTCAAGGATGGAACAATTTTTTATTCCTTTCGAGTCAAGCTCCAGGAACCTTTAATACCGTCGAATTCCGTCATTGTTACACTCGATGGTAATCAAATCGAAGATATTACAAATGATCGAGATCAACAAACGTGCATGTCGACAAAGTTTTGCTTGTTCTTGTATATCGGTCCCCAGGATCCGTACTTGTCGTTCTTATTTGCCGACTGTTGTTGTTGAGACTGTTGCCGATGCTCCGACGATGCGTGTCCATTCTTATCTTTTCTGTGTAGACCACGAATCAAAATAACGTTCAGGTAAGAAAGAAAAAAAAAAGAAAAAATAGAGAAAAGAAAGAATGAACTTGACGTAAGTACTTGACGCTCCCGTAGGGTTCCTTAATGGTAATATCGTTGATGTTTGCGTGCACCATTGCGATTTTCTCCTCTTCTTCGGGATCTCTGCTCCACGAGTGTATTCCACGAATCTTTAATTCGAAATTTGACGCCAGCAGCGACTGTACTTAATGTCAACGTAAGATCACCGGCTGTTTTCCTATAATCGAAAGTCACGACTATTATTCGTTATTTTCAACGAGAACAGATATCTTCTTTGCGTACTCACTCTACGGAACGTGATGCAAATGGACCAACACTAGCAATTCTAAACGATTTCCAGCATTACCGCGTCGACTCCCCTTGCGAGTACGAAGGTTCTTAGCAAGTCTGCGCAAAGAAAGTGGAAAGATTCGCGTGATCGGTATTACTATTCCAGGTAGTCGGAAACTTGAAATAAATTTATTCTAGACGATTCTCGAACGAGGATCGAAACGCGAGTAGGAAACCTGTTCCACTTACCTGACACTGGGTAAAAATGTCGGGGAGTTGCCTTGACAATCCAAGACTTTACACCTCATGGACACATAGGTCTTGTTGATTGTCGCGAAACACCCTACGTAATCTGCAACAGTTATCGTTCACTCGAGTTTCCTACAACTCGTGTATCCGACTACTTTCAACCGTCAGAAATTGCAGTTTCTCTACTTGGACGTCGGCGCGGAATCCTCGAGAGAACTATACAGGATCCCCGGCGACTCCGCGAGCTCTTACATAGTCTCCGCGTGTCCCCCCTTCTTCGCGGATCGAGCCACGGTATCGAGTGGGGGTCGATCGAGAACGATTGAATTTTTCATGAATAAATGCTTATTAATAATGCGCGTCGATTAACGAACGTCCGATTGCTATTCATATTCAGAAATAGCTAGTTCGACGTGTTTTTTCCCCTTTTTTTTTTGTTCCGCGTACACCTCTGTAATACCACAGGATACGTTGAACAAGATATTACGCAGTAAAAATTCAAGCGAACGATTCTTTCACCAAAGTTATACTCGTCGAACGATCAAAATAATTTACGTAACTTATAGAGATGATTATACGTTCTTCTAATTTCACAAAATCCACGCGCATCCAGTCGCATACAAGGCGCAGTTTCGCGACAAATTTGTCGTCAACGTCAACACCGATATACGAACGATATAAATTATACATTCAGGAAAGATGAAAACAAAGAGAAAAAAAAAACTGCCGCGTTTAACTTGCATCTAAAAGCAAACCAGAATCTGATGCAACATCGATCGATCCTATCGTCAGACCTTTACTTCGAAGCAACTAAAATTCTTTATCGATGAATATCGATGCGAAACGTATTAATGTAACGGCCAATAACATTTATTACATTTTTCTATATATTTTCTTTCCGTAACGAATCATATAATCGTGGATAATTTAATAAAAATAAAAAAAATATATATATATTTATTCCTTAAAAAAGTTTTTAGTCACCTTTACGATTAAATAATATGTACAGTTGGTCTGATGCAACGTCGATGCATACTTGTTTACTACGTAGCTTCTACGGTGCTACTTTGATTTCCTGGATTAAGATCGATCAAACGGTTGGAATTCTCTGCTAGTTCGGTGATGCTCACCCTGCCGCGTTGCCTGACAAACTTTGCGACAGCTTCCAGTTCATCCCGAGAGATGTAAATGAATTTACCTCTATCGTCTATTACTCCCGTTAAATTTCCATTCGCTCTCAATTCTTGAATCCTTTCCACTATGCTCGCTGTCTTTAAGCCAAAGTACGCGGCCAAATCCTCCAGGACTACGACCTTGTTTCGTTTGATGTACCGAACAAATTCCATCAACAAATTTTCCTCCTCTTCCTTGTCTTCTTGGTCGTAGCCCTCCTCTTCTATACTAAACGTTTCTTTCATTTTCACGTATTCCTCGTACTCTTTCCTCTCTCTCTCTTCTCTGGCTTTTCTTTCCATCTCCTCTTGTCTCGACTCTTCCTCTCGTTCTTTCTCGTATCGTTTATCCCTTTCTTCCTGCAGAATTTGCTCCCTCTTCTTGCGTTCTTCTCGTTCCCTTTCGGCTGCTTCCCTTTGAACTTTCTTCTCCGCTTTGGCCACCAATTTAGCCCTCTTCTTCGCACCGATCTTGGCATCGGTTACCGTCGGTTTTTCGTCCGCTTCGTCGTTCGCTTCGTTCCCAGATCCATCGTCGTCTTGTTCGATTTGTCGATTCGCGCTGACCTGCATACGACGTCTCGCATTTCTTTGTCCCGCGGCCCTTCTCACCGGTCTACCCTGTCCGGCGAGTCTGTTGTCGACTACGTTCGTTTCTTTCCTCCTTGTTGCTGGAACACATTCGAAAATACCTTTCTTTACCAAATTTTTCTGACACACATTTCAAGGTTAGGAATCGTAATTTCGCGTATCACGCGAAAGAATAATCGGTTATTTATTATTTATTATTCAAACATCCTACCAGATTTTTTGCCTAAAAACACGGTAAAAACGAGGATCAGTAGAACGATTGAAACAGCGAAACAAGCCAAAAACGTGATATCCATCTTTTTTCCCTTCCTTATTTTTCAACGCCTCCGTTCACCTCGCACAGTTTTCGATTATCGAGAGAGAGAGCGAGAGCAGTAGTAGCGCCGCGTACGTGAACCTAGCCGATTGTTTTCGAAGGTGACGTGTGCCGTCTGCGGTTTACTTACGGTTTCGTTCTTGATTCTTCTTATTTAACTGTGTTTTGCCGCGATAATTATGCCAAAGTACGGAGGCATATTTCTTCTACTTCTCTGTCTACTCGAATATGGCACGGGACTTTATTTTCACATCGGCGAGACCGAACGAAAGTGTTTCATCGAAGATATTCCAGATGAGACGACCGTTTTAGGTACACCACGCGACTGCTTCTAGCTGCAGGTCAATCTCGGCTCTGACTAAACAAATACTATCTTTTTCTTTCTTTTCTCGGCGTCTAGTGAATTACAAAGTCGAATTGTACGATCCAAGAACCGGCGGTTTCGCACCGAGCAGCCCTGGAATGGGCATGCACGTGGAAGTTCGCGATCCAGATGATAAAACGATCTTGTCGAGAGTGTACAGTTCCGAGGGAAGGATCTCTTTCACGTCTCACACACCAGGCGAACACGTTATTTGCTTGTACTCGAACAGTAGTTCTTGGTTCAGCGGCACCCAACTGGTACGATCTTCGATCATCTATACATTAACCGTTCCTTCTAACGGCTGAGCTGTCTACCGTTCAATTTCACAGCGAGTACATTTGGACATACAAGTCGGCGAACACGCCATCGATTATACCAATACGGCGCAGAGGGAGAAGTTCACGGAGTTACAGTTAAGGATACGTCAGCTTCTCGATCAGGTGGAACAAATAACCAAGGAACAGAACTACCAGAGGGTAATAGATAGTTTCAGAATCTTTCCGATTATGTTATCAAACGATCCATTCGATGCTGTTTGTCCACAGTATCGAGAGGAACGTTTCAGACAAACGTCCGAAAGTACCCATCGCCGTGTGTTCTGGTGGTCTCTCGCTCAATCCGCGGTTCTGTTGCTCATGGGTGCGTGGCAGATGAGACACTTGAAGAGTTTCTTCGAAGCAAAGAAATTGGTGTAATTTCCTAGCCGATAATTCCAATAACGTTAGTCATTTTGGAAACGATCGCTTTCCTCTTTCATTCATATACAACGCGTACGTACAATTTACTTGAAAAGGAACCGGGAAGAAAAATGTAAGTATAAAAGTCGAGCGATCAAATTTTCAAGCATTTCTGTCGAATCCTTGTACAATCGATTCAAGTACGTTCACACAAACTCATCGATCGATACACGTTCGGTTAATCCTTGATCAACCTAATTTTACTATAATTAAGACAGTGTATAAAATGGATTTTCACATAGAAATACAATATTAATTTTCAAAAAAGCTCGATTTCATTGCTCGTCGCTCGTCACGTTACGCATCGCATACAAGCGGATCCAAGAGATATTTCTCATTTGTACACGCGAAAATTGAACGACACGTATAATTGTACGGCACGGTTAACCATCGTCCCATCGTTCGTAAAATTTAATCTTATCGCTCGAAGAGTGTTCGATCGACTAAATTACCGGCGGCCTGGTGGCGCCATCTATGCGACGAGCGCTGAAACCTGTCGCGCATCGTTACCGACGGCGACTCGACTCCTGGCGGACTGGTGGCGCCATCTGTGCAACGAGCGCTGAAACTTGTCGCGCATCGTTACCGACGGTGACTCGACTCCTGGCGGACTGGTGGCGCCATCTGTGCAACGAGCGCTGAAACTTGTCGCGCATCGTTACCGACGGTGACTCGACTCCTGGCGGACTGGTGGCGCCATCTGTGCAACGAGCGCTGAAACTTGTCGCGCATCGTTACCGACGGCGACTCGACTCCTGGCGGACTGGTGGCGCCATCTGTGCAACGAGCGCTGAAACTTGTCGCGCATCGTTACCGACGGCGACTCGACTCCTGGCGGACTGGTGGCGCCATCTGTGCAACGAGCGCTGAAACTTGTCGCGCATCGTTACCGACGACGAATCAACTTCTGGCAGGCTACAGGTTGCGCCATCTATGCGGCAAGTACCCGAACTGATCGAGGTTCAGTTTCAGCGCTGTTCGAAGAGATGGCGCTACCAGTCCGTCCGGCATGCAACAAAGGTGACAGAATTATTGTACGCATCGATGTCGATGAAACTGAAAAGTATGAAATAGTCGCAAACTGTATACCGCAGAATCGAGAGCTCGAGGTAACGGGAAAGAGGTAAACGATGTTTTCGTTGCGGTCGATACTACGACGACGCGGTGGAACGGAACTAGCTCGTATGAGAGACTCGATAAACGCGCATCGGGTTCCATCGGTTCGAACAGAAAAATTCGATATCAACTTTCACGGGCGAATTTCCTTTTGCACGAAAACGAACTCGCCAGACTTGACGCAAGAACGAACACAAGATGCGAGTAAAAAAGTGCTCGGTATAGTCGAGCGAAAGATGAAGGTGATGTTTACATGTAAGAAATGCAACTTTCGTAATGGGAAAGTTATATCGAAGTTGGCGTACGAAAAAGGAGTGGTTATAATCCGTTGCGACGGCTGTAAAAATAATCATTTAATCGCCGACAATCTTGGATGGTTCGAGGAATTAAAGAACAAGAAAAATATCGAAAAAATATTGGCGGCGAAAGGAGAAACCGTTCGAAAGGTGCAAAATGACATAGACGGATACTTGGAGGTTGTCGCCAGAGCGGAGTACGATTTGGTACAACACAATAAGCAAAGAGAAGAATATTTACTGGAGGAGAGAAGGATTGAAAATAAAGTGAAATAAAGTACACTCGTAAAAATGGACACACACGTATACGTATAAGCGAATGTAAATACCTGTAAATTTATTCTAGGTTATGCGTGCTCGTTTTCGTTTTCTGTAAACTTATAAGTTGCGGAAAGGAAATAATATCAAGAGTTTTTTTTCATTTATACTCTTCTCTAATATCGTCGTACAGTTTGGCAAAATACATGTACGCTTTGCATATGCGATCTGCATCTCAGATCTTGGATAGATTTATTTCTGTAATATCAATAAACGACAGATCTTGGCACACGTCGAAATTATATGGCAAGTTTCAAATTGAAAAAGCATCGGACGATTATGAGAATATCAGTTAATATATACATACGTACGTAATAGATTAATCTTATAAAAATTGAACGTAATTAAATCTTTCGTAAGGGTGTAGATATAAAATATATAATACTAAAAACAGAAGGAATGACTTATTGCTTCTTCGTTGTATAATGCTCGCACACAGACACTCACGCATACGTATACAAGTTCTATATTTCTTTTTAGAAAATTTATGTTACCAATCGTTAACCCCCCGTTCTAAGGCACGTAGCTTCCTGTCGTTGCATTCTATAAAACGGAATAATTCTTATTACGACGATAACACAGCTTTAAATAGCTCTAAGTACACCAGATACTAAAACGTCATGCAAATTTTCACTGTTCAAATTCTTCGATTCGTTAGAAAACTATACGTGTACATCTTTTCGTTGCGATCAGTCATTTCAATCATATATTATTCAAATATACCAACGTCGATCACTTTCAGAACTTTTGTAAATTCACGTAAATTCAAAAGATTACGAGAACACGTAAGAACGATCACGTCGGTGATTAAGAAGACTAGCGTTTCTTAAACTAACTAATCTTTGTAGTAGAGTTTCTCGTTATCTTTTCAGGTTTGAAAATCTCTTGAGCGAAAGTAACGCGATAGTAAGATATTTATCCAGTTTACACCCTTTTTGGTTTCGATACAATCGCATATTCGCTATTATTAAATACCTTATGTTTTGGACCCATATTGTTGCCGGCAGACGCAGACTCGGTGTGGTTAGCTTTTTTCCTAATAACACCGTATCCGAGGTGACTGTCGTCGGCTAATCTAACGGCGGACATATCTTCGACGATATCGTAATTAGACCACGCGGTACCACTGGTATCGGCTGTCGCTGGCGTGGTGTTCAGAGAAATACTGGAATGGGAATTTTGGGATGCGCTATTAAAAGCGGTCACGTATTTATACGCGCTCTTCTGATTGATTTTAGTCGCTGAACCGAAATGCTCCAACTTATCGTAATCGGGTTCGTCGTTCGATTTAGCACAAGGCACGTGATTAACGATCGCCGACGAAATCACCGGACTGTCCGAGCTCTGCGTCGACGTAACAGGCATCATCGTTTCGTATTGGAAATCGTCCTCGTTCTCTTTGTCCTTGTCACGATGCAACAACGAGTTCAATCTCTCCGTGTGATGTATGTTATCGATGCCATGCGTTTTCCATGCGTCGTTCCTAACTTCCACTAAGTCGTAAGGGTGTCTCTCTTCGTCGTCGAGTATAGAGCTTCCTATAGTTTTCAGAGACAATTCCGGCGAGTTATCCAGGTTCAATGCTTTGTATTCTCCGCAGGCAGGTAAATCCGACAGTTCAGGATCGACGTTTTTCTTGTCCAGTAACCCCGTGAAAACGTACTTTCGTGGAGGTTTAGCCGGTTTCGGTTTAACGGTGGACGAGGAAGGTTTCGATGACAAACTGGCTGTAGTAGCATCCAAGCTCGACGAGGCACTCGACTGTTTCGGAGAATTTTGCAGCGAGAGATCAATGTCGATCAAGTTGGCGGAACTGTTCGGAGAAGGGGGTAACGCTGCTCTAGATCCAGCCTCCATGGATAGAGCTGCATGATACTGAGCGTCGTTGCACTCGATGCTTGGATTATTTTCCTCGTTCATTAATTTTTTCATCGACCTCATCTTGGAATACATGCAACGAAAAATCTCTTGTTGGCTGCTATGTTCCAAGCGAAACGAACCTTCACCCGACTCACATTTCCTGCCCGCCTCGAAGATGAACTTTCCATCCTTGTAACCGTACCTCCTGATGTACCGATAGGGCCAAGTGAACAACACTACGTCTCCGTCCATTAATTTAATGTCAACCGCAGCTACCACGAGCGTGTAGTTTCTACTTTCCAAGCCGCATCGCTTGGACGCGTCCGTCTCTACAACTTTTACAGAGAATACTCCCTCTCCGCTGGTACAGTACAGGTCGTTGTTTTCCTCTATAGTTTGATTGGATACGCTATCTTTAAACGCTACCAATTGAAACGCCGTGATCCAATGACTCATATCGGATTCGGTGTAGCATCCAAAGTAATGAATACCAGACTTTGTCACGACCTAGAAGCGAAAAGGAACAGTTTCGCAGAAAAGGAAAAGGACTACGTATCGTTACTTACGGTAAACACGTGCGACTGGTTGCTAGGTGCAATTTTGATGCACGCGTCCAACGTGATGATACGAGGAGTGTGCAATTGTAGTACAGCTTCCTCTTGATTGTCATAAATTTCTACACGTTTAATCCCATAGTTACTGGTTCTAAAAAGCTGACAGAATCTCTTGTGCCAGGATTTCTGGAAAAAGGCAATGGATAACAAATGGAATTAAAAAACGGTGTCGAACAGCGTCGAAATAGCGTCAGCAGCGAATGGTTTACGGGTTACGGGTGCGAACTTTATAGGTTATTTCACCATTTATTTGACGGTCACCGACTGATACGCGATAACGAACGGTTCGACTCTCGTTCGAGTCTATCGAATATAATGATAATAATAATAATAATAATAGAGAAGGAAAAAGTTGAAACGACACGTTTATCCCACTCGATGTTAACCAACCTTGAGTTGGCCTAACATTCCCTGCGGTGGTAACAGCAGAATCCCTTGTAACAGAGGTGCCTCGGGCTCCATCGTTTGTCACGAAACATCAGCAGTCTCACTACGTATCACTAGCAGCGTGTCTTTGTTCCTTGTGTGATTTGAAAAAAGTGAATTTTTCCACTTTCACTCCCACTTTTTTCCGTTCGTGCTATTCCTCTCACTGGCTCGCCTCTGCTTTCGAACGATGCTCTATCGTTTACGATCGGTCTGACAGTTTTCCCGAACACATTCAACCCATCGCAACGTACGGTGCTTGACATTTCACAAAAGCTTTGAGCCCGACGTTAACGTCGACTAGATTTCCGGGGAGAAAAATTCGTTCGTCTCTCTCTCTCTCTCTATGCGTGCGCGCACGAAGTATACACGTATGGGTGCGCCGTCTGACGTACACACGTACTTGGCGAGACGGAATAGTCGATCCTTGCGTGCACGACTTCCGACACATTCGGAGTCAACTGTCGAGTAATACAGGCACGCACACGCGTCCTCCGTCCACGTTTACGTTACCGCACGATGTCGCCCGAATTCTCACGAACGGCCGTGTACAAGCGCGAACTTTTCCAACCTCCTATTTCGATTCCTCGACTACTTTTCACTCGAGTATCAAGCGTTAACTATTTTAATATCAATCGTAATATTAAGAATGTTGTTGAAACAATCAATTTCGCCGACACGCAACTGCTGGCTAAGTAACGTTTCGTTCTAATTTCATCGAGATTCGATCGTTCGATGCGATGGTCAATTATTAAAAAGGGATCGAGTCGCATTAGACTTGGTTCGTGATCGACGAAACTAATCAAGCGATACATTATTCAGACAGGTGTTCCCGATTACACCTATACGGTATAGACGATACGATACGATTGGGAACGTATACGACCGACGAGAACGATACGAGACGCACCGTTCTATCGTAAATGGTCCAACGTAGAAATGGTATTCGTCCTGTTGTTACTTTGGTGCGTCAACCATGGCACAAGTTTCGACCATTATCCGTCTTTGGTCGCTGGGAACGCCACAATGGGTAAATAAACCAATAAAATAGAGTCAAGTTCAAGTTGGAGAAGAAGGAACCTAGGTTCTCTTTGAGTAGCCGTGGTCATCGACAACGGTTTCTTCGGCGACAAGGATGAACATCGAAACGCTGTGACGATGGTACACGAGCTGATCGCAGAGACCGTAAAGAAGAAAATGTACACGGACGGGAGTGTCGTCGTGCGTGTTTTTCACGATGCAAACGTGGATCTACGGAAAGGTAATCGATATATACGGTTGTATATATATATAATAAATGGTTGTATAAATGGTAAATAATGATAAAATAACCGAAACTCTGTCTTTCGCGTTCTTATTAACTACGCACGTACATAAATTTTCCAAGATTACACGATCCTTCTGTCCGTCGCGACTTGCTATCTAACATGGCGACTGCACGAGGCCGCACGAAAGGAAGAGCTCACCCATTTCGCTATAACAGGTTTCAAAAGAGTACCGTTTATTTCCCTAATTTTCTTTCATTCTTTTCTTTGTTTTCCGTTTGCGTTCGGAGAAATCCGTAATAAAAAGAAACTTTTCTGTTCCAAGACTCGGACTGTCCTCGAATCCCAGAGACCCACGGCATGAGCATACCGCTGATAGCGCCCGGAGAAGAGCTACCCCAGATTTTTCTCGACCTAAGAACGACGAACGTTCTCACGTGGAACACGAACATCAACATCCTCCACGACGATACGTTCGGTCGTAAAGGCAACTAAATGTAGCGACTAACGCGCAGAGAACGGTACGCCCGGATCGTTCCGTCTAATCTCTTTTTGTTTTTTCTGTTGGCCGACTGTTTCAGACAGGGACACGATCGGCAGAGTGGCGAGGGCCATTTCGGACGATCTCCCGAACGAACGATCGAACCTGATCTCCAGATCGATGTTCACCTTGAAGCACGAAGACACGGAGAGGCGTCGGAAAAGTTCGGTGAAGAACGTGTTGGGTGATTTTCGCGTCGAACAACTGGGCAACTGTTTCCTGGTGATCGCCACCGTCGATATGGTCGCGGACGTAATGGACGTGGTCAGATCTTATAACTCGACAGTCTGAACTCTGTCGACTTAATCGTAGACTTAATGGTAGACTATCAAAACGATCAAATTCCTCTCTTCCAAAGGCAAGATCTCTCGACATGGTTCATTCGGCTAGCCAATGGTTCTACGTGATCACCGACAGTGCGATACAGAATTTGACCGATATGACGTCGTTCGTTGATTTACTCTCAGAAGGGGGAAACGTGGCCTTCGCGTATAACGCGACCGACTTTTACTGCCGCTGCGAAGTAACGATCCAGATCCAGTGTTCGGTGATGACCGAATTAGCCAAGTGGGGTTGCTTCGTTTCTCGTCGAGAGAAAGAAATTAAGCTACCCCTCTACGCTAATCGTTTCTTTCGTGTCGTCTATGAAACGGAACAGTAACAGTACACGTTATCCATCGCGTACGCACCTACCTACGTAATTGTCGGAAGATCGTTACTTTCAGGTCAAGCCGATCCGTTACATCAAGGAAATTATTCACGCGCTGGTGAAAGCTTCCGCGAAATATACCGCGAAATATTCCGCGACGAACGAGAACGACGAGTTCGAGATGACTCGGAGGTTGTCGAAACGAGCCAGGCGTATCGAGCTCCTAACGAATATGAGGGTCGGTCGGATCTCTACCAACGACTACGCAACGATCGGACAATCGTGCGAGTCGATAACGCGCCTCTCAATTCCTTCAGGTATACCTTTCGCAACGCGCGTTCGCTTCCCAGCAAGGTGCCTGCGAACGTTGCTTGTCGTGGAGGTTCACGTCGTCCATAACTTGGGGCAATTTCTTCTCTCATGGAAGAAACGCGGCACACCTGTTAAACATAGGCACGTGGACGCCCTATCTCGGTGTTAACCTGACGGATGTCATTTTTCCTCATATCGCTCACGGATTCCGGGGCATCGATTTGCCGATCACCACCTACCATGTGGGTAAACCAAAAGAAATACCTATACGTGACTACTAATAATACTAATACTAATCAAGAACAACAACATCGGTCTACTCAGAATCCACCGTGGCAGATGATCTCGGTGAGCGAGACGGGCGAAAAGTCGTACGACGGATTGGTGTTCGACGTGATCAAACATCTTGCCAAGAAGCTAAACTTCACGTACACCGTGATCGAATCGGACGCGACGACCAGCCCAAGCCCGAGGAGTTTCAATAATTCTCGGTTCGCGAAGCTCGGCAAGGTAAGAGAGAATTATTCCTCGTACCACCACCTTCTCTTTACGACTCGTAGACGTTGTTCTCGTTCTTAGAAACTCCAACGAATGACCATGTCGAACACGAGGAGGGTGCCACGCGAGGTGATCGATACGATACGCGAGAGGAAGGTTCTTCTTGGTGCTTGCGCGTACACCGTGAACGAATACGGAAAGAGCGTGATCAATTTCACCGTTCCCATTTTCGTTCAAACGTACAGCTTTTTAACGTCCAGGCCCAGACAGCTGTCCAGAGCTCTCCTGTTCGCGTCACCGTTTACCAAAGAGGTTCGTACCATCTGCATAGACTTCGACATGGCGATAGCCGATATCGGTTGCCTTCCCTATTAGACGTGGGCCTGTTTAGCCGCATCCATTGTCGTAATGGGTCCGATCTTGTACGTGGTTCACAAGTACAGCCCGTACAGCGGTAGGACCTCGGGACTTGACTCCTCTTGGCAGTGCGTGTGGTACGTCTACGGGGCGCTTCTTCAACAAGGTACTCGTTCCACGTAGTCCGGGCTGTGAACCGGGCACGAGAACCACGCTCTCTACGCAGCAGGATCCCCGATATATTTCAGGGGGGATGTATTTACCGCGTTCCGACAGCGCTCGTATACTGATCGGTATCTGGTGGCTGGTCGTGATGGTCCTGGTTGCCACCTACTCCGGAAGTCTGGTCGCTTTTCTCACTTTCCCCCGTATCGATGCGTCCATACTAACCGTGGAGGATCTGATCTCGCGTAAGGACAAGATCACCTGGGGTTTCTTGAACGGCAGCTTCTTCGAGACGTATCTGCGAAACGCGGACGAACCGAAATACCACGTTTTATTGTCGCGCGCGGAGAGGCACAACAACACGGAGGACGAGGAACTGATGGAACGCGTGAAACAAGGGAAACACGCTCTGATCGACTGGAGAAGCTCCCTCAGGTGCGTGAGTTTCATTCATATTATATTCTGAACCGGATCCGAGATCACGATACGCGAAATACACGTAATAGGTTCTTGATGAGGAAGGATCTACTGTTGACCGGGGGCTGTCATTTTTCATTGAGCTCGGACGAGTTTCTCGACGAGCCCATAGCGATGATCGTCCCACAGGCGAGTCCTTACTTGTCCGTCATCGACGCGGAGTAAGTCGGAACCGTTGCAAGTTTTGTTCTTACGAAATACGGGTGAATGTTTTTTTTTTTTTGTGAATCGCGCAGATTGCATCGGATGCACGAGTCTGGATTGATGAACAAATGGATATCCGAGAGGATGCCGATGAAGGACAAGTGCTGGGAAGCGCCGGGCAGTAATCAGGCGGTGAACGAGCGGAAGGTGAACGTGGCCGACATGCAAGGAATATTTTTCGTGCTATTCATGGGTAGAAAAAATAGAAACATACGCTTCCAATTTCCTTTTAATCGAGCTCGTTCCCTCGTTGTGCTTCAGGCGTCACGTTGTCCTTTCTTCTTCTCTTTTACGAGTTGTACCGGCACAAACGCAAGCTATCCAAAGAACGTAAACTTATTCGTCCCTTCGTCTCGTAACGTGAATTTCGCGTCTCGATTCGCGCACGTACGTATCCCCTCTTCTGTCTCGCGAGCGTCAAGTTCGATACAATTCGAGAACCCCTCTCTTTTCTTTCTTTTCCCAGAAGGAACTCGATCCGGATCCACGACTCGGTCCAACATATTTTAAATAAGGGAACGCGGGCCATATTTTAAAAGAGGAAACCGGGAGCCTCGTATAATTGGCGCCGGCAACGAGGATGCAACGACCGATGTTGGAATTACCCCCACCATCGCGAACGTCTTATTCGCGAGTAACGGATATTGCCTGGATAAAGTCGGAAACGTTCTTCGAACCTTTCGTTTAAAAGGCATTCGTTCTTATGTTATAGCGTTATTATGTATCGTACACGAGCATAGTAAAGTTTTCTTTAGGGTTGCAGCAAATGTTGTTCGTTTTCGCACAACCGTGTATACTCGTCTATAATACTCGAAAGCGAGTTGAGAAATCGAAGGAATCCTTCTCCTCGGTAGGAGAAGGAGGTCCATTGTTTCGTTAAAGAAACTTGGCTAGACAATTATTAGGCGTCTAACAAGGCGTTGAACGTTGAGCAAGATTTTTCGTTAAACTGGGAAGTTGCCACAACAACTGCGCGCACTCGCTTTATTGAGATCGCACGCGCAGAAGAATGAAAGTTACAAGTGTGCGAACGCGAGAAACGAAGAAATCCTTTTGATCTCAGATTTCACCCTAACGAGTTTGCGACCGTTCTTTAAATAATTTCCCTTCTCCTCCTCCTCCTCCTCCTCCTCCTCTTACTCCTTTTACTAAACGTGCACACTCGGCATTCTCTAGGGAAGCTGGAACCGCGTAGTCGTTGGTTCCCCCGCGAGGGGGAAAGGGAACGGCGTGCGAGCGATATGACGGCGTACTTAGACACGGGTTTATCTACCCGACGACCTTGCCGTTTAAAAAATCCCAGAGTGGCCGGCAGAGGCTCGAGCAGACGGTGTGCGCCATCCGCGAGCCAGTTCCGACGTAGAGAGCGAACGGCTAAGACTAATCCTAATAGAGCCGCACACCTTTTCGCCGTGTCACGGTGTTTCGCGCTCAGGCAACCGCCTCTCGCCTTTTTTTCCTTTCTCCTCTTCTACTTCCTCTTCTTCGTCTGCTTCTACTTCCACTACTCCTCGTTCACTTGTCCACGAGAATCCAACGAGAAAACGTGATTAATATGGCCGCGCGGATGTTTTGGACGATTCTGCTACAACGTACGTATTTCACCTATACGACGACTCGTTTCGATGGATAAGTAGTAGTAACGGTGTAACTGTGGACCCTTTTGGTCGAAAGAAAGTTTTCAATGAAACTGTTGGTGTTCCCCAACAGTGTTGTCCGTGTTCGTCCGCGGCTACGAGAACGTAGGATTCGACGGCTGGTATCAACCGGTTCCGCATCGGCCGGTCGACATCATCACGGACGTTATTAACGACCTCGGCGCGCGGATCCTGCAGCAGTACACGAGCCACGGGAACGTCGCATTCTCCCCGTCAGGGGTTGGCTTCGTCCTGGCCGCGCTCTACGAGGGCTCGCCGCCGGGTAAAGGGAGACAACAGATCGTCGATGCTCTCGGTTTGCCGCGAGATCCGGATATCGTTAGGATCGGTTTCCGCGATATTCATCGCAGATTAAGGGTAAGAATTCCGGCTACGAACCCGTAAATCGCCGTTACCCTAATTTTATACGCGTTTCAAGACCTACCTGAACGCGGACGGGTTCCTCGGAGGCTTGACGCTCAATCAAGAGAACACCAGGCTCAGGCCCGAGTACGAGGATATATTGAGATTCTACGGATTCGATTTGTTCATCCCCGAAGAGGAAACGAACGAAACTAGCCATCCCGTGTCCGGGACTACGAATCCTCCGATTACCGAACAACCAACGACAGAAGGGAGGACGACGTTTCTCCTTCCCGATGAAACTACCACCACGGTGGAAACGGTCGACAATTTTTTAATACCTACCGTGGCTACCACGGACTCGACCACCACCTTTGCCTCCCCGCTGCCATCGTCGACGGAAACCTCACCTACGACGATCCTACCGACGAGTACGCCGTACGTCGACGATCAGCAAGAGAATACCGTTTCGATCGAACGAACCACCGCCACTGGTAAGATGATGGGATCATCCGCCGATTCGCCAGTCACGACTGTCGCTGAAACGACCGACGAAATCGGGTTAACCGAACAACAACAGCTGACCACTGTATCTTCGATCGCGATCACTCGTAGGAAACGACGTAACGTCCGAGGCCCGAGGGGATTCTTCTCCAGTTATCCAGGTACGCTTAGTTTCTTTTTCCATCCGGCTAATCAGTTATCGGGACAATAATTTCTGTTGCGCTTTGTTTTGGAATTTCAGACGAAGGGATCTGGATGCAGAACTTGGGCATCTGGAAGCCTTACTCTCCGACCCTGAACGAGGCATCGGTCAGAGACTCGACCGAGATATCGTTCTTAGTAAACGGCTGCGACGTATCTTCCGTCACGGCTTCCAGATACTTTGCCGTTCTACCTTTTGCTTACTTCCCGTCGCTGCGCGCGGTCGCCCTCGAGTTTCCTCTCGACGTAACGCTACGTTTCGATGTTTCTCGACTTGCACGTTTCACGAAACGAAATGAAAAACGATTCTAACGGTTGGCATCGATTCGTCGTTTCAGCACCCCAGATACAACATCATCCTTATGATGGCCACGGACGGTAGTCCGTATCGGCTGGCGATGGATCTCGGCGGGAAATCGTTGAGGCTGTTACGGAAGCAATTACAGTCCACTTGGGTCAGGGCCACCATTCCGTCCTTCATGTTACGCGGTTTTGTCACCTTGACGTCCTTCTTGCAGAGAGTAGTACTCCATTCCAAGTACTCTGACGAGTATCCGTCCCGTCGCGTCCTACTTTCGATTAATTTTGTTTCCAGCTGGGGATTTCGGACGTGTTCGAGCCCAGAGCGGCGGATCTCTCTTTAATGACATCGGACCTTGGCGTATACGCCAGGGACGTGCAACAGAGCATAGGGGTGAACATCAGGAATTACATGAAACCCGACAGGACCCACTCTCGTGAGTCTCGCACAAGAATCGTTTACTCGTAGTAGTCGTAGTGTAGTCGTAGTTTCCGGCTTATCGTAATCGACGCTGACCACCGTTAGGTGAACGTTCTCAGTATTGTTATAAAGTTGGATGGATTTAATCGGTGATATCCTCCGGCTGACTCATCGAGGGAATAAATAACTAAAAGGATTTCCTAGCGCATCGAAGATATTTCGATTAACGCATCTTCTTCGACAGGTACTGGATTATTCGAGAGGGCAGGACCGGTACCGTTCACGGTCGTCCATCCGTTCCTGTACTTTATCGTAGACGCAGAGACCTCGGTGGCTCTAATCGCCGGACGGGTCAACGACCCGCTCAATTCGCGAATTTTATAATACAAGGGTAGCAATAAACACGCGTTTATTTCACATACTTATAAATACTATTAATATATATATATATATATATATCTATAAACAATTATTATACATGTATATTTATATTTATTATATTCTCCTAGTTTGCACACACCTACCTTTAAGTACTTGCGCAACTTTTATGTATGACTGTACAAAAAAATCCATAATATATAAATGACGGGGAAAAAAAGTTTAATTTAGCTCTACGATTTAGCGGACGATTAATAAAGGCGATGGGCAAGAACTTAGCATTTTACAGGAATCGCTATGCTATACGACTCGATAAATTTCAACGTCAAATACCGATAGCTCTCTTCTAGCGTAATACTCTCTTCTTTGTATATACTCGTGTAAAAAGGCTGGCAAAAGCTGAGGGAACGGCTCGGTCGACGAGAAATATATTATCATCTTACCACTGTGTGCATGCATGCGTGTATGTATCGTATGTATCGTATATGTATTGTATGTACGTATAAATGTATAAAAAATACAGTCCTAGATGCGCGCGAATTTTTCTATCGTTCGACGATCAGCTTCGCAATCGTCCACGTTTGATTGGCCTCGCTTGCGAACCGTCAGTCTTCGAGACGAGCGATTGCTCTCCGTGTGATCATCGGCCGTATTTATCCTTTTTCGTTTGTTTTTTCTTTTTCGAGAACGCGAAATTTCGTTCGAGTCTTGTTTCCTACGACAAGTATTACGTATTTGGCAGTGATTCGTGCGACTTCTTCGTTAAGAAATCCCACGGTTAAAAGATCCCCGAAGCACCGAACGAAACGAAACGGAACAGTGGGTCAGGTGACGTTCTTCAATATCCAAGGGACGAACTTTGAGATCCGAGTGCAGACGCCCGGCAAGTTGGCCTCCGCGCAACCGATCCCCCAGGATATAATGCCGGCTAGGAAATATCGACCGTCCTTTCCCCTCACTTGAAGCGGACCGCCCGAGTCACCCTGAAAAAGGGACAGCTATTCAAGCCTTCTGCCCCGCGGTGTTGGCTAACGGACGAAAAGACCGGAATGGAAAATGGAATACCTGGCAGGAATCTTGACCTCCGCTCTCGTATCCGGCGCACAGGAAGATATCCGGTATGAACTCGTGCCGGCCAGCCCTCAGGAACATTGACTTACACCTATCGTTACTCACTATGGGCACGGACACCTGCAACAGACAGATCGAACTCGATTTCCGTGGTGTAACCACGTCGATGGCGCGGCCGGTCGGTCGGCTCCTCGTGATCGCGATCGTACCTCCTGCAACACCGAGGGCAGCGTGCCACCTTCGCTCAACCTCCCCCAGCCGGTGACGGTCGCGTTCTCGCCGATCAGCAGATCGTCGGTGGCCGGTAAACAGATCGGCGAAATGTGCGGCGCGAACGTCAACGAACTTTCCAGCCTGACCAACGCCAGATCGTACTCGTACGTGAAGAAGTTGTACTTTGGGTGCACCACTTTCTTCGCGACGCCGCGTTCCACGTACGGCAATCGTTCTTGCACGGACGAAAAGTCGTACTCGCCCACTCGGATTCGGATCTGCGAGGTGAGCAGGCTGCAACAGATTCGATCGTTGATTACGGTCTTCTTACGCGAGGCTGGAGCAAAGAAAGATCGCAAAGATCGCCAGGCTCGATATGACTCACTCGTCGACGCAATGTCCCGCGGTCGCGATCCAATTCTCGTTGAGCACCGCACCGCCGCAGCGATGGGTGCTGGAGAAACCGAAGAACGAGGTGCGCCTAACGGACACCTGCCAAGGCCATCGACCGAACGGTGCGTCCTTGCCTCCGACTATTCTGGTCTCCGGCCTCGGGAACAGGGGCGGTATTCCGCATTGCATGCCTTTGCTCTCGGCTGCGGCTGAGACCGTCAACACGGATCCCGCCTTCGCGATCGCCTCGGTCGTCGACACGGTCGTCGCGTCGTCGGGTTTCGGCGCGGTGGTCGTGGTAATAGTCGACGCGCTGCTGCTCGTCGTGCCGCTCGTCGTAGTCGGCGTAGCGGTAGCAGTCGTCGAAGCGGTAGTAGTAGAGGTAGTGGTACCGCGGGTAGTGGTACTGGCAGTGGTACTGGTGGTAGTGCTACTACTGGCGGTAGTACTGGTGGTGGTGGTGGTGGTGGTGGTACTGGTAGTAGTCGTCGAAGTAGTGGTTCTCTTGGTTGGTCTAGGCCTGGCCGAGGTCTCGAAGTGGGACGTGGTGATGTAGTGCGCAGCGCCGAGCGGCTTGTGAAACTCTGCGCTCTGAGCAAAAGGAAAACGCACGAATTTAGATGCGTAACGTCGACGAGAAACTGGTCGACGATGGTAACGGTCGCACACGTACTCCTTGCGGTTCGGTCGGATTCGGCTTGACGAAACTCGGCCGCGGTGGAAACGGCGCGGGTCCGTTCTGGACGACGAGGCTGGGATTGTCCATCCAGTGCGGTTTCAACGACGGCCTGGGCGGCGTCCAGCTGTTCTCCGACCAGAACTGGGAACTACCGACCGACGGTTTATCGGTCCCGGATAAACCGATCGGTCTCGCGGACGTGGACGGCGTCGGTCTTTGCTTCGTGACGAACGCCGGCTCCGTGGACACTTGCCAGTGGGAAGTTTGCGGGACGGATCCGGCTGCGCTAGAACGAAAGGGGAGCGTTTAAGCTCGATCGAGCATTAGTATCTAATAGGCGTCTAATACCTGTCGGTCGACTGACCACCGTCGTGGTACGTCGGTGGACCGGCGGTGCTCGTGCTTTTCACAGCCGTGCTCGATGAGCTGGGATTCGGTTTCGGTTTCGGTTTCGGTTTCGAGACGAAGCTCGGCCTGGTGTTCGCCGGCCGATGGGTGGTGGTGGTGGTCGTCGTCTTGATCGAGAAGTAAGGTCTGGAGGAAGAGAAGTTCGTCGCCGGTTTCGAGGAGGGGACCGGCTTGGTCGCCCACTGCGGCCGTTCCGTGTGAATGAAATTGTACCCGTTGTGAGGCTCGTTGCCGGTTTCCTGCGGAGAAATCGAAACGACGTTACGATCGGCCGACGTTACGATCGACGGCCGATATATCGAGCAGATGTCGCTTACATTCTCGTCGACCGAATTAACGTTCGGTCTGTGGACCGACTCTTGCACGGTCAAGTCGGTGTCAGCCGCGTTGCCATCGTCGGGTCTCGACTCGGACGGTCTTTGGTTGTTCGGCGGCCTGCCGGGCCTGACCCGTTCACCGTCCGCGGAGCCGTGCTCTTTCCCCGGTAACCGAACCGCCAACGCGTTCTGGCCCGTGTTCAACGCGTTCTTGTCCTTGAACCCCTGATGATGATGATGATGATGGTGGTGGTAGTGATGGTGATGATTGTGATGATGATGATGACTCGGAGTTTGAAAGCTGCCGGTATCCTGCGAGACACCTGCGGGCCTCTTCGCGCTCTGGGAGACCACCGGTGAGCCGGGCTTCCTGGTGCTCTGGGAAGATCCCTTCTCCGACGAATGGCCGGGCGAGGTCGGCCTCCTGGTAACCTGGTGGGACACGGTACCCGGCCTCTTCGTGCTCTGGGTGCCCTTCTGCCAGATACTCGAGGACGACGAGGCGGCCGAGGTTTGGATTCGGTCCTTGTGATTCGAGGATGATGGTTTCGCGTGCGGCCTTTTCTGCAACGGCCTGGCGGAACCGGCCGGAAGCGGTTTGTGCGGTCTGGCGGACCCTCCGGAAGACTGGAGCGTCTCGGACGGACGGTTCGGACGGCTCGGCGGCCTCGCGGTGCTCGAGTCCGTGACCAGGAAGCTGGAGAGCGAGGTCAACGTGGGCCTCGTCGACTCGTTGCCCAATGCCTGCGCCAAGGTTGGCCTCAGAGGACCGGCCGACGGGGAGGAAGAGGCGTCCTGATGGAGGTGATTGATCGAGGACGCGGCGATCGCGTTCGTCGTCGCGTTGTGCACGCAACAGCTGCCGAACATGAACGTGTCCACGCACACGCCCACGTGGGTACCCTCCGACTTGATGCACTCCCACACGAACATGCAAGTGCCCTCCTTCGACTCCGATCCGGGGACTCGGCAGGGTTTCGGGGTAATTTTGTAACCTGCGCGCGCAACCAGCACGAAAAATGGTTTTACTAGTACGTATATCACAAGTTACGACCTAACCGCATAATCGTTCGTTAGTCTGAGGAGGAGAAGGGAAGGATTTTTACGAGCGCCCGCGCGTTCCTCGCTCTCTCGATCGCCGGTACGCGTATCGAACGAACGAAACTAGAAAGCCAAAAGTCGGCCACTTTGGAATCGATTTTTACGATTTGCCCCCGTAAACGATAAGAGATGGTCCAGCGTCGCGTGTCCACCACCACGGGTATCACGCGTGCCGTAGTTCCTCCCGTGACCAACCCTCCGGGAGGAGAACTCCTTGTTCGGTTGGTGGTGAAAGTGTGCAAGAGGATTCGCGGCCGGAATGGCCGAGGCCGCGCTCGCTCGCTCGCTCGCGCGCGCCAACCAGGGGACACGCGCGAAAAAGAAAGGAAAAACGACGGGCGGTCGATCGTCGAGGAGTACGTAGACCTGGGCCAGGTCGTTAACCGAGAGAGTAAGAAGCGCGTAAGCCGACGTAAATTGCCGCGGTTCGCGGTCTCTGCGTTCACGGTCCCGCTTTCTCCGTTACTAGTATACAACGCACACGTACGCGTCTCGAGCCGTTAGCGGCGTTAATTAAGGAAAAACTTGATCGAACGATACGCGTCCGCTATGAGAATAGCGGCGGCGGCGGAGGAGGAGGAGGAGGAGGAGGAGGGTGGGTCGCGACGCCGGCCGACTGAATTACTTGCGTTTAAGCCACCAAAAGGAGAGGTATCGTTTACTAACTGTGGCCTCGATTCACCGTGCTGAGGGACCTGGCGATGCCCGACCACCAGAGTATCGTAGCTACGTAACCGATCCACCGCATCCTGATCCCTGAAATTAGAAACGTTACGGTTTTATAATCCATGTCGTTGCGCAGTGTGTGTACGCGCGCGCGCGCGTCAACCGTGTCATTATTCCGGATTCGACGGGTCCACGGTGTTGTTGATTTCTGGCAGACCGGTTTCTCGTCTACCCGACGTAAATAATAACCGCGTCGAATGCCGCGCGCGTTCCTCGCGTGTTTTGGTCTCGTGCCAAATTGCAGCTGCGATCCCGGGCTCGCGTTTTCCCTCTCAATGGAGGAGGCGGATTTAGGCAAAACTGGTCGCTGTCGTCGACTCGAAACGACGCTGATGGTACGGAGACGCAAAAGAATCGAGGTTCGCCGCGGTCACGCGGTTCTCTACGGTCCCGGGCATGACGAAAGAACTCGTCATACTGTAACGGTTTAATGAAATGTGCGATCGCACTGGACCGTTCAGCCTTTGTACTAGAAACCTTTCACGAGATTCGTACTCTCGGCAGCCGGTGGTGGTAACCCAGCCGAATCGAACGAATAGGCGGTACGTATCTGGGTATTACGAAATCGCAACGGGAGGATTTAATCGCGGAATCTCGGTTCTAGTAGAGAAGAGAAATTCAAAGCACGCGCAGGGTACGCGGTGCGAATGTAATCGATCGAGTACAGCGTGCAGGTGCAACCGTGGTCGATAAGAGAAAAATGTGGCGATTCCAGGTGAAGAGAAGGGAAGAGAATTCTGGTTCCGCATACCGGGTCATCCGGGCTGAGTTTCGGGGCTTTCTCGGCCGTTTTTTCGACCAATTTGTCTCGTTGACACCGATTCCCCCCCCGTGACTGACTCTACCGGTGCTTTTTGAATCAGAGTCCGCGACGCATCGCATCGCATCGCATCGACTCTTCGGACAGAGAAAGTGTTCCTCTCTGTTGAATAATTATATAATTGATAATAGAATCGATACCCGTGCATGCGTATCTCGATTCGATCCTTTTTCCAAAGTCCGTCGTTGACGGACGACGAGACGAGACGAGACGAGACGAGACGAGACGAGACGAGACGAGACGGGAGGAGAGGAAGCGCGTGTCCCTCGTGGTCGGTCTCGCAAAGGGGAACTGGGCCGTGCGCGCGAGGCTGTCCGCAAAAAGTGACATATATTCGTTTCAGCGCAACGAGAACTCGACTGACCGCGAGCTCGCTAAACCTATCCGGAATGGTAAACGTTTATTTATCGTATTTTCTACTTATCCAACGGATCGATCGTTGAGAGCCAGCAGAGAGGGATACGCCCCGTAGAGGCGATTCGATCGGCCTGGACCGAGACCGTTAAGCGGGCAGAAGCCGGAGAAAATCAACTAGCACCTAGCTCTATCCTACATGCCTCGAATAGTGTTCCGATCGGTGGCCTCTCTGGGGCAAGGTCAACGAGCGAACGGTAGAAAACTCTCGCTGATCGGTATTTCCTGGACATCCTTCCGTTCGTTACCATTTTCTATTGGCACACCGCTAATCACCACCAGCCACCGGTGCGTTTCTCTCGCGTCGCGTCGCGTCGCGTCGCGTCGCGTCGTCGTGTCGCGCCGCAAAGAAACGTTCCGTAACGAGTAGCGGTTATCACTGCGACCCGTTCTCGTTTCAACCTTAATAGTTGAGCGTATCTGCTCAGTGTCCGTAGGTAGCGTGAAATTTCTATTGTGCCAGACCGAGTGCGCGCGAGAGACGCGAGGTCGGATTTCAAGAAGCAGCCAACCGCAATTTAACCTCGTTAGCCTCTCGCGGCGATACTCGGCTAATTAACAGAAAAGAACTCGTCGATTAACCTACTAACCTACCAATTAACCTGGCCCCTGCTGCACCTAACGGGGACATTTTATTCATTTTAACGGACAACGTCTACCGTTTAAACGATGCCGTTCACGTCGCGGGCAGCCAAAATCCCGAAAAATGTCTCCTCTTAGTAAAATAACCCCTCGTAGGATGCGAACTCGAGGCGAATCGGAGCGGATCGTAATTGGTTCGCGGTTTTCCCGCGATTTATGTCTCTTAATAAAACTTGCCTCTCCTGCGCGTGTAATTCATAACCCACCGTGTTACTTCCGAGACTCGCGAGACTGCTTTTTGCAGTCCGATTCGCTTCGAGACGCGAGCGAGAGAGCGAGCAAAGCGCTAGTAGAACTATCGCCGATGATGTACAGTTAGTCAATCAAACAGGCTCGCCGGAAACAGTACGCGTACGCATCGATAACACTCGAAACGCGTTAACCCGAAGACGACGAGATCACCGTCCCGATTAATTCTATTCATGTAGAACCGCGACGACCAGTTTTTCTCGTGCTATTCGGTATCCGGCGAGCCCGTACAAACCAGACACGCGAGCCATTAAGCTCGACGAATGTTTCGCGATCTCCGCTAAAAAGAGGAGATTTATCTCGCAGGTCGTACGGATAACAGTTCCGTGTAACGCGACGGCGATCAGCTGATGATCACCGTCCGCAGCGCGTTTAAATAAAAGTAGTTTCGAAAAAGTATCACAACGGAAGTACGACAACGGTAATAGATAACTGGGAACGCGTATCGGAGTCACGTTCGGCAGCGTTACGGTATTCGAATGGTCATGCGGTAACGTAGAAACGGTAGCAGGCTGCTGAGGCCATCGAGGAATTAAGTAACCGATCCTGGCCCCGCGAGTAGGAGAATCGCATTTACGCTGTGGCGCGAACGGTGGCGCGAACGGTGGCGAACAGTGGCGAACAGTGGCGAACGGTGGGCAAGATATCGCGGTCGATTCATCGAATTCCGGCTGGTTCGGCGCGGATCAAGTTCCGAGTATCGAACGGCGATCAGCAGCGCGAGGAATGAACACGATTTTCCGCGGAAACCACCGAAGAATGAGAGACACGCGGAAGGAGTACCTGGATCTCTCGTGGGATCAGACTGGTCCGTGACTGGTCCGTGACTGGTCCGTCAGTCCTACGGTGTAATTAATTCATCCGCGCTCGCTCCGAATCCTGGTATCCCGCTGACTGGTGGTGGTTGATACGATTCCCGCTGCCCGGCGACCCGCGGATCGTTTGTCACTCGCCATTCTGAATCGCCGCCGCCACCGGTCCGGGTGTATCTCGCGCGCCAGCCAGCCTGGCCTCCTCTCCTCTCTCTCTCTCTCTCTCTCTCTCTCTCTCTCTCTCTCTCTATCTCTCTCTCTCCTCTCTCTCTCTCACTCTCTTATCGTACTTTCCGCGGAGGTATCGGTTATTTCCAATTTCCGATCAACTTCATCTACGAGCGATCACCGATCCACCGATTCGGAAGGATCCAGGCAACGGTCACCCGGTGAAAGGATGACATCGCGCGGATCGGATCCGGTCGCGGTCTACGAGTCGAATCGAACGACCGAACGATCGAGGTTTAACCGTGACGGACGCCGGCCTGGCACTGAACGGTTTAACCACTGGTATACCTAACCACTGACCATCACCATCGCAGCCATCATCGGCCTTCTTCCTCTCGTTCCTCCTCGCTGGTCAGCTCGCCGCCTCTCCTCCCTCCTTCCCTCTTCTAGCGGCCGCCTCCTTCTCTCTCTTTTCTTCGTTCACCGCTAACAACGTGGTATCATCCTCCGCGGCTTGCCTCTCCTCAAGGTCATCCGTGGAAACACGTCGAAATCTCGCGATCGTACGATCGTACGCGAGATTTTTCGCCTTCGGAAAGTAAGAAAGCGGCGCGCGAAGCGTACACAGGAGAAAACAACGCGCGGCTCGCGGCCCGTCACGCAATTAACGACGAAATTATTTCCACTAATTGCGAGGTAACACGCACGGTACGCCGGCGAGCAGAGCGCGTTTCGCGAACCGTGCGATGCGAAATTTTTTGCCCGTCGCGACTCGACTCTGCCTCCAGGCTCGAATCTCTTGCACCCTTTTCGGTAAATAATCGATCGACTTTCCTTCTTGACGAGAGCCAAATTTCAATGACCCGAAGATATCGATGGCGGCGGTGTGGTGGCATTAGTAGCACGAGTAGGTAGTCTCGCAGACTCGGCAGGCCCGTAATTAAACCGGCGTACGCGGAGTCGAGGCTTCGGAGCCTCGTACGATACATCAACGTGTCCGAGTGATTATGGTGCTGGTAGCAAAAGCCCGGCCGTCCCTATCGCGAATTAAATCTTATTCTCAAACGGCCTGGCAGAGGGTGGCCCAGCCTTGCCTTCCGTCCTTTGTTTTTTCTTCCTGCCAACAGGTAAGTGTGTACACAGCCATCGTGTCCGGTTCTCTGACGTGGACTTTTTTAAACGGCAGCCCGCTTCTGATCGAGTCAGAGTGGATAGCGACGAGGACGCGCCGAAAATTAGTTTTCGATTAACTTTTTCGTACAGCTGTTAGCGGGCGAAATCTATTTCTTTACGCGAGATTAAGCAAGACTTTCTCATCGTCGTCGAATCATTCCACTCGAGGCTAATCCTGGAAAGTGGTTTCATTTTTTCTTCCTTCCTTCCTTCCTTCCTTCCTTCCTTCCTTCCCTGTTCGAGCGCGAATACGATCAATTTTATTCAATCGGATACGAATTTACGTTCCTCGGGCGTCTCTCGATATCGTTAAAAAGTGGCGAGAGTTTTGGTAAAAGTTGTCGGGTCGACGGTGTACAGGACCGTTCCTCTTCGCACGACCGACTTGGACAGTTGATGGGCTCTCGCAGCGAAATTACTCGTAATAACACGGTCGTTCTGCCATTAACTGGAAGCTTTCTGGGCGGTTCCGCGGCGGTACGATGCTAAATACGTTTGGCACGTTCTTGCCAAACCGTAGAGTGATTTATTCGTCGGCGAAATTCCTCCCGTTTCCTTTTTCTCTCGAATTTCAAAGATCAAGCGGATTCTACCCGAGAACGGTAGAAGACACGCGAGCTACGATTCCTCCCCCTCCCCCGAAGATGTTTCAGCCTCCCATCCAACAATAGGCACGAAAGTAAAAGGAAAACGATAGAAGCAACCCTATCTAATGGGAGGCTGCCGCGCTGGCGGCGACGCTGCGGCGTATGGCGTTCCATCGTTAATTCGGAGAAAGTTGGAAGCGTAACACCAACGATTATCAGCGCGGAATAGACAATTGATGTGTCTTTCTTTCTTTCTTTCCTTCGAACACTGAAGCAATTCGCTCGCGTGCGTATCAAGAGCACCTCGCTCGTTAGTTCCGTTTAAACGATGCTATCTCGTTATCGCGTGCACAAATAGAGGGAGAGAGAGAGAGAGAGAGAGAGAGAGACGATAAATTCGTTGGTCAAACAATTAAGCGCTGCGTACAAGATTAATAACGAAGCGTGGGCATACCCGTTCCAGGTTCGCGACCAACAATGAGCAGGGAATGCGAGCGTACGTACCGGTGCACCTGTCCGTCCCGGTTCGACGTAACTTTAATATGTAACTTCCGCCCACGCGTTCGCGCCTGATCGTATATAAGAGCGGTGTGGCTCTCGGGTGTTCTTGGCCTCGCAACAGTGAAAGTATCAACCGTTTCCGGTGCTCCGCCGCGACATTATCGCGCCGCGATTACATCGGTTCAACGACCACTTCTTATTTCGTATGCTAATTCTATACAACCTTCGCTGCAGCGAAGTTTGATCGCGGAAGCCAGAGTAAAAATCTGTTTCCCCGTAGCAAACTGGTGGTCGATGGAATCGGTGCAACCCAACAACTGTCGATCGGTATCGAGAACGAGGACGATGGATGGAAAAGCTGACGGATCTCTCTTAAGAAGGTCGATGGGTGAACGCCACGGGCGTTGCTGTTTAATCGCGAGGAATGAGAGGCGAGGTGAGAAAGAACGCGGGAAATAGGAACGCGATTGAATAGAGGCGAGGAGATATTCGGATTTCAATCGACGATTGGCAAGGTTAGACACCGGATGAGACCGGAATCAGACCGTTTTGTCTCGATAGAAATCTAGCGTCGCCATTTACAGCAGCCTGTACGTACCGGTAAAATTGATGGCCGGCGGTCTCCAACCGCTAGAAAGGGTGTTTCCACCTATACACGCATATTTCTATTCCGTCGAATTGATCTCTCCCGATTCTTCTAGGCTAGCTCCGGTCTACGCGTACCTGGAGCTGTTGAAAGAAAATGCGTCGAGTTTCTACGGTTTCTCGAATAGAAATTGTTAGCAGCGTTACCGGTAGCGCTGGCCGGGATGGTAACGCGTCGGAGAAACTCCGCGATCGCTTCCTACACCAGTTTCTATTCCAGTCGGAGCGTTACTTTCAGAGAGTTTAACTAAGGCAAGTTAACTTGGCCGACTTGGTTGGTTGTAACAACCAACGTTGTTGGGAAACAAACGAATAATCGTTGTTACGCAACAACCACTTTCTCGAGATCGTTTATGAAAATGTAGAGGCGCGCGTGCGCGCGCGTAAAAATATTATCGAGAACTACGCTCGCGTAGTAGGTAGCGCGAAGCTGGGAGGTGGTTGTGCGCACACGATCAATGCTGCCACACGCAATCACGCGTGGTATAGGCTGATCTTCGATCGCGATGCTGTTTGCTACAGGGGGTAAAAGTGACCCACTTTGCTCCGTGCATGAGAACGCCGTATAGTGTAACGCCGAGTTGCGCGCACGCGCGCCTATATATGCATGCATGAATTTTTTTATCCTTTAGCCCCAACGCTCCTCGCCGTTGACGTACAATACTCCGAAGCGAAGCGTGTCCGTTGTCGGATTGTTGTCGCGCGGTCGTATTCCGCTTAAACTAACCGGCGTTACGAAAGAGACGGTACCACGAAACGACCGACTGCACAAAACACGCAATTACACCGCGATATTAACGATCGTCATTAATTCCGCGCTGAAAATCGTCGGCGTTATCGTTGATGCTCGTCGCCACCTAGAAACCGGCTTTCGATTGACACACATTCGTTCGTTCGTTCGTTCGTTCGCTTGCTCGCTCGCTCTCGCATCGACGATCCTTCTTGGTTCGCCTGAACCGTCGGCTACGTTGTCGCTAATAATTGTTTCCCGCGAACTGTGTTGCCCACGTTCCATTAACAAATTTATCCCCTGTCAGGACGGAGATCGTTGCGCGCGAGATTTTATCTCTCCGATCGGAGAGCATGCGCGATAAAAGAACCGTACGCGAAACATTCCCCGCCGCGCCGTTACGGATTAATTGGCGATATTTCATGCGAACGGCCATCGGATTCCATTTTTCGGCTCGCGTGCTTTATCGTCCAGGATTTCGGCGAGCGGAATATCGTTTCGCGGGGACCACCTCGAAACCGTTTTACGGACCAGCCAGAGGCTGGCTGCGTGTACATACAATTATTGGCACACATTCGACGATGGTACGGTGCGATTCAACCGGTTCGCCAGAATCGATTTTTTCCTCTTCTTCTTCTTCCTCTCCTTCTTCCTCTTCCTCTTCCTCTTGCCGTCGCGTCCCGTTGTTCCACGCGGACTTGCTCGTTTTTATCGATTTACGAGTGTTACTCTTCGCGGTGCAACAGACAGAGGAGGCGAGAGTGGCGAAAATTCGAAAGTCGTTGCCGTTATTGTCAGCATTCAACGGGGCACACCTACCGGGCGACGGTCGGGGCCAGGTTTCGCGGAAACGCCAATCAACGACCGATCAACAACGGTGAGCGATCACGATCGCGAAGGGACGTACGCGTAGAGAGCAGGTGAAAATGCGAAGCTCGTTCGTCCGTGCCTTCCCACGAGCGCGATGTCTCTCGTTTCACTTGGCACGGCTCCAGTGGCAACTGCTAGACGAGATGAGATTAATTATTCACATCGGGGATGTTCAACTCTCGGACGCGCAACTGGTAGCTACGGCCGCGAACGAAATTTCCCCTCCGCGCTGCGTGCCTCTGATATAATCAGCCATCGCGGTGTCTCGTGCCTCGCGATTTGCATCCAGAGTTGCGGTTGCGCGTGACCGGGGTGCACGATACAGCGTTCAAACTATTATAGCCCATACCAATGGACATCTATTATAACCGATGGCAACAATTCTCGTTGAATCTCGTTGAAAATTCGTCGAATCGCTAAATATTCCGGTCGCTTCGGCTCGTTGCCCGCGCGAATTAACGACTGGACGCTAAGAGAGCCGCGAGAAAGCACGCGCGTGCGAATTAAATTCGCGACCGATCTGGCCGGCAGGATTTTGCGGCAGCTCGTATGCTGCTGCTCGGAACAATCGCACGATCGTCTTCCGTTTCCGATTGTCTTGTTGGTTTCGAATGTTCAATTTCGGTGAACAATCGCACGGTAATGAGAGAAACGTTGTTATGCTTTCGAAGCTCCGTTCTCCTTTTCCTTCCGCGAGTGGAACAAGAGGAAATTATCGATTTTATGGAAGCGAAAGTTTCCACCGCGGACAAACCGATTAAATTTCTACGCCAACGACTCGTGCCGCCGAATCGATACGAATCTCTGTGGACACAGCTGTTTTTCGTCGACAACCCGTACGCTGAGCGTGCACACGTACCGCGTAACTCGCGTTGGTTTCTTTTGCCGAAATGGGTCGTCGTCGTCGTCGTCGTCGACTCGCGACGCTTTCACTTTCTACCCCTAACTTTGGCCAATCTCGTTTCTTCCTAAACAACGGGTGTGCACAAGGTCGACAACCGCTTCTCGAACCTGCGATGCGTCTTCGGAGGACGTCGTCGCGGCGATTACAAACCGTTGATTACTTCCGGTGATATACCACTCCATCCGACCGTCACGGCCGATCGTCTAACGCATCATTGTACGCGGATAGCTAGCTGGCCTGTCTGCGTAGCCTGTGCAGCTAGGCGAACGAATTGTTATTCGAAACAGCTGACATTCCCAGGCAAAAAATTGGTAACCCAGTTCGCGAGATGCGATCTCCCAGTGATTACGGTTTCTACGGTTAGAGCCAGAGTATTCGTTCGCGATAAAGCATCGACAGATGTTTCGCGAGCAGTGATTTCGAAAGAAAAACGTTGCAACCCAGATTACAATAACACGCCGAGAGTAGGTAACTGAAATACGAAGAAAGAGAAAAGGACATTAAGAACAAGCGAGCGATGACTCACCGATTCGAAGCAGCTCTCACGTTCCACCAGAGACAGCCGTGCGACGTTCAACCCTTCTTCATTCTTGATCGCCCATTCCTCTCTGGATTCTGGATCCAACGGATCCCGATCCCGGTCCCGATCCCGATACCGATCCCACCGACCACGATCACGACCACGACCACGATCACGATCACGATCACGATCACACGTGCCACTAAAGTTCGCGCGAGGGTCCGTCGTTTCGGTATAAAGACGAACGAGTCCAGTCGAATCCAGTCTGACGGCTGGACGATTCAACGGGTGGTGTTATCCAATTAGAGGAGGTAGGTGTTTGTTTGTTTGTTCGTTTGTTTGGCCGTGTTCTCGGAACGATCCGAACGATCGACGATCGGACCCTCCGGCTGAATGGGGAGGGTGGATCGATAACGATACGCGATATCAGGGCCGATGATCGCGATACACGGAGGCAGCGGCCGCATCGGGCGCACCACACAGGCTCCGCGTGCGCACGGTTCGACTACTGGACGCGGTTTGAGGGTCGGCTGATTGCGTCCACCATGGACGAGGATCTCGCGGTGGAGGGTAGGGAGCCGCGTGCCTCTCCCGCCCGTTGTAGAAACCACGTGTTGTCTCCCGCCAGGAGCGAACACCGGGATCGTTCGACACGCGGACCAAATCGCGCGTTTACCTTCTCTCTTTTCGAACGATACAGCTTCGATAAATCCTAGCGGTAACTATAATAGATGAAACAGCGTGTTGCATTAGGAGGTCGGAAATACTCTCTATCTTGGGACGAAGCGACGGGGCGAGGAATGGGGCGTGGATGAGAGTTCCCGAGCGGAGAAAGGACGAGCGGGGGCAGGGGGGCCGCCGTTATACGACTCGAAGAGAACCTCGTACACGAGATACGTATAACGAACCGCGTACGTACGTGTGCGTCTTTGTACACCTGTGTACGTACGTATATACGTATATGTGTGTGCGCGCGTGCGTGTATACATCTGGTAACCGTCTACCAGTACGGTCCCTCTCGCCTTTGGGCGAAGTGGGTCGACCTCTTGGAGAACAGTCGAGGCCGACGGCCTCCTCTCGCGCTACCTGCCTCGTCCCAGGGTCCGGTCTAGTCCTTGTGGTTGTCCTCTCCTTCCTCCCTCTGCGCGTGGACATCGCTGCGATACACCCGATAGCGCTACGCTATACATATATATAATATATACATCGTATAATTACAATCCAAGATGGTATTAATCGTTATCACATCGGATCGTTGGAACCGTACTACAGCTAGACGAACGCCACTCTCACCACTTTTTCAACTTTTCGCTCTAGTTGGCTGGCCTAACGAGCGGCAAGAAAAATTTCCCATGCCGTGGTTTAATTGCGCCCCTCCCCAAAAGTAATAATCAAACCCGATACTTTGTTCAGAGCTGCGCTAAACTTCCAAATCTCGCGTTGATAACCGTCGACGATCCGGTGAAAATCCCCGTGTTAATTAAACGCGTCTACTAATTGCGAACACGTGAGCCAAGATATATGGCGATGAGCTAGATACCAAAGAGAGAAGGATGCTTGTTACACGCCGCGTATAAAAATCCGGCGATTCAGAGTGGAAATGTCAGGTAAATGCCTAATGAAACCGAGATTTTTTTTCCTCCAGGTGGTAGGTAAATGGGTAATCATCGACACGATTAATTAACCCCTTTTCCGTCTGCCTTGCTTTCTGTTCCGCCTCGACTCTTAACCTTTCCAGCAAGTTTCACTTGTAATCTCCTATTATTATCTGGCCGGGTAATAGAAACCGGTCGTGACTTAGTGAAAATATTAATATTCCTACGCCCCGAAATCCCAGCTTTGCATACCTTTGAAAGTTAGTTACGAGCGGGATGGGTGCGTAGCCGGCATTAGAACCGATCCCATCTTTTCGACTCGATCCATCCTGTAGGGGCGCCCCCGGCTCGACGACGTAACACGAATGCTCGAAATTGCTGTCTCGGCCTGGCCTCGTTAATTGCGGGCTCGTTATAAGCCGTGCTGCACGTGAAATAAAGAAAAAACGGATGCAACCGTCCGTTGTTGGCGTCGACGACACGCGTGGCGTGTTCGAGTATCCAGTTCGATGGGTGGTCCTCGTCGGGTATTTCGCCAAGAAAAATGTACCACGGGAAATTTTAATTAGGCCCCTCGTCCTTGAATAAAGGCTCGTTGTTATAATCTCGTTTGCTATGAAAACCTAACCTAACCTAACCTTTCGAGTATTACAACCGTGCCATTTCGCACGGTGAACGATATCCGAACCTGAAAACTGAAAAATATTATCCTAGTTGGATAGTTGGGCGGCACGATAATAACTAACAACCAGTGCAAGTGCAACGAGCCATGAGAAACGTTCGTGTCGAATCTCTCTCGGATTTACACGTCGGTTGTAACACTTTGGTAAATCGGACAATAAAGTCTAGAGAACGGTGTCACCGGCAACAACCGATCCTTCTCCAGTTCGATCTTTTTACGGGCAGTGATATCAAATAAACTCGAACAACCCTCGCGATACATCGTGGCTGCTCGCAACCTGGTCGGTGCATAATAATATCCAACCGCTACTTGGTTATTCTTCCGTTTCGAGGTGCGTACGTACAATCGTCTATGCGATACGTGCACGCGTATAGTCGACTCGACTCGACTCGACTCGACTCGACTCGACTCGACTCTCTCTTCTTAATTATCGACCGCGTCCTCGGCGTTCTCGTCGCTGCCCCGTTCGAAACGCGGAAACACGCTTGCTTTTAGAGCTACTCCGAGGGCAGCGAATCTCACTCTTTACATTACACATTTATCGATCGAATATACGCGTAGAGCAGCAGCAGGTAGTCGCAGAGTTGGTATCCGGCAGAAACGCGAAGAAAAAGCGGCGGCAAACACGCGATAACGGTTGCCTGGATCATCGTCGTGTCACTGGGTCGCAATACACATTTTCTAGCGGCATCCTCCGCGCCCGCAACCGTCAACCGGAAATCAGGAAAAACCGCATCTTGGCCCGGTAACATTCGGCTGTAAAACTCGAATCACCCGATTCTGCGTAAAAGTAAAAGACTTTTGCATCGTTACGACCCAGGCCGGTGAAAGTTTCCACGCGAAGGAGATGCAGATGCAGATTCGTCTCGGAGAACGATCGAAGCCCCGAAAAAGCTAGCGAATTTCTCTCGCAAGGATCATTAGCGGGTTCGATGTTCCTTCGATCTCTCGAAGAGATACTCTCACTCGTTCCCAGTGGTAGAGGCATCGCGCGACGATGCGTCACCACCTTCGACTAACGATCGATTACCCTGATGCGTTCGCGCCAAGGCATCCATCTCAATTGTTCCCTCGACGAATTCAATTTCTCGGGCATTCCCGAGTCGCGAGAGAATACGTAATACATATGTGCGCGCAGCGGCTACTCGACGATAAGTAGGTAAGTAGAGAGTAGGAGATATTTCCTGGTCAATTTATAATAACCGATATGCTTTTTTCACGGGCTAATGCGCACCGCTGTGGTTTTGCCTTCTCACGCCTCGCGAATCTTACAAATTGGCTACGCGAATGGAATTTTATGCGGCTACCTGCGCATAGATCGAATCGTTCCGAGAACACAGTCGAGATCACAACGAACCGCGATCCAACTTTAGTAATACTCTAGTACTCGCTTAGGTTAGTATATTTATCTCCACGCTTGCACCAACCACGGACGTACTCGGGGGAGAATCCAATATCCAAAGTGCAATCCAACGGATTAAACGAGAGAACGAGCTATTCGAACGATCCGCTCTCGGTTAAGCGAAAACATTCGGCAGAACTAGCAAAGTTGAAACGAAGGACAACGAAACCTTTCACCTGGTTTGCAACGCGATGCGCGGTTCTTCTTCCACGAACAATGAATCATTTTTGTCGTGACGCTACGCTTTTAGTCAAACTTTCCAGTGAACGCGATCGTTATCGCGTGAGAGGAACGAAGCGCATAGTTTCGAAGAACTCGAAACGACTGGCTCGAAATTACTGCTGGATCTAAGCACGAGTCCGGCTGCAAAAAATATGTCTCTGCCAGCAAACACGGTCGAGCAAGTAAAAACGAAACGCGACGATGGCGCAACGTTTAAAAGCAGTTTGTACCCGCGTTATACTTACGTATAATCGCTCGAGGCGAGACCAGTTTACAAAGTTCTTCAACGTTTAAACAATACTTTAACCACTTTGCGCGCTTGCTTACGCTCTTTTAGCTCCGAGCTCTTCCGTCTCGGTCGACCAATTATTACGGATTGAAAAGAAAAAGAGCGAAGAAGCGAGCGAAACGGAAAGAGGGAAGCAAAAGCGTGGAAAACAAGGAAAGCTGGATGCTGAATCAACGCACACCCACACGTACACCCATCGCGTTAACGAAACACAAAATGGCACAGCTTTCCTCGTCACCCAAGGGGTACTGTGCCGGAACGCGTTCCCGTTTTTTTACATGGCGGGGATCCCCAGGAGGCCTACACCATGCCACACGATATTCCGTGTGGAGCAAAACAGAGAAATATACATGTACGTACGTATGTATGTATGTCTCTCTGCGTGTGCGTGTGTCTTTTGTACGCGAGGAAAGAGATCGATACGAAAGGTGTGTAAGTGTATTGTAATCCTTAAGCCATCAGTCTCGTGGATATATATATATATATGCAAATCTCGTAAGAAGTTCATCTTTCTGATTTTGGTAGTATCATTTTTTAAATAAGTATATCGTAATCGCGCGGACGGTTTCGGTGTAGAACGTTATCGTGTATCATCCGATGAATACCAATCGCTTCGAGCAAGCTCCATTTACGAGGTGAAAGTATTTCGGTGTGGAACGCTAACGACGCGTCGCGTATTTTTCTTGCTCGCGTTCGATTACGTGCCCACGTGTGGCTGGTTGGCTGGCTGGCTGCACTTTCTACTTATTGTGCACCGCCGCGTCCAAATTAGAATAGTTTGCGAGTGCCGGGCGCATTCGAGGTGATCGGGATGACGATGCAACGATTCGAAACGCGACTCTATCGATATCTGGCTACGATATATGGTAGACGCGGACCGAGAGCCGTCCGTGCGATCACGAGTGTCAGAAACTTATCGATATTACTTAATCTATCGATTATACTTATCACCGACATACGCGATGTCGGCGTGTGCGTGTCTGCCTTAATCGCTAATCCACTTAATCGACTACCTGCTTCCGTGTACCTCTTCGATGGAACCGAGAAATCGGAAACGAAGGAGGAGCCACTAACACGTTCGAGGCCGAGGTGCGCGACACACCGTTCACCGGGACTCAAAGAGGTGGCCACGCTACGGAATCAGGATCTTTTATACCCTGGAAATTATTGATTTTCATCGTATCGCGAAACGGTGCACGCGCGCAGGTCCTTTCGCTGCTCGGCGCACGAGCACCACCGTCCTCGATCCCACCGCCGGAAAGACCAGCAAACAACACCGAAACGATGCGATTATTTTCTTACTTCATTCAATTGCCTCCGCGCAACGATTATTTAGAGTAGTAAGTAGCGAGTTGAACGAATATTTTACATTGAATGTCGAATCTGCGAGTGGCACGATTATTCGATTACTTCCATTTTCTTTGCTCGCTTTTCATATAAAAACGAAAAGTTAAACTTCATCCTCGCGATACCACGTATACGCAGACAGAATATCGTGATCAATCAACGATAAAAATGTCTCGTTACGCTTAGTCATTACACTAAGAACGAACGCGTACATATTAGTTTTTCGTTGGTATTTCTACTCGCAGATGGCGATGCGTAACAATTCCTATGAAATTCCCGCTCGTAACTCCAATGAAACAATTGCGGACAACAGTGATACCCTCTAACGTAAATTTCGCTAAATTTCTTCACCTCGAAACTATATAGGTCAATTTGGCTGACAATTCTCGTTATCTACGCAAGGTTACTTTATGCACGCGTATACATACAACTTGTATCAAACTTAACTTAACCTATAAAACGATTCTGTTTCAAGTTAGTCGAGTTTGCTCGTTAAAAGTTGCAAACAAATTATTCCGCAAACCACAGCTACGTGGATGTAAGTAAATTGTACATTCGTTATTGCGTACGTACTTTTATAACTGACGCATATTTTACGCAGTCGGCTTGCGAAGAAACTGGTCAGCTGGTGGCTAATTACGCTTAGTAGTAACACCGCGTAACGAACGAGCCATTAAATATAAATGAAGCAGAATGAGGAAATCACAGATTGGTAATTCTATGTGGTCCTATCAGTGAGTATGGCTCGAAATTGAAATTTCCAACTAGTGCCATTAGCGAATGTGAATTTAATTAAATTAGAAATGTCAAAAATCCGTGAACCTTTCAGCACAAGTGGACATGGTAACTCTAACGATCCATGGCCAGAACTTTGTCAGAGAAACGATATCAAACGTTCCGTGTACAACGACAAGTGCATGAACAGTGGAGAGAACGAGACTGCTACGGTAACGTTGGATAGTTACGAGTATCCCGAACTTGACAGCGTAACTGGTAACGGTAGACATTCTGTCAGACCTAGAGAACGTTGTCTACCGACTCGTGGCGTACAGATTTTAATACCGGTACGATCGGACATGGAATCGAGCGGGTTAAAGTCATCGAAGAGATACAAGAGATCGAACAGAATACGCATCAATCTACGAGAAGCTTTAGAAGTAACTATTATTTTAAGAAAACGCTCTGCGTACGATTAAGCGATTTTCAATTATTCCCAGACAGGTTTAGAACCAACGCCGTTGGTTTTATCGTTTTACAGAGTACTAAATCCGTGACTAAAACGAACAAGCAAGTTCCTAAATTGAGGATCAACGTGTCCAGTGGAAATGTTGGTATCACCGTCGGGAATACGTTGGATAAGAATAAAAATGTAGAGTTTAGAAAATTTCGGATATGCGTATTAAAAAATAAAAAGCCGTCGAAATTGAAGAAAATAATTCTGCTAAATCGTGATATCAAAGCACAAATTAATGCGGATAAGAGAGAGACGTTCGAGCGTAAAAAAATTGAGGCTGTCTGCAAAGATGTGGATGCTATTAATTTTAATTGTCTAAAAATTACAGCGGACCCAGAGATAGATGTAGACTATGCGAGAAACATGCGTACGCTGAAGCTGTACGATAACGATTATAGAAGTAGTAATGAAATAAACATTTGCGACGGTAGTCTATCCTATAGGCCGGATGTGATCGAGAAGATGAACGATCTTAAAGTCGAGGGCACTGGAAACACTAGCGACGCGGATGTTGCTCGTCTTGATATCGATGCGATTGAAAATGATATCGTTGAACAGACACTCTCCCTTCGACTGGACGAAGGGACGCAGCCTCGGCAACTGGCTCCGAATCTCGTAGAAGTAGACGATAAGAATTTTCGGAATATAAAACATTCTCGCAATTTTCGAGAGTAAGTACTTTGATTTGCATCGAATAATATACAGCGATACGGTTTTTATTTATTTTCTACAATGTCTATAATGTAACATTTATTTTCACGCTCGAGCATTTAACGTTTATTCACGCAAGCGCAATAAACGATGTATTTTACTATTATGTAAAATGTTTATCAAAAAAGTTGCACCACCTCTCCCATTTTTGGCGAATGGTATTTTTCGTAACATCTTTCTCTCTTTCCATCGTTTAATTCAACGGTAAACGTAAACACACGGAGATTGACTGATTCTATAGATTCAAATACCTTACAGATACTGTACGAACATGTTAACAGCAGGTTTAAACAACAGCCTGGAAGCATTCCTACAGGAAATTGCGAGACTCCAAAAGAGACTTCACGAGAAGAATCCAAACAAGTCCAAGTATAAACGTCGCTACTATTCCGGTTTTAAACAAGTTCGCAAACGTATCGAGCTGAGAAAGCTCAAGTTCGTAATTGTTGCTCCTGATATCGAGAAAGTCGAGCTCGATGGTAAGTACAAGATTCTTCTTTCGTAATGCGAACAAAATGTAGGACAGGTTCAAATAATGCGTACACGATTGTACAATTTTAGACGGATTGGACGATCAAATTGACGAACTGCTCGATGCGTGTAGGAGAGAAAACGTAGTTTTCTGCTTCGGATTACGTAGAAGGAAATTAGGATATCACGCTCATGGAAAAGGTTTCGTGGGCTGCGTTGGTATCGTCGATTATAACGGCACCGAAGTAAGCGAGTCTTTCGAATCGCACTCGTACTCGCGTACGAGTTGTAAAAAAAAGTACGCTTAACGGGCATTTTTTTCAGCTGCTATTTAAGAACGTCTTGACCGAGCTTGTGCACGCGAGGAACGCTTTTGAAAAACTGAAAAACGGCGCCACTGATGCGATTATCGATATATCGAAAGTGATGTCGGATGACTGGCTGCTTTCGGAAAATATTAACGCACTTTTGAACGCGCTCGTTGCGCGTTAAACGCAAATGTATGAATTAAAAAGAAAAAATGCTCCGTGCCTGTATCGCATTTAAGACTATCGCTACGACTCGCAACGTAAAGAATCGGTAACGTCGTATTCGTTTGTAACCGTAACCCTAACTTTAACGCAACTAAGTATGGTATGCGAGCGGTATCTGCAATAATTAAGATTAAACGCGGTTATACCAGGTGTGGTGATAGATACACTCGAAGGGTAAAACAGATCCGTGATCCGTGAAATGGTATTTTTGTACGTAATAATGGAATTAATATCGTTAATTTCTCTTGCACAGTATCTCGCGTGTATCGAGTTTGTTTTTTACCGTGCGTTGAGTTTAGCCAGGGTTGGTTGTAATCGGAGTGAACCGAGCCGTTGGATGGTATATTAGTTTCCGAAAATCGTAGTCGCATCGTAGTCGACGCTTTCACGGAACAGAGGAGAAGTTGGCGTATACGTAGATGGGTAATACGCGCGGTGGACGAGAAGTATACACGTATATATAGGCGCACACGTAGACGTAGCCGAAGATGGGCGGGCAAGGTAGCAAGCAGGCCCCTGCCGGAATGCACGAGAAGGCAGGCCGAGAGCGGAGGCCGCGGCTGGAATGAAGCTGGAATGAAACGAGAGAGGCTGCGGGGGAAATGGATGCCAGCCGGTGTGCGTTGATGCAAGTACGGTGACTGTACGTGCTGACTGGCCAAGTCAGTCAGTCAGTCAGTCAGTGTGCTCGGTACCGGCCGCGACCGCGCGATCGCTTCTACGATTTTTCCTGCCTCCGCTTCGTTTCCGATTCCGTTCTCGACCGGTCAGTGTCAGTGCGTCTCGTCGGATTAACAGGTCCACTCGATATATTCCGTCTGTTTCTCAACGAGGATCGCCGCCTCTCCGTGCTCTACCCCCACCAGCCCCGGCTCCACACCCGATCAGGTAAGCTCGAGGCAATTCAGTTCCAGTTTCCGCAACGGAGTGCCGTCGAAACGAAACGAAACGAAACGAAACGAATCGAATCGAATCGATTCGTTCGATCGTATCATTTTCTTCGCGAACCCGTTTGCCGTCAACGATCGATGAAAATTTCACACCGTCTCACCAGCGGACACGGACCTAATAAGAGAGACCCCCCGAGAGATTCGTTTATCTTGTTTTTCGAGTCGTTCTGCGAAAAACCCGCACGTACGCACGCACGCACGCACGCATCGGGGACAAACCACGGGAAAGTCGACCGGTACCGTTTCAATCGGGACGCGAGTGAACGCGATAACGCGCGAAACCGCAAGTCGCTACGGTAAAAACCGACGGATTTCACTCCGTAGATTCCGTCGCCCGATCGAATTCTAGCAACATTTTATTCGTTTTATTCCATCTCGAAGGTAGTTTGAAGCGATAAAAGTCCAACTCGCTTCGCGTATACATAATAGCATACGGAATACTGGAGGATAAGGCCTTAGAGCGCGACTCCGAGAGCGCCTCGAAAACGTGACTCGTTGGTTTCAGGCTATTTTTAGCCGAATGGACGGCGTCGCGTCGTCGCGTGCACTCCTGACGCATCGATCCTTCCGAACGATCCAGAGCTTGTCGATTCATCGGTCGATTATCGGGCCGGGATTCAAAAGAACACGCGTGAAGCGCGCGCGTGAAACGTTGAACGAGAAAGAAGACTCCTCTGCCTGACACGTGAAAGTACGCTTGTGAAATCGAGGAGACGATACAATCTAATTCTAACGGTAACGGGATACCGTTCCGTCCGTTTTGTGGCCGTCTGCCAAAACAATTCGAACGCGCGTCGTTAATTGTTTCTTGTTAATTACTCTTGACCATCGGTAAAACGTAATTCGCGCGTGACCGAACGCAACAGATTCCAGCCAGGCGGTATCCTTTTCGCGAACGTCCAGCTGGACTCGGCGATTCGGCTACTCGAAACAGTCAGCGTCGAGCGCAGCAGTTTACGTTGGAAATTGAAAAAATGCGACCCAGAGTCTCGGGTTGCACGTGGACGGAGACGGAAATCTCTCGTTACGACGTCGAAACGATCGAAGCAACAATGGACGCGGTCTACCAGCGAACAAAAATAATAATTATTCCCGATAAACAATGTTTGCGCAATCGTAACCGAGGCGCAACACAACGCGTCGCGATACCGATAGAATAGAGTCGATGACTCTCGCGGTATCGCGTTCTCGGTCTCTCGGCTACCACACATGCGTCGAGCACGTATTCCGTAGAAAGTTTCAACGCGTTCGAGGTAAAAGAAGAAAACTTGTAACAAACGTACACAGTGGCTTTCCCCTCGTATTGGCGTTCGATCTGATCGAGGTCAAAAATTTTCTTGGACCGAAACGCCCGCGATCGGTCGCAGAAAAGCGACGCGATACTTTCCACTTCCAACTCGACCACCGCGACCGTGCAATATGTCGGTATCCTTTCTTGTGTCTCAAAGTACTCTGGGAATCGTTATCAAAAGCGATAGACGCGAACGCCTTTTCGTGTACACACCTAACACGTATCGTATAGTTGTACCATGCGTGTACGCGCGCGTCTCGTAGCGGTTTCTGGCGTGAAAGTCGATGGAAAGTAATAAATTGAATAGCGCGACGAAGTTGGGTGAATTCGTTCGTTAATAGGGGGAACATCAGCCGCGATGAAAGTCACCGTTAACAATGCATGCACGTTAACGCGCATCAAGATAATACTCGCGCGTTCGCCACCTCTTTTTACCTCGCGTTTTTTTAACGATATCTTTCCGATTTATCCGGTTACCAACAGGAAGAGGAATTTCTAAACCACCTGGCACGAGATCTCTCGCCGATTTTCTATCCGTCTTGTCGCCGTGAACGTAATCACCGGAAGAGCGCGACCCTCTTCTTAATTACTTTTACTCGTTCCGTCGAATTTTGCCGACGATAAGATACAGAGAGAAGCAGCAGTAGATTACGTAAACTTTAAGCTGACCCATAAAACGCATCGAACGCGAAGGATGCGGTATCCGACGTAGGGTCAGTTCGATGCAGAAACGACGAACGCGAACGCATGCGTACGGACGACGGACGCGACGCGTGCACGTTTCATTCGTACAATAGAAATGAATGGGTCGTGTACGACACGACATCCGGACGGAAAGACGTTTCACGAGGATGGAAGCGACCGTCTGGCGTACACGTTCATTTTCCTCGATTGCTATTCCAACAGAGAGAGAGAGAGAGAGAGAGAGAGCGTCGAGCGTTGCACACGGTACCAAAGACGGGTGAGAGGCGACCCAAGACCTTGTAAAACTTTACGAGTCGCCGCGACTCGCTCACCTTCCTCTCGTTTTGCCAGCGTTTATTCCGTAGACACCGATATATAACCTCCAATCTTCTAATCTAGATCCGATGTTTTCTTTGGGAGGAACAGAGTCAGAGTTTAGAGGTAACGGGTTCCTTTGGTATTTAATAGTCGAAGGAGCATCGAGGGCGTAATTAAAGTCGGTTCGGTCTATCGTCAAGTATCGCAACGGGAATCAATTGGACGAAGCTAGAAGAGCCTCGCGTATCCACTTTGCGCCCGATACGAAACTGGAACGTTCGTTGTTCGTTCGAAACAGCCGTCGGCAATTAACCAAAACGTATTATACTCGGCAACTCTCGAAATTCTATTCCAATGTACCACCAGACCGTTAAACTATTTTCGCACGCCATACATTTTCGCGAAGAGAAAGGTGAGGAATGCACGTAATACCGTTCGAATACCGGTCAGGGTTTAATAATTTAAACGCGGTGCGTCCCGTTGCAGTCGCGTGCCGATCGACGCCGTCCTCCGAGTGGCGCGTCCTTTCGGACCAGACGACGACCGCGTGTAAATTTAAATTCACCGCCGTGCATCTTTTTCCGCTCGAAATAACCGTTCCTCGGCCCCCCGCTACCATTACACACTTTGCTAAGGTGAAGCAAAGTCGATTTAACGAAATCCTGCCGTCTGCAAAAACTTTCGATGATCGATTCTCCAAACTCTATGCATATTTAAAATAGAGAAACAGCCGCGATCTGTAGGGAGAGCTGTTTGTGAAAGCAGTTTTCACAAGTTTCGAGATAACGGAAACGGATCCATTTCTGCCAATAGCAGGTACCGGCTATTGTTATCGCGTTGAAAAGTGTCCACTTTTTTTAAACGGGCAACGATTTTAGTTTCGAGTCGAAAGCGGACTCGGGGGAAGGATATCGGAATTAGTTGGTCGCGCGGCAACGCGGAATCGAGAACGACCTCGTTAGGAGGCGGCCGTCGTTTCTTCCAGCGGGTAATTAAACGCGCGAAAGAAAGGAAAAACTCTGGCCGCGGGTGCATCGGTCGCAAAGTAGGGCTTCGCGTTAATTGTATCGCGCCTGGTTAGGTCGTCCCGGAACGACTCGCTGCGTCTGATGGCCGACGGAAAGAATGAAACGGGCTTTCGAGGCGGGAGAGAGAGAGAGAGAGAGAGAAGGAAGGAAACCGGGTCCCAAGACCTTGTGCTCGTTGAATCGACTCGCGTAGGCCTTTTCCAGCTATACGGCTCAGCCACGAAAAACAACGAGACTTCACTTGAAATATCGCGGACCGATTCCAGAAGCGGATGACACGGTTCCGACCGCTCTATGTGGAGGACTCTCCACGGAGGCCCATTCGCGAAAGATCGAGGACAACAACGCACCGAGACGGATCCCCTCTTCGACGGGCAATTAGAAATCGTTACCAGTTTGCAACTATTTCTCTTTCCCAATTCTCAGTGATCGTTTGAAAAATTCTAACCACGATTCCGTTCGATTCGCGTGGCATTTCGAAGCGAGAGAGAGAGAGAGAGAGAGAGAGAGACCCGCCATTGGTCTGGAATTCTATCGCGAGTTGAACCGTGGGTAGGACGCGTTACGTAAATCGGAGGATATTTTCAGTTTCAGGATGCTCTTGTCCGATACCACCACGGACACGAATCCGAGAGTCCCCAGGCCTTCTCTCTAGTAAAAGGAGGTGTGGTTGGAGCTCGGAGCCGGTTGACCTCGTTTAGGACCGGTAAAGGGGCATAACCCGAACAAACGGTCGACTCGGTTTCTCTGCCGTTCCTACGTAACACGAACATATGCCGGAGCTTCGGCGTCCTTGATAAATTAGATTCAGCGCAGACTTTGAACTTACCGGTATCTATACTCTGAATCTCGTAATCCGCAATCTCCGACGGATTCATTGTGTGTTAAATCTTACGGCGATCGGTTGTGTCGCGTGTACGCGTTTGCGAGCCGCGCGAACGAATGGAACGCGGCAGATGTAACGGGCCACCGAGATTGGAAACGGTACTTAATTCCTGACGAGGTTGCTCGCAGCTCTCGCGCATATCAAATAATGTCCACCACGATCGTTCGTCGCGAAACGTTCCTACGCTTCTTCCACGGAACCTATCGTGCGGATGACGCAACCACGGTCGGACCTACAGGCCCGCCGCCGACCTTGACTCGTACTTTTCTCTCCGCCTAGTGCTGTGTGCCCGGTAGCTGCTGTTCGAGTACCGGTTAGCCGCGGTAACTGTAAAACGGCAAGAGGATATTCAGGGAACGAGTCTCGAAGGTAGTAACCTACACCTACACCTACACCTAAATACTTGCGACGCGACGCGACGCGACGCGACCGGAAGCCGGCCAATTATTCAGTCGAGCGGCCGCCAGCTCGGGTCAATTGTCCTGATTGCGTTCACGGTGGTCGCTGTCGACAGGAAAGCGTCGACTCTCTCGCTCCGTTTGATTAACCGACTTCTCTCAACGACGCGTCGCCTAGGAGGGACGCGAACAGGAACGCGACACTGAAAACGAAATTTACTACAAATTTCTTTCCAGGGTGATGATGTAACGGGACTTTCGCTGTCGCTGCAGTGAAGCAACAATGTCCACGCAATGCAACCGCTTCGTGCAGAACGCTTGGAAGAAGGAACTCTGTTCGAATTGCTTCAAACCACGGGAGGAGCACGCCTCGCCCGAAGAAACGTTCCGTTTGAACATCGGCAGAGCGTTGAACTACGCGAGGACTGACAACCTTAAGATACAGGTATCGCGAACCGACTTTTTTTTTTTTTTTTTTTTTCTTTTTTAGTCCGCGACCATTATTCGCAGATATTCACGATTGAGTTGTATGCGCCGATTCGCAGAGTATTCTGCGCGGTAAGACCATCGTCTCGCGTAAGGACCAGAAGAGGAAGAAGAAAAAAGTTGCGTTCGCCGACCGTCTGACTGAGATAATCGGCTACGGCGGCGATGACTTTCTTTCCGACGTCGAAGGCGACGACCGCCAGCAGGATCAGGAGCAGGGCAAAGATTTGAATCCGGTGAACGCGGAGGCCGAGCTGGAGCCGGAGGAGCAGCAGGAGGAGCAGCGGGACTGCGTCGAGTCGTTGAACGAGGACGACGACGCGATGCCGGACAGCGAAGAGGAACGCGCTTTGGGCAATTTGACGCGCGCCAATACCAACTTCAACACGATCACCGCCAACCTGACGGAGATCCACTCGCCGAGCGAAACGAACAAGACGTCGTCGATAGGGACGAGGTCGTTCGCCTCCCTGATGCTGGGTAGAATACAGAAGGACTCGGAGGGCAACAAGACCACGTTGTTGGTCTCGGTGACGCCGTTCGGAGCCGACGAATCTCTGCCAACGGCCAAGAGGCCCAGCGATAAGAAGGTGAACGGTTTCGTGAACGGATTCGCGAACCTCTCCGCCAAGTGCAAGTCCACCACCACTCTGCGCTCGGAAAACGACGGAGATCGCGAGATAATTAAAGCACAGGTACGCGTACAGGTATCGCGGCACACCCGCGGCACAAACGTCTGTTAAACGGCCGTTAAACAAATATTTTGTTCGATCGTTGTAGACGACACCGAAGAGCACCAAGATCACGGATATGCCGCTGATCACGTCCAACAATAGAATCTCCGTCATCCAGCGGAACGAGGCGAGAACGGAGGACACCGAGCACGCGAACGACAAAATAACTGGCAGCTCCGCGATCGCCGGAAAGCCGGAGAACGTAACCCCGCTGCAACCGTCACCGGAATCCGTATCGAGAGCGACGGAAACGGCGGAGAGCGGCTCGCTCGACAACGGAACCGAAGAAACGGCCAAACAGCCCGTTCGCGATGCTTCTTCCTCCTCGACTCGCGGTAGAAAAATCGATAACGAGGCGATCGAGTCGACCGAAACGGAGCAAGTCGCGGTACCACCGGCGCTTCCGAAGAGTCCGCCACCGATCGAGATCCGACGTCCCTGCCAGGGCGAGGCATCGTTCGCGACGGCCACCGAACCGAGACCGTCTTTCCTTCACGGAGCGATACACCCGGAATCGAAGGTGAAGCCTGCGGTGCCTCAAAAGCCAACGTCCAACGTTTCATCGTCAGCCAAGGCTGCTCCTGTCCCGACTCCATCCTCGATTCAGCTGCCGGCGATTAATCAAAGTAAGTCAGTAAATGGGACACACCGTGGGAAAGTGGGTGAGCCATGAGCGGACGCCATCGTTAACGGCTGATGCGATTTTCAGGTGCGAAACAGATTACGAAACCCGCGCCGTTTCGGATAACATCGACCATCAAAGAGGCGTGCGTCGAACCCGCGACATCGAGAACATCGGATGACACCGTGGATGACACCACGGACGACACCGCGGACAAAGGAGGGAACCGAGCCGAGGTCGAAGACGAATCGATACGCTCGCCGAGCAAAAGAAGAATGGCACCGAAACCACCGCCACCGGGGCCGGTGGTAACGGCTGACTCGATCGACGAACCAACTACCACCACCGCCACTGCTACCACCACCACCACCACCACCACCACCACCACCACCACCACCTCGAACTTGTTCGCCCGAAATCCTGGGGCAAATTTCAAGTCGGACTCGCCGGTGGTCAGAGAGAAGGAAAAGCGAGAAAGGGCCTCGTCGTGCAGTCCAAAATTTCGCAAGGCCGTCTCGGACCTTCCGGATCCCACTAGCCCCGAGGTAGTGTCCGATCCAGCGTCGCGGAGGACGATATCCTTGTCGCAGGACAGCCTGACTTGCGGAGCCGAGGTGAGGGAAGAGAAGAAGAGGGGTAGGCCGCGTTTCTCTCTGAAACGATTCCTCAGAATGGGCTCGAGGAAGGACATGGATATGGTTAGCGGTCATTCGTCCAACTCGAGGATCGACGAGATCCCTTCGACGCCGCAACCCAAGCCTCGATTAGAGATCATTCATCCGTTGGAGCTGGATGGCGCAGCCGTGGAAGTGGTGGGGAACGATCGGATCGGCAGGATAAGCGAGGATCAACCCGATTCTTGCGGCCCGAAAGACGACGCGAGAAGAACAACTCGATCGCCGTTATCACCTGGATCGCACGTCGCCGGTGAGCCTACCCCTTTGCCCTTTTCACCCTAGCCCCCCTCCAACGTTTTCCCCCGTTCGAATTAACAATCGTAAAATCACGGTGTTACAGCGAGACCTGGAAAGCCGCCACCACCGCCGAGAAACCAGTCCCTCGAGGATTGGTCGAGACTGGATCCGACGAGCAAACCGGTCAGACCACCACCGCCACGCGGCGAGACCAAACAATCGACATCGCCGAGAAACGACGACTCGTGCCCTTTGTCGTCCTCCTCCTCCTCCTCCTCCTCCTCGTCGTCGTCGTCGTCTTCCCCGTCCTCGTCGTCTTCCTCGCCGTCATCCTCCAACTCGTCGTCCTGGCAGCCGACAGCCTCGACGACAACCTCAGACTCGATTTACGCGAATCTGGGTAAGTTTAGGCCCATACAATGTAACTAATGATTATTTACACGGCAAGTCTCGATGTTGTAACAGCCATACTCACACGAATCCTCGAGCCAGCTGCTTCCTCGACGAATTTCACTTCTCTTTATGGATATACGTCATAATCGGAAATAATCGCGTACCGCTGAACAACAACTGGGTGGTTAATTGTCATCCTCCCTTCGCGGTTAATTTCTTCGTTCCTCGTTTCGCCAGGTCGACGTACGATCGTCGTGAAAAAAACTCGACCTCCACCTTTAACATTGAAAAGATCCAAAGGCGTCCTCTTAAACACTCATACATGCCATACGCGTTTCGTATTTTATTTCTTCTCTCTCTCTCTCTCTCTCTCTCTCTCTCAGCCTTTATTCCTGAGAAATGTATACACGTATTCTACACTCGTGTCACTTGTCCGATCGACCAACTTTGTTCTATTAACGATCTTGTACGATTGTAAATCACAATTCTCTGCGATATACCTACAATAATATCTTATTCACCGTGTTTTTTATACTTTGTTACTTTTTGTTAGCGTCAATCGATGAAACGAGATACGACGAGATATACGTTTAAGCAATCTTCTCTCTCTCCTTTTCTTTATTTCCTTTTTTTTTTTTGTTTTTTTCACCTCTGTCTCTTCACGCGATCCACGCTGCTTGAAGCGTTCCGAAATGGCTGGCTAGACGATAGATGAAATTAAAAGAAACGAGAGAGAGAATGGATGGAAGGAATAGCGAAGAGAATAGCGAAACGAATTGTGCGAATCGATGATTCCGACACGCGCCGTTCGTTTGTATTATATACGAATCGAACGGTGAGATAGACTACGATGACTGCATCATAGAATTTTGTAACTCCGAAATTTGTCTGTCTGAAATAAACGTTTGTTGCTGGAAAAATCAGAGAGCCTTGTTTTCTTGGTCACGCGACACTTTTCGTACACATATATGTGTCTGTCTGTCTGTCTCTCTCTCTCTCTCTCTCTCTCTATCCGAGGCGCGTGTTTTCCGCCCTTTTTCATGACGAACGAACCGAGGCCTCGACGTTGCGAAACGACGAAGCGAAAAAAGGAACCTCGGATTCGAGCTGCTTTATCGTTAACCGCATGCATCGCGAGACGAGATCGTCACGCTCTCGATTCTTACGTTCGATCCCCGCGCGTGTTCGATTCCCATCGTTCGATTTCGTTTTCTCGTTTCGCTTCTAACGCGATCGTGGACGGTGACTAGTTGCGCGAGGGTAAATACCACCGTGGGTGTGTGCAACTAACGCCGCAGGAGTGTATCGATCGCAGCTCGGGACGATAGATTAAGGATCGCATTCGGCGCGCGTGTCGCGGTTGCGTTTTACGTGCTCGCGTAGCGCACGCTAGCACGGTAGCTAGCCTGTTTTGCGACATGCCTTGTGTCTTGTGGTACTAACCCGTGGCGCTTGACGATGGCGGACGTGCCTGCAGCAGCGGAGGATGTTACAGGTGAGGTGCGCAGCTCGTTGGCACCCTCGAAACCGCAAAGAACCGCCAGTATCAGGGACCAAGCGACCTCGCAACCGATCCTGAAGAAGCACGGCCGCCCATCATCCACCCGGCCGGCTCTCGATCGAGATTACGACGAGCTCCTCGCCGGGCCCGCCACGGCGTCCGTCTCCGATTCTCTGGTATACAACCTTCGATTGATTACGTTTACGGATCATTGATAAACGATTGCCTGCAACAGAGAAGAGCGTACAGTGCATCGGTAATTTCGCTGGCATTTCAGCGACTATTTTTTTTCCCTCCTTTTTTTTTCTTCTCTGTTTTCAGACGTCTAACGACAGTCACGTTTACGAGTGCCTTTCTAGCTCGCCGGAGTGCGATTCGAATCTCGAGCTTCGCCATGCCGGTGGATCTCGTCTCGCTTGCAAGAGGAAATCCGACAGCGCGCTCCCGTATTGCGGCAGCGAGACCGAGAGCGAGCTCTACGCCCCCTACGGTTTTTACACCGGCGACGACGAGGTATCTACTCTCTTTCTACGCTACGCTACTCACGGCCGGGTTTAGATGGCCGTTTCTGTCAACAACAGAGAAAAAAAAAAAAAAAAACCCCCTCTTTTCGGAAGGGCCCCGAGGAGGATCAGGACTGGAAGCGCAAGGACGACGAAACGAGGACCAGCCGACTGAGACAGCGCAGAGGTCGTAGCATAGTTCATCGCAGCCTCGAGGATAACTACGGGGCCGTGGTAGTCGCGAATCACGAAGCCCTCGCGCAATTCCTCGACCAGGTGCACCGCGTACGCGCACCCAAGCGCGTGCTGTCGCGCGCGATCGTACCAATAGTAACGTCCGTTCTTTTTCAGTTGAGCCAAACGCCCCAAGTGCCGGCAGCGTTACGAGCGTTGAAAAATCTGAATCCGCGCATCGGCCACTTTGCCATCGACGCGAACGCCTCGCTCACCGTCGGCAGACGAATATTTTGCTCGGCGACGTGGAACGAACTGAACGTCACCTTGTGCGTCGCTTTCGATCTGGCTACGCACGTGTCGCGGAAGGAATTTTATTTGCCACCCGTAATCGAGTTTATAGACAGACCGCCGAAGGAGATCACGGAGAAGGCGGGTCTCCCGTCGAACAAACACCTAGAAGGTACTCATCACTCGTTCGGTGACTCGATCGAGTCTCCCTTTTCTCTACCTGGCCTGGACGTTTCGTCGTTCGGAATGAAAAAAACTGTTCCGTTCCATTAGCGACCATTTCCGTTCTGCCACGTTTGCAAGTAACCACCATACGATTGTTCGGCGCCGCGACAAAGGAGTCGCACGACGAGGGAACCGTCAGGGAAGCCTCGTTCGTGCTCCTTCAATTCGTCACAGCGCTGAAGAGCCTTCAGGCGCGTGGAATCGAAGAATCCGCCAAGAGCTTGAACAACGTGGTTCTATCGAGAGAAGAGAAGGACGCCTGTTACAGGCTCTATCTTCTTCAAGGGTCGGTAAACGCGTCGAAGGAGCGTGCTGCTCGCTCGCGGCTCGAACGATATTTTGTTTGCTGATTGCTCGAATAACGTTTCACAGATTGAACGTCGAGACGAACGTGGAACGCGACGAGGAAAGAGTCTCGTTGTGCCGGTGCGCCCTTGTGGCGCTTCGACAGTTGAATTTGGCCAATAGGCTGCCTCTGATTCAGGAGCTGTTGACGAGAGAGAAAGCGGTCACTTTGTCTCAGGTAAACAGCCTTACTCGTGCACGGTCGCGTCGGTACTCAACATCGATCGTCGTTGCGTACGTAGGTGAAGTCGGTCCTCGAGTTTTCTCTCTGGGGTCCCGCGGACGTGACTCTCGCTGCCGGGCCACGGGAGAGGGAGGTCACCCTGCAAAGGTGGCTCGATCTGGAGAGGGCGAACGTTCTTCACGCGTTGGTCAGAACAAGAACGCCACTGGCCGTCACCGACCAATACCAATTGCTCTTTCTGGTCCGAACGAGCGCCAAGATCATGTGCGAAGCGTCCGCGTTGCTGGACGAGCAACGATCCCGGTTCGCTCGAGCCCGCTGATACGATATTCATATTTTGTATCCGCCCCATGCTGTACAGAATTCCAACACCTCTATCCGACGGTCGTTTCTACGAATAAACGCAACTCTATACCGACGCGCTATCCTTCAGATTGATTTCGAGTAGGCCAACTTTGAGAGCGGCGTTTAATTAGCCCCGACGAGAGAACGTAGATTATCCTGTCGGGGTGGATTCGAGCGCGTGAGGTCAATTTCGTTGGTCTACCGGTCGGTTAATTCGACCCCGCGCTGCCGTATCTCGTACGCCCGCTGGCGGACGGCCAAAATTACCAGGCGGTCCTCAACGAGAAACCCTAATCCGTCTCCTATTTTATTATTACGTTTTCAGTTTGTTTCACCGTAGCTAATCCGAGAACCAAGCTCCGGTTGTCGATGCGGCATTGCACATTATCGGAGATAACGCGTCCCACGTAACGTTGGATTAAGATGGAATTACTGATCCGTCGTCGCGACGCGACGCGACGCGTCGGTGCCGGGATGCTGGTGAACTCGTGTCACCGCGAGACAGGAGAAAAATCCACCGCTAGACGAGCGTATCGATCGCGCACGCATACTACCATTTAGAACCGCAGCGCTTCAATTAATTTAGCCGGCTCGATCGACCGGCTACGTATCCCCCGTGTACGTACACACCATGTGCCAAATAGTCTGATCGATTCGACGACCCCCGCACCGCGTCGCGTCACACCGCGCCGCCACGTACCGGCGACCCTGAACCCTCGTCTTTTCATTTATCATCGTCACCTCGATTTCGATCGTTTTCATTTCGACGCGCGACGGAGGAAGAAGAGGGGCGCATCGAAAGGGCGGAACGATAATCTTTCGCTCGGCTGATCGGGCTTTCCTTATTTATCCACGTTCCGCTCTTCTACTTGGCTGCTCCAGGCGAAAGGGATTTTTATTTACGCACCTCCGCGCGTTACCATCCATGGCTAAACGATCCGTCCGGGACGGTGACGTTATTTTTTAAATATCCCGAAACAGGTGTGCTACCTGTAATTAGCTATCCAATTTCATCGGCTAATCGCGCGACGCGCATACAGATTTATAGCGTGTGCGATCGTTGTTGGCTCGGTATCAATCCGTTGATTTGTTTCCATTCGGCGGCGAGTTTTCACACCTCCGCGCGCTGCGTCGACTCGATAACGAAATACCTCACTTTAACGGAAATAGGCCATCGAACCGTCACCGAATAATTCCTTTCTTTTACCTCGAAATCGTAAACGGTAATTACCCGACGTAAAAATACCTTCCTCGATCGCTCCTGTTGCGCATCGCATCGCATCGCATCGCATCGCATCGCATCGCATCGCGGTTTTCGTTTCGAGTTATTCCCCGAGTAACCAGTTCGATGAAAAGGGTTTGGAAAGAGTGTGTGTGTGTGTGCGTGTGTGTGTGTATGCGTGTGCGTGAAAAGATAACAACACGATCGATTCGTTTCTCGTCTTTCATTTATAAAACAAAGTCGTAGCGTACCTATAGCAGTTTCTTTCGTTTCGCTTCATCTCGACGTATGATACATTAACTCTTAAACCTTCTTTTACGATTTCACCAGTCGACGAACGAACGATCGATCGATCGATCGATCGCACCGAGGGATGGATCGATCGTTCGGTCTATCGATTCAGCTCGATTCCCACCAAATTATTCCGATATATAATATAATACATATAAGTACATATGTACACTATTATATATTATAGAATCGTTACAACATTTTGATATGAGTCTGGTAAAAGAATCTCGATAAGCTTCTGGAACTCGACGTACGGAAGGAAGTTTGTCCGTTTCTTTTTTTTTTTTCTATTTTCTTTTTCTTTTTTTTTTCTTTTTTTCTTTACACAGTAGTACACGTTCGAAATTATACATGTAGAGCGATTCTTTCTGTTCCTATGTACATACAACGTAACGGTGATCGCACGGTCAAGCATAAAATGATTACAACTCGTACAGAAAAATGCTTTGATTATTCCTTAATCGAAAACACACACACACACACACACACACACACACACACTCTCTCTCTCTCTCTAAGTTGTCGAGACGAAACACGTTTCGAGAGAATCCCGCTTCTCTCCGTCGGGTCCACGAGAAATAGATACTATTTCTATTATCGGTTAAAAAGAGTAGACGAGCAGAAATCGGCGAGATTCAAAGACGATTCGTCGTTCGAGCTCTAGATTCGGAAATCGGTTCGCGATGCGACAGTCTCGCGGCAATCGCTGTTTCGTCGGCGAAAAGAGCAAGTTACTTGTCATCGTTGTACAATGTTTGTTTGTTGGCTCGCTCAAAAATTGTAACCGGTACAACCGGGCGAACGTAATTGCTCCCGGGGAAAGGGAAGCAGAAGGAACGAAGCAGAAATTTGAAAGGCGACGGTACGAATTACAACTTCGTTGTATAGAAGAACGAGCTTCCTAACGAATAAACTAGGTTTCTCCTTTCTCCTCGCTAGAAGCGAGGGAGACGGCCAAAGGCGTATCGATATTCCTATTATATTCCTCGGAACGCGCGTTACTGGTCCTCTGAATCGTCGTACGCGTACACGCTATGCGCTTTGTCGGCGAATGAAAATATTTAAACGTGCGAAAAAATGCAATTAAATGCGTTTAAAATGGAACGCGTCGCCTGTACCGCCTCGTCGTGAAATTAATCTACATACGCGAGAAAGTACATCGCGAACCGGTGCTCCGTCCATGCTCGTCCCTCCCGTTTTCGTCCATTATATACGCAGCTCTCATCGTAGGTGTACGTCGTCCTTAACTAATCAGCCGAATACACACGTTGAGGAAGGAATGGAAGACTTTTATAGATTAAACTTGACGTTGATCAAACGAATTCCGCGCCCATTTTCTTTCTTCTTCTCCTTTACCTTCTTCTTCATCTTCTTCTTCTTCGTCGTCTACGTCGTGCTCTCACAGTCCCCCGGTACATATAGAGATGCTCGCTCGAAAATGTTTCGAATGTAAAAGTCTTGTGATTAGGAACTTAAACGTCTCATCGCTCGAGTTCCTCGCGAGCATTCTTCGGATCCTTACGAGCTTACGATAAAAGACACACCATTCGCAGGATGAATTAGCCCTCTAAGCTAATGTTATTATTGCTCTGCGTATCGTCGCGGGGATCACCCTTGTCATCGGGGATCTCCGACCGCCTTTAAAGAGAGTTAAAACAAGAGAAGAGAAGAGAAAAGAAGAGAAAAGAAAAGAAAAGAAAAGAAAAGAAAAGGAACGAGAAAAAAGAAAGAAAAGCACGTACAAAATCGATTCTAACGATACACGCAGCCGAGTGGCAAAGAATCGTCGAATCACGTTTTATTCGAAACGTTAGATACAATTACGTCGCTAACAACAACGAGGTATCGCGATCATCGAGTCGTTCGAGTCGTACAGGAACAAATCGACCTCGCAATCGTACGTACGTACCACCTACAATATGCGATACCTATGTGTACCCAACTATTACGTACGTATACCTACGTGTACGAAGATTGTTTGATAGAAATAGGAATAGAAACGAAACGCTAATAATAGGTCGACGAAGTAGACGATAAAACGATCGAGATGACTTTGCGTTATGTATTCGATAATTGGAAATTTTTTTTGCTTAGCGTTAAAATACGGGTCGCGGAGTTCGTAAGTAAGTGAGTGAGTGAGTGAGTGAGTAAGTAAGTAAGTAAGTAAGTAAGTAAGTAAGTAAGTAAGTAAGTAAGTAAGTAATTAAGTTAGTTAGTTAGTTAGTTAGTTAGTTAGTTAGTTATTTAGTTAGTTAGTTGGTTAGTTGGTTGGTTGGTTGGTTGGTTGGTTGGTTGGTTAGTTGATTAGTTAGCTAGTACATTCTCGCATGACAACGAAGATATTCGTTTCTACATCGGTTCGTATCCCGTTCTACGTCGATTATATCGTTCGAACGAGACACGCGTACATATCACTCGCAGATCGATCGGTACATTTCCGTTCGAGCAGAGGAATCGAAATTGTGTCTGATTGTTCAAGCAGTTTTGAGACGAGATCGCCAAGTTTCGGTTCGGTTACCGATCGGGGTCGCAAACGCGTGAATCTGTAGATCCGCGCAACAGTTGCCGATTAAATCGTGTCGAGTAAAAAGTTGTTTCATCGTCTCCGGTTGGTAAATTATCAATCAGCCTATCGTTTCCAGATCGAGGCACTAGTTTGCCTTCCCTTCATCGCTCATCTCATTTTCCGTCTTCCACTAATTTTCTTCCGATAACATAGTCTCGACTACGTAACAACAGCAACAACAACAATAATAATAATAATAATAATAATGACGATGATTACGATAAAAACAATAATAACAATAACAATAATAATAATAAGAAGAATAATAAGAATAACGATAATAATAATAATAATCACGACGACGACGACGACGACGACGACGACGACGACGACGACGACGACGATGACGATGATAATAATAATAATAATAACAACAGCAACGATACGATGACACGTTAGTCTATGATAGTATTTTTAATATTCATTCGTAACATCGATTTTTCGTATCGATTAGTACGTTTCTGTGTATGACGCAACGTATGTACAATATATAGTATGATTTATAATTATTTACGATAATTGATATTACGAGTCGTCTTTGTTCCTCTTTCTTGCGCTCACCCCAGGGTTATCGCGCGGCAAAAATTGTCGATTCCAACACACAACTTGAAAGCGTTTTAGTGATATCACAGTGATTTCATTGCTCCAATATTATCGATAGAAATCGTTCTACGGTGCCTACCACCGAGTGAGATTTTTTTTAAATCGAACAAACGAGAAACGAAGAGTTTCATACGGATAATCGCGACTGGTAATTAAATGGAATCGAGTAACCCCGACAGAGGAGGAGAGGGACAGGGTGGTGGCACCGCTCGACGAATTTTACGAGATTACACTTAAAGTCGATTATTTGATGTACAGGTAAGTAGTATGCGTGTATGCGTGTATAAGAAACGGCGATAATAGGGATAATAGCACTCTGTTAATAACGATTAGAATAATATTAACTTTGTTACTCGATCGATTAAGTTAATTTGGTTAATTATTTAATCTCGTTACCACACGTCGCGCTTCTACATACGTATGTATAATTAGGTATGTATATTTAACGTATACGCAGAGATACGGTCGCGTAATATTAATTACCTGAAATTTCTTTTGCACGCGTACCGTTGTTCGTGGTTATCACGCGGCGGTACTACCCTAAGGTAAGAGAGTAAGGTAATCATGTACCAGAAGACACAGAGAAAGATTTCTGAAAAAGTTTCGCTTTCGCGGATCGGCGCGAGGTTACGCGCACAGCATTATCCGATGCTAGTAACGCGACCATCGATCATCGTTCGGATAATCATCGATATTCCTAGTTTCATCGAATCGCTTACATCCTACTTATCGTCAAGATTTTCGAAAGGGCAATTGACCGAATCGGTGCCGATTGCGCGAATTTTCCGAAATGGGGTGCAAACGTTGCGCAACGCCGCACGATCTCCTTCGAAATTCATTCTCCATTCGAAACCCATCGCGGCAGAGGTATCGATCCTGTCGATTGGAAGTCTCTATAATTTAATAGAAAATATTTTACACTCTCTCGTGACGACGTCTCGACGTGGGTGCGCTATCTCTCTACGTATGTATGCATGTACGCATGTACACCTATAATATCGTACAACGATCCCCCTCGACGAGCTGGTAAATTTAGAGTGAAATTAAACGAGCTGCCCGACATTATCGGCTCTCTATATACGATCGAATGCAACGGTTGCATATTATACGTTATACCTGTACACCCCACACATAGACGTAGCTAAGCATTACGTTTAATAACTACGTTCACGTAAATACATCGATGGTACGTATGTAAGTGGATTGTCGCGAATGTTTAATTTAGAATCGGACCATGTGCGGCGCCGGTCTGGTCAAGAAACTCGAACAAGGAAGAATGCCGCGGGTACCCCCTCTCTCTCTCTCTCTCTCTCTCTCTCTCTCTCTCTCTCTCTCCGATTCGACGACGATCGCAGCAGTTAAAACGAACGCGCACTCGTACGGAAACGCATTAACGATAAGAATGGTCTCCGACACTCTTCAACGGTGGGTTTCGAGAATCCAAATAGAATCAGAATCAATTCACAGTCGCTATCCAACCTTGGGGAGGGGAGGGGGGAGGTGGGAGGCAGCTTTTATCGTTTACATACCGGCGGCACGGCCAAGCCGAATGGCTCGTCTCGCGTAGCGGAACGTTTCCGTCGTTTACTCGGCGGAACCAGGAACGCGGCATTTACCAAAGGGTAAACAGAAACACGCACACGCACACACACACGCACCTATCAAACGTTCTCGCTCGATTCTTCCATCGTCCTCGGGGCACCTGGTTTCCACCTCCGACGACGCTCGAGAAGGACGTTCGTCGTCCCGGGACGGCGGGACTATTTGAACAATATCCTGCGGAACGCGCGGCGAAAGTCCTTGTTGAAGACCGTGTAAATGAACGGGTTCAAGGCAGAGTTCATGTACCCGAGCCAGAAGGCGATCACGAACGCCTGCGTGGGTATCTGGACGCCGGGGAACAGAGGTTTCACGATGTAGAGAACAAAAAACGGCAGCCAGCAAGCGATGAAGCTGCCCATGATGAAACCAAGTATCAGGGTGGCGCGTTTCTCCTTTTTCCTTGCCAGTCTCCTCTTCTCTCTCTCCGGATCCCTCGGTTTCGACGATTTCCCATCGCCGCCGGCCGCGTCGTACTTACCACCAGCAGAGGGGCGGCCACCGCCGTCCCCGTGGTCCCTTCTCAGTTTGCCGAGATGCCTACGGCCAAATATCGGCTGACAGAGTCGAAGCTTGAGAGGTTTCACCACGGCGCATCTGGACACCACGCCGCTGTCGGACGACGACGGATCGAATTCGGAGACCATGTCGACGTCGATGCCGACGCTGGGGGCCCTGCATCGGGACGGCACGCTCGATTGCCCGTCCCCGTTCACGGAGAGCGTCGCCTTCAAGCTACTCTTTTGCATCGGCACCGGCATCGTCACCTGTCGGAAGTCGGTGTGTACCTTGTAGCTAACCGAGGAAAGTGTTGCGCGCCGTTTAACGCGTATCGTCTACCTTCAGCGTGTCCTTCTCCTCCATCGGTATACCGCTGCCACCCCCGGGATCCGCCTCGGAGGTGCTCACGTCGCTGGCGAAATCGCAAGTGACTATGGGAATCTGCACGGGCTGGTTCTCGATCGTGGCGACGTTCTCCATCGCGGAACCGGCCGGTGGCCTGTTCTTCGCGGTCGTTTCGCTGGCCGGCGTGCTTTGCGTGAAACTGGTCTGCCGTACGTCCGGCGACTCGGCCGGCATCGCCGCGCGTGGTCGCGGCTGCTTGCGAATCCCGCGACGCGCTCGCGCCTTTGCCGCGAAATAAATCCGTATGTACACGAACACCATGATGCACGACGGGATGTAGAAGCTGCCCAACGCCGAATAAAGCACGTATCCGATGTCCTCTGAAAGCTGCAACAAAAAGCCAACCGAACGTGTTTAATAATCCCCGCCAATTTTCCCCACCAATCGCGCCACGAGCGATTGATACCACTTCGCCTCCCAACTCCCTTCTTTGTCCCTGCCGCCCGCGCATTGTGCTGTTGCTTTCATCATTCCGTTTGCTCGACTTGAAATAGAAATGAATTTCTTCCTTCCTTCCTTCCTTCCTTCCTTCCTTTCTTCCTTCCTTCGTTCGAGTAAAGATTGAGGACACGGAGATTTTCGCTTTTATTACTTATCGAAGAAAGACGGACGGAGCTGGTGACGCGAATGTTCCCAGGATTTTTTAATTGGAAATCGTACAACGTCGTTGTATATAACCTTAGCTCGTTCCGATTTAATTTCAATCGAGTAGACTGTCGTGCGTAACATTTACGGGACGTTCTTCCGATCGCTTCTCTCTCTCTCTCTCTCTCTCTCTGGGTCGAGAATCAAAGCGTTGGAAAATGTGAAAAAGCCCGTCGGGAACGTGTGCCGCATAGAAGCGTGCATCGCGTGGAAAATCTCCCGTGTGCTCGCCTCTCTGCTTAACACGCGTTCTATTCGTGCACGAATCGATACCACGGTTTCACAGTTCTTCCCAAGTACTACGCGCGGTACCTAAGACCAGTTTCCGGTCAACGATGTAACGCGGGTTGCGATTCACCTTTGTTGCCATTTATTTCGAAACTACGTCCCTATACTTTCCGATTACGCTCCGATTACGCGCTTTCGAATAGGGCCGCGTATCAATACGCGTACGTAAACACGCGTCTGTACACGTGGTCCGTGGTGAAAATGATTGAAATATTTTCTCTACGTATGTACACGCGTGTGTAGGTTGTGTCGCCGCGCAACAAATGGAAACGACCTATCCGTCGATTTAGGCCACCGCTATCCAGCGGTGTGAAAAGCTCCGACCGCTGACAAAAACCACGCTTTATTCAGTGTCACGATTATAGAAGAGGCTTTGTTCGAACGAATGGAAACAAGAGGTGAACGCGGCTTTCTTGCAGGATGAAATGTCTCGCAGCCCCCGGGAAAGCTTCCGACATTTTCACCGAGATCGAAACACTCGCACCATCTTCCCTTTAACTCTCTCTCTCTCTCTTGTATTCGCGTTAATCGCACCAATCGATTCGATACGATCCTTAGCCGTGAAAGACATTTTTCCCTATTTAAATAGTAACCCCGAAGAAAATTCCCGTGGTCTCGCGCACCCACGCTCCACCGGCGACACAAATACTTAATGGAGTGTGACAAGTTTATCCACGCCACGCCACGTACCACCTTCCTCGCCTTTCTAATTTCTGCCCTCGTTACGGTCCCGCGCAAACTTTCTTTTTTCAGGCCAACCATCCTACCATACGCGTGTGTACATTTCACACATATTTTCTAGCAAGTAGGGGGGGGGGGAGGGGATAACTGAGGAGCGCGTCAACTTTGCACGATTGGTTTTCCGGCAAGGAAATGGGCAACGAACGGTCTCCTCGACACCACGGTTCGCTTTCGACCCAACGTTCTGGTTCCGCGTCCGGTTCCGTTTGCACAGTTTCCGCTTTTAATAACCGCTGGCCAGAAGAGATGGCTACCGACAACCCTTCTCGCAAGGTGAACGCTTAATTCACGATAATCCACCTAGAGTAGAAAGGGGCGTGGTTATGCGAACAATCGAAATAAATTCCCTATCCGCGCGTTTAGTTATTCATGGGGTCGCGCCGCGTTAATTTCTATTCACGGGCGAAAATAAATCGTTACATGAATAATTCCACGTTTTCCGTCGTACGTTCGCGTTCCGTCAACTTCCCACCTGGCTTCCTGACTTTACTTGGGAGTCTGCTACGGCGAAGAGAGACAGAGAGAGAGAGAGAGAGCCATTCATTAAACATTGCATATCAAGTCGACCGTGGGGGGTTTCGCCCCTGTGGTCGTTGTACTCTGCCCTAGCCTCCGATACAGGATGCACACGTATGCGCGTACTTACGTCCTTACCTACAACCTGGCTAGAGGATCCCGCTGCCCGACATCGTTTTCCTAATTATGCGCATTCATATGTATCTACGTGCCTACGTATGTATGCATGCATGCATGCATGCATGCATGCATGCATCGTCGTGCATCGTCGGTACAAATGCACCGTGTTACCATCGCGCGTAGAAACGCGTAGTAGACCTCGCGTGACCACGTCCACCGCTGACGATCCATCCACTCGCGAGACACGCGATTTACCGATATTACTTTGAAAATTTCCGAAAATTATCATCGTCCTGATCACGATTATCACCAAAATTTCGATTCGTTCCATCGCAACTGGAGTGTAAACGCGTAGATACGCGGCGGGCACCGGAAGGCCCACAGGTTGCCGTGACTCGCCGGCGTCTTTGACCGACGTTTCCGCGCGTTCTTTTTCGTGAAATTCTCAACGATCGATCGATACGATTATCGTAGAAATAAGTAACAACTGCAGAAATAACCCGATACCCGTAACGCGATTCCTTTATATAGACCGCCAGGAATGTCGGATATTTTAAAGCGATCCAAAGACAATCGCATCGTCCGCTCTCGACTTGCAACTTTAAATGGGATATTAATGTTCAACGTCTACTTGGCACCCGCCTCTTCCGCTCGGACCGTATATTTACGAGCCGTCGCGGGAAATTCACCCGTTCGTGCAGCCTCAGCAGGAACGTGGTCACCGCCTACGTGTAATAACGTCTAACTTTGTTCCAACGTCGTTCGCACGCTCCGTATTTATGCAGTCTGTTGACGGGTATCGTCCGTTACAGTTATCAGTTAACGGTGGTCATGGTTGATCAATCAACGATCGCAGCGATGTATTTTAGTTCGTTTCGCCTTTTCACGGCTAAAATTTCGAGTTTCGAGCGCGCGAAAACAGCTTTTAGAAACGTTCGCGCGGTGAAAGGGAGAAAAAAAAACGAAAAAAAAAAAAAAAGAAAAGAAAAACGGAGGAAACGAGGATGTAGTGGCGAGTGGCGAACGCGATGAAAAAGAAACGCCATGGAAAAACGATATTGCGTGAAAGGAAAGCGGTAAATAGGATGGGGGTGAAAGGATGAGGTACTCGCTACGGATCGATGTTCCTCTCTCTCTCTCTCTCTCTCTATCGACATGCACCCCCCCCCCCCTTTGCTTTTGCTTTTGTCTCTGCTCTGTACACGGTACCCAGTTTTCGTTAATACAAGGCCAGCAGTCGATAGCAAGCCTCGAGCCTCCCCGAGGCTGTTTGTCATACACCCCCGAATGCATTTCGTATCGGCGAACGGTTTGCGACCGGTTCATCGCCGGGACACGCTCCTGCTTATGCATTCTACCAAGTTACCCTTGCAACCCCGCGTCCCTTATTCATCAGGGGCTGATCCGAAACGGATCTTCTAAATTATTTACGTTCGCTTACGTGATCCGCCTTTGAGAATACTTTTACTTTCGTTTCAGCTAATTTAATCGTTTTCTTTCAACTTGCGAGACGCATTATCGAGAATTTCGCAAATGTCACAGTCGCAGCGATCAGCGATCGATCATCTCCGCGCCGGTGGTCCTTTGATCCCGTCGAGCGATTGTTGCCGCTCGATTGTTCCACTGGCGACTTAATGAAACTAATTAGTCACATTCGTGCCGGCAGAGATAGGTACAAATGTTGGATAGTTCCGTCTATGCCACGCTCGATCGTAATCTCCGATACCGCGCGGCAATTTCGCTACCGATACGAGATAGCGACGGGCGAAACTTGCGAAACTTTCGAGACTTTTGTTCTCTCGTTAACACAGGTTACATCGTTAAGCAACGATAGAGGTGTTTGCGAGCCAGCGGGGGGACGAGAGAGTTAATGAATGAAATTAATCGGTCGCGTGGCGCAAGGTCGCGACGGAAGATCGCTCCTCGCTGACTGCTTCGTTAGCCGCCCTTGGATGGAATTATCGGCCGTTGTTGTATCTTCCTCGACGAGGGGGGCTCGCCGTCGAGCAAAGGTGACGATACATTACCGATAAACCCGAGCTCCGATGCTCTACGTCCATTTTTCAAGAAAACCCCGGTTTCGCCCGATCGAAATTCCACCCGATGACAAATGAAAAGTTCCTTCTTTCTTTCTTTCTTTCTTTCGAGGAACAGCGTTCCGTCAAAAACCCTCTTCACCGCCGATTGCCGCACAGTCAACTAATGAAACTCGTCCATCACGTTCGCTGACACGAATATATATGCATGTATATATACACGTACACGTACCTACCGAGGTCACGAGCACCTCCGCACCCTTCCATTTCGAGCTAAGGGCAACAGTTCCCTCCCTGTTCTCTATAGTCTAGCGACGCCTGTGTATTCGCAGATAAGACGGAAACAGTGGAATCGTATATATCGATCCTCGGTTTCTCGATAAGATACGAGAGAACCCTACACACAACCTTGCCTGCTGCTGCTGCTGCTGCTGCTGCTGCTGCTACCGCTACTGCTACTGCTACTGCTACTACTACCGCTTACGGGAACAATTTCGGTCGACGCGACGGAGCGGTCCAAGGAGGGGAGCAAGGGATACGATGACGATGAGAGGGATAGGGGCAGAGAAGAGGTTTTGTCCTCTTCCCTTTGCGGGATCGATCGTTCCCAAAGCTATCCTTTGGCGTAACAAGTATACGTGTACCGTGAAAGAGGTCCTTCGTCGACACGAGTACCGAAACTTTTCAACTGCACCGTTTGCCTATCCGACCACTTGCCATCGACTTTCGTCTCCCGATCTTCTGCTTCGAATCGCGTCCTTCGAGTCCTCCCCTAGCGGAAGGTGCTGGGAACATTTTCAAACGGCCCGGCACGATTTATCGTCCAACTCACCGGAGAGTAATAAAATCGTGAACGTACCCAACGTAACTCGAGACCCATTTCGACGGGGTTGCCCTACCGGGCGAATTAACGTGAAATATCGCTCCGTTCGCAGAGCAAACTGTTCGAAACGCTCTCCGAGAGTCACTCTGCTACTCTTAATTACGTTATCGCGCGATAATACGTATACCACGCGAAAGAAAAAAAAAAAAAAAAAAAAACATCATCGTCATCATCTTCTTCCGTTCTCTTCTAACGGACGACGACATCGTTCGGTATCGTAGGTGCGTCGTTTGAAATTCTTCCGAAGAAAATGATCGAGAGCAGACGGACGATGCAAATGAGACGGGAAACCGAAAGGGGAAAAAGCGAGCTGACAACGAGGGCCTGTCCAATCCCGCAAAAATCGAGTTCCGCCCGACGTCACGGAATTACAATTCCTCCGGTGAAGGAGATCTCGCGCGGCGTTAATAAAATTCGACGGTGAAAATCGACGACCGATTCCGCGACGACGACGACGACGACGACGACGACGACGACGAGGATGATGGTTACTGGCGGTTGAAAGCGCATAAATTATGGATAATCCGTGCCAGACCGAGAATTCGATGCGAAGATTGGAAATTCATCGGGACTCGAGATAAATGGTCTCCGCGATGCTCGAGGAGGGGTGTGTCGGGTACGAGAATTGCGAGAGATAATCGTCCGAGTGATTATCGCGGCCTAAAAGAGGCCGAGAATTTCATTATTATTTATAGCTTTATACAAAGTTATTCGAGAAAGTCGCGTGGCGCGCCTCGCGTTCCCCGCACGGCTGACTCGACCTCGATCCGACTACTGGCATACTCGACTGGCGCGCCGTGGCCAACCAATGCCGGCGGCTTCACGCGGTTCCGTATCGATTTAATTTTTGATCCAGGCCACGTCGATTGTTCGATTCGCTTTCAGCTGGCTCGGCCAACAGGACCCCGGCCAAACGAAACGAACAGCGAGGATATTTCGAAATTAATTAATAAGCCAGAGTGTTTGGCCAACTTTTCCTAACGCGTCTTTTCTCGCCGTTTCAAGCGCGGAACTTTGTTCGTTTAAAAGAAAAACAGGGAATTGCCGACCCTTATCTACCTCACCGCTACCTACACATAACAATCGACCATGTTCAGCGACGCCGTGCAAATATTTACTCGAGTCGAACAAAAGGGACGGACCACCTTCTCACCGCCACCTTCCATCGTCGAGAATCTAAGAAGGATCGATCGCGACCAGTCTTCTCCTTTTTGATTAACGCTACGGCAACAACCGGGACGGTCTTTCGGAGCGTCGATTTTTTTTTCTCCGTTTCAATTATCCATCTCCACCCTAGCCGGTATCGTCTCTACATAGTCGCATCGCCGTCGCGTTGGTCGAACGCGCCCGTTCACCGGAGAGAACCTCCTTCGGATTAACGAGAATGCTCTTTTCTCGAGAGCATCGAGCGAACCACTTACTCCTCAATTCTCAGAATTCACGGAATTCTCTGTGTTTGACGAGAAACCCAGGAAAAGCGTTCCAACTACGAGAGAAGAGGATGGATACTTTTTTAACGGACGTCTTATCGGTTAATAAAAGAATACTAAATTCCAACAACCGGAAACTATCGGAGCATCGGTTTTGCACCCTTTCGACTCTACGCGAGCCATCCGCGGTGCGCAACGTCGCTCGTAACCTAATTATCCAATCGATTTCGAGGCCAGGTCATTCGTCGTCGTCGTCGTCGTCGGTAATTACGAGACCGATTCGAGACGAACGCGTCTAGTTGGTTGAAAGTGTAACCGATATACAATAAAACCTAGTCGATAAACCATCGGATTCGTAACGCGAGCCCATCGTTGTCGTGGCATTACCATCTTGTATCCGCGGCGCTGCGCGGTCGCTTAAATGGAGCGTGGGTCGGATTTTACACGAGAGAAACTCGGCCGTATCGCGCGAACTTAATACCGACTTCAGTCAACACGCGCAGCTTACCCCGATAAGCTTAACCCGTGCGACGTCCTGCTCCCTGTACCCTGTCATCCGATTTCATCTACATCTACATACCTACGCTGCACCGTCTCTCTCGATTTCTTCGATAGAGTTCAACTTGTGCGACCGGCAACACAACAGGTAGCGATGATCGCGATTGCCCGCGTGTGCATTAACAACAACGGACAACTGGTTTCGAGTCGCGTGACTCGACTCGAAATATTCGCCCGTTAAAAAGTTTCCGTTCGCGGCGGCACAGTGACGAGCGCGCGAGGCTTAATTAAACCGCGCGGCCGCGCGCAACCATATAGTCAACGGAGAGGAAGGGAGGGGAAAGGGAGGGCGGAGCTTTCCAATCTGCGGCAAACAACGTGATCAATGGGAACGATAAACCTTGGCGTTCGTTGAAACGCCAACGTTGAAAATTCCCAATTCGAGCTGGTAGCTCGATTGGAAACGTTAAGCGGGAACGGAAATCGGATCGCGGTGCCACGGTGGCGCCAACCGCTTTAGAAATACCATAGACGCGCGGGATCGCCTAGCCCCGCAAAGGATGGATGTCCCTTACCTTACATTTCGGGTACTCTTCAGCCGGCGTAGGTCTCTTCCAACCCAACAGCGGCGGGATGCAAACAAGGGCGGACAAAAGCCATACGAGCGCGATCATCAGAGCTGCCCTGGCTGGCGTCCTCTTCTTCAGATAATCCACCGCCTGCGTGATGCTCCAGAACCTGTCCAAGCTTATCAGACACAAGTTCATGATGCTGGCGGTGCACAACAACACGTCCATGGCCGAGTGGATGTCGCACCACCAGTAACCGAATATCCAGTATCCCATGATCTCGTTGGCCAGCGAGAACGGCATGATCACCAGGCCCAGGAAAAAATCGGCGACGGCCAGGCTCGCTATGAACCAATTCTGTATGTTCTTTAACGCCTTCTCGGTGGCGATTGCGATTATCACCAGCATGTTACCCACGACTATAACGATCATCAACAGTGTCGCTAGGACGGACGCTAAAATAATCTGCGGCAACGTGTACCCGGACGGGTACAGGCTCTCCCCGAACAGCGTGTACGTTGTTTCGTTGCACCAGCTACCGTTGCACGAGGACAGAAGACTCTCGTTGAACGAGTCGTTGAACGATCCACCGAGATCCTCCATTATGCCGCCCAGCCCGAACAGCAGTTCCAGCTCTCTAAGCCCTTCCGCGTCTTCCCGTTCGGTGCTGCTCCCTGCACCTAGATCGGCCGCGCTTCCCTCGCTGGTATCGACCACTATCTCGGCTACTTGCTCGATCCCCTCGGTAACGACCAAGGACAACAGTCCGCTTTCCGACACGGAGTTGTTCTCCACACCGAGTCGAGCGCAACTACACTCACCACCACCGCCACCGTTCTTCTCGATCCTCTGGTCGTTTAGTCGAAACCGATCCGACGCGTCCCGTGTCGTCCCCGTGCCGTACCCTGCTGCCTCGATCTTGCTCCCTTCTTCGGTTGGTCCTTGCTCGACGATATCGGTCTCGTCGACGTCGTCGTCGTCGTCGTCGCCGTCGTCGTCGCCGTCGTCGTCGTCGTCGCCGTCGCCGTCGTCGTCGTCTTCGCCGTCGCCGTCGCCGTCGTCGTCGCCGTCGTCGTCGTCGTCGTCGTCGTCCTCGTCGTCGTCGTCGTCGTCGTCGTCGTCGTCGTCGTCGTCGTCGTCGTCGTCGTCGTCGTCGTCGTCGACGGTGTCGACGATGCCAGCGGATAGCAACCGATCGAGTGTTTGTTCGTCGGTGAGGATCGCGGTGTCGGTCTCGAACTGGGCCTTGTTCGCGGAAGACGTAAAGCCACCACCACCGGTTGGTCGAGACCACGTCATGTTCTCGTCAAAGACGCCGCTAGAACTGGACACCGTAGTCGGACTACCGGTGGCGTCGATGGTCATAATGCTGCCGAGGAGCGGCATCACTCGCACCTTCGCCGTCGACTGCAGATGCTATCTCGACGAAGTCGAAGCGGACGTGATGGCTGCGCGCGAATAGCAACGTGCACCGGGTGCCAGTTCGAGTAGCAGCAACAGCAGGATGGTAGTGGTCTCGTCGCATCTCGAGGACAGGGGCGTCATGCCCGTTTCAGGATGATGTCATCGTCATCAAACGAACAATGCCGCGCGACCAGCTCCGACCGCCTCTCCGCAACCCAACGAACCACCCACCCACCCCACAAACGCGCGCGCGTGCACGCGCGCGCGCGCGCACACACACACACGCACACACACACACTCTCCCTCCCCGAAACCCACCTTCTATTCCGACTCGATTCTACGTCCGACTCGAGATTTATTCGAGAAGAGCAGCGGACCACTTGGATATTCTCTCTTTCCCTCTCTCTCTCTCTCTCTCTCTCTCTCTCTTGCTCTCTCTACCTGTATTTCTACGGCAACACGATTTCTTCTACGTTAACTAACACTAAGCGTAGCTAAGCTTCTTTGTCTTCGATGGACTGACGAAACGGAAGGATCACCCTTACCCGCTCGTTGGACCGATATCTTTTAGAATCTGATTTTCGGCGAATCCTTGGTAGTCGTCCCAATAGTTATCTCTACGTACCATCTTCCAATTCCATGGTTCACGGCTAGCAAAGTAGCGCGATTGGCTCTTGATTTATTGCTTGCGTAAATCGCGCGACTTCTTGCTCGTATTCGTAGTATCCCGGTCGATCTCACGATGACGGAGTTAATACGGAACGTGGCGTACGAAAAGATTTATAGATGGACAGTCCGCTGGCTGGCTGGCTGGCTGGCTGGCTGGGTTAAAGAGATAAACGCGACTAGGAAGAGAGAAGGAGAAACACCGAGGCAGAGAAAAAGGAATAGAGAGCAAATGGAGAGGAGGTGGGAGTGGATGAGGGAGACGGCAAGAGAGAGAGAGAGAGAGAGAGAGAGAGAGAAAGAGAGATATGGAAAACAAGGAGGAGATGGAGATTGAAAATGAGCGTGAAAAATTGGTCCCCCTTTTTCACCTCCTTCTTGGATTAAACCTCGACCGGCCTAGATATACAGATACCTTCCAAGTTTCGAATTAAACGAGCAACGACGTCCTCGCGGCGCGAACGATTCGAATCATTTTCGAGAAACGAGTTCGTCCCGTGACCCCCGCTCCACGATGAATGCTTCGCGGCCACTTTGTGGCTTTTCTAGACGTCGCTATTTTCCATTCGAACAACGCCCGCAAGCTAATTAATTTGCCGCGCCGCAGTTAAAAAAGCTAAACGCTGGTTATATACCCGTACTGCTCCGACTTGCGACGTTTGCGAATTGTTACGATTCCTCGTATTTACTCGTTCCGAATAGAACCGAACAGAACGGAATCGAACGTGCCACCACGGGCGTGAAAACGAAAGTTGCGACAAACAGATATTTATTAACCCGACGCACGCACGCAAACACACCAGACGACACGCGAACCAGCTTAATCCATAATCAGCGAATGGTATTCCTTATCGCGTTACTATTATTAGTTGCATTATTACTATTACTATTGTTATTATTATTACTATTATTATTATTATTATTATTATTATTAACTATTATTATTGTTGTTGTTGTTGTTGTTGTTGTTGTTGTTGTTGTTGTTGTTGTTGCGTGAAAATGGGAGAGAAATAGGAGAGAACGTGGGACGAGAAGAACAGAGTGACACGCGAAAGGAAAGGGGGGTGGGGGCGGGGGAGGGGAAACGAAGAGAGAACGAAAAGTTTCTACGAATAAACGTCAATGTCCTCGACTCTTCTGTACACCTATTTACACGATTTAAGCCTGTCCGTTTCGCACCGCAATCAGGATGAACAGAATTGGTTCGCGCGCACCACACTCTTCCGAGCCGGATAACTTTCGAGTTCATGCACCAACTCTCGTGTCACCAACTCTCAACACGTCAGCTGATCAGCCAGCGAACAAAGTACCCCGACGCAAAGAGAAGTTTGCTCGATTATTCCCCCTCGCTCGTCGACACTCTTGACTTCCGACCTCGACGTGGCTCGTCGTCCCTCCGTTATTTTTCGCGGAATCTCGACCAGGAGCGAAAACCACCACGGCCTATCCTGACTCGTCACGCTACCGCTAGCTTCTCCATCGAGCTTGTCGTCGTCCACCACGCGCTCTCCTTCCTCTCATTTCCCATGAGAGGCGCCCCTTCGCGATCGTTGATCGTTACCCGTCGACCGAGTTCAACCCCGCGTTCTTTCGTACCTTAAAAGAACGACCAACGCGTCCTCCCTCTATCTTCCATCGGGATCAACCGTCCCTGGTATCACCTCATCGGGCAGAGTTGCTCGGCAACTACGTATACTCGAACATGGGAGCGGTCGCCGAATTCCTTACGGTTTTTTGCTCGCGTTACACGTTTCTTCCACTCGTTTTACTTTAACCGCCCCTCCTCGATTCTAGTTACTCTTTTCACCAAAATCTCACAGCAACCAACACTACGAACACGCACGAGCGACCGGCAATCCCAACGAATCATCGACCGTGCAGAAGCTCGGTTGCCTCGATGGTCCAAAGGACTTGTGTGTTGTACACGAGAGAGCGACAGAGCGGATAAACAGCGGAACGTCGACGCGGAACAATGCTTGGCTTCTCCACTCGACGGAGGAACGACGAACTGACGGACTCTTTCGCTCCTCCTCCCTCTCTTTCTCGCTCTCGCCCTCCTTCCCTCTCTCTCTCTCTCTCTCTCTCTCTGCTCCTCTGTGTCTCTCTTTCTTTTTCACGGTTGATTCGAAATTCCCAAGAGCAACAACAGCAGCAACAATTGATGTGGGTCAGCGATTCGATCTAAGGAACCCTCTCTTCTCTTGGTGGCCCTCGAACGGTTGATACGTGCGTGGGTGCGCGAGTGCGTGCGTGCGTGCATGCGTGCGTACGTGCGTGCGGACACCTCCGGGTTGTCTCGTGGATGCTTGCGAACGCACTGCACCCGCTAGGGACGAGCCAGGAACTCGGACTCCCTCTCGTGTCGTCCGCTGGATAAAGACTCTCCTCGCAGGATCGGAGCGAACGACGTGCGTGCGACGAAGAACATCCACGGAGAGGGGTGGCAGTGCGAAAGAGAGGAGGAAAAGGTGTTGTGCATGTGCGCGGACAACTCGGTCCACACCAACGAGGGGAGGCAGCGTATTCGCCAATTCCCTACACTTTGCTCGTGTTTGTGCGCGCCTCGTGCGCGCACCCCGCGTTACCCCGAACGAACGAACGAACGAACGAACGAACGAACGCGCGCGCGCGCGCGCGCGCTCGACCGACCGCCCGCCCGACCGTCACTATATGCGCGCAAGGGAGCAAGCGATAAGAAGAGAAGGGTAGAAAGAGAGAGAGAGAGAAGGGTTAGCCGGCTCACTGGAGGCTGACTGGTGGTGGCCCGACCGAGCGGTCTGTCCGACGGTAGGTGTACCAACGTCGGGGCGCCGTCTGACGGAGTCGCGGGAGCTGTAGCGCAAGCGTCGGGGTGCTGCCGCTAGCACCCGACCACCGCGACCTGACAGTCGACTTTGGACCATCGACCGGTCGGTCCGTTCCACTTACGGAACTCTTCCATTCCTTTCGTCCTTTCCTCTAAATCATTTCGACATTTTCCATCTTAACGGTGCATGCAGAAATTTCATTTTCATCTTCCTCCAATTTAACCGTCATATTAACCGAATTAATTAATCCCAGATGCGATACGGAAGAGTTCAGCTTCACCTTCGAGGCATAATGTTCTTTAATTGGTCACGCTCGTCCCTCCTCTTCGCAGCGACGAGAAACTCCCAAGCGACTACTTGAAAGAATGAATCCAAGTCGCGTACGCTAGAGTCTGGTGTCCATTTGCCGGGATCGTAAATTAGGCGACCACAACTTGATAGTTGCCTTTGGAGAACATCGAGCCCCACCGGATCGGATCGGATATAAATTACATGGCTGCACGGGTGGTTGGCTAGCTAGCTGACTGGCCCGAGGGCGTATTCGCGATCAAACGTCCAAGATCCGCGCGGCGATCATCACCGATCGGTAGTAGCCGATCACGGCGATTACACCAACGCCAACGTTCCCATTAGCTTCGCCGCGAACAGTTCAGTTGGTACAATTCCCCCATGGGCAGAAGGAAATATTAACTTACTCGTAAACCGCCTCGCATTCAAGGATCCCCCAACCATCGCACGGTCGTAATGAAAATTTCATTAAAACATTCCGGAATGTTTCCGCGTCGCGATACGCGATACTTTTGCGGCGCTTCGTTTCATTTTTCTCCAACTATTGCCCCGGAAAGCCGAACAGCGTAACATAGCTGTTTTCGATTAAGACTCGAAACAACAAAATTAAATATCGCTCTCGTAAACGACCGTATACTTACCTGGAGCACAGAGTATTGGACCAGCCATTAGAGGATGGCTCAGAAATTACACGCCGTTACCACTACTCGGCGGCAAGTGGCGGGTAAGCAACAACCGTGGTACTTGTCGGAGAGGCAACAAGGACGACGGATGCGTCATTTCGGAGAAAAGGAAAAAAGGTAGACCGAGCCGAATCGTATTACCGTGAAAACTAGTCGGAGATAGGATTTTCGAGCAACACCTAGAGTAAACTTGGCCACCGAGTAAGGGGTAACGAAGCACCGCATACCCCGATACCCCGTGGGCACTCGCAACGGGCAGACGTCCTCGGCTTCTTTGACGACGTTGACGCGTCGACGCCATCATCCCCGTCCATCGCCGCGGTTCTCTGTTCTCATTTCTCTCCTTCTGTCTTTTTACCGAAAGTTTGCCAACGGTAAGTTCGGGATATTATCGTAACTCCGACGTGCAAGCCTCTCCTCTCCTATCGTTCTCTTTCACGCTCCATCTCCGCGTACGTCACTTACGTACGTCCAAGTACAATAAGTGGCTACAGCTATTGTTCCCGTCCGGCTGACATGCATGTATGCGCGTACACGTATACGTGTATATATAGTTGAGAACTCGTGGTTCGTCCTTGAGCCAAAATATTCTCTTGCTCGCCTCGCGATCACCATCGTCGCGATACACGTACCTTTACTTTTCTCCTATTTTTCTTCCTGCCTTCGTCGTCCAACCGTCTGCGTTCAAAAATCGAAATCTGGCCAAAGTACGAAAAACAAAAAAACAACTCGTTGCAGAAAGGGTCGACGAACTCCGATAGGCGGGATGATCGCGTGCAAGGCGGACGAGAAACTAAAAAAAAAATACAGTCGTTCGTGTTTCCATCAACCTGCAAGATCGACAAATATTTTTTATTCCAATACTATTGCAACACGGATACTTTGCTCTTTTCGACGAGCAGAGAATTGCGTAACCAGCCTTCTAAATATTCCGGTAGTATCTAACCACCTAATGCAACGGATAATCGTTTCCATTGTACCTCGACTCGTTTCATATGAACTCATTTTAACATACATACGTAAGCAGTAATAGTTTCCATTAGAAACACGCAATCTATCGTCCACTTTGCGGAATTATAAGATAAACTATGCAAACGAGGAAGTGGGAGAGGGAATATTGTTGTAAAAAATTCTTGCTTGAAATCGCTGTTCGTTCCGCGAACCGATCCGCTCCCTCCAGTGTTTCGAACAAGAGACGGTTTAAGGCAGTTACCAAATTCGGTGAACGAATTTTGGCCATAGGAAGGCCAAGGTCGGAGAGCACATCCCATCAGGAACGGCGCGCAACTGTCTCTTAATTCTCTATCGCCGAAAATAAATGAAGGGCAACCGGTTCCGAGGAAACCGCAGGTACTCGCGGCAAGTTGGAGTTTTGCCATCGGTTCGATCCGGAATCGATCTAAATCCGTCCCATCGGACCGTACGGGTGGGTGGGTAGCCTCCGGTCCCAAACATTTCCCTCAACTTCTCTCGACTAGAGCTGGTCCACCGAATTGCGCGAACCACACTCCGCCACGCTTTTCCACGATTTTCTCTCACCGGAGGATTCTGCCACGAATTTCATTTCTACTTTGCTGATTCCAGAATTTCCGATTACCACGTTGCGATAGAGGGGAGGTGCGGTTGGTGATTCTTGATCGCGAGACAAGCGGAAGACGAGCACGGGAGACCTCGCTCGTCCGACACGACCCCTTTTCCACGTGTTGATCGCCTACTACGTTGTCCCAGTGAACTGGTAGAGTACCGTTAACGAGGACCCCGCCCTTGTGACGTCATACCGAAGTCGCGCTTGCGTGTGCGTGACCGTGTACACGCACGGATACTTGGCTTGTGCGCGTCACACCCTACGTTCGCTTCTCATATTTTCCGATCTAAAACCGACTGACTATCCTTTCGCTTCTACCTCTCGCGGATCCACGACCCGCCTGTTTCCAACCATCGCCAGGTAAGAAATAATAGCGAAAATCGCGACCGACCGAGAAGGGGATGAAACGTTCGAGGAGACAAATAGGTTGAAGGGGGCCGCTGGAAGAAAAACGGGAAAACACGCGGGGCAAGAAAATCGGAGAGGGTCACGAGCGAAGAAGTAGAAGGCCAGTTGACGGTATAGGGGGAAGGAGGGGTGATCCGGAGGTGTATCGACCCCTGCGAGATTCTATTCCAACAGAGTGCGAGCAGGGGGTTTGGATACCGTGAAGCCAATGGTGGTAGGGGCGCAATGACGTCATGGATACGAGAAAGAAAAGGAGAAAGGGGTATCACACGGGGTGGGAGTCGAAGTTTCGCAGAGTAGGACGTCGAGGGCGCACGCGCGTTCGCACGCGCGCGCGCACGCACACACACACACACACACTCGCACATGCACGCACACGTCCCACCCAACAACCCGAACGTTGCGTAGTCCTGTACATATACATACATACATACGTACATGCATACGTACCTCGAACATCTGCCGACGCGATTCGCGATCGATACAAATCGATTTTTGATCGCGCACACGGTCTCACCTGCCCCTGTGTCTTTCGATTGCTTTTTGTTTCTCGAAACTTCAACCGTCCCGAGGCTTATTGATTTTTCCAACATTTCGCGCTAGATACACGTGACCGATACTAACGGTCGATTCGATTGCTTCGCCGTTGGTCGGTCGGTGATGAAAGAAAAATCGTAAGCCTTCGCGCAATTGTCATTTTCCAGTTAATTAGCCAGGAACGTCGAGAACAGGCCGCATTATTGCCGACCTGAAACTGCCACGACCGCTACTACCTTTCGGTCGCGGTAATTCTCGATTCTTCTTTGGGATAAAAACTTTTCAAGAAAACAGTAGGAGAAATTCTTCGCATCTCCTTGTCCCACGCGGTCGGCTATAATTACAAGATCTCTCGGCGTGGTGGCCATTCCGTGGGGCTAGAGCAAACATACATACGCGCGTACATCGTCGTCTAATGCAAATAGATCGATGCGTTCAATGCATTTATTGTGAGAATGTTTGCCGACTAAGAGGGAATCCGGTAGTTACCAGTATAACCGATTTCATCCAATTCCCCTTGGCACGCGTACCCTTCGCGTATCGTAGGTGCACGTTACAATTTATCATCTCCGCGCGAGTCAAATATAATAAAGGAATATAAACGAGTAGCCAAAAATCTCCCAGGTATAGAGTTGGATGAAAAATTTATCGCGCGCCGTACAGTGTTAAGGCTGCGCGTTTTACGAGATTTTCACGCGATTCTGTTTCGTGCGACGACCAGCCGACAGCCACCAAAATGAAAAACTACACGAACGAAGGGACACGAAGGAAAAGTTTCACGGCCGACAATTTCTCATGCGTCGAGTTCTCCTCGATGCGTTCCTCTCGAAAATGAACGCTTCTCTCGCTCTCGCGCGTCATCCACGAGCTAGAATGTACCCTGTAAATAGGGAGATCTCCATTACCTAATTATCCGTAAAGTTTATCCATCGATCATACCTGCTCGAGCCGTCAAGAGCAACAACACACGGGGCGGCCGGGGGGTATTTCCCGAAAGTTATTTAGAAAATGCTATCCTTTCTTTCATCCGCGCGAATAAACGATGCCTCAAAAGTAGACGCGGTGTACGCGTTCGAAATAATGCGTCATAAATTCGTGGCAAGTTTAATGTACCATTACCGGATCCATGCAAGGGAAGCCGTCGTGATAAATCAGCTTCTCGTCCGAACGTGCACGCGTAACGAGTGAAACTAGGTCGATCTACGTTTGGTCATCGTTAAATAAGGTAAGGGTTGTTTCGCGTCCGTTCGTCGCGATCGCGCGTCCCTGTTACATCCATGATAATCGCGTTCATCGACTATTCTTTCTTTTTTTCTTCTTACTCGTATCCGAGGCCTTATCGAGGCGAAATCACCGCAGCGGTCAACGGCCAATAACGAACCAATGGGAGCGCATACGTATATACGTACGTGTTAATCTTTCACCTAGGTGTAAACCTATTCGAATTCTCGTTTCTATTCCGCGTGTATCGTAAATCAGCTACGCGGCCGATGCTTTCGATCGACCGTTTCACTACTCACCCTTGCCGTTTGTTTCGAGAAGGTTGAGTTCCGCGTTTATCGTGGTCACGTACATACCACAACGGTGTAACACCGTTCGACTGTTCGACTCGGCTCTCGCCGACAATAATTGGACGGATCGATGGTATCGGATATATTGGATTTTTATTACGCTTACTTACACGCGTACGTGTATACGAATAACAAAAAAAAAGCTCGCGACGAGTGCGTATCCATGTACGTATTCGAATGAAACGTAAAAGTAAACGCGATACTAGTTCTCTCTGTTTAACAGCCCCTATCTGTGGATCCGACGGGGAAAGTGTCCGCCTCTTCGCAGCGCAGCCTGCTTGCTCGTTCGTCGTTTCGCGTGTTCTACCTCGACGGCCACTCGATAGGCTTTTCTCTCGTTTTAACCGCATTTAACGATTTATCGTTGTTCCTCGAAAATTACTCGTTCCCCGCTGAAATATACGTACCCGCTTGTGCGATTTCTCTTTCCTATCGTTCGAATATCGAAAATATTCGACCCGTTCGCGTTCCTTTTTTTTTTTTTCTTTTTTTTCTTTTTTTTCTTTTTTTTCTTTTTTTTGCAGATTTCGGGGCGTACACGAGTTAACAAGTCGACAAATATTATCTCGAGTCGTACACGCGTATGTATTTAGCGCGTTCCGTGCGCGTGCTTCGACGATGGGTATGAGAATACATCGCGTCGGCGTGTTCAACGGGTATAATTCATCCCACGTAACGTGAGAGCGCGTTCGCGTGACAAGTTTACGTCAGACGTATCACCGCGCGATTAACTTTGTGTCTCTGGCGCAAGAAATTTTGAGAACCGTTCGAAAAAGCGAAAAGCAAACTGGCGGATTTATGATTCCCCCCCGAGATTTCCAACTGTAGAGTTTCGCTGCAAACAGTTGCATTAGCGTTTTAATCAAATATTAGTTGGCGCTACGTTCACGTGTCGATCACGTTTTTAGGCACGTTTCAGGTAGCGAATAACAAACTGCCAGCCATGTACTGCTGGCCGTCCGTGCAATAATGCTACCTATACCTATATAGACCTATATAGCGTTCCATGAATCAGAAACAAAGATTATAGCATTTGTTTATCAATCTGCTCGTTATCGATAACTGTGAAGTGAATCACTTTCCGTGTACACGCGCATATATACGGTACGTGCACGTTGGTGTTCTCGCACGTTTATATCGGGATCTATGCGTCGTCGTCGAATCGACGAGCAATTCCAGCCGGCGATATTACGCGCTACTAGATATCTTTCGGCTGGCAGAACCGATGTAAAAATAATTTCAATTCATTCGTCGTTTATTTATTTATTTAGTATCACTCGCTTAACCGAACCGAACGTGTCAGAAGAGTTACGTACTATACAAACTATATATTGGACACACGATCTCTTCGGTCCCGATCTGTTGTACACCTATACGCGCCAACATGCATGCACGTATGTACGTCAAATCTATCGTTACGCAATAACGTATCATTACGCGTGACACAAATATTCGTCCCTTCGAGTAGGTACCAACTTCTCGATACATCAATCGGCCACTCTTTCCTATCATTCGTACGTACGTACGTAAGGTAGTCGATGCCAATAACAATATATATATATACGTACACAGGATACGATATAACATCGTACGTGCCAGTCTGTTAGCCGCCAACACCGCTCAACATCGTTTCTGCTTTTTAAATATACCTGCCGAACTCTCTCGGCTTCCCAGTATTACGACGTCGACTGGCCGTGGCGCACGTCTATTAAGATATCGGTCCGAAATCGCCTACGTTCTCTACCGTGAGAGCATGCGAAGGAGACCGATTCGATCGTGCATCTCCTTCGATTCTATTGTTTCCTATTGTTGTTGTTGTTGTTGTTGTTGTTGTTCATAATAATAATAATCATTATTATTATTAATATTATAAATCTCCACCACGCCGGGAACGTAGGATACGATCTACGAATAATTATCGTAGGTACGTAACTATCGGTCGATGTCGGCCTAGATCTTAGACTCGTGATGTAACAATCATTTGTTTCGTCTGTTTGTTTCTTAAATACAAAAGATAGAACGCGCAACGAACGCGTGGTACGTATGTATTTAATTTACGACGCGACAAGAGGGAACCGTATTAACAACCGAAGAGTTAAAGCACTTCGAATAAACTTTCGTCTTTCCCAATCAGTTTGTACAGCTATCGCTTTGGAGGCAGCTGCGAAAACAGTCGGACCGACCAAACGCGTTTAAACATTTCGGCGGATCGTAAATTCGCTTGCGCCACAGCTGTTCAAGTTCGCGCATGATTTCGAATAGTATTAGAATCGTCGCTTTATCGACGACGATCATGACGATGCGATCGATAACGGATCATTTTCTCATTATTATTATTATTATTATTATTATTATTTTAAATACCTACGCTGTGCGTAATATTCCAACGTATCGCTTCCACTTTCTTCCTTCGTTCTCTTCTCTCTCACTTTGCTTTCCCGCTACTACGTTCCTTCAGTGAAGTAGATGCGAAAGTGCGAGTCGAACGATCAACAGTTACGAACGACAAATTGTCACCGTTGACTTTGTAACAGTCGGTTGGATAGGTGGCTAGATAGGCTTGGTCGATGGATAGGTGGAATTTAGAGTGAGTCTCCTCGATTTCTACGACATTTCTCATCCGTTCAAAGGTTCAAAAGTCAAGTTGAATCGAAAATAATCGTTCGAACGAACGGCCTATGAACGAAGAGACCGACGGAACTCGCATTATACTCGCAGATTCGTTCGATCGGTAGACACGAATTCCAGAAGGAAACGCCTCTCATTAACCATTAGCTACCGGGGAACGTGCGAATCCGAAGCTATGCAAATTATTTCTACCGCATGATATCCCAGCGCGAGATCGTCGTCCCTCTCGCAAAAATCAATCGACAAAATTTCGGCCGTTTGCGACGCGTTTCTTTTAAAACGTAACGGTTTTCTGCTTTTTAAACGGGGACTTGCGTTAAACGAAAGTTTCAGACGTTAACGGACTTGGAATACCATCAAGAAGTTTAATTAAGTTGAACCGAAAGCAAATTTCCCTAACCGATGGAAACCGGCGAAACGTACCACAGTCTTCTCTTCCTCTATAATCTCTATCGGACGAACGTTCCATTTCTCGTTTCATATCTGCATCGAGGGGGAACGCGGAGGACAAGCTTTCCCCCTCGTCGAATTAAATTTACTTTCTTTCTTGGTCGGATTTGTTTCTCGTCTACAGTTTGTTTACAACTTTTATACGCTTACTCGATAGAACACGACTTTTATCAAACTATTCCTTTGACACTTTAAATACTTGCTGCGACTACCACCGTGTCACCCGTGTATAATACACTCGAGCGACGGTAAAAGTTTCCAACACAGCGCAACGTCACGCGTGTATACGTAAACGAACGATGAATGGAGGCATTGCACATTGTATTGTATCGACTAATTACGCAATCAACAAAGTGTTAATGGATGTGAAATCGCGAACAGAGGAAACGAAGGAGCAACGATAACCTTGCGCCCGAACAAAACTGTAATTATCCAGCCACGGTTAACGCGGCACGCGACGAGAAAATTTGATTGCGCGAGTTGCGTAACTTTCCTGTCCTCTTCTCTTTTATTCTCTTTCCGTTCGCGTAATTGCAACGCGATTAAATAAATCCGTTCTTCCAGATTCTTCGATCTCGTATCGATCGAACGAGAATGCTTGCTAGAATTTTGAATTTAGTTTCGTACAGCGACCAACGGCTACAGACCGACTATAATCCTTTCGGTGATCGAGTCAGCGATCGAGACAAATCATAAACCGACTTGTTTCCCGGAGAAACGTGTGTGATCAGGAAAGAGAGAAGAAAAAAAAAAAAAAGAAAAAAAGACTGGCGCCAGATACTGAATGGCTGCTGACGAGCAGCCGTAACGAGGTTTCCAACTATAATCCCGTATAAACGCGTACGCTTCGAACGGGATGCCTCGAACCGTGTCGTTTCGCGGGAGTGTAAAAACAGCGGCGAAACGTGGCGCGCACCGAGTCATCTGCCCGAATCTTTGAAAGAATCAAGTTGAACAATGCCAGTCGGGCTCGGGTTGCGGTGGAATTTCGCGGGCGATAACGCCGGGTCGACCACTCGCCGATTTATCTTTACGCTTCTCCGCAAATTACAGCGTGGCGCACGGGGGCCACGACGAGTTCTGATTAGATCTGGCCTGGTCACGGGGAACTCGCTAATTTCCGAGTTAATGCCACGTTCGAACCGACCCTTGGGCGTTTCTAACTTGCCGTTTCTCTCTCTATACTTTCGCACGACCATAGACTCTACCTATCTACACACGTTTCAATCACGAGCGTATCTACTCGCGCGTCTTATCGCCGTCCCGCCGATGCGACGAGCGATTCACCGCGATTTATTATTACCCTTTCTTGTTTTCTTTTCTTATAAATGAAAGACAGAGAAATGTCTTCTCTGTTCCGGGTTTATAAGTCACGGCCGATAATTGGTAGGGGGAGGGATAGGGATAGGGGCTCGTCGGTCACGGTCCCCGTAAAACGGACGTAAATCAGCAAGTATCGCCGTTGGCGTTGCAAACGAGTTTATCATTGTCCAATTTCGTTCCGACCCTTTATATTCGTTGCTGGTTTCGCAGTTGTTTTTCACTTCGCGGACCATTTTTATCAATCCGCGCGATTTACTCTCGTAACAACTGGGATGCGGAAAAATGCCCGCCACGGAAATTCTTTGAGAATTTCGATGAGAAGCTCGCTCTCTTCGAATATACGAACAATGAAAGTTTCAAGAAAATTACACTTGAAAAAGTTGCGCGGCGAATGCTCGCCGCAACCCGAATCGCCGCGAGCTTCGAAGCTCTAAACGAAAGGAGAATTTCGAACCAACCACCGGAACGAATGCATCTCTGCTTTCGAATAAAAATCTACTTTCGTCCACGAACAAAGTATATCAGAAACTGTACCTTCGTTCCGCTTCGTTTACCTGCTGCTTACTTAACATCCAGCGTATAGTAAATCGAAAATTCTATCGGCCGTCAAGTGTACGCAGCCTTTTTTAGTTATGCATACGCGTCTAAACAAATATTCACAGCGTGCGCGTTTATTATTTTTTTCTTTCCCAATTCTTTTATCCTCGTCAAAAAGCATTTGAGAACTTGAAAATTAACTACGTTTCGCGTATCACCTTTTCTTATCGGACCGCCGCAGATGTTTCCTTCATCGGATCCAATCGACGGTAGCGGTAAAAATGAAATTTTTACTACTCGATCGAACGTATCCGACATAGGTACGCGTCCCGAAGTAGCATACCTTCCGGCCGAACAAAATGCTTCGCGCGCGATCACTTTTCGAAATACACAAACGTTGTATACACAGTGACGGGCTATTTGCGTTTCAGCTTATGCAATTCGATTTGAAAACATTTCATCGTTTTATCGTATAATAATAATAATAATAATAATTGATGGTAATTAAAGTTATCGCAAGAGAGAGAGATTGTTATTCGATTCTAATCGAATAGTACCAAACTTTAGCGATCGCTGCTGGCATCGTTCGAAACAGCCAGCTTTGCCTTGTCAAACGAGAACCGAGTACGTACGTACATACGTACGTACTTACATTCATACCGTATTTATTACGTGCATACGTATGTATATGCATACGTGGACAGATACTATTATTGCACTCGAATTGCACAACCGACGAAAATAAATTCTGCAAGCTGGCAACTGCTTAGCGCTCTGTACAAATCAGAAAGAGTCTTGAATTTTTTCAGGCTTCCTTATTTATATCTTGCATTCGTTTGGTAGGCGCGAAGAGAAGTTAAACATCTTTTTCGATACGCGATTTTCTTTTTAAGCCCGTCTGTATATTTGATTTTTGCTGGGTTCTCCTGTTCAATTCTCCTTCATTGTTGTTAATCCGTTGTTAATATATACATATACGCATACGTAAGTGGCATATTCATACTCACAGTGAGTCACGAGAATATTTTTCTACGAGCACTAATCGGATAATTACGGTCTTGACGTTCACGGTGTGTACGTAAAATGATTTAAAGCCAATTTATCACATCAACGTACGTACGTGAACGTGTATCGAAACGTTAAACATTATACAACGTTATGCAGCTTTACGCAATCAAGCCTATCTATCTATCTGTCACTGTGTCATCTACCGTGATCTACTACCGCCAATCGAACCTTTCTTTCTTTCTTTCTTTCTTTCTTTCTTTCTCTCTGTCGCGCCGCTTTCTTCTTTCCTTCTTTCCTCGTCTCTTATCTTGGAATGTTAAAAAGGCTACTGTTAAAAACTGCACCATTGAGATGCAAATATTTATCGATACGTCACATCGTTACGTTACATCATTACCACATCGTATCGTATAATACGTAATACGATATCGTACAATATCGTGCTAATAAATAATAAAGAGAATTTAAACGCTTCACCAAAAGTACATACCTCTAAAGTAAACAACGGTATAGGATCGTTCATCGATTCGAATGTTCGGAATTCGCGAAACGAAGAAGAGACGCGTCGCGCTGTTCGCGTTGGCGCCGACCCAACGGCATCTCGCGACGCAACGACACAGAAATGCGGCGCGACGCGATTCATCCAGAATGATCGACACGAATTGTTATCTTTCTTTTACTTTCTTACTTGCGTCTTATACTTGCGTGAAAAAAAGTAAAAAAAAAACTCGATCGTCGATCGGTCGAAGCTCCGATGGTGGTCAGAGTAATTAAAAATAAAACGAAATTTGAAGCGACGCGGAACAGGCTTTAATATTCGATTTAGAAATCCGACGACGACCGATGGCTGCGAGCGAGCCGTGGCTTTGCCGATCGGTAATGAAAGTTTCATGAGATGACAATTTGTATCACGGCTCTTACGTCTCGAGTTTCTCTGGTGTCGCGTTATTCGTGACACCACGGCAACCAGAATAAAAGAAACGGTTCGATCGTTTCGTAGGATTGCCTTTTACGCAATGTGATTTTCGAATGTCACGGTCTATTATATTCGTCTCGTTGAGTATCATACGCTTCCTTCCGGAAATCCAGTCGATCGAGGAAAATATGTGTCGACGTATTCAAAGAGAGGAAATCGCCTTCTTTCTTCCACTCCTACACTCTCGGCCATCTTTGCTCCCCGTGAGCGAAGCAGAATACTTAAAAAACGAATTATAACCGATATGCTTTCGTTTGCCCGACGCGCTCTCGCAACATCATCATTCCGCGAAGCGGCTAAAATTTCAGCCGTGTTTCACAATCGACCGACAAGTAGACCGACAGCGACGCAAAGAAAGAAAAACAACAAATTTCCACGCCCGTCGTCGGTCGCTCGTCGACAATGAATCCCAATGAAACGACGACGCTCCTTCGCCATCGAGCAATCGAGACTGCAACGCCGAGTCATTTATTTAATTCGCGGTCGGTCAATTGTTCGTCTCATGACTACCTCGTTCTCGTGATCGATTAGCTTCTGTGAACTCGACGAAGCACGTGTTCTTCACCTCGCTTAGGCCGCGCCGCCGCGCCGCCGCCCCGCCAAACGTCGCGCCGCTAAGCGTCGCGTCGTTCCTTCTGCCTGGACGCTGCTGGGACTTGAATCGCGTGACTCGATACCAGCAATCGGCTAAATTAAAATATCCCGATAACCAATTTTCGGCTTTTAACAAGGCAATTAACACGCGACGACAGTCGAAAGTTACTTCGTTAACCTCTTCCTTTGCGTATACGTACGTTACTTGGTTCCCGAGGCACGGTCGTTACAAGTCATTGGACATCGACCAGACATTATAATATATTAATGGACACGTGACATGTTTCGTGTTTCCAATAAAACACGAAAAGAACAAGAGGGGAAAAGAAGAAGGGAATTCATACTCGGCGAAGACAAAGTTCGAGGCGGGTATAGGTTCAAACAGGCTTTGTAAAACAGTAGAAAGAGACGAAACGTTCGTTTAGACACACAGACGACACCGAGTAGAATTAATAAACGTAGAGCGAGCACGCTCGGCTTGTCGTCGTGCAAACGCTACGATAAACAACCATATAACGCAATGGAAGATAAGAAAAAGCCCGACACTTGTCGACTCTATCCGCTCCCTTCCACTGCGTTTTGGCTCGCACTGCCTACCCCTCCACTATTTGTCGGAAGATAATATCGAATCGGTGTTGGTCGCATTATCGTCACGGATAACTTCATCTCCCTCCAGATTCTCGGCACAATAAAGTCAAGTGATTCACGGATTACATGGTCAGTCAGAATATAGGCATCGGTCGCATTACTCCGGTCGTCGGTACACCGAATCCAGAGGAGGGTCTTTGCGAAACGATCAAAGCTAACAGAAGCGCGTAACAGCAAACGTGTCGGTGTACGCGTATAGGCGGACATATACGTATAAGCTTCGCGCGTAGCACGGTAGGATAACGGCGCGACACCGGGACCGACAACAACGTTACGACGAGTCGTTCACGCGACTGAACGTAATCAAAAAGACGCGGAACGTGACGCGCGTAGACGTAGACTCCCGAACCGATTCAAACACGAAGCCGTTCAAGAAGACGAGTCCGTATCGATCCGGTAACATCGATATACTTTTACTTCTCGGTACCACGAAGACCTCGCGGTTAAAGGAAGCGACGGGCACGCAGGAAAGCCCAGGATGACGGTCGACGCGTCGTCTATGGTAACGGATTATCTGGTGTTCGTTGGCTGCATCATCGCCTCGTTCATCATACCGTTATGGGGGAAATTCCGGGGCCGTCGAACGGAGACCACCAAGGCAGACTACGTGTTTGCCACCGGAAGCGTCTCGATGGGCGCCATGATGCTGTCCATCGCCCGGGGTACTCTCGGCGTCAGGTCTTTCCTCGGCTACCCGTCCGAGCTCTATTACAGGGGTAGCGCCATGTGGGAGACCATCTACGGGATGTTGCTCGCGTACCCTATCGTCTGCTACTTCTTCGTCCCGGTTTACTACAGCCTCGGCATCACGTCGGTCTACCAGTATCTAGATATGAGGTAATATCATTACGCTCGTCCGAAGGGGGAACGTTGTAATTTGAACTTGCTCGAACCGTGATCACCTCGAAGGATAAAGAAATTAAAAACACACACGAAACCACGCTAATTCGTTAGATTCAAGTCGAAGCTAGTCAGATGCATCGCAAGCCTCTCCTACGTGATTCGCAGTCTACTAAACTTGGCCGTCACGATATTCACCCCTTGCGTAGCTCTAAAGACTGTCATCGGACTGCCGTATTGGGCCAGCATCATCGGTATCACAACGATATCCGTCGTTTTTACCCTTTTAGTAAGTTCACTCGATACCGCTACGGTTTATCCGTACCCACTTTATTTCGATCGATGCTTTTATTATTATTATTATTATTATTAATTCGCAGGGAGGACTAAAAGCTGCCATCCTTTCGGATGTTGTGCAAGGCCTGACAATGATCTGCGTCTCGCTTCTGATAATCGTTAGAGGTTCGGTTGACATCGGCCCCGATAACATTTTGAACGTGACGTACGAACGCGGCCGATTGGATCTATTCGAGTAAGCGTAAATCGCGATACAGATCGATTTCTTCTCTCTTCGATTTTCTTTTCTTCGAGGAAAGAAAGGACTACATCTACAAACTATTTTCCGTCCGTTCCAATCGCGAATCGTTTATCTCTGTTTTCAGCACGGATTTAGATCCTACTCGTCGAGTGACCACTCTGTCGGCGACCGTGGGTCAACTATTTATGAGCCTGTCCATCTTTGGTTGCCAACAAAATTTTGTGCAGAGATACTGCAGCATGACCAGTCAACGGAAAGTGGTCAGGTGAGCGCTCGTCGTCGAATCGATAGAGGAATTAAAATTTATCGATAGACGAATTAAAACACCGCCTATATCTGAATTTCCAAGTAAAGAGAGGACAGCGCGTCCTCTTTCTTTGTTTCAAATCAAATATCGCACGATTTAATAATAGAGGAGCAAAAGAGTTAGCCTAGTGGTTATATTCCGAAGAAAAAACTGTAACGAACGAATAACGAATTCTCAAAGGCAATTCGTCTTTTTCCTCGTCGAACGAAACACGGACGAGGATACACGTGTGCAACGTATTCCACGCTCGGGAACATTTTATTAGAACATAAATCCAGAAAGCGGCGCGCCGCGCGATGTGTTCGCGATAAAAAGTCCATCCGAAATGGACTTTTATTACAATATAATCACCAGACACGATTGCGCGTTCGCCTAGCGAATAAAAATGTTTTCCCGGTTGGTTTTTTATTAGCGTTACAAGTTTACCGAGCCGCTCTGATAAAGTTTTCACCTTCGACCGTAACATAATCGAACAGATTTTCTGATGCGCGCGCCCCCCCGATTGTCGCTCCTTCGCTCCTCTCGGCATCGAGGGGACTACACGCAGTCGCGTAATCGTATGCCTGTGTTTCCCTCAGAACCATGATGGCTAACATGCCCATAATGTTCGTCCTATTCTCCCTCTCGTGGCTGGTCGGCATGGTGATCTTCGCCAATTACGCGGACTGCGATCCTCTGACGTTGGGATACATCTCCAAGTTCGACGAGATCGTGCCCTTCTACGTGGAAGACAAGTTCCTGAATATCCCAGGACTGCTCGGTCTGGTAATGGCCACCCTGTTCAACAGCGCGCTCACCTTGGCGGTATCGAACCTGAACTCGTTGGCCACGGTCACGTTCGAGGACTTCCTCGCCCAAATACCGTCCCTGAAGGAATTGAAGGACAAGCAGCAGCTGCGGCTGATAAAGTTGATCAGCGTTGTCTACGGCCTGCTGATAATCGGCACGAGTTTCCTCGTCTCGATGCTCTCGGGCCTGATCGAATCGTCAATGTTGATGACCTCGGCGACTTCGGGCCCGCTGCTCGGCGTCTTCCTGTTGGCCATGTTAGTTCCGTGCGCGAATTGGAAGGGTGCCGCCGTTGGAATGATCTTCAGTCACGTGACTACTTTGTGGATCACCTTCGGGCATTTAAATCTCATCAGCGGCACCACCGTTGAAACGCTTCCCCTGTCGACGGACAAGTGTCGAAACGACACGTTCTCACCTTGGATCACGAAACCGGGCAACACGGTTATCCGAACGGCGAACATCACCACCGCTGTCGGTCAACTCGAAGCCGTGTCGGCGATTAACGCAGCCGAGGAAACATCCACCGTAGGCCCTATCGAGTTTCTCTACAGTATCACCTACATGTATTACGCGTTAATAGGAAGCATGTCGACGGTGATCGTCGGCGTTATCGTCAGTCTGCTGACAGCCGACCGCCAAGGCGACATGTACGAGGAACACTTGCTTCATCCCGTCGCAGTGAGAATCTCGCGATTCTTCCCGGGGAGACGGAGACTGTACGCGAGCAGCACGCGGCTTCAGAACGAGCCGCGGAACGTGGGAAACGCGACCTCGTCCTCGTCCTCGTCCTCGTCATCGGTGACATCGATCGCGAATACCGCGGAAAAGACTGCTGCCACTCTCCAGGGAGTCGTCGACGATGACGGGAAGCTTCGCATCGATACAGGTTACGTAGAGAAGCTCAATGCTCTTAAGAGCGTCTCGCTTGACGTGACTAACGAGATCGGCAAAGGAACTCGACTGTAAAACTCGGGTCGGATCACCCGCGATTCCGATTCCAAAGAACCCGAGGCTGATTTCGTATCGTTTCACTTCCGTTTCGTACGAGAAGACACCTTTTTCTTTTCTTTTTCTTTTTTTTTTTTTTTTTTTTTCTACGCTACCAGTTGAAGTTTGGTGTTTCTCTCTCTCTCTCTCTCTCTCTCTCTCTCTCTCTCTCTCTCTCTCTCTCTCTCTCTCTCTCTCTCTCTCTGTGACAGACAACGATCTTTTGTTACGTATCGTTGGTAGATCGACCATATCGTCGACGCATCGATGCGCATACGTGTACATATATTGATTAAGGTTAAGTCATCGTGATGATGTTTAAAAATTGATGTACACAAAATTGTGAATTTTCTATGACGGAATCGACTCTTTCGCTTCGCCGTCGTCGACGACAAGCGTTGTACGCAGAGAAGCACCTAATGAAAACTTTGTTTCGAATTCATGGAACGTGACAAAGACTATCGCAAATTTCTCGAAAATTTATCATAAAATCACTGTACGGTTCTACGTATACGTGCGTGTGTCATACTCATCTTTATCTTATCTTACAAGTAAGGGACGCGAGAAAAGTTGTTTCACTTTGTTCACGTTGGACGAGAGAAACGAAAAGGAGAGAAGTTTAGCATATAATTGTGACGTAAGATCTTCTCGCGTTGATGGGTTACGTATACGAAATATAATATTGTCTCTACGATGTTTGAAAGATATCGAAACGATTGTAGAGCACCAAATGGATCTGTATGAAATACTGTGAATATTTATTTTTTCCATTTTTTGGCATACAAATATATCACGTTTTGTAAGCGTTGCGTCGAAAACCGATTCTTTCCCCCGCCCCACCCCCCACCCCCCCAATTAAACGCTAATACGACTCAAAATAGATAAATAACGTGAAATTCTGACGTGAAGTAAGTAACGACGAGCAACGAGTTTGGTAAAACGCTGCGCTTTCTTTCTCTCGATTTGCCGATCGCGGCCCGCGCGATTCCGATCCGATCCGATCCCCTGGAAAAGCTGCTGCGGTTGTTAAAAAGGAAGAGGATAGGCGAACCAGAAAAAGTAGAAACGCAAAAGTTTCTCAACTTCCACCATCGTCACGTTACGCATCATGGCGGTGGAGTCAAGGCAAGCGTAGAGTTTCTCGTAACCCCGTTGAACTCGTCTTATCCGCGCTTTTGTACAGATTCCGAATTACATTTACATCCTCCGCTCGATTTCCCTCGAGGAATCACCGTACTTTATGATACATATCTTTTTCTACCTCTCGTATTTGTTCGGAAACAGAAAATTCCGTTCGCATCGTCTCCTACCAGCTTGTTTCGTTAGTTTTTCAAGTTACCACTTGCAACGACGCTTAATCGGGGTTAAATTGAGGAGCAACGGTCAGCATATAACTGCGAAAACGATCATTTGATAGAACTCTGTTAAGATTAACCTCCAAATGATGCGATACGTGACAAAAGTAACCAAATTTTGTCCCAACCTGGATGCGTGTACCCACGTAATCACGTGGGATTCAGGAATTCTTCGGGGAGCTTATTTTCGTGGAATTTCGGCTATGCAATTCCATTAGAAGCAGTTTCCGAACTCGTTCAACTTTACGCTGGAGGAGACTCGAGACGAGAGTGTTTAACGTTTTTGGGATAATTGAGATTTAGAAAGTACGCGAGTTACTTTCGTCTCGAATTTCAAGAGAGAGAGAGAGAGAGAGAGAGAGAGATAAGATACAAGTATTACGGTACAGTAATTAACGAGAATAATCATTCGTTGCAGATGGATGCCCTGCCAGCTTAAAATCGAGCCGAATATCTGCAGCTGCGACTACGATGGCATAATCCTTGTATCGGGCTGTGCACCGGGTTACGATGAACCAGAGCCGTTCAAAACGGTGCTGTTCGGCGCTGCCCAAATCGATTCCGCTCTAGGTGTGATCGGTGCGGTTTTGCCCATCAATTTGCCCGCGAAAAGGCTAATTTACAGTCCGACCGGCCCGCTTAACATGGATTACCACGATGTGCGGAGTTTCGCCGAGGCGGCTACCAAAGGCGTTCAAAGGTTGTGGTATCGCGGTGCTATCGAGCTCGTTTTCTTTTCTTTTCTTTTCTCTTTTTTCGCTCCTCGCGACGATTAATCGAGTATCTACTACTATACCGAAAACCTTCGGTTTCATTCGATTCCCTCGCAAATTACGTCTAACTGTTCACGCGCATACGCGGTGGAAGTGAAATTCCACACGATCCGAACGTCTGACTGCGTCGAAATTCGGTTGAAAAATGAAATTCCACCAGCCAGCATCGCGTTAGTCGCGCGGACCTGTCGCGAGAGATTCCGCGCATATGTACGTCACTGACACGACAGCTGAAATACCGCGGCGAAATGAAGAGGGAAGAATTACTATCGACTTTCCCACAGATATTGCTCGCGGTTCTAATAATAAATATATTTCACCGGTCGCTAGCGGTAGGTTAGTAGGTAGAGCGTTTACGTCGACGCGTTCCTTAAAACGAAGAACGGTAGATTAATCTTCATTCGGAATCGGAGACGATTAATTTCTATTTCAACAGAGCATTGAAAGCTGGCGTCAGGTGTCCATTGTTCGCTCTTCTACCGGACATTCGTTTCGAGAACGTTGAACTGGTCACGCTTCTGGGAGCTCTGGAAGGCCTCTACGTAGTGAGTACTCACGACTACCATCGATCCGATTCTACGTATCCTTAGTCAATGATTATTTAGATACCTTCCATCTATCCGCTCGATAATAGAAACGTACGGTCCGTCGGTTATTAGAGCGAATAAAATGCACGCGTATCCGACATTCGCCGGCATTTCGAGCCGGTAAACAGCGGCGGCGTGTGACAGATATCAGCAGCGAAACGCGCGGTCAACGGAGTTAATAAACAACACTGCGGCCTGTCCGCGGCAGTGAAGTCGCGTGCTGCGGCTGATGGATAAGCGTATCTTACCGAGCTTCCATTGTTCAGCAGCGATGTCTTGCCCCCGCCGACTCGCTTCGTTTTACCGAATCGGAAACAAGATTGTCTACGTTCGCTGTTTGACATTGGCCAATCTTGCCAACGGGATTATCGATAACGCCAAAGGCGGACGCCTTAGATTAATTAGCAGGGAGAGCCAATCTACGGGATGTGCCGAACGATAAAAGTTTTGGTTGACTAGTCTGGCTGACTTTTGTCAGCCAGAATCGGTGTATCGTAACAACACGCGAGACAGATTAACGCGCGTCTGCCTACACCAGAGGACCTACATCTTCCTCCTACATGTTCCTCCGGAACAGTGTAACGCGAAGAGAGAGGGTGGTTTCCGTCTTGCCAAGAATAGCGGATGCCTCGCGTTCCTAAATCCTGGAGGCTGCTGGCTCGACCTAATTAGCGAAATACTCGAGGCCCTGCCTTCTGCGCGCGTGTGTCTGAGCCGTAGACGCGAACCTCGTTCCTTCTTTCGCCGACCCCCCCCTGGCTTCCTTCATCGTCTGGCCCTCGCCCCAACGTCAGGCCTCGCGAATACGGGGCATCGTTTCCCAAATACCGGAAGAGACGCCCTCGGAATTCCGATGCCGCGTAATCGGAACGCAGCCGTTGCGAACGCGTCGCCTCTTCTTCGTATTTACTTGCCAAATACGTTACACACCGTGGTGACGCGTTTCCGATTTCGTCGTACAGCCGTTAGAAGTGCGAGAAACCTGTCCAGATCGGTGTTACAAGGCGTGTCAGCTGGCTGTCTGGAGTCCGATTTGCAGTAAGAAGCTTCAGGGTATCGTGAAACTGGCCTCTGCACTCGAGAGTGGAAGATACGTCGCAAGGGATATAGGTAATAACTATCCGGTTCGCCCGTCCGGGCCGAGATTCCGATTAGAGATACCCGATCCGTTCGTTATCTCTCGCAGGCGGCGCGGACCCCGAAAGAATGGCGCCACCGAGGGTGGAAGAATACTTGGCCGAGCTATTTTGCGGCACAAACGTGACGATGCAGGTGGTGTCCGACCAGGAAACTCTGCTTCAAGAGTATCCTCTGTTCGCGTGCGTGAACCGTGCCGCCTCGATGATCCCCCGGCATGCGGGTAGAATTATCTTCTTGACCTACGAGCCATCCAATCCTGCTTGTATACTGGAAACGGTCATGCTCGTGGGAAAGGGTGTCACTTATGACTCTGGAGGCACCGATCTCAAGACCGAGGGCACGATGTTCGGTATGTCGAGAGACAAATGCGGAGCGGCGGCGTGCGCCGGATTCATGCAGGTGCGAACATTTTTCTATTTCCCATTTTATTCCCGCTCGAACACGATTATTATAGGAGGAAGGACTAACTCGTTCCCAGGTAGTCAATTTACTACAACCGCCGACGGTGAAGGCAGTGGCAGCTTTGTGCGTGGCGAGGAACAGCATCGGTGAAAATTCTTACGTCGCCGACGAGGTGATAACCGCGAAATCCGGTACCAGGGTACGTATCGGCAATACGGACGCGGAAGGTCGACTGGTCATGGCCGATGCGCTCTGTCACATCAAAGAAATGGCTCTGTGCTCGGTTAACCCGCACATTTTCACCGTCGCGACGCTGACCAACCACGCTCTGCTTACCGTTGGTCGAGGGTATTCGGTAAAACTCGACCGCTATCCTTCTCTCTGTCTGCTGCCCGTACCGTGGTTCTTCGATGTCGTTCGTGTTAATCTAGATCGTCATGGACAACGCTGTCGCGCGTCTAGTCAGCAATGCAGAGAAGCTCCAAGCCTCCGGGGAGACGATGGGCGATCCGTTCGAGATATCGAGGATACGTAGGGAAGACTTTCAATTCCACGAGGGTCGAACAGAAGGCGACGATGTTTTCCAATCAGCGAATAAAAGGACCACGCTCACCGACAGGGGTCATCAAGGTCCATCGGCGTTTCTGATCATGGCTTCCGGGCTAGATAAGGTACATGGACGTCCGTCGTTTCGACCCTCGCCCCGGGCGTTGGCGATTTTTCCCGACACCTGCTTCGATTCTCTAGCCTCGGTCAAGCCTATTCGTACTACTTAAACTTGCTCTTTTTCTTTCCCAACCTTCTCGGTTTATCGCAACAGCAAATCAAATTAATAGACAAATAACAATGACCACGTATATCGATTGCAGCACGGAGCTTGTAGCTGTTCCCCCTTAAAATACACGCACATCGACCTATACGGACATCTGCCCGATCCTCATCACCTTCCATACAGTGGCAATCCAGTCTTGGCTCTGTCCTACTGTTATCTGATCCAAGGCAAGTGCCTCACCGTGCGAAACGACCTACCCTTCGAGATGCAATACGTATGCGAGGTAGACTGCAAGCCTGTGTGCCTTCAACCCTGTCAACCCTGCCCACCTTGCCCACCTACGTGCGAGGCCAAAGTATCGTGTATCCCTGGAGCCTGTACTTGTTGCCCACCGTGTCATCGTCCATGCGATCCCTGCTGTCCTCCGGCTTGCCCGCCCGCGGCACCTTGCGCAGGAGAACTTGTAACTCGAATCGAACCTGTATGCAGACCGAACGTTACCAAAGGAGTCCACTAACGATTCGTTGCCTTTTTTCATTCAATAAACACGTGCAATTTCTATTTCCTCTTTCCACCGTTCTCTTCTTCATTTCGAATACAGAACCATTTATATATTAAAAGTATATCGACAGGTGTAACGGTGTCGATAGTGACCTACTGACAAATCAGGATGCCCATTGTCATCACCGAGAGTCGGTAGAATTACATTACATTACCCACGGACTATGTTACCGTGAGATTTGAAAGCGATCCGATAGCCTTACCGATAAGGTACGCCGAACCGACGGTCCAAGACACGGACATTACATTACCTACGGATTATACGACCACCATTGCAATCGATCGCGGATCAGCAACCGATCACTTGCGACTTGATGTGCGACTTGATGTAATTAACATCGCATACGAAACTAACGGAAATTGCCCGAGACGTTGGAAACTAAGGGAAACCAACAGAAATTCACATAGAAACGTTCGAAACTAACGAGAGCCGACAAAAACTCGCTAAGAAACATAATCTAACCTAAAGAGAAACGGACATAAGTGGGTATAAAAGAGAACAGTTGTAAAAAATTTTGTATAAAATCATCTACATTTCAAACGTATATGTGTTATATCGATATGAATTGTACTGCAAGCTTTGGTACAGAATTATACCACTTTGTGTACATTACTTCCGAAAATATTGTTTCCTCTTCATTAATAATATGAAAAAGATATCTATGTTAAATGAATAATACTTACTACAATAAATATTTCACGACTGATCACTTCTATCCACTTTTATACTAGGAAAAGCTATTGACAGACCGGTGGCGCCATCTCTGTGAGAAGTGCTGAAACTGTTCGCACTACTGCTGCAGTCGGTAACCGATACATTGTCGATAATGAAGTGCGACTAGTTTCAGCACCCTTACGAGAGATGGCGCTACCGCGGCGTAAATAAAGTAAAGATTTATTAATTAATAATTAATGCAGTAACGGCGGCGTTAAGTAACACGTGTATTCATTGGGAATGCGTTTATCCTATGTGACGTTTTTCGGAATTGTTAATTATGTTAATTCTTTTTAATTAAGCAATCAATGTTGTGAAGTTTATAACCGGTGGATTGATGCTTGGTTTCTTTCCTTTCTCTTATTTAAAATCGTGTCCCCATCGTTTGTGTTCAATGTATGGTAAATAGTTAGCAATGCTATTAATTGTACTATCAGTTTACTGGCAACAGGTTCTCAAAGACATTGAAAAACAGTTACGTATCTGGAGCGCAGATCAAGAACACTACAAATACGATATTCATGGCGCACAGATTATTTCTTGGGCTATTATTAAATTGTGTAGAAGATTCAAGAACTCCTAGAGCTACTGACGTTACTCGCTGGGTCAACGATAACGAAGAACTCTAAGAAACAGCTTAATCTAAGTTTAGCGCTACCAATTTACATAAGTTTTATAGTTATATAAGTCGCGTACATGAATTTATACAGATAGTTTATAACAATTAGTTTATAAGGAGACATTTGTATTTACCGAATGCTTAAGAAGTGACAATAAACGTTCAGTTATGGTTAATGAATGGTTAAATCATTTAACGACCCCTGCAACTATCCCAGCGCGAACCATTCCTATCCCTAAACGAGAAACAACTCGTAAAACACAACCTTACACACAATTTAATTAGTCGTAAGCAAATATATTGGTGGGTCGTTTTACAGATTTGTACAGATACTGTGCAATAATTAACCAATAAGTAGGAGTCTGTCAGTTCTTTTGTAAGGGTTTAGATGTTAAAGTATGGCAATAAACATACAGTTATCGTTAAATAGTGGTTTAATCATTTAATGATCCCAGCAACTATCAAAGAAGGACACATTCCAATCTTCAACGAAGCAGCAATTCATAATGGACAACCCTAAATCTAATTGAATGGATGGTATGGCTCACCTTTGGCATCTAGTTTCAAACGCTTCATTCTCCAACAAGCAACAAAGTAGGAATACATCCAATACTGTATCGCGAATAGTAACTGTAATATACTATTACATTTAAGGATAATTTCTGAAGCTATACCAGCAGAAGCAAAAAATAATGCATTACAAGTACATCAGCTATCCTAGAATGCAACGCAATTGTAAGACACGCAAAACCATGTAGGAAACATTTCCAAAGCAGCAAGCTTCCATTTAATGACCGTAGCAACTGTCAAAGGACACATTCCAATCTTCAACGAAGCAGCAAATCATAATGGACAATCCTAAGTCCAATTGAATGAATGGTATGGCTCACCTGTGACATCTAGTTTCAAACGCTTCATTATCCTACAAGCAACAAAGTAGGAATACATCCAATAATGTATCGCGAATAGTAACTGTAATATACTATTACATTTAAGGATAATTTCTGAAGCTATACCAGCAGAAGCAAAAAATAATGCATTACAAGTACATCAGCTATCCTAGAATGCAACTCAATTGTAAGTCACGCAAAACCATGTAGGAAACATTTCCAAAGGAGCAAGCTTCCATTTAATGACCGTAGCAACTGTCAAAGGACACATTCCAATCTTCAACGAAGCAGCAAATCATAATGGACAATCCTAAATCCAATTGAATGAATGGTATGGCTCACCTGTGACATCTAGTTTCAAACGCTTCATTATCCTACAAGCAACAAAGTAGGAATACATCCAATAATGTATCGCGAATAGTAACTGTAATATACTATTACATTTAAGGATAATTTCTGAAGCTATACCAGCAGAAGCAAAAAATAATGCATTACAAGTACATCAGCTATCCTAGAATGCAACGCAATTGTAAGACACGCAAAACCATGTAGGAAACATTTCCAAAGCAGCAAGCTTCCATTTAATGACCGTAGCAACTGTCAAAGGACACATTCCAATCTTCAACGAAGCAGCAAATCATAATGGACAATCCTAAGTCCAATTGAATGAATGGTATGGCTCACCTGTGACATCTAGTTTCAAACGCTTCATTATCCTACAAGCAACAAAGTAGGAATACATCCAATAATGTATCGCGAATAGTAACTGTAATATACTATTACATTTAAGGATAATTTCTGAAGCTATACCAGCAGAAGCAAAAAATAATGCATTACAAGTACATCAGCTATCCTAGAATGCAACTCAATTGTAAGTCACGCAAAACCATGTAGGAAACATTTCCAAAGGAGCAAGCTTCCATTTAATGACCGTAGCAACTGTCAAAGGACACATTCCAATCTTCAACGAAGCAGCAAATCATAATGGACAATCCTAAATCCAATTGAATGAATGGTATGGCTCACCTGTGACATCTAGTTTCAAACGCTTCATTATCCAACAAGCAACAAAGTAGGAATACATCCAATAATGTATCGCGAATATTAACTGTAATATACTATTACATTTAAGGATAATTTCTGAAGCTATACCAGCAGAAGCAAAAAATAATGCATTACAAGTACATCAGCTATCCTAGAATGCAACGCAATTGTAAGTCACGCAAAACCATGTAGGAAACATTTCCAAAGGAGCAAGCTTCCATTTAATGACCGTAGCAACTGTCAAAGGACACATTCCAATCTTCAACGAAGCAGCAAATCATAATGGACAATCCTAAGTCCAATTGAATGAATGGTATGGCTCACCTGTGACATCTAGTTTCAAACGCTTCATTATCCTACAAGCAACAAAGTAGGAATACATCCAATAATGTATCGCGAATAGTAACTGTAATATACTATTACATTTAAGGATAATTTCTGAAGCTATACCAGCAGAAGCAAAAAATAATGCATTACAAGTACATCAGCTATCCTAGAATGCAACTCAATTGTAAGTCACGCAAAACCATGTAGGAAACATTTCCAAAGGAGCAAGCTTCCATTTAATGACCGTAGCAACTGTCAAAGGACACATTCCAATCTTCAACGAAGCAGCAAATCATAATGGACAATCCTAAATCCAATTGAATGAATGGTATGGCTCACCTGTGACATCTAGTTTCAAACGCTTCATTATCCAACAAGCAACAAAGTAGGAATACATCCAATAATGTATCGCGAATATTAACTGTAATATACTATTACATTTAAGGATAATTTCTGAAGCTATACCAGCAGAAGCAAAAAATAATGCATTACAAGTACATCAGCTATCCTAGAATGCAACGCAATTGTAAGTCACGCAAAACCATGTAGGAAACATTTCCAAAGGAGCAACCGATCATTCAACGATAATCTTACATTCCATACATTAATGGTTTCTTGATCGCGTATTCTTGCACGAAAGGGCAAGTATCTTTAACCGACCCACAGGCATACAAAATAAAATTGCGATCGTCTATTATGGTTAGTCACAGCGCCATGGTGATATAACAATACACTCGTTTGCGGTAAGACAATGGAAAGAAACGTATTATCGTGAATATCTGCGTACGGTGATCTCCGTAATTAGATATGAAAGCGAATGATTGTGTAAAGTTTAGTATAGAAGCATGTAAATTTCAAATATATAAATTATATACAGTAGGTTGAAATCATTGTCAGCAGGAGAATAAAGTCTGTGGAAAGGGAATGAAATAATGAATTATTCTTCAATAACACCATCCGATCAACATTAATTCGGGAAATATTGCTCCTCCTCCTTCAATAATATGACAGAGAAATGCGTGTCGACTGACTAACAGTTATTACGACGAATATTTTATAATTATTTGCGGTCGTGGAAGGTTACCCTATAGAAACTATTGACAGGTCGGTGGCGCCATCTCTGTGAAGAGCGCCGAAACTGTTCGCGCGTGGTTATCGACAGTGTCGGTAACCGCTGGTGGCGCCATCTCTGTGAAGAGGGCTGAAACTGTTAGCGCTTGGTTATCGACAGTGTCGGTACCGGCTGGTGGCGCCATCTCTGTGAAGAGGGCTGAAACTGTTCGCGCGTGGTTATCGACAGTGTCGGTAACTGCTGGTGGCGCCATCTCTGTGAAGAGGGCTGAAACTGTTCGCGCGTGGTTATCGACAGTGTCGGTAACTGCTGGTGGCGCCATCTGTTGGTTACCGGCTGAAGCAGAACCGCGAACAGTTTCAGCACTTTTACGGGAGATGGCGCCACCGCGGCGTAAATAAAGCAACGATTTCTTTAATTGATAATTAATGCAGTAACGGTGGCGTTAATTGACAAGTGTATTCATTCGGGATGCGTTTATCTTGTGTGACTTTATTCGGAATTGTTAATTATGTTAATTGTTTTTAATTAACCAATCAAAGTTGCGAAGGTTATAACCGCTGCATTGATGCTTGGTTTCTTCCCTTTCTCTTATTTAATATCGTGTCTCAGTGGTTTGCGTTCAGCGTATGATAATTAGTTAATAATAATATTACTTGTACTTTCAGATTTCTGGCAACAAGTGCTCAAATACATTGTAAAACAGTTAATTATCTGGAGCGCAGATCAGGAACACTACAAATACGATATTCATGGCGCACAGATTAATTCTTGGGTTATTATTAAATTGTGTAGAAGATTCAAGAACTCCTAGAGCTACTGACGTTACTCGCTGGGTCAACGATAACGAAGAACTCTAAGAAACAGCTTAATCTAAGTTTAGCGCTACCAATTTACATAAGTTTTATAGTTATATAAGTCGAGTACATGAATTTATACAGATAGTTTATAACAATTAGTTTATAAGGAGACATTTGTATTTACCGAATGCTTAAGAAGTGACAATAAACGTTCAGTTATGGTTAATGAATGGTTAAATCATTTAACGACCCCTGCAACTATCCCAGCGCGAACCATTCCTATCCTTAAACGAGAAACAACTCGTAAAACAAAGCCTTACACACAATTTAATTAGTAGTAAGCAAAAATATTGGTGGGTCGTTTTACAGATTTGTACAGATACTGTGCAATAATTAACCAATATGTTGGAGTCTGTCAGTTCATTTGTAAGGGTTTAGATGTTAAAGTATGGCAATAAACATTCAGTTATCGTTAAATAGTGGTTTAATCATTTAATGATCCCAGCAACTATCAAAGAAGGACGCATTCCAATCTTCAACGAAGCAGCAATTCATAATGGACAATCCTAAATCCAATTGAATGAATGGTATGGCTCACCTGTGACATCTAGTTTCAAACGCTTCATTATCCAACAAGCAACAAAGTAGGAATACATCCAATAATGTATCGCGAATAGTAACTGTAATATACTATTACATTTAAGGATAATTTCTGAAGCTATACCAGCAGAAGCAAAAAATAATGCATTACAAGTACATCGGCTATCCTAGAATGCAAAGCAATTGTAAGTCACGCAAAACAATGTAGGAAACATTTCCAAAGAAACAAGCTTTCATTTAATGACCGCAGCAACTGTCAAAGGACACATTCCAATCTTCAACGAAGCAGCAAATCATAATGGACAATCCTAAATCCAATTGAATGAATGGTATGGCTCACCTGTGACATCTAGTTTCAAACGCTTCATTCTCCAACAAGCAACAAAGTAGGAATACATCCAATACTGTATCGCGAATAGTAACTGTAATATACTATTACATTTAAGGATAATTTCTGAAACTATACTAGCAGAAGCAGAAAATAATGCATTACAAGTACATCAGCTATCCTAGAATGCAACGCAATTGTAAGTCACGCAAAACCATGTAGGAAACATTTCCAAAGAAGCAAGCTTTCATTTAATGACCGCAGCAACTGTCAAAGGACACATTCCAATCTTCAACGAAGCAGCAAATCATAATGGACAATCCTAAATCCAATTGAATGAATGGTATGGCTCACCTGTGACATCTAGTTTCAAACGCTTCATTCTCCAACAAGCAACAAAGTAGGAATACATCCAATACTGTATCGCGAATAGTAACTGTAATATACTATTACATTTAAGGATAATTTCTGAAACTATACTAGCAGAAGCAGAAAATAATGCATTACAAGTACATCAGCTATCCTAGAATGCAACGCAATTGTAAGTCACGCAAAACCATGTAGGAAACATTTCCAAAGGAGCAAGCTTCCATTTAATGACCGTAGCAACTGTCAAAGGACACATTCCAATCTTCAACGAAGCAGCAAATCATAATGGACAATCCTAAATCCAATTGAATGAATGGTATGGCTCACCTGTGACATCTAGTTTCAAACGCTTCATTCTCCAACAAGCAACAAAGTAGGAATACATCCAATACTGTATCGCGACTAGTAACTGTAATATACTATTACATTTAAGGATAATTTCTGAAACTATACTAGCAGAAGCAGAAAATAATGCATTACAAGTACATCGGCTATCCTAGAATGCAAAGCAATTGTAAGTCACGCAAAACAATGTAGGAAACATTTCCAAAGAAGCAAGCTTTCATTTAATGACCGCAGCAACTGTCAAAGGACACATTCCAATCTTCAACGAAGCAGCAAATCATAATGGACAATCCTAAGTCCAATTGAATGAATGGTATGGCTCACCTGTGACATGTAGTTTCAAACGCTTCATTATCCAACAAGCAACAAAGTAGGAATACATCCAATAATGTATCGAGAATAGTAACTGTAATATACTATTACATTTAAGGATAATTTCTGAAGCTATACCAGCAGAAGCAAAAAATAATGCATTACAAGTACATCAGCTATCCTAGAATGCAAAGCAATTGTGAGTCACGCAAAACAATGTAGGAAACATTTCCAAAGAAGCAAGCTTTCATTTAATGACCGCAGCAACTGTCAAAGGACACATTCCAATCTTCAACGAAGCAGCAAATCATAATGGACAATCCTAAGTCCAATTGAATGAATGGTATGGCTCACCTGTGACATGTAGTTTCAAACGCTTCATTATCCAACAAGCAACAAAGTAGGAATACATCCAATAATGTATCGAGAATAGTAACTGTAATATACTATTACATTTAAGGATAATTTCTGAAGCTATACCAGCAGAAGCAAAAAATAATGCATTACAAGTACATCAGCTATCCTAGAATGCAACGCAATTGTAAGTCACGCAAAACCATGTAGGAAACATTTCCAAAGGAGCAAGCTTCCATTTAATGACCGTAGCAACTGTCAAAGGACACATTCCAATCTTCAACGAAGCCGCAAATCATAATGGACAATCCTAAATCCAATTGAATGAATGGTATGCCTCACCTGTGACATCTAGTTTCAAACGCTTCATTCTCCCACAAGCAACAAAGTACGAATACATCCAATACTGTATCGCGAATAGTAACTGTAATATACTATTAAATTTAAGGATAATTTCTGAAGCTATACTAGCAGAAGCAAAAAATAATTCATTACAAGTACATCAGCTATCCTAGAATGCAACGCAATTGTAAGTCACGCAAAACCATGTAGGAAACATTTCCAAAGGAGCAAGCTTCCATTTAATGACCGTAGCAACTGTCAAAGGACACATTCCAATCTTCAACGAAGCAGCAAATCATAATGGACAATCCTAAATCCAATTGAATGAATGGTATGGCTCACCTGTGACATCTAGTTTCAAACGCTTCATTATCCAACAAGCAACAAAGTAGGAATACATCCAATACTGTATCGCGAATAGTAACTGTAATATACTATTACATTTAAGGATAATTACTGAAGCTATACCAGCAGAAGCAAAAAATAATGCATTACAAGTACATCGGCTATCCTAGAATGCAACGCAATTGTAAGTCACGCAAAACAATGTAGGAAACATTTCCAAAGAAGCAAGCTTTCATTTAATGACCGCAGCAACTGTCAAAGGACACATTCCAATCTTCAACGAAGCAGCAAATCATAATGGACAATCCTAAATCCAATTGAATGAATGGTATGGCTCACCCGTGACATCTAGTTTCAAACGCTTCATTATCCAACAAGCAACAAAGTAGGAATACATCCAATAATGTATTGCGAATAGTAACTGTAATATACTATTACATTTAAGGATAATTTCTGAAGCTATACCAGCAGAAGCAAAAAATAATGCATTACAAGTACATCAGCTATCCTAGAATGCAAAGCAATTGTGAGTCACGCAAAACAATGTAGGAAACATTTCCAAAGAAGCAAGCTTTCATTTAATGACCGCAGCAACTGTCAAAGGACACATTCCAATCTTCAACGAAGCAGCAAATCATAATGGACAATCCTAAATCCAATTGAATGAATGGTATGGCTCACCCGTGACATCTAGTTTCAAACGCTTCATTATCCAACAAGCAACAAAGTAGGAATACATCCAATAATGTATCGAGAATAGTAACTGTAATATACTATTACATTTAAGGATAATTTCTGAAGCTATACCAGCAGGAGCAAAAAATAATGCATTACAAGTACATCAGCTATCCTAGAATGCAACGCAATTGTAAGTCACGCAAAACCATGTAGGAAACATTTCCAAAGGAGCAAGCTTCCATTTAATGACCGTAGCAACTGTCAAAGGACACATTCCAATCTTCAACGAAGCAGCAAATCATAATGGACAATCCTAAATCCAATTGAATGAATGGTATGGCTCACCTGTGACATCTAGTTTCAAACGCTTCATTCTCCCACAAGCAACAAAGTACGAATACATCCAATACTGTATCGCGAATAGTAACTGTAATATACTATTAAATTTAAGGATAATTTCTGAAGCTATACTAGCAGAAGCAAAAAATAATGCATTACAAGTACATCAGCTATCCTAGAATGCAACGCAATTGTAAGTCACGCAAAACCATGTAGGAAACATTTCCAAAGGAGCAAACGGTCATTCAACGATAATCTTACATTCCATACATTAATGGTTTCTTTATCGTGTATTCTTGCACGAGAGGGCAAGTATCTATAACCCACCCACAGGCATACAAAATAAAATTGCGATCGTCAATTATGGTTAGTCACAGAGCCATGGTGATATAACAATACACTCGTTTGCGGTAAGACAATGGAAAGAAACGTATTATCGTCAATATCTGCGTACGGTGATCTCCGTAATTAGATATGAAAGCGAATGATTGTGTAAAGTTTAGTATAGAAGCATGTAAATTTCAAATATATAAATTATATATACAGTAGGTTGAAATCATTGTCAGCAGGAGATTAAAGGCTGTGGAAAGGGAAGGAAATAATGAATTATTCTTCAATAACACCATCCGATCAACATTAATTCGGGAAATATTGCTTCTCCTCCTTCAATAATATGACAGAGAAATGCGTGTCGACCGACTAACAGTTATTACGACGAATATTTTATAATTATTTGCGGTCGTGGAAGGTTACCCTATAGAAACTATTGACAGGTCGGTGGCGCCATCTCTGTGAAGAGCGCCGAAACTGTTCGCGCGTGGTTATCGACAGTGTCGGTAACCGCTGGTGGCGCCATCTGTTGGTTACCGGCTGAAACAGAACCGCGAACAGTTTCAGCACTTTTACGGGAGATGGCGCCACCGCGGCGTAAATAAAGCAACGATTTCTTTAATTGATAATTAATGCAGTAACGGTGGCGTTAATTGACACGTGTATTCATTGGGAATGCGTTTAACCTGTGTGACTTTATTCGGAATTGTTAATTATGTTAATTGTTTTTTTAATTAACCAATCAAAGTTGTGAAGGTTATAACCGCTGCATTGATGCTTGGTTTCTTTCCTTTCTCTTATTTAATATCGTGTCTCAGTGGTTTGCGTTCAGCGTATGATAATTAGTTAATAATAATATTACTTGTACTTTCAGATTTCTGGCAACAAGTGCTCAAATACATTGTAAAACAGTTAATTATCTGGAGCGCAGATCAGGAACACTACAAATATGATATTCATGGCGCACAGATTAATTCTTGGGCTCTTATTAAATTGTGTAGAAGATTCAAGAATTCCTAGAGCAACTGACGTTACTTGCTGGGTCAACGATAACGAAGAACTCTAAGAAACAGCTTAACCTAAGTTTAGTGCTACCAATTTACATATGTTTTATAGTTATATAAGACGCGTACATGAATTTATACAGATAGCTTATAACAATTAGTTTATAAGGAGACATTTGTATTTACCGAATGCTTAAGAAGTGACAATAAACGTTCAGTTATGGTTAATGAATGGTTAAATCATTTAACGACCCCCTGCAACTATCCCAGCGCGAACCATTCCTATCCCTAAACGAGAAACAACTCGTAAAACACAACCTTACACACAATTTAATTAGTCGTAAGCAAATATATTGGTGGGTCGTTTTACAGATTTGTACAGATACTGTGCAATAATTAACTAATAAGTAGGAGTCTGTCAGTTCTTTTGTAAGGGTTTAGATGTTAAAGTATGGCAATAAACATTCAGTTATCGTTAAATAGTGGTTTAATCATTTAATGATCCCAGCAACTATCAAAGAAGGACACATTCCAATCTTCAACGAAGCAGCAATTCATAATGGACAACCCTAAATCCAATTGAATGGATGGTATGGCTCACCTTTGGCATCTAGTTTCAAACGCTTCATTCTCCAACAAGCAACAAAGTAGGAATACATCCAATACTGTATCGCGAATAGTAACTGTAATATACTATTACATTTAAGGATAATTTCTGAAGCTATACCAGCAGAAGCAAAAAATAATGCATTACAAGTACATCAGCTATCCTAGAATGCAACGCAATTGTAAGTCACGCAAAACCATGTAGGAAACATTTCCAAAGGAGCAAGCTTCCATTTAATGACCGTAGCAACTGTCAAAGGACACATTCCAATCTTCAACGAAGCAGCAAATCATAATGGTCAATCCTAAATCCAATTGAATGAATGGTATGGCTCACCTGTGACATCTAGTTTCAAACGCTTCATTATCCAACAAGCAACAAAGTAGGAATACATCCAATAATGTATCGGGAATAGTAACTGTAATATACTATTACATTTAAGGATAATTTCTGAAGCTATACCAGCAGAAGCAAAAAATAATGCATTACAAGTACATCAGCTATCCTAGAATGCAAAGCAATTGTGAGTCACGCAAAACAATGTAGGAAACATTTCCAAAGAAGCAAGCTTTCATTTAATGACCGCAGCAACTGTCAAAGGACACATTCCAATCTTCAACGAAGCAGCAAATCATAATGGACAATCCTAAGTCCAATTGAATGAATGGTATGGCTCACCTGTGACATGTAGTTTCAAACGCTTCATTATCCAACAAGCAACAAAGTAGGAATACATCCAATAATGTATCGAGAATAGTAACTGTAATATACTATTACATTTAAGGATAATTTCTGAAGCTATACCAGCAGAAGCAAAAAATAATGCATTACAAGTACATCAGCTATCCTAGAATGCAACGCAATTGTAAGTCACGCAAAACCATGTAGGAAACATTTCCAAAGGAACAAGCTTCCATTTAATGACCGCAGCAACTGTCAAAGGACACATTCCAATCTTCAACGAAGCAGCAAATCATAATGGACAATCCTAAGTCCAATTGAATGAATGGTATGGCTCACCTGTGACATGTAGTTTCAAACGCTTCATTATCCAACAAGCAACAAAGTAGGAATACATCCAATAATGTATCGAGAATAGTAACTGTAATATACTATTACATTTAAGGATAATTTCTGAAGCTATACCAGCAGAAGCAAAAAATAATGCATTACAAGTACATCAGCTATCCTAGAATGCAACGCAATTGTAAGTCACGCAAAACCATGTAGGAAACATTTCCAAAGGAGCAAGCTTCCATTTAATGACCGCAGCAACTGTCAAAGGACACATTCCAATCTTCAACGAAGCAGCAAATCATAATGGACAATCCTAAATCCAATTGAATGAATGGTATGGCTCACCTGTGACATCTAGTTTCAAACGCTTCATTCTCCCACAAGCAACAAAGTACGAATACATCCAATACTGTATCGCGAATAGTAACTGTAATATACTATTACATTTAAGGATAATTACTGAAGCTATACCAGCAGAAGCAAAAAATAATGCATTACAAGTACATCGGCTATCCTAGAATGCAACGCAATTGTAAGTCACGCAAAACAATGTAGGAAACATTTCCAAAGAAGCAAGCTTTCATTTAATGACCGCAGCAACTGTCAAAGGACACATTCCAATCTTCAACGAAGCAGCAAATCATAATGGACAATCCTAAATCCAATTGAATGAATGGTATGGCTCACCCGTGACATCTAGTTTCAAACGCTTCATTATCCAACAAGCAACAAAGTAGGAATACATCCAATAATGTATCGCGAATAGTAACTGTAATATACTATTACATTTAAGGATAATTTCTGAAGCTATACCAGCAGAAGCAAAAAATAATGCATTACAAGTACATCAGCTATCCTAGAATGCAACGCAATTGTAAGTCACGCAAAACCATGTAGGAAACATTTCCAAAGGAGCAAGCTTCCATTTAATGACCGTAGCAACTGTCAAAGGACACATTCCAATCTTCAACGAAGCAGCAAATCATAATGGACAATCCTAAATCCAATTGAATGAATGGTATGGCTCACCTGTGACATCTAGTTTCAAACGCTTCATTCTCCCACAAGCAACAAAGTACGAATACATCCAATAATGTATCGAGAATAGTAACTGTAATATACTATTACATTTAAGGATAATTTCTGAAGCTATACCAGCAGAAGCAAAAAATAATGCATTACAAGTACATCAGCTATCCTAGAATGCAACGCAATTGTAAGTCACGCAAAACCATGTAGGAAACATTTCCAAAGGAGCAAGCTTCCATTTAATGACCGTAGCAACTGTCAAAGGACACATTCCAATCTTCAACGAAGCAGCAAATCATAATGGACAATCCTAAATCCAATTGAATGAATGGTATGGCTCACCTGTGACATCTAGTTTCAAACGCTTCATTCTCCCACAAGCAACAAAGTACGAATACATCCAATAATGTATCGAGAATAGTAACTGTAATATACTATTACATTTAAGGATAATTTCTGAAGCTATACCAGCAGAAGCAAAAAATAATGCATTACAAGTACATCAGCTATCCTAGAATGCAACGCAATTGTAAGTCACGCAAAACCATGTAGGAAACATTTCCAAAGGAGCAAGCTTCCATTTAATGACCGTAGCAACTGTCAAAGGACACATTCCAATCTTCAACGAAGCAGCAAATCATAATGGTCAATCCTAAATCCAATTGAATGAATGGTATGGCTCACCTGTGACATCTAGTTTCAAACGCTTCATTATCCAACAAGCAACAAAGTAGGAATACATCCAATAATGTATCGGGAATAGTAACTGTAATATACTATTACATTTAAGGATAATTTCTGAAGCTATACCAGCAGAAGCAAAAAATAATGCATTACAAGTACATCAGCTATCCTAGAATGCAACGCAATTGTAAGTCACGCAAAACCATGTAGGAAACATTTCCAAAGGAGCAAACGGTCATTCAACGATAATCTTACATTCCATACATTAATGGTTTCTTTATCGTGTATTCTTGCACGAGAGGGCAAGTATCTTTAACCCACCCACATGCATACAAAATAAAATTGCGATCGTCTATTATGGTTAGTCAAAGAACCATGGTGATATAACAATACACTCGTTTGCGGCAAGACAATGGAAAGAAACGTATTATCGTGAATATCTGCGTACGGTGATCTCCGTAATTAGATATGAAAGAGAATGATTGTGTAAAGTTTAGTATAGGAGCATGTAAATTTCAAATATATAAATTTTATACAGTAGGTTGAAATCATTGTCAGCAGAAGAATAAAGGCTGTGGAAAGGGAATAAAATAATGAATTAATCTTCAATAACACCGTCAGATTTACATTAATTTGGGAAATATTGCTTCTCCTCCATCAATAATATGACAGAGAAATGCGTGTCGACTGACTAACAGTTATTACGACGAATATTTTATAATTATTTGCGGTCGTGGAAGGTTACCCTATAGAAACTATTGACAGGTCGGTGGCGCCATCTCTGTGAAGAGCGCCGAAACTGTTCGCGCGTGGTTATCGACAGTGTCGGTAACCGCTGGTGGCGCCATCTCTGTGAAGAGGGCTGAAACTGTTAGCGCTTGGTTATCGACAGTGTCGGTACCGGCTGGTGGCGCCATCTCTGTGAAGAGGGCTGAAACTGTTCGCGCGTGGTTATCGACAGTGTCGGTAACTGCTGGTGGCGCCATCTCTGTGAAGAGGGCTGAAACTGTTCGCGCGTGGTTATCGACAGTGTCGGTAACTGCTGGTGGCGCCATCTGTTGGTTACCGGCTGAAGCAGAACCGCGAACAGTTTCAGCACTTTTACGGGAGATGGCGCCACCGCGGCGTAAATAAAGCAACGATTTCTTTAATTGATAATTAATGCAGTAACGGTGGCGTTAATTGACAAGTGTATTCATTCGGGATGCGTTTATCTTGTGTGACTTTATTCGGAATTGTTAATTATGTTAATTGTTTTTAATTAACCAATCAAAGTTGCGAAGGTTATAACCGCTGCATTGATGCTTGGTTTCTTCCCTTTCTCTTATTTAATATCGTGTCTCAGTGGTTTGCGTTCAGCGTATGATAATTAGTTAATAATAATATTACTTGTACTTTCAGATTTCTGGCAACAAGTGCTCAAATACATTGTAAAACAGTTAATTATCTGGAGCGCAGATCAGGAACACTACAAATACGATATTCATGGCGCACAGATTAATTCTTGGGTTATTATTAAATTGTGTAGAAGATTCAAGAACTCCTAGAGCTACTGACGTTACTCGCTGGGTCAACGATAACGAAGAACTCTAAGAAACAGCTTAATCTAAGTTTAGCGCTACCAATTTACATAAGTTTTATAGTTATATAAGTCGAGTACATGAATTTATACAGATAGTTTATAACAATTAGTTTATAAGGAGACATTTGTATTTACCGAATGCTTAAGAAGTGACAATAAACGTTCAGTTATGGTTAATGAATGGTTAAATCATTTAACGACCCCTGCAACTATCCCAGCGCGAACCATTCCTATCCTTAAACGAGAAACAACTCGTAAAACAAAGCCTTACACACAATTTAATTAGTAGTAAGCAAAAATATTGGTGGGTCGTTTTACAGATTTGTACAGATACTGTGCAATAATTAACCAATATGTTGGAGTCTGTCAGTTCATTTGTAAGGGTTTAGATGTTAAAGTATGGCAATAAACATTCAGTTATCGTTAAATAGTGGTTTAATCATTTAATGATCCCAGCAACTATCAAAGAAGGACGCATTCCAATCTTCAACGAAGCAGCAATTCATAATGGACAATCCTAAATCCAATTGAATGAATGGTATGGCTCACCTGTGACATCTAGTTTCAAACGCTTCATTATCCAACAAGCAACAAAGTAGGAATACATCCAATAATGTATCGCGAATAGTAACTGTAATATACTATTACATTTAAGGATAATTTCTGAAGCTATACCAGCAGAAGCAAAAAATAATGCATTACAAGTACATCGGCTATCCTAGAATGCAAAGCAATTGTAAGTCACGCAAAACAATGTAGGAAACATTTCCAAAGAAACAAGCTTTCATTTAATGACCGCAGCAACTGTCAAAGGACACATTCCAATCTTCAACGAAGCAGCAAATCATAATGGACAATCCTAAATCCAATTGAATGAATGGTATGGCTCACCTGTGACATCTAGTTTCAAACGCTTCATTCTCCAACAAGCAACAAAGTAGGAATACATCCAATACTGTATCGCGAATAGTAACTGTAATATACTATTACATTTAAGGATAATTTCTGAAACTATACTAGCAGAAGCAGAAAATAATGCATTACAAGTACATCAGCTATCCTAGAATGCAACGCAATTGTAAGTCACGCAAAACCATGTAGGAAACATTTCCAAAGGAGCAAGCTTCCATTTAATGACCGTAGCAACTGTCAAAGGACACATTCCAATCTTCAACGAAGCAGCAAATCATAATGGACAATCCTAAATCCAATTGAATGAATGGTATGGCTCACCTGTGACATCTAGTTTCAAACGCTTCATTCTCCAACAAGCAACAAAGTAGGAATACATCCAATACTGTATCGCGACTAGTAACTGTAATATACTATTACATTTAAGGATAATTTCTGAAACTATACTAGCAGAAGCAGAAAATAATGCATTACAAGTACATCGGCTATCCTAGAATGCAAAGCAATTGTAAGTCACGCAAAACAATGTAGGAAACATTTCCAAAGAAGCAAGCTTTCATTTAATGACCGCAGCAACTGTCAAAGGACACATTCCAATCTTCAACGAAGCAGCAAATCATAATGGACAATCCTAAGTCCAATTGAATGAATGGTATGGCTCACCTGTGACATGTAGTTTCAAACGCTTCATTATCCAACAAGCAACAAAGTAGGAATACATCCAATAATGTATCGAGAATAGTAACTGTAATATACTATTACATTTAAGGATAATTTCTGAAGCTATACCAGCAGAAGCAAAAAATAATGCATTACAAGTACATCAGCTATCCTAGAATGCAAAGCAATTGTGAGTCACGCAAAACAATGTAGGAAACATTTCCAAAGAAGCAAGCTTTCATTTAATGACCGCAGCAACTGTCAAAGGACACATTCCAATCTTCAACGAAGCAGCAAATCATAATGGACAATCCTAAGTCCAATTGAATGAATGGTATGGCTCACCTGTGACATGTAGTTTCAAACGCTTCATTATCCAACAAGCAACAAAGTAGGAATACATCCAATAATGTATCGAGAATAGTAACTGTAATATACTATTACATTTAAGGATAATTTCTGAAGCTATACCAGCAGAAGCAAAAAATAATGCATTACAAGTACATCAGCTATCCTAGAATGCAACGCAATTGTAAGTCACGCAAAACCATGTAGGAAACATTTCCAAAGGAGCAAGCTTCCATTTAATGACCGTAGCAACTGTCAAAGGACACATTCCAATCTTCAACGAAGCCGCAAATCATAATGGACAATCCTAAATCCAATTGAATGAATGGTATGCCTCACCTGTGACATCTAGTTTCAAACGCTTCATTCTCCCACAAGCAACAAAGTACGAATACATCCAATACTGTATCGCGAATAGTAACTGTAATATACTATTAAATTTAAGGATAATTTCTGAAGCTATACTAGCAGAAGCAAAAAATAATTCATTACAAGTACATCAGCTATCCTAGAATGCAACGCAATTGTAAGTCACGCAAAACCATGTAGGAAACATTTCCAAAGGAGCAAGCTTCCATTTAATGACCGTAGCAACTGTCAAAGGACACATTCCAATCTTCAACGAAGCAGCAAATCATAATGGACAATCCTAAATCCAATTGAATGAATGGTATGGCTCACCTGTGACATCTAGTTTCAAACGCTTCATTATCCAACAAGCAACAAAGTAGGAATACATCCAATACTGTATCGCGAATAGTAACTGTAATATACTATTACATTTAAGGATAATTACTGAAGCTATACCAGCAGAAGCAAAAAATAATGCATTACAAGTACATCGGCTATCCTAGAATGCAACGCAATTGTAAGTCACGCAAAACAATGTAGGAAACATTTCCAAAGAAGCAAGCTTTCATTTAATGACCGCAGCAACTGTCAAAGGACACATTCCAATCTTCAACGAAGCAGCAAATCATAATGGACAATCCTAAATCCAATTGAATGAATGGTATGGCTCACCCGTGACATCTAGTTTCAAACGCTTCATTATCCAACAAGCAACAAAGTAGGAATACATCCAATAATGTATTGCGAATAGTAACTGTAATATACTATTACATTTAAGGATAATTTCTGAAGCTATACCAGCAGAAGCAAAAAATAATGCATTACAAGTACATCAGCTATCCTAGAATGCAAAGCAATTGTGAGTCACGCAAAACAATGTAGGAAACATTTCCAAAGAAGCAAGCTTTCATTTAATGACCGCAGCAACTGTCAAAGGACACATTCCAATCTTCAACGAAGCAGCAAATCATAATGGACAATCCTAAATCCAATTGAATGAATGGTATGGCTCACCCGTGACATCTAGTTTCAAACGCTTCATTATCCAACAAGCAACAAAGTAGGAATACATCCAATAATGTATCGAGAATAGTAACTGTAATATACTATTACATTTAAGGATAATTTCTGAAGCTATACCAGCAGGAGCAAAAAATAATGCATTACAAGTACATCAGCTATCCTAGAATGCAACGCAATTGTAAGTCACGCAAAACCATGTAGGAAACATTTCCAAAGGAGCAAGCTTCCATTTAATGACCGTAGCAACTGTCAAAGGACACATTCCAATCTTCAACGAAGCAGCAAATCATAATGGACAATCCTAAATCCAATTGAATGAATGGTATGGCTCACCTGTGACATCTAGTTTCAAACGCTTCATTCTCCCACAAGCAACAAAGTACGAATACATCCAATACTGTATCGCGAATAGTAACTGTAATATACTATTAAATTTAAGGATAATTTCTGAAGCTATACTAGCAGAAGCAAAAAATAATGCATTACAAGTACATCAGCTATCCTAGAATGCAACGCAATTGTAAGTCACGCAAAACCATGTAGGAAACATTTCCAAAGGAGCAAACGGTCATTCAACGATAATCTTACATTCCATACATTAATGGTTTCTTTATCGTGTATTCTTGCACGAGAGGGCAAGTATCTATAACCCACCCACAGGCATACAAAATAAAATTGCGATCGTCAATTATGGTTAGTCACAGAGCCATGGTGATATAACAATACACTCGTTTGCGGTAAGACAATGGAAAGAAACGTATTATCGTCAATATCTGCGTACGGTGATCTCCGTAATTAGATATGAAAGCGAATGATTGTGTAAAGTTTAGTATAGAAGCATGTAAATTTCAAATATATAAATTATATATACAGTAGGTTGAAATCATTGTCAGCAGGAGATTAAAGGCTGTGGAAAGGGAAGGAAATAATGAATTATTCTTCAATAACACCATCCGATCAACATTAATTCGGGAAATATTGCTTCTCCTCCTTCAATAATATGACAGAGAAATGCGTGTCGACCGACTAACAGTTATTACGACGAATATTTTATAATTATTTGCGGTCGTGGAAGGTTACCCTATAGAAACTATTGACAGGTCGGTGGCGCCATCTCTGTGAAGAGCGCCGAAACTGTTCGCGCGTGGTTATCGACAGTGTCGGTAACCGCTGGTGGCGCCATCTGTTGGTTACCGGCTGAAACAGAACCGCGAACAGTTTCAGCACTTTTACGGGAGATGGCGCCACCGCGGCGTAAATAAAGCAACGATTTCTTTAATTGATAATTAATGCAGTAACGGTGGCGTTAATTGACAAGTGTATTCATTCGGGATGCGTTTATCTTGTGTGACTTTATTCGGAATTGTTAATTATGTTAATTGTTTTTAATTAACCAATCAAAGTTGCGAAGGTTATAACCGCTGCATTGATGCTTGGTTTCTTCCCTTTCTCTTATTTAATATCGTGTCTCAGTGGTTTGCGTTCAGCGTATGATAATTAGTTAATAATAATATTACTTGTACTTTCAGATTTCTGGCAACAAGTGCTCAAATACATTGTAAAACAGTTAATTATCTGGAGCGCAGATCAGGAACACTACAAATACGATATTCATGGCGCACAGATTAATTCTTGGGTTATTATTAAATTGTGTAGAAGATTCAAGAACTCCTAGAGCTACTGACGTTACTCGCTGGGTCAACGATAACGAAGAACTCTAAGAAACAGCTTAATCTAAGTTTAGCGCTACCAATTTACATAAGTTTTATAGTTATATAAGTCGAGTACATGAATTTATACAGATAGTTTATAACAATTAGTTTATAAGGAGACATTTGTATTTACCGAATGCTTAAGAAGTGACAATAAACGTTCAGTTATGGTTAATGAATGGTTAAATCATTTAACGACCCCTGCAACTATCCCAGCGCGAACCATTCCTATCCTTAAACGAGAAACAACTCGTAAAACAAAGCCTTACACACAATTTAATTAGTAGTAAGCAAAAATATTGGTGGGTCGTTTTACAGATTTGTACAGATACTGTGCAATAATTAACCAATATGTTGGAGTCTGTCAGTTCATTTGTAAGGGTTTAGATGTTAAAGTATGGCAATAAACATTCAGTTATCGTTAAATAGTGGTTTAATCATTTAATGATCCCAGCAACTATCAAAGAAGGACGCATTCCAATCTTCAACGAAGCAGCAATTCATAATGGACAATCCTAAATCCAATTGAATGAATGGTATGGCTCACCTGTGACATCTAGTTTCAAACGCTTCATTATCCAACAAGCAACAAAGTAGGAATACATCCAATAATGTATCGCGAATAGTAACTGTAATATACTATTACATTTAAGGATAATTTCTGAAGCTATACCAGCAGAAGCAAAAAATAATGCATTACAAGTACATCGGCTATCCTAGAATGCAAAGCAATTGTAAGTCACGCAAAACAATGTAGGAAACATTTCCAAAGAAACAAGCTTTCATTTAATGACCGCAGCAACTGTCAAAGGACACATTCCAATCTTCAACGAAGCAGCAAATCATAATGGACAATCCTAAATCCAATTGAATGAATGGTATGGCTCACCTGTGACATCTAGTTTCAAACGCTTCATTCTCCAACAAGCAACAAAGTAGGAATACATCCAATACTGTATCGCGAATAGTAACTGTAATATACTATTACATTTAAGGATAATTTCTGAAACTATACTAGCAGAAGCAGAAAATAATGCATTACAAGTACATCAGCTATCCTAGAATGCAACGCAATTGTAAGTCACGCAAAACCATGTAGGAAACATTTCCAAAGAAGCAAGCTTTCATTTAATGACCGCAGCAACTGTCAAAGGACACATTCCAATCTTCAACGAAGCAGCAAATCATAATGGACAATCCTAAATCCAATTGAATGAATGGTATGGCTCACCTGTGACATCTAGTTTCAAACGCTTCATTCTCCAACAAGCAACAAAGTAGGAATACATCCAATACTGTATCGCGAATAGTAACTGTAATATACTATTACATTTAAGGATAATTTCTGAAACTATACTAGCAGAAGCAGAAAATAATGCATTACAAGTACATCAGCTATCCTAGAATGCAACGCAATTGTAAGTCACGCAAAACCATGTAGGAAACATTTCCAAAGGAGCAAGCTTCCATTTAATGACCGTAGCAACTGTCAAAGGACACATTCCAATCTTCAACGAAGCAGCAAATCATAATGGACAATCCTAAATCCAATTGAATGAATGGTATGGCTCACCTGTGACATCTAGTTTCAAACGCTTCATTCTCCAACAAGCAACAAAGTAGGAATACATCCAATACTGTATCGCGACTAGTAACTGTAATATACTATTACATTTAAGGATAATTTCTGAAACTATACTAGCAGAAGCAGAAAATAATGCATTACAAGTACATCGGCTATCCTAGAATGCAAAGCAATTGTAAGTCACGCAAAACAATGTAGGAAACATTTCCAAAGAAGCAAGCTTTCATTTAATGACCGCAGCAACTGTCAAAGGACACATTCCAATCTTCAACGAAGCAGCAAATCATAATGGACAATCCTAAGTCCAATTGAATGAATGGTATGGCTCACCTGTGACATGTAGTTTCAAACGCTTCATTATCCAACAAGCAACAAAGTAGGAATACATCCAATAATGTATCGAGAATAGTAACTGTAATATACTATTACATTTAAGGATAATTTCTGAAGCTATACCAGCAGAAGCAAAAAATAATGCATTACAAGTACATCAGCTATCCTAGAATGCAAAGCAATTGTGAGTCACGCAAAACAATGTAGGAAACATTTCCAAAGAAGCAAGCTTTCATTTAATGACCGCAGCAACTGTCAAAGGACACATTCCAATCTTCAACGAAGCAGCAAATCATAATGGACAATCCTAAGTCCAATTGAATGAATGGTATGGCTCACCTGTGACATGTAGTTTCAAACGCTTCATTATCCAACAAGCAACAAAGTAGGAATACATCCAATAATGTATCGAGAATAGTAACTGTAATATACTATTACATTTAAGGATAATTTCTGAAGCTATACCAGCAGAAGCAAAAAATAATGCATTACAAGTACATCAGCTATCCTAGAATGCAACGCAATTGTAAGTCACGCAAAACCATGTAGGAAACATTTCCAAAGGAGCAAGCTTCCATTTAATGACCGTAGCAACTGTCAAAGGACACATTCCAATCTTCAACGAAGCCGCAAATCATAATGGACAATCCTAAATCCAATTGAATGAATGGTATGCCTCACCTGTGACATCTAGTTTCAAACGCTTCATTCTCCCACAAGCAACAAAGTACGAATACATCCAATACTGTATCGCGAATAGTAACTGTAATATACTATTAAATTTAAGGATAATTTCTGAAGCTATACTAGCAGAAGCAAAAAATAATTCATTACAAGTACATCAGCTATCCTAGAATGCAACGCAATTGTAAGTCACGCAAAACCATGTAGGAAACATTTCCAAAGGAGCAAGCTTCCATTTAATGACCGTAGCAACTGTCAAAGGACACATTCCAATCTTCAACGAAGCAGCAAATCATAATGGACAATCCTAAATCCAATTGAATGAATGGTATGGCTCACCTGTGACATCTAGTTTCAAACGCTTCATTATCCAACAAGCAACAAAGTAGGAATACATCCAATACTGTATCGCGAATAGTAACTGTAATATACTATTACATTTAAGGATAATTACTGAAGCTATACCAGCAGAAGCAAAAAATAATGCATTACAAGTACATCGGCTATCCTAGAATGCAACGCAATTGTAAGTCACGCAAAACAATGTAGGAAACATTTCCAAAGAAGCAAGCTTTCATTTAATGACCGCAGCAACTGTCAAAGGACACATTCCAATCTTCAACGAAGCAGCAAATCATAATGGACAATCCTAAATCCAATTGAATGAATGGTATGGCTCACCCGTGACATCTAGTTTCAAACGCTTCATTATCCAACAAGCAACAAAGTAGGAATACATCCAATAATGTATTGCGAATAGTAACTGTAATATACTATTACATTTAAGGATAATTTCTGAAGCTATACCAGCAGAAGCAAAAAATAATGCATTACAAGTACATCAGCTATCCTAGAATGCAAAGCAATTGTGAGTCACGCAAAACAATGTAGGAAACATTTCCAAAGAAGCAAGCTTTCATTTAATGACCGCAGCAACTGTCAAAGGACACATTCCAATCTTCAACGAAGCAGCAAATCATAATGGACAATCCTAAATCCAATTGAATGAATGGTATGGCTCACCCGTGACATCTAGTTTCAAACGCTTCATTATCCAACAAGCAACAAAGTAGGAATACATCCAATAATGTATCGAGAATAGTAACTGTAATATACTATTACATTTAAGGATAATTTCTGAAGCTATACCAGCAGGAGCAAAAAATAATGCATTACAAGTACATCAGCTATCCTAGAATGCAACGCAATTGTAAGTCACGCAAAACCATGTAGGAAACATTTCCAAAGGAGCAAGCTTCCATTTAATGACCGTAGCAACTGTCAAAGGACACATTCCAATCTTCAACGAAGCAGCAAATCATAATGGACAATCCTAAATCCAATTGAATGAATGGTATGGCTCACCTGTGACATCTAGTTTCAAACGCTTCATTCTCCCACAAGCAACAAAGTACGAATACATCCAATACTGTATCGCGAATAGTAACTGTAATATACTATTAAATTTAAGGATAATTTCTGAAGCTATACTAGCAGAAGCAAAAAATAATGCATTACAAGTACATCAGCTATCCTAGAATGCAACGCAATTGTAAGTCACGCAAAACCATGTAGGAAACATTTCCAAAGGAGCAAACGGTCATTCAACGATAATCTTACATTCCATACATTAATGGTTTCTTTATCGTGTATTCTTGCACGAGAGGGCAAGTATCTATAACCCACCCACAGGCATACAAAATAAAATTGCGATCGTCAATTATGGTTAGTCACAGAGCCATGGTGATATAACAATACACTCGTTTGCGGTAAGACAATGGAAAGAAACGTATTATCGTCAATATCTGCGTACGGTGATCTCCGTAATTAGATATGAAAGCGAATGATTGTGTAAAGTTTAGTATAGAAGCATGTAAATTTCAAATATATAAATTATATATACAGTAGGTTGAAATCATTGTCAGCAGGAGATTAAAGGCTGTGGAAAGGGAAGGAAATAATGAATTATTCTTCAATAACACCATCCGATCAACATTAATTCGGGAAATATTGCTTCTCCTCCTTCAATAATATGACAGAGAAATGCGTGTCGACCGACTAACAGTTATTACGACGAATATTTTATAATTATTTGCGGTCGTGGAAGGTTACCCTATAGAAACTATTGACAGGTCGGTGGCGCCATCTCTGTGAAGAGCGCCGAAACTGTTCGCGCGTGGTTATCGACAGTGTCGGTAACCGCTGGTGGCGCCATCTGTTGGTTACCGGCTGAAACAGAACCGCGAACAGTTTCAGCACTTTTACGGGAGATGGCGCCACCGCGGCGTAAATAAAGCAACGATTTCTTTAATTGATAATTAATGCAGTAACGGTGGCGTTAATTGACACGTGTATTCATTGGGAATGCGTTTAACCTGTGTGACTTTATTCGGAATTGTTAATTATGTTAATTGTTTTTTTAATTAACCAATCAAAGTTGTGAAGGTTATAACCGCTGCATTGATGCTTGGTTTCTTTCCTTTCTCTTATTTAATATCGTGTCTCAGTGGTTTGCGTTCAGCGTATGATAATTAGTTAATAATAATATTACTTGTACTTTCAGATTTCTGGCAACAAGTGCTCAAATACATTGTAAAACAGTTAATTATCTGGAGCGCAGATCAGGAACACTACAAATATGATATTCATGGCGCACAGATTAATTCTTGGGCTCTTATTAAATTGTGTAGAAGATTCAAGAATTCCTAGAGCAACTGACGTTACTTGCTGGGTCAACGATAACGAAGAACTCTAAGAAACAGCTTAACCTAAGTTTAGTGCTACCAATTTACATATGTTTTATAGTTATATAAGACGCGTACATGAATTTATACAGATAGCTTATAACAATTAGTTTATAAGGAGACATTTGTATTTACCGAATGCTTAAGAAGTGACAATAAACGTTCAGTTATGGTTAATGAATGGTTAAATCATTTAACGACCCCCTGCAACTATCCCAGCGCGAACCATTCCTATCCCTAAACGAGAAACAACTCGTAAAACACAACCTTACACACAATTTAATTAGTCGTAAGCAAATATATTGGTGGGTCGTTTTACAGATTTGTACAGATACTGTGCAATAATTAACTAATAAGTAGGAGTCTGTCAGTTCTTTTGTAAGGGTTTAGATGTTAAAGTATGGCAATAAACATTCAGTTATCGTTAAATAGTGGTTTAATCATTTAATGATCCCAGCAACTATCAAAGAAGGACACATTCCAATCTTCAACGAAGCAGCAATTCATAATGGACAACCCTAAATCCAATTGAATGGATGGTATGGCTCACCTTTGGCATCTAGTTTCAAACGCTTCATTCTCCAACAAGCAACAAAGTAGGAATACATCCAATACTGTATCGCGAATAGTAACTGTAATATACTATTACATTTAAGGATAATTTCTGAAGCTATACCAGCAGAAGCAAAAAATAATGCATTACAAGTACATCAGCTATCCTAGAATGCAACGCAATTGTAAGTCACGCAAAACCATGTAGGAAACATTTCCAAAGGAGCAAGCTTCCATTTAATGACCGTAGCAACTGTCAAAGGACACATTCCAATCTTCAACGAAGCAGCAAATCATAATGGTCAATCCTAAATCCAATTGAATGAATGGTATGGCTCACCTGTGACATCTAGTTTCAAACGCTTCATTATCCAACAAGCAACAAAGTAGGAATACATCCAATAATGTATCGGGAATAGTAACTGTAATATACTATTACATTTAAGGATAATTTCTGAAGCTATACCAGCAGAAGCAAAAAATAATGCATTACAAGTACATCAGCTATCCTAGAATGCAAAGCAATTGTGAGTCACGCAAAACAATGTAGGAAACATTTCCAAAGAAGCAAGCTTTCATTTAATGACCGCAGCAACTGTCAAAGGACACATTCCAATCTTCAACGAAGCAGCAAATCATAATGGACAATCCTAAGTCCAATTGAATGAATGGTATGGCTCACCTGTGACATGTAGTTTCAAACGCTTCATTATCCAACAAGCAACAAAGTAGGAATACATCCAATAATGTATCGAGAATAGTAACTGTAATATACTATTACATTTAAGGATAATTTCTGAAGCTATACCAGCAGAAGCAAAAAATAATGCATTACAAGTACATCAGCTATCCTAGAATGCAACGCAATTGTAAGTCACGCAAAACCATGTAGGAAACATTTCCAAAGGAACAAGCTTCCATTTAATGACCGCAGCAACTGTCAAAGGACACATTCCAATCTTCAACGAAGCAGCAAATCATAATGGACAATCCTAAGTCCAATTGAATGAATGGTATGGCTCACCTGTGACATGTAGTTTCAAACGCTTCATTATCCAACAAGCAACAAAGTAGGAATACATCCAATAATGTATCGAGAATAGTAACTGTAATATACTATTACATTTAAGGATAATTTCTGAAGCTATACCAGCAGAAGCAAAAAATAATGCATTACAAGTACATCAGCTATCCTAGAATGCAACGCAATTGTAAGTCACGCAAAACCATGTAGGAAACATTTCCAAAGGAGCAAGCTTCCATTTAATGACCGCAGCAACTGTCAAAGGACACATTCCAATCTTCAACGAAGCAGCAAATCATAATGGACAATCCTAAATCCAATTGAATGAATGGTATGGCTCACCTGTGACATCTAGTTTCAAACGCTTCATTCTCCCACAAGCAACAAAGTACGAATACATCCAATACTGTATCGCGAATAGTAACTGTAATATACTATTACATTTAAGGATAATTACTGAAGCTATACCAGCAGAAGCAAAAAATAATGCATTACAAGTACATCGGCTATCCTAGAATGCAACGCAATTGTAAGTCACGCAAAACAATGTAGGAAACATTTCCAAAGAAGCAAGCTTTCATTTAATGACCGCAGCAACTGTCAAAGGACACATTCCAATCTTCAACGAAGCAGCAAATCATAATGGACAATCCTAAATCCAATTGAATGAATGGTATGGCTCACCCGTGACATCTAGTTTCAAACGCTTCATTATCCAACAAGCAACAAAGTAGGAATACATCCAATAATGTATCGCGAATAGTAACTGTAATATACTATTACATTTAAGGATAATTTCTGAAGCTATACCAGCAGAAGCAAAAAATAATGCATTACAAGTACATCAGCTATCCTAGAATGCAACGCAATTGTAAGTCACGCAAAACCATGTAGGAAACATTTCCAAAGGAGCAAGCTTCCATTTAATGACCGTAGCAACTGTCAAAGGACACATTCCAATCTTCAACGAAGCAGCAAATCATAATGGACAATCCTAAATCCAATTGAATGAATGGTATGGCTCACCTGTGACATCTAGTTTCAAACGCTTCATTCTCCCACAAGCAACAAAGTACGAATACATCCAATAATGTATCGAGAATAGTAACTGTAATATACTATTACATTTAAGGATAATTTCTGAAGCTATACCAGCAGAAGCAAAAAATAATGCATTACAAGTACATCAGCTATCCTAGAATGCAACGCAATTGTAAGTCACGCAAAACCATGTAGGAAACATTTCCAAAGGAGCAAGCTTCCATTTAATGACCGTAGCAACTGTCAAAGGACACATTCCAATCTTCAACGAAGCAGCAAATCATAATGGACAATCCTAAATCCAATTGAATGAATGGTATGGCTCACCTGTGACATCTAGTTTCAAACGCTTCATTCTCCCACAAGCAACAAAGTACGAATACATCCAATAATGTATCGAGAATAGTAACTGTAATATACTATTACATTTAAGGATAATTTCTGAAGCTATACCAGCAGAAGCAAAAAATAATGCATTACAAGTACATCAGCTATCCTAGAATGCAACGCAATTGTAAGACACGCACAACCATGTAGGAAACATTTCCAAAGCAGCAAGCTTCCATTTAATGACCGTAGCAACTGTCAAAGGACACATTCCAATCTTCAACGAAGCAGCAAATCATAATGGACAATCCTAAATCCAATTGAATGAATGGTATGGCTCACCTGTGACATCTAGTTTCAAACGCTTCATTATCCAACAAGCAACAAAGTAGGAATACATCCAATACTGTATCGCGAATAGTAACTGTAATATACTATTACATTTAAGGATAATTTCTGAAGCTACACCAGCAGAAGCAAAAAATAATGCATTACAAGTACATCAGCTATCCTAGAATGCAACGAAATTGTAAGACACGCAAAACCATGTAAGAAACATTTCCAAAGGAGCAAACGGTCATTCAACGATAATCTTACATTCCATACATTAATGGTTTCTTTATCGTGTATTCTTGCACGAGAGGGCAAGTATCTTTAACCCACCCACAGGCATACAAAATAAAATTGCGATCGTCTATTATGGTTAGTCAAAGAACCATGGTGATATAACAATACACTCGTTTGCGGCAAGACAATGGAAAGAAACGTATTATCGTGAATATCTGCGTACGGTGATCTCCGTAATTAGATATGAAAGAGAATGATTGTGTAAAGTTTAGTATAGGAGCATGTAAATTTCAAATATATAAATTTTATACAGTAGGTTGAAATCATTGTCAGCAGAAGAATAAAGGCTGTGGAAAGGGAATAAAATAATGAATTAATCTTCAATAACACCGTCAGATTTACATTAATTTGGGAAATATTGCTTCTCCTCCATCAATAATATGAAAGAGAAATGCGTGTCGACTGACTAACAGTTATTACGACGAATATTTTATAATTATTTGCGGTCGTGGAAGGTTACCCTATAGAAACTATTGACAGGTCGGTGGCGCCATCTCTGTGAAGAGCGCCGAAACTGTTCGCGCGTGGTTATCGACAGTGTCGGTAACCGCTGGTGGCGCCATCTCTGTGAAGAGGGCTGAAACTGTTAGCGCTTGGTTATCGACAGTGTCGGTACCGGCTGGTGGCGCCATCTCTGTGAAGAGGGCTGAAACTGTTCGCGCGTGGTTATCGACAGTGTCGGTAACTGCTGGTGGCGCCATCTCTGTGAAGAGGGCTGAAACTGTTCGCGCGTGGTTATCGACAGTGTCGGTAACTGCTGGTGGCGCCATCTGTTGGTTACCGGCTGAAGCAGAACCGCGAACAGTTTCAGCACTTTTACGGGAGATGGCGCCACCGCGGCGTAAATAAAGCAACGATTTCTTTAATTGATAATTAATGCAGTAACGGTGGCGTTAATTGACAAGTGTATTCATTCGGGATGCGTTTATCTTGTGTGACTTTATTCGGAATTGTTAATTATGTTAATTGTTTTTAATTAACCAATCAAAGTTGCGAAGGTTATAACCGCTGCATTGATGCTTGGTTTCTTCCCTTTCTCTTATTTAATATCGTGTCTCAGTGGTTTGCGTTCAGCGTATGATAATTAGTTAATAATAATATTACTTGTACTTTCAGATTTCTGGCAACAAGTGCTCAAATACATTGTAAAACAGTTAATTATCTGGAGCGCAGATCAGGAACACTACAAATACGATATTCATGGCGCACAGATTAATTCTTGGGTTATTATTAAATTGTGTAGAAGATTCAAGAACTCCTAGAGCTACTGACGTTACTCGCTGGGTCAACGATAACGAAGAACTCTAAGAAACAGCTTAATCTAAGTTTAGCGCTACCAATTTACATAAGTTTTATAGTTATATAAGTCGAGTACATGAATTTATACAGATAGTTTATAACAATTAGTTTATAAGGAGACATTTGTATTTACCGAATGCTTAAGAAGTGACAATAAACGTTCAGTTATGGTTAATGAATGGTTAAATCATTTAACGACCCCTGCAACTATCCCAGCGCGAACCATTCCTATCCTTAAACGAGAAACAACTCGTAAAACAAAGCCTTACACACAATTTAATTAGTAGTAAGCAAAAATATTGGTGGGTCGTTTTACAGATTTGTACAGATACTGTGCAATAATTAACCAATATGTTGGAGTCTGTCAGTTCATTTGTAAGGGTTTAGATGTTAAAGTATGGCAATAAACATTCAGTTATCGTTAAATAGTGGTTTAATCATTTAATGATCCCAGCAACTATCAAAGAAGGACGCATTCCAATCTTCAACGAAGCAGCAATTCATAATGGACAATCCTAAATCCAATTGAATGAATGGTATGGCTCACCTGTGACATCTAGTTTCAAACGCTTCATTATCCAACAAGCAACAAAGTAGGAATACATCCAATAATGTATCGCGAATAGTAACTGTAATATACTATTACATTTAAGGATAATTTCTGAAGCTATACCAGCAGAAGCAAAAAATAATGCATTACAAGTACATCGGCTATCCTAGAATGCAAAGCAATTGTAAGTCACGCAAAACAATGTAGGAAACATTTCCAAAGAAACAAGCTTTCATTTAATGACCGCAGCAACTGTCAAAGGACACATTCCAATCTTCAACGAAGCAGCAAATCATAATGGACAATCCTAAATCCAATTGAATGAATGGTATGGCTCACCTGTGACATCTAGTTTCAAACGCTTCATTCTCCAACAAGCAACAAAGTAGGAATACATCCAATACTGTATCGCGAATAGTAACTGTAATATACTATTACATTTAAGGATAATTTCTGAAACTATACTAGCAGAAGCAGAAAATAATGCATTACAAGTACATCAGCTATCCTAGAATGCAACGCAATTGTAAGTCACGCAAAACCATGTAGGAAACATTTCCAAAGGAGCAAGCTTCCATTTAATGACCGTAGCAACTGTCAAAGGACACATTCCAATCTTCAACGAAGCAGCAAATCATAATGGACAATCCTAAATCCAATTGAATGAATGGTATGGCTCACCTGTGACATCTAGTTTCAAACGCTTCATTCTCCAACAAGCAACAAAGTAGGAATACATCCAATACTGTATCGCGACTAGTAACTGTAATATACTATTACATTTAAGGATAATTTCTGAAACTATACTAGCAGAAGCAGAAAATAATGCATTACAAGTACATCGGCTATCCTAGAATGCAAAGCAATTGTAAGTCACGCAAAACAATGTAGGAAACATTTCCAAAGAAGCAAGCTTTCATTTAATGACCGCAGCAACTGTCAAAGGACACATTCCAATCTTCAACGAAGCAGCAAATCATAATGGACAATCCTAAGTCCAATTGAATGAATGGTATGGCTCACCTGTGACATGTAGTTTCAAACGCTTCATTATCCAACAAGCAACAAAGTAGGAATACATCCAATAATGTATCGAGAATAGTAACTGTAATATACTATTACATTTAAGGATAATTTCTGAAGCTATACCAGCAGAAGCAAAAAATAATGCATTACAAGTACATCAGCTATCCTAGAATGCAAAGCAATTGTGAGTCACGCAAAACAATGTAGGAAACATTTCCAAAGAAGCAAGCTTTCATTTAATGACCGCAGCAACTGTCAAAGGACACATTCCAATCTTCAACGAAGCAGCAAATCATAATGGACAATCCTAAGTCCAATTGAATGAATGGTATGGCTCACCTGTGACATGTAGTTTCAAACGCTTCATTATCCAACAAGCAACAAAGTAGGAATACATCCAATAATGTATCGAGAATAGTAACTGTAATATACTATTACATTTAAGGATAATTTCTGAAGCTATACCAGCAGAAGCAAAAAATAATGCATTACAAGTACATCAGCTATCCTAGAATGCAACGCAATTGTAAGTCACGCAAAACCATGTAGGAAACATTTCCAAAGGAGCAAGCTTCCATTTAATGACCGTAGCAACTGTCAAAGGACACATTCCAATCTTCAACGAAGCCGCAAATCATAATGGACAATCCTAAATCCAATTGAATGAATGGTATGCCTCACCTGTGACATCTAGTTTCAAACGCTTCATTCTCCCACAAGCAACAAAGTACGAATACATCCAATACTGTATCGCGAATAGTAACTGTAATATACTATTAAATTTAAGGATAATTTCTGAAGCTATACTAGCAGAAGCAAAAAATAATTCATTACAAGTACATCAGCTATCCTAGAATGCAACGCAATTGTAAGTCACGCAAAACCATGTAGGAAACATTTCCAAAGGAGCAAGCTTCCATTTAATGACCGTAGCAACTGTCAAAGGACACATTCCAATCTTCAACGAAGCAGCAAATCATAATGGACAATCCTAAATCCAATTGAATGAATGGTATGGCTCACCTGTGACATCTAGTTTCAAACGCTTCATTATCCAACAAGCAACAAAGTAGGAATACATCCAATACTGTATCGCGAATAGTAACTGTAATATACTATTACATTTAAGGATAATTACTGAAGCTATACCAGCAGAAGCAAAAAATAATGCATTACAAGTACATCGGCTATCCTAGAATGCAACGCAATTGTAAGTCACGCAAAACAATGTAGGAAACATTTCCAAAGAAGCAAGCTTTCATTTAATGACCGCAGCAACTGTCAAAGGACACATTCCAATCTTCAACGAAGCAGCAAATCATAATGGACAATCCTAAATCCAATTGAATGAATGGTATGGCTCACCCGTGACATCTAGTTTCAAACGCTTCATTATCCAACAAGCAACAAAGTAGGAATACATCCAATAATGTATCGAGAATAGTAACTGTAATATACTATTACATTTAAGGATAATTTCTGAAGCTATACCAGCAGGAGCAAAAAATAATGCATTACAAGTACATCAGCTATCCTAGAATGCAACGCAATTGTAAGTCACGCAAAACCATGTAGGAAACATTTCCAAAGGAGCAAGCTTCCATTTAATGACCGTAGCAACTGTCAAAGGACACATTCCAATCTTCAACGAAGCAGCAAATCATAATGGACAATCCTAAATCCAATTGAATGAATGGTATGGCTCACCTGTGACATCTAGTTTCAAACGCTTCATTCTCCCACAAGCAACAAAGTACGAATACATCCAATTCTGTATCGCGAATAGTAACTGTAATATACTATTAAATTTAAGGATAATTTCTGAAGCTATACTAGCAGAAGCAAAAAATAATGCATTACAAGTACATCAGCTATCCTAGAATGCAACGCAATTGTAAGTCACGCAAAACCATGTAGGAAACATTTCCAAAGGAGCAAACGGTCATTCAACGATAATCTTACATTCCATACATTAATGGTTTCTTTATCGTGTATTCTTGCACGAGAGGGCAAGTATCTATAACCCACCCACAGGCATACAAAATAAAATTGCGATCGTCAATTATGGTTAGTCACAGAGCCATGGTGATATAACAATACACTCGTTTGCGGTAAGACAATGGAAAGAAACGTATTATCGTCAATATCTGCGTACGGTGATCTCCGTAATTAGATATGAAAGCGAATGATTGTGTAAAGTTTAGTATAGAAGCATGTAAATTTCAAATATATAAATTATATATACAGTAGGTTGAAATCATTGTCAGCAGGAGATTAAAGGCTGTGGAAAGGGAAGGAAATAATGAATTATTCTTCAATAACACCATCCGATCAACATTAATTCGGGAAATATTGCTTCTCCTCCTTCAATAATATGACAGAGAAATGCGTGTCGACCGACTAACAGTTATTACGACGAATATTTTATAATTATTTGCGGTCGTGGAAGGTTACCCTATAGAAACTATTGACAGGTCGGTGGCGCCATCTCTGTGAAGAGGGCTGAAACTGTTCGCGCGTGGTTATCGACAGTGTCGGTAACTGCTGGTGGCGCCATCTGTTGGTTACCGGCTGAAGCAGAACCGCGAACAGTTTCAGCACTTTTACGGGAGATGGCGCCACCGCGGCGTAAATAAAGCAACGATTTCTTTAATTGATAATTAATGCAGTAACGGTGGCGTTAATTGACAAGTGTATTCATTCGGGATGCGTTTATCTTGTGTGACTTTATTCGGAATTGTTAATTATGTTAATTGTTTTTAATTAACCAATCAAAGTTGCGAAGGTTATAACCGCTGCATTGATGCTTGGTTTCTTCCCTTTCTCTTATTTAATATCGTGTCTCAGTGGTTTGCGTTCAGCGTATGATAATTAGTTAATAATAATATTACTTGTACTTTCAGATTTCTGGCAACAAGTGCTCAAATACATTGTAAAACAGTTAATTATCTGGAGCGCAGATCAGGAACACTACAAATACGATATTCATGGCGCACAGATTAATTCTTGGGCTATTATTAAATTGTGTAGAAGATTCAAGAACTCCTAGAGCTACTGACGTTACTCGCTGGGTCAACGATAACGAAGAACTCTAAGAAACAGCTTAATCTAAGTTTAGCGCTACCAATTTACATAAGTTTTATAGTTATATAAGTCGAGTACATGAATTTATACAGATAGTTTATAACAATTAGTTTATAAGGAGACATTTGTATTTACCGAATGCTTAAGAAGTGACAATAAACGTTCAGTTATGGTTAATGAATGGTTAAATCATTTAACGACCCCTGCAACTATCCCAGCGCGAACCATTCCTATCCTTAAACGAGAAACAACTCGTAAAACAAAGCCTTACACACAATTTAATTAGTAGTAAGCAAAAATATTGGTGGGTCGTTTTACAGATTTGTACAGATACTGTGCAATAATTAACCAATATGTTGGAGTCTGTCAGTTCATTTGTAAGGGTTTAGATGTTAAAGTATGGCAATAAACATTCAGTTATCGTTAAATAGTGGTTTAATCATTTAATGATCCCAGCAACTATCAAAGAAGGACGCATTCCAATCTTCAACGAAGCAGCAATTCATAATGGACAATCCTAAATCCAATTGAATGAATGGTATGGCTCACCTGTGATATCTAGTTTCAAACGCTTCATTCTCCCACAAGCAACAAAGTACGAATACATCCAATACTGTATCGCGAATAGTAACTGTAATATACTATTAAATTTGAGGATAATTTCTGAAGCTATACTAGCAGAAGCAAAAAATAATGCATTACAAGTACATCAGCTATCCTAGAATGCAACGCAATTGTAAGTCACGCAAAACCATGTAGGAAACATTTCCAAAGGAGCAAGCTTCCATTTAATGACCGTAGCAACTGTCAAAGGACACATTCCAATCTTCAACGAAGCAGCAAATCATAATGGACAATCCTAAATCCAATTGAATGAATGGTATGGCTCACCTGTGACATCTAGTTTCAAACGCTTCATTATCCAACAAGCAACAAAGTAGGAATACATCCAATAATGTATCGAGAATAGTAACTGTAATATACTATTACATTTAAGGATAATTTCTGAAGCTATACCAGCAGAAGCAAAAAATAATGCATTACAAGTACATCAGCTATCCTAGAATGCAACGCAATTGTAAGTCACGCAAAACCATGTAGGAAACATTTCCAAAGCAGCAAGCTTCCATTTAATGACCGTAGCAACTGTCAAAGGACACATTCCAATCTTCAACGAAGCAGCAAATCATAATGGACAATCCTAAATCCAATTGAATGAATGGTATGGCTCACCTGTGACATCTAGTTTCAAACGCTTCATTATCCAACAAGCAACAAAGTAGGAATACATCCAATAATGTATCGCGAATAGTAACTGTAATATACTATTACATTTAAGGATAATTTCTGAAGCTATACCAGCAGAAGCAAAAAATAATGCATTACAAGTACATCGGCTATCCTAGAATGCAAAGCAATTGTAAGTCACGCAAAACAATGTAGGAAACATTTCCAAAGAAGCAAGCTTTCATTTAATGACCGCAGCAACTGTCAAAGGACACATTCCAATCTTCAACGAAGCAGCAAATCATAATGGACAATCCTAAATCCAATTGAATGAATGGTATGGCTCACCTGTGACATCTAGTTTCAAACGCTTCATTCTCCAACAAGCAACAAAGTAGGAATACATCCAATACTGTATCGCGAATAGTAACTGTAATATACTATTACATTTAAGGATAATTTCTGAAACTATACTAGCAGAAGCAGAAAATAATGCATTACAAGTACATCAGCTATCCTAGAATGCAACGCAATTGTAAGTCACGCAAAACCATGTAGGAAACATTTCCAAAGAAGCAAGCTTTCATTTAATGACCGCAGCAACTGTCAAAGGACACATTCCAATCTTCAACGAAGCAGCAAATCATAATGGACAATCCTAAATCCAATTGAATGAATGGTATGGCTCACCTGTGACATCTAGTTTCAAACGCTTCATTCTCCAACAAGCAACAAAGTAGGAATACATCCAATACTGTATCGCGAATAGTAACTGTAATATACTATTACATTTAAGGATAATTTCTGAAACTATACTAGCAGAAGCAGAAAATAATGCATTACAAGTACATCAGCTATCCTAGAATGCAACGCAATTGTAAGTCACGCAAAACCATGTAGGAAACATTTCCAAAGGAGCAAGCTTCCATTTAATGACCGTAGCAACTGTCAAAGGACACATTCCAATCTTCAACGAAGCAGCAAATCATAATGGACAATCCTAAATCCAATTGAATGAATGGTATGGCTCACCTGTGACATCTAGTTTCAAACGCTTCATTCTCCAACAAGCAACAAAGTAGGAATACATCCAATACTGTATCGCGACTAGTAACTGTAATATACTATTACATTTAAGGATAATTTCTGAAACTATACTAGCAGAAGCAGAAAATAATGCATTACAAGTACATCGGCTATCCTAGAATGCAAAGCAATTGTAAGTCACGCAAAACAATGTAGGAAACATTTCCAAAGAAGCAAGCTTTCATTTAATGACCGCAGCAACTGTCAAAGGACACATGCCAATCTTCAACGAAGCAGCAAATCATAATGGACAATCCTAAATCCAATTGAATGAATGGTATGGCTCACCTGTGACATCTAGTTTCAAACGCTTCATTATCCAACAAGCAACAAAGTAGGAATACATCCAATAATGTATCGGGAATAGTAACTGTAATATACTATTACATTTAAGGATAATTTCTGAAGCTATACCAGCAGAAGCAAAAAATAATGCATTACAAGTACATCAGCTATCCTAGAATGCAAAGCAATTGTGAGTCACGCAAAACAATGTAGGAAACATTTCCAAAGAAGCAAGCTTTCATTTAATGACCGCAGCAACTGTCAAAGGACACATTCCAATCTTCAACGAAGCAGCAAATCATAATGGACAATCCTAAGTCCAATTGAATGAATGGTATGGCTCACCTGTGACATGTAGTTTCAAACGCTTCATTATCCAACAAGCAACAAAGTAGGAATACATCCAATAATGTATCGAGAATAGTAACTGTAATATACTATTACATTTAAGGATAATTTCTGAAGCTATACCAGCAGAAGCAAAAAATAATGCATTACAAGTACATCGGCTATCCTAGAATGCAAAGCAATTGTAAGTCACGCAAAACAATGTAGGAAAGATTTCCAAAGAAGCAAGCTTTCATTTAATGACCGCAGCAACTGTCAAAGGACACATTCCAATCTTCAACGAAGCAGCAAATCATAATGGACAATCCTAAATCCAATTGAATGAATGGTATGGCTCACCTGTGACATCTAGTTTCACACGCTTCATTCTCCAACAAGCAACAAAGTAGGAATACATCCAATACTGTATCGCGAATAGTAACTGTAATATACTATTACATTTAAGGATAATTTCTGAAACTATACTAGCAGAAGCAGAAAATAATGCATTACAAGTACATCAGCTATCCTAGAATGCAACGCAATTGTAAGTCACGCAAAACCATGTAGGAAACATTTCCAAAGGAGCAAGCTTCCATTTAATGACCGTAGCAACTGTCAAAGGACACATTCCAATCTTCAACGAAGCAGCAAATCATAATGGACAATCCTAAATCCAATTGAATGAATGGTATGGCTCACCTTTGGCATCTAGTTTCAAACGCTTCATTCTCCAACAAGCAACAAAGTAGGAATACATCCAATACTGTATCGCGAATAGTAACTGTAATATACTATTACATTTAAGGATAATTTCTGAAGCTATACTAGCAGAAGCAAAAAATAATGCATTACAAGTACATCAGCTATCCTAGAATGCAACGCAATTGTAAGTCACGCAAAACCATGTAGGAAACATTTCCAAAGCAGCAAGCTTCCATTTAATGACCGTAGCAACTGTCAAAGGACACATTCCAATCTTCAACGAAGCAGCAAATCATAATGGACAATCCTAAATCCAATTGAATGAATGGTATGGCTCACCTGTGACATCTAGTTTCAAACGCTTCATTATCCAACAAGCAACAAAGTAGGAATACATCCAATAATGTATCGCGAATAGTAACTGTAATATACTATTACATTTAAGGATAATTTCTGAAGCTACACCAGCAGAAGCAAAAAATAATGCATTACAAGTACATCAGCTATCCTAGAATGCAACGCAATTGTAAGACACGCACAACCATGTAGGAAACATTTCCAAAGCAGCAAGCTTCCATTTAATGACCGTAGCAACTGTCAAAGGACACATTCCAATCTTCAACGAAGCAGCAAATCATAATGGACAATCCTAAATCCAATTGAATGAATGGTATGGCTCACCTGTGACATCTAGTTTCAAACGCTTCATTATCCAACAAGCAACAAAGTAGGAATACATCCAATACTGTATCGCGAATAGTAACTGTAATATACTATTACATTTAAGGATAATTTCTGAAGCTACACCAGCAGAAGCAAAAAATAATGCATTACAAGTACATCAGCTATCCTAGAATGCAACGAAATTGTAAGACACGCAAAACCATGTAAGAAACATTTCCAAAGGAGCAAACGGTCATTCAACGATAATCTTACATTCCATACATTAATGGTTTCTTTATCGTGTATTCTTGCACGAGAGGGCAAGTATCTTTAACCCACCCACAGGCATACAAAATAAAATTGCGATCGTCTATTATGGTTAGTCAAAGAACCATGGTGATATAACAATACACTCGTTTGCGGCAAGACAATGGAAAGAAACGTATTATCGTGAATATCTGCGTACGGTGATCTCCGTAATTAGATATGAAAGAGAATGATTGTGTAAAGTTTAGTATAGGAGCATGTAAATTTCAAATATATAAATTTTATACAGTAGGTTGAAATCATTGTCAGCAGAAGAATAAAGGCTGTGGAAAGGGAATAAAATAATGAATTAATCTTCAATAACACCGTCAGATTTACATTAATTTGGGAAATATTGCTTCTCCTCCATCAATAATATGACAGAGAAATGCGTGTCGACTGACTAACAGTTATTACGACGAATATTTTATAATTATTTGCGGTCGTGGAAGGTTACCCTATAGAAACTATTGACAGGTCGGTGGCGCCATCTCTGTGAAGAGCGCCGAAACTGTTCGCGCGTGGTTATCGACAGTGTCGGTAACCGCTGGTGGCGCCATCTCTGTGAAGAGGGCTGAAACTGTTAGCGCTTGGTTATCGACAGTGTCGGTACCGGCTGGTGGCGCCATCTCTGTGAAGAGGGCTGAAACTGTTCGCGCGTGGTTATCGACAGTGTCGGTAACTGCTGGTGGCGCCATCTGTTGGTTACCGGCTGAAGCAGAACCGCGAACAGTTTCGGCACTTTTACGGGAGATGGCGCCACCGCGGCGTAAATAAAGCAACGATTTCTTTAATTGATAATTAATGCAGTAACGGTGGCGTTAATTGACAAGTGTATTCATTCGGGATGCGTTTATCTTGTGTGACTTTATTCGGAATTGTTAATTATGTTAATTGTTTGTAATTAAACAATCAAAGTTGCGAAGGTTATAACCGCCGCATTGATGCTTGGTTTCTTCCCTTTCTCTTATTTAATATCGTGTCTCAGTGGTTTGCGTTCAGCGTATGATAATTAGTTAATAATAATATTACTTGTACTTTCAGATTTCTGGCAACAAGTGCTCAAATACATTGTAAAACAGTTAATTATCTGGAGCGCAGATCAGGAACACTACAAATACGATATTCATGGCGCACAGATTAATTCTTGGGCTATTATTAAATTGTGTAGAAGATTCAAGAACTCCTAGAGCTACTGACGTTACTCGCTGGGTCAACGATAACGAAGAACTCTAAGAAACAGCTTAATCTAAGTTTAGCGCTACCAATTTACATAAGTTTTATAGTTATATAAGTCGAGTACATGAATTTATACAGATAGCTTATAACAATTAGTTTATAAGGAGACATTTGTATTTACCGAATGCTTAAGAAGTGACAATAAACGTTCAGTTATGGTTAATGAATGGTTAAATCATTTAACGACCCCCTGCAACTATCCCAGCGCGAACCATTCCTATCCCTAAACGAGAAACAACTCGTAAAACACAACCTTACACACAATTTAATTAGTCGTAAGCAAATATATTGGTGGGTCGTTTTACAGATTTGTACAGATACTGTGCAATAATTAACTAATAAGTAGGAGTCTGTCAGTTCTTTTGTAAGGGTTTAGATGTTAAAGTATGGCAATAAACATTCAGTTATCGTTAAATAGTGGTTTAATCATTTAATGATCCCAGCAACTATCAAAGAAGGACACATTCCAATCTTCAACGAAGCAGCAATTCATAATGGACAACCCTAAATCCAATTGAATGGATGGTATGGCTCACCTTTGGCATCTAGTTTCAAACGCTTCATTCTCCAACAAGCAACAAAGTAGGAATACATCCAATACTGTATCGCGAATAGTAACTGTAATATACTATTACATTTAAGGATAATTTCTGAAGCTATACCAGCAGAAGCAAAAAATAATGCATTACAAGTACATCAGCTATCCTAGAATGCAACGCAATTGTAAGTCACGCAAAACCATGTAGGAAACATTTCCAAAGGAGCAAGCTTCCATTTAATGACCGTAGCAACTGTCAAAGGACACATTCCAATCTTCAACGAAGCAGCAAATCATAATGGTCAATCCTAAATCCAATTGAATGAATGGTATGGCTCACCTGTGACATCTAGTTTCAAACGCTTCATTATCCAACAAGCAACAAAGTAGGAATACATCCAATAATGTATCGGGAATAGTAACTGTAATATACTATTACATTTAAGGATAATTTCTGAAGCTATACCAGCAGAAGCAAAAAATAATGCATTACAAGTACATCAGCTATCCTAGAATGCAAAGCAATTGTGAGTCACGCAAAACAATGTAGGAAACATTTCCAAAGAAGCAAGCTTTCATTTAATGACCGCAGCAACTGTCAAAGGACACATTCCAATCTTCAACGAAGCAGCAAATCATAATGGACAATCCTAAGTCCAATTGAATGAATGGTATGGCTCACCTGTGACATGTAGTTTCAAACGCTTCATTATCCAACAAGCAACAAAGTAGGAATACATCCAATAATGTATCGAGAATAGTAACTGTAATATACTATTACATTTAAGGATAATTTCTGAAGCTATACCAGCAGAAGCAAAAAATAATGCATTACAAGTACATCAGCTATCCTAGAATGCAACGCAATTGTATGTCACGCAAAACCATGTAGGAAACATTTCCAAAGGAACAAGCTTCCATTTAATGACCGCAGCAACTGTCAAAGGACACATTCCAATCTTCAACGAAGCAGCAAATCATAATGGACAATCCTAAGTCCAATTGAATGAATGGTATGGCTCACCTGTGACATGTAGTTTCAAACGCTTCATTATCCAACAAGCAACAAAGTAGGAATACATCCAATAATGTATCGAGAATAGTAACTGTAATATACTATTACATTTAAGGATAATTTCTGAAGCTATACCAGCAGAAGCAAAAAATAATGCATTACAAGTACATCAGCTATCCTAGAATGCAACGCAATTGTAAGTCACGCAAAACCATGTAGGAAACATTTCCAAAGGAGCAAGCTTCCATTTAATGACCGCAGCAACTGTCAAAGGACACATTCCAATCTTCAACGAAGCAGCAAATCATAATGGACAATCCTAAATCCAATTGAATGAATGGTATGGCTCACCTGTGACATCTAGTTTCAAACGCTTCATTCTCCCACAAGCAACAAAGTACGAATACATCCAATACTGTATCGCGAATAGTAACTGTAATATACTATTACATTTAAGGATAATTACTGAAGCTATACCAGCAGAAGCAAAAAATAATGCATTACAAGTACATCGGCTATCCTAGAATGCAACGCAATTGTAAGTCACGCAAAACAATGTAGGAAACATTTCCAAAGAAGCAAGCTTTCATTTAATGACCGCAGCAACTGTCAAAGGACACATTCCAATCTTCAACGAAGCAGCAAATCATAATGGACAATCCTAAATCCAATTGAATGAATGGTATGGCTCACCCGTGACATCTAGTTTCAAACGCTTCATTATCCAACAAGCAACAAAGTAGGAATACATCCAATAATGTATCGCGAATAGTAACTGTAATATACTATTACATTTAAGGATAATTTCTGAAGCTATACCAGCAGAAGCAAAAAATAATGCATTACAAGTACATCAGCTATCCTAGAATGCAACGCAATTGTAAGTCACGCAAAACCATGTAGGAAACATTTCCAAAGGAGCAAGCTTCCATTTAATGACCGTAGCAACTGTCAAAGGACACATTCCAATCTTCAACGAAGCAGCAAATCATAATGGACAATCCTAAATCCAATTGAATGAATGGTATGGCTCACCTGTGACATCTAGTTTCAAACGCTTCATTCTCCCACAAGCAACAAAGTACGAATACATCCAATAATGTATCGAGAATAGTAACTGAAATATACTATTACATTTAAGGATAATTTCTGAAGCTATACCAGCAGAAGCAAAAAATAATGCATTACAAGTACATCAGCTATCCTAGAATGCAACGCAATTGTAAGTCACGCAAAACCATGTAGGAAACATTTCCAAAGGAGCAAGCTTCCATTTAATGACCGTAGCAACTGTCAAAGGACACATTCCAATCTTCAACGAAGCAGCAAATCATAATGGTCAATCCTAAATCCAATTGAATGAATGGTATGGCTCACCTGTGACATCTAGTTTCAAACGCTTCATTATCCAACAAGCAACAAAGTAGGAATACATCCAATAATGTATCGGGAATAGTAACTGTAATATACTATTACATTTAAGGATAATTTCTGAAGCTATACCAGCAGAAGCAAAAAATAATGCATTACAAGTACATCAGCTATCCTAGAATGCAAAGCAATTGTGAGTCACGCAAAACAATGTAGGAAACATTTCCAAAGAAGCAAGCTTTCATTTAATGACCGCAGCAACTGTCAAAGGACACATTCCAATCTTCAACGAAGCAGCAAATCATAATGGACAATCCTAAGTCCAATTGAATGAATGGTATGGCTCACCTGTGACATGTAGTTTCAAACGCTTCATTATCCAACAAGCAACAAAGTAGGAATACATCCAATAATGTATCGAGAATAGTAACTGTAATATACTATTACATTTAAGGATAATTTCTGAAGCTATACCAGCAGAAGCAAAAAATAATGCATTACAAGTACATCAGCTATCCTAGAATGCAAAGCAATTGTGAGTCACGCAAAACAATGTAGGAAACATTTCCAAAGAAGCAAGCTTTCATTTAATGACCGCAGCAACTGTCAAAGGACACATTCCAATCTTCAACGAAGCAGCAAATCATAATGGACAATCCTAAGTCCAATTGAATGAATGGTATGGCTCACCTGTGACATGTAGTTTCAAACGCTTCATTATCCAACAAGCAACAAAGTAGGAATACATCCAATAATGTATCGAGAATAGTAACTGTAATATACTATTACATTTAAGGATAATTTCTGAAGCTATACCAGCAGAAGCAAAAAATAATGCATTACAAGTACATCAGCTATCCTAGAATGCAACGCAATTGTAAGTCACGCAAAACCATGTAGGAAACATTTCCAAAGGAGCAAGCTTCCATTTAATGACCGTAGCAACTGTCAAAGGACACATTCCAATCTTCAACGAAGCCGCAAATCATAATGGACAATCCTAAATCCAATTGAATGAATGGTATGCCTCACCTGTGACATCTAGTTTCAAACGCTTCATTCTCCCACAAGCAACAAAGTACGAATACATCCAATACTGTATCGCGAATAGTAACTGTAATATACTATTAAATTTAAGGATAATTTCTGAAGCTATACTAGCAGAAGCAAAAAATAATGCATTACAAGTACATCAGCTATCCTAGAATGCAACGCAATTGTAAGTCACGCAAAACCATGTAGGAAACATTTCCAAAGGAGCAAGCTTCCATTTAATGACCGTAGCAACTGTCAAAGGACACATTCCAATCTTCAACGAAGCAGCAAATCATAATGGACAATCCTAAATCCAATTGAATGAATGGTATGGCTCACCTGTGACATCTAGTTTCAAACGCTTCATTATCCAACAAGCAACAAAGTAGGAATACATCCAATACTGTATCGCGAATAGTAACTGTAATATACTATTACATTTAAGGATAATTACTGAAGCTATACCAGCAGAAGCAAAAAATAATGCATTACAAGTACATCGGCTATCCTAGAATGCAACGCAATTGTAAGTCACGCAAAACAATGTAGGAAACATTTCCAAAGAAGCAAGCTTTCATTTAATGACCGCAGCAACTGTCAAAGGACACATTCCAATCTTCAACGAAGCAGCAAATCATAATGGACAATCCTAAATCCAATTGAATGAATGGTATGGCTCACCCGTGACATCTAGTTTCAAACGCTTCATTATCCAACAAGCAACAAAGTAGGAATACATCCAATAATGTATCGCGAATAGTAACTGTAATATACTATTACATTTAAGGATAATTTCTGAAGCTATACCAGCAGAAGCAAAAAATAATGCATTACAAGTACATCAGCTATCCTAGAATGCAAAGCAATTGTGAGTCACGCAAAACAATGTAGGAAACATTTCCAAAGAAGCAAGCTTTCATTTAATGACCGCAGCAACTGTCAAAGGACACATTCCAATCTTCAACGAAGCAGCAAATCATAATGGACAATCCTAAATCCAATTGAATGAATGGTATGGCTCACCCGTGACATCTAGTTTCAAACGCTTCATTATCCAACAAGCAACAAAGTAGGAATACATCCAATAATGTATCGAGAATAGTAACTGTAATATACTATTACATTTAAGGATAATTTCTGAAGCTATACCAGCAGGAGCAAAAAATAATGCATTACAAGTACATCAGCTATCCTAGAATGCAACGCAATTGTAAGTCACGCAAAACCATGTAGGAAACATTTCCAAAGGAGCAAGCTTCCATTTAATGACCGTAGCAACTGTCAAAGGACACATTCCAATCTTCAACGAAGCAGCAAATCATAATGGACAATCCTAAATCCAATTGAATGAATGGTATGGCTCACCTGTGACATCTAGTTTCAAACGCTTCATTCTCCCACAAGCAACAAAGTACGAATACATCCAATAATGTATCGAGAATAGTAACTGTAATATACTATTACATTTAAGGATAATTTCTGAAGCTATACCAGCAGAAGCAAAAAATAATGCATTACAAGTACATCAGCTATCCTAGAATGCAACGCAATTGTAAGTCACGCAAAACCATGTAGGAAACATTTCCAAAGGAGCAAGCTTGCATTTAATGACCGTAGCAACTGTCAAAGGACACATTCCAACCTTCAACGAAGCAGCAAATCATAATGGACAAGCCTAAATCCAATTGAATGAATGGTATGGCTCACCTGTGACATCTAGTTTCAAACGCTTCATTCTCCCACAAGCAACAAAGTAGGAATACATCCAATAATGTATCGGGAATAGTAACTGTAATATACTATTACATTTAAGGATAATTTCTGAAGCTATACCAGCAGAAGCAAAAAATAATGCATTACAAGTACATCAGCTATCCTAGAATGCAACGCAATTGTAAGTCACGCAAAACCATGTAGGAAACATTTCCAAAGGAGCAAACGGTCATTCAACGATAATCTTACATTCCATACATTAATGGTTTCTTTATCGTGTATTCTTGCACGAGAGGGCAAGTATCTTTAACCCACCCACAGGCATACAAAATAAAATTGCGATCGTCAATTATGGTTAGTCACAGAGCCATGGTGATATAACAATACACTCGTTTGCGGTAAGACAATGGAAAGAAACGTATTATCGTGAATATCTGCGTACGGTGATCTCCGTAATTAGATATGAAAGCGAATGATTGTGTAAAGTTTAGTATAGAAGCATGTAAATTTCAAATATATAAATTATATATACAGTAGGTTGAAATCATTGTCAGCAGGAGATTAAAGGCTGTGGAAAGGGAATGAAATAATGAATTATTCTTCAATAACACCATCCGATCAACATTAATTGGGGAAATATTGCTTCTCCTCCTTCAATAATATGACAGAGAAATGCGTGTCGACCGACTAACAGTTATTACGACGAATATTTTATAATTATTTGCGGTCGTGGAAGGTTACCCTATAGAAACTATTGACAGGTCGGTGGCGCCATCTCTGTGAAGAGCGCCGAAACTGTTCGCGCGTGGTTATCGACAGTGTCGGTAACCGCTGGTGGCGCCATCTGTTGGTTACCGGCTGAAACAGAACCGCGAACAGTTTCAGCACTTTTACGGGAGATGGCGCCACCGCGGCGTAAATAAAGCAACGATTTCTTTAATTGATAATTAATGCAGTAACGGTGGCGTTAATTGACACGTGTATTCATTGGGAATGCGTTTAACCTGTGTGACTTTATTCGGAATTGTTAATTATGTTAATTGTTTTTTTAATTAACCAATCAAAGTTGTGAAGGTTATAACCGCTGCATTGATGCTTGGTTTCTTTCCTTTCTCTTATTTAATATCGTGTCTCAGTGGTTTGCGTTCAGCGTATGATAATTAGTTAATAATAATATTACTTGTACTTTCAGATTTCTGGCAACAAGTGCTCAAATACATTGTAAAACAGTTAATTATCTGGAGCGCAGATCAGGAACACTACAAATATGATATTCATGGCGCACAGATTAATTCTTGGGCTCTTATTAAATTGTGTAGAAGATTCAAGAATTCCTAGAGCAACTGACGTTACTTGCTGGGTCAACGATAACGAAGAACTCTAAGAAACAGCTTAACCTAAGTTTAGTGCTACCAATTTACATATGTTTTATAGTTATATAAGACGCGTACATGAATTTATACAGATAGCTTATAACAATTAGTTTATAAGGAGACATTTGTATTTACCGAATGCTTAAGAAGTGACAATAAACGTTCAGTTATGGTTAATGAATGGTTAAATCATTTAACGACCCCCTGCAACTATCCCAGCGCGAACCATTCCTATCCCTAAACGAGAAACAACTCGTAAAACACAACCTTACACACAATTTAATTAGTCGTAAGCAAATATATTGGTGGGTCGTTTTACAGATTTGTACAGATACTGTGCAATAATTAACTAATAAGTAGGAGTCTGTCAGTTCTTTTGTAAGGGTTTAGATGTTAAAGTATGGCAATAAACATTCAGTTATCGTTAAATAGTGGTTTAATCATTTAATGATCCCAGCAACTATCAAAGAAGGACACATTCCAATCTTCAACGAAGCAGCAAGTCATAATGGACAATCCTAAATCCAATTGAATGAATGGTATGGCTCACCTGTGACATCTAGTTTCAAACGCTTCATTTTCCAACAAGCAACAAAGTAGGAATACATCCAATAATGTATCGCGAATAGTAACTGTAATATACTATTACATTTAAGGATAATTTCTGAAGCTATAGCAGCAGAAGCAAAAAATAATGCATTACAAGTACATCAGCTATCCTAGAATGCAACGCAATTGTAAGACACGCAAAACCATGTAGGAAACATTTCCAAAGGAGCAAGCTTGCATTTAATGACCGTGGCAACTGTCAAAGGACACATTCCAACCTTCAACGAAGCAGCAAATCATAATGGACAAGCCTAAATCCAATTGAATGAATGGTATGGCTCACCTGTGACATCTAGTTTCAAACGCTTCATTCTCCCACAAGCAACAAAGTACGAATACATCCAATACTGTATCGCGAATAGTAACTGTAATATACTATTAAATTTAAGGATAATTTCTGAAGCTATACTAGCAGAAGCAAAAAATAATGCATTACAAGTACATCAGCTATCCTAGAATGCAACGCAATTGTAAGTCACGCAAAACCATGTAGGAAACATTTCCAAAGCAGCAAGCTTCCATTTAATGACCGTAGCAACTGTCAAAGGACACATTCCAATCTTCAACGAAGCAGCAAATCATAATGGACAATCCTAAATCCAATTGAATGAATGGTATGGCTCACCTGTGACATCTAGTTTCAAACGCTTCATTATCCAACAAGCAACAAAGTAGGAATACATCCAGTACTGTATCGCGAATAGTAACTGTAATATACTATTACATTTAAGGATAATTACTGAAGCTATACCAGCAGAAGCAAAAAATAATGCATTACAAGTACATCGGCTATCCTAGAATGCAACGCAATTGTAAGTCACGCAAAACAATGTAGGAAACATTTCCAAAGAAGCAAGCTTTCATTTAATGACCGCAGCAACTGTCAAAGGACACATTCCAATCTTCAACGAAGCAGCAAATCATAATGGACAATCCTAAATCCAATTGAATGAATGGTATGGCTCACCCGTGACATCTAGTTTCAAACGCTTCATTATCCAACAAGCAACAAAGTAGGAATACATCCAATAATGTATCGAGAATAGTAACTGTAATATACTATTACATTTAAGGATAATTTCTGAAGCTATACCAGCAGAAGCAAAAAATAATGCATTACAAGTACATCAGCTATCCTAGAATGCAACGCAATTGTAAGTCACGCAAAACCATGTAGGAAACATTTCCAAAGCAGCAAGCTTCCATTTAATGACCGTAGCAACTGTCAAAGGACACATTCCAATCTTCAACGAAGCAGCAAATCATAATGGACAATCCTAAATCCAATTGAATGAATGGCATGGCTCACCTGTGACATCTAGTTTCAAACGCTTCATTCTCCCACAAGCAACAAAGTACGAATACATCCAATAATGTATCGAGAATAGTAACTGTAATATACTATTACATTTAAGGATAATTTCTGAAGCTATACCAGCAGAAGCAAAAAATAATGCATTACAAGTACATCAGCTATCCTAGAATGCAACGCAATTGTAAGTCACGCAAAACCATGTAGGAAACATTTCCAAAGGAGCAAGCTTCCATTTAATGACCGTAGCAACTGTCAAAGGACACATTCCAATCTTCAACGAAGCAGCAAATCATAATGGACAATCCTAAATCCAATTGAATGAATGGTATGGCTCACCTGTGACATCTAGTTTCAAACGCTTCATTCTCCCACAAGCAACAAAGTACGAATACATCCAAAACTGTATCGCGAATAGTAACTGTAATATACTATTACATTTAAGGATAATTTCTGAAGCTATACCAGCAGAAGCAAAAAATAATGCATTACAAGTACATCAGCTATCCTAGAATGCAACGCAATTGTAAGTCACGCAAAACCATGTAGGAAACATTTCCAAAGGAGCAAGCTTGCATTTAATGACCGTAGCAACTGTCAAAGGACACATTCCAACCTTCAACGAAGCAGCAAATCATAATGGACAAGCCTAAATCCAATTGAATGAATGGTATGGCTCACCTGTGACATCTAGTTTCAAACGCTTCATTCTCCCACAAGCAACAAAGTAGGAATACATCCAATAATGTATCGGGAATAGTAACTGTAATATACTATTACATTTAAGGATAATTTCTGAAGCTATACCAGCAGAAGCAAAAAATAATGCATTACAAGTACATCAGCTATCCTAGAATGCAACGCAATTGTAAGTCACGCAAAACCATGTAGGAAACATTTCCAAAGGAGCAAACGGTCATTCAACGATAATCTTACATTCCATACATTAATGGTTTCTTTATCGTGTATTCTTGCACGAGAGGGCAAGTATCTTTAACCCACCCACAGGCATACAAAATAAAATTGCGATCGTCAATTATGGTTAGTCACAGAGCCATGGTGATATAACAATACACTCGTTTGCGGTAAGACAATGGAAAGAAACGTATTATCGTGAATATCTGCGTACGGTGATCTCCGTAATTAGATATGAAAGCGAATGATTGTGTAAAGTTTAGTATAGAAGCATGTAAATTTCAAATATATAAATTATATATACAGTAGGTTGAAATCATTGTCAGCAGGAGATTAAAGGCTGTGGAAAGGGAATGAAATAATGAATTATTCTTCAATAACACCATCCGATCAACATTAATTGGGGAAATATTGCTTCTCCTCCTTCAATAATATGACAGAGAAATGCGTGTCGACCGACTAACAGTTATTACGACGAATATTTTATAATTATTTGCGGTCGTGGAAGGTTACCCTATAGAAACTATTGACAGGTCGGTGGCGCCATCTCTGTGAAGAGCGCCGAAACTGTTCGCGCGTGGTTATCGACAGTGTCGGTAACCGCTGGTGGCGCCATCTGTTGGTTACCGGCTGAAACAGAACCGCGAACAGTTTCAGCACTTTTACGGGAGATGGCGCCACCGCGGCGTAAATAAAGCAACGATTTCTTTAATTGATAATTAATGCAGTAACGGTGGCGTTAATTGACACGTGTATTCATTGGGAATGCGTTTAACCTGTGTGACTTTATTCGGAATTGTTAATTATGTTAATTGTTTTTTTAATTAACCAATCAAAGTTGTGAAGGTTATAACCGCTGCATTGATGCTTGGTTTCTTTCCTTTCTCTTATTTAATATCGTGTCTCAGTGGTTTGCGTTCAGCGTATGATAATTAGTTAATAATAATATTACTTGTACTTTCAGATTTCTGGCAACAAGTGCTCAAATACATTGTAAAACAGTTAATTATCTGGAGCGCAGATCAGGAACACTACAAATATGATATTCATGGCGCACAGATTAATTCTTGGGCTCTTATTAAATTGTGTAGAAGATTCAAGAATTCCTAGAGCAACTGACGTTACTTGCTGGGTCAACGATAACGAAGAACTCTAAGAAACAGCTTAACCTAAGTTTAGTGCTACCAATTTACATATGTTTTATAGTTATATAAGACGCGTACATGAATTTATACAGATAGCTTATAACAATTAGTTTATAAGGAGACATTTGTATTTACCGAATGCTTAAGAAGTGACAATAAACGTTCAGTTATGGTTAATGAATGGTTAAATCATTTAACGACCCCCTGCAACTATCCCAGCGCGAACCATTCCTATCCCTAAACGAGAAACAACTCGTAAAACACAACCTTACACACAATTTAATTAGTCGTAAGCAAATATATTGGTGGGTCGTTTTACAGATTTGTACAGATACTGTGCAATAATTAACTAATAAGTAGGAGTCTGTCAGTTCTTTTGTAAGGGTTTAGATGTTAAAGTATGGCAATAAACATTCAGTTATCGTTAAATAGTGGTTTAATCATTTAATGATCCCAGCAACTATCAAAGAAGGACACATTCCAATCTTCAACGAAGCAGCAAGTCATAATGGACAATCCTAAATCCAATTGAATGAATGGTATGGCTCACCTGTGACATCTAGTTTCAAACGCTTCATTTTCCAACAAGCAACAAAGTAGGAATACATCCAATAATGTATCGCGAATAGTAACTGTAATATACTATTACATTTAAGGATAATTTCTGAAGCTATAGCAGCAGAAGCAAAAAATAATGCATTACAAGTACATCAGCTATCCTAGAATGCAACGCAATTGTAAGACACGCAAAACCATGTAGGAAACATTTCCAAAGGAGCAAGCTTGCATTTAATGACCGTGGCAACTGTCAAAGGACACATTCCAACCTTCAACGAAGCAGCAAATCATAATGGACAAGCCTAAATCCAATTGAATGAATGGTATGGCTCACCTGTGACATCTAGTTTCAAACGCTTCATTCTCCCACAAGCAACAAAGTACGAATACATCCAATACTGTATCGCGAATAGTAACTGTAATATACTATTAAATTTAAGGATAATTTCTGAAGCTATACTAGCAGAAGCAAAAAATAATGCATTACAAGTACATCAGCTATCCTAGAATGCAACGCAATTGTAAGTCACGCAAAACCATGTAGGAAACATTTCCAAAGCAGCAAGCTTCCATTTAATGACCGTAGCAACTGTCAAAGGACACATTCCAATCTTCAACGAAGCAGCAAATCATAATGGACAATCCTAAATCCAATTGAATGAATGGTATGGCTCACCTGTGACATCTAGTTTCAAACGCTTCATTATCCAACAAGCAACAAAGTAGGAATACATCCAGTACTGTATCGCGAATAGTAACTGTAATATACTATTACATTTAAGGATAATTACTGAAGCTATACCAGCAGAAGCAAAAAATAATGCATTACAAGTACATCGGCTATCCTAGAATGCAACGCAATTGTAAGTCACGCAAAACAATGTAGGAAACATTTCCAAAGAAGCAAGCTTTCATTTAATGACCGCAGCAACTGTCAAAGGACACATTCCAATCTTCAACGAAGCAGCAAATCATAATGGACAATCCTAAATCCAATTGAATGAATGGTATGGCTCACCCGTGACATCTAGTTTCAAACGCTTCATTATCCAACAAGCAACAAAGTAGGAATACATCCAATAATGTATCGAGAATAGTAACTGTAATATACTATTACATTTAAGGATAATTTCTGAAGCTATACCAGCAGAAGCAAAAAATAATGCATTACAAGTACATCAGCTATCCTAGAATGCAACGCAATTGTAAGTCACGCAAAACCATGTAGGAAACATTTCCAAAGCAGCAAGCTTCCATTTAATGACCGTAGCAACTGTCAAAGGACACATTCCAATCTTCAACGAAGCAGCAAATCATAATGGACAATCCTAAATCCAATTGAATGAATGGCATGGCTCACCTGTGACATCTAGTTTCAAACGCTTCATTCTCCCACAAGCAACAAAGTACGAATACATCCAATAATGTATCGAGAATAGTAACTGTAATATACTATTACATTTAAGGATAATTTCTGAAGCTATACCAGCAGAAGCAAAAAATAATGCATTACAAGTACATCAGCTATCCTAGAATGCAACGCAATTGTAAGTCACGCAAAACCATGTAGGAAACATTTCCAAAGGAGCAAACGGTCATTCAACGATAATCTTACATTCCATACATTAATGGTTTCTTTATCGTGTATTCTTGCACGAGAGGGCAAGTATCTTTAACCCACCCACAGGCATACAAAATAAAATTGCGATCGTCTATTATGGTTAGTCAAAGAACCATGGTGATATAACAATACACTCGTTTGCGGCAAGACAATGGAAAGAAACGTATTATCGTGAATATCTGCGTACGGTGATCTCCGTAATTAGATATGAAAGCGAATGATTGTGTAAAGTTTAGTATAGAAGCATGTAAATTTCAAATATATAAATTATATATACAGTAGGTTGAAATCATTGTCAGCAGGAGATTAAAGGCTGTGGAAAGGGAATGAAATAATGAATTATTCTTCAATAACACCATCCGATCAACATTAATTGGGGAAATATTGCTTCTCCTCCTTCAATAATATGACAGAGAAATGCGTGTCGACCGACTAACAGTTATTACGACGAATATTTTATAATTATTTGCGGTCGTGGAAGGTTACCCTATAGAAACTATTGACAGGTCGGTGGCGCCATCTCTGTGAAGAGCGCCGAAACTGTTCGCGCGTGGTTATCGACAGTGTCGGTAACCGCTGGCGGCGCCATCTGTTGGTTACCGGCTGAAACAGAACCGCGAACAGTTTCAGCACTTTTACGGGAGATGGCGCCACCGCGGCGTAAATAAAGCAACGATTTCTTTAATTGATAATTAATGCAGTAACGGTGGCGTTAATTGACACGTGTATTCATTGGGAATGCGTTTAACCTGTGTGACTTTATTCGGAATTGTTAATTATGTTAATTGTTTTTTTAATTAACCAATCAAAGTTGTGAAGGTTATAACCGCTGCATTGATGCTTGGTTTCTTTCCTTTCTCTTATTTAATATCGTGTCTCAGTGGTTTGCGTTCAGCGTATGATAATTAGTTAATAATAATATTACTTGTACTTTCAGATTTCTGGCAACAAGTGCTCAAATACATTGTAAAACAGTTAATTATCTGGAGCGCAGATCAGGAACACTACAAATATGATATTCATGGCGCACAGATTAATTCTTGGGCTCTTATTAAATTGTGTAGAAGATTCAAGAATTCCTAGAGCAACTGACGTTACTTGCTGGGTCAACGATAACGAAGAACTCTAAGAAACAGCTTAACCTAAGTTTAGTGCTACCAATTTACATATGTTTTATAGTTATATAAGACGCGTACATGAATTTATACAGATAGCTTATAACAATTAGTTTATAAGGAGACATTTGTATTTACCGAATGCTTAAGAAGTGACAATAAACGTTCAGTTATGGTTAATGAATGGTTAAATCATTTAACGACCCCCTGCAACTATCCCAGCGCGAACCATTCCTATCCCTAAACGAGAAACAACTCGTAAAACACAACCTTACACACAATTTAATTAGTCGTAAGCAAATATATTGGTGGGTCGTTTTACAGATTTGTACAGATACTGTGCAATAATTAACTAATAAGTAGGAGTCTGTCAGTTCTTTTGTAAGGGTTTAGATGTTAAAGTATGGCAATAAACATTCAGTTATCGTTAAATAGTGGTTTAATCATTTAATGATCCCAGCAACTATCAAAGAAGGACACATTCCAATCTTCAACGAAGCAGCAAGTCATAATGGACAATCCTAAATCCAATTGAATGAATGGTATGGCTCACCTGTGACATCTAGTTTCAAACGCTTCATTTTCCAACAAGCAACAAAGTAGGAATACATCCAATAATGTATCGCGAATAGTAACTGTAATATACTATTACATTTAAGGATAATTTCTGAAGCTATAGCAGCAGAAGCAAAAAATAATGCATTACAAGTACATCAGCTATCCTAGAATGCAACGCAATTGTAAGACACGCAAAACCATGTAGGAAACATTTCCAAAGGAGCAAGCTTGCATTTAATGACCGTGGCAACTGTCAAAGGACACATTCCAACCTTCAACGAAGCAGCAAATCATAATGGACAAGCCTAAATCCAATTGAATGAATGGTATGGCTCACCTGTGACATCTAGTTTCAAACGCTTCATTCTCCCACAAGCAACAAAGTACGAATACATCCAATACTGTATCGCGAATAGTAACTGTAATATACTATTAAATTTAAGGATAATTTCTGAAGCTATACTAGCAGAAGCAAAAAATAATGCATTACAAGTACATCAGCTATCCTAGAATGCAACGCAATTGTAAGTCACGCAAAACCATGTAGGAAACATTTCCAAAGCAGCAAGCTTCCATTTAATGACCGTAGCAACTGTCAAAGGACACATTCCAATCTTCAACGAAGCAGCAAATCATAATGGACAATCCTAAATCCAATTGAATGAATGGTATGGCTCACCTGTGACATCTAGTTTCAAACGCTTCATTATCCAACAAGCAACAAAGTAGGAATACATCCAGTACTGTATCGCGAATAGTAACTGTAATATACTATTACATTTAAGGATAATTACTGAAGCTATACCAGCAGAAGCAAAAAATAATGCATTACAAGTACATCGGCTATCCTAGAATGCAACGCAATTGTAAGTCACGCAAAACAATGTAGGAAACATTTCCAAAGAAGCAAGCTTTCATTTAATGACCGCAGCAACTGTCAAAGGACACATTCCAATCTTCAACGAAGCAGCAAATCATAATGGACAATCCTAAATCCAATTGAATGAATGGTATGGCTCACCTGTGACATCTAGTTTCAAACGCTTCATTCTCCCACAAGCAACAAAGTACGAATACATCCAATACTGTATCGCGAATAGTAACTGTAATATACTATTACATTTAAGGATAATTACTGAAGCTATACCAGCAGAAGCAAAAAATAATGCATTACAAGTACATCGGCTATCCTAGAATGCAACGCAATTGTAAGTCACGCAAAACAATGTAGGAAACATTTCCAAAGAAGCAAGCTTTCATTTAATGACCGCAGCAACTGTCAAAGGACACATTCCAATCTTCAACGAAGCAGCAAATCATAATGGACAATCCTAAATCCAATTGAATGAATGGTATGGCTCACCCGTGACATCTAGTTTCAAACGCTTCATTATCCAACAAGCAACAAAGTAGGAATACATCCAATAATGTATCGCGAATAGTAACTGTAATATACTATTACATTTAAGGATAATTTCTGAAGCTATACCAGCAGAAGCAAAAAATAATGCATTACAAGTACATCAGCTATCCTAGAATGCAACGCAATTGTAAGTCACGCAAAACCATGTAGGAAACATTTCCAAAGGAGCAAGCTTCCATTTAATGACCGTAGCAACTGTCAAAGGACACATTCCAATCTTCAACGAAGCAGCAAATCATAATGGACAATCCTAAATCCAATTGAATGAATGGTATGGCTCACCTGTGACATCTAGTTTCAAACGCTTCATTCTCCCACAAGCAACAAAGTACGAATACATCCAATAATGTATCGAGAATAGTAACTGAAATATACTATTACATTTAAGGATAATTTCTGAAGCTATACCAGCAGAAGCAAAAAATAATGCATTACAAGTACATCAGCTATCCTAGAATGCAACGCAATTGTAAGTCACGCAAAACCATGTAGGAAACATTTCCAAAGGAGCAAGCTTCCATTTAATGACCGTAGCAACTGTCAAAGGACACATTCCAATCTTCAACGAAGCAGCAAATCATAATGGTCAATCCTAAATCCAATTGAATGAATGGTATGGCTCACCTGTGACATCTAGTTTCAAACGCTTCATTCTCCCACAAGCAACAAAGTACGAATACATCCAATACTGTATCGCGAATAGTAACTGTAATATACTATTAAATTTAAGGATAATTTCTGAAGCTATACTAGCAGAAGCAAAAAATAATGCATTACAAGTACATCAGCTATCCTAGAATGCAACGCAATTGTAAGTCACGCAAAACCATGTAGGAAACATTTCCAAAGCAGCAAGCTTCCATTTAATGACCGTAGCAACTGTCAAAGGACACATTCCAATCTTCAACGAAGCAGCAAATCATAATGGACAATCCTAAATCCAATTGAATGAATGGTATGGCTCACCTGTGACATCTAGTTTCAAACGCTTCATTATCCAACAAGCAACAAAGTAGGAATACATCCAGTACTGTATCGCGAATAGTAACTGTAATATACTATTACATTTAAGGATAATTACTGAAGCTATACCAGCAGAAGCAAAAAATAATGCATTACAAGTACATCGGCTATCCTAGAATGCAACGCAATTGTAAGTCACGCAAAACAATGTAGGAAACATTTCCAAAGAAGCAAGCTTTCATTTAATGACCGCAGCAACTGTCAAAGGACACATTCCAATCTTCAACGAAGCAGCAAATCATAATGGACAATCCTAAATCCAATTGAATGAATGGTATGGCTCACCCGTGACATCTAGTTTCAAACGCTTCATTATCCAACAAGCAACAAAGTAGGAATACATCCAATAATGTATCGAGAATAGTAACTGTAATATACTATTACATTTAAGGATAATTTCTGAAGCTATACCAGCAGAAGCAAAAAATAATGCATTACAAGTACATCAGCTATCCTAGAATGCAACGCAATTGTAAGTCACGCAAAACCATGTAGGAAACATTTCCAAAGCAGCAAGCTTCCATTTAATGACCGTAGCAACTGTCAAAGGACACATTCCAATCTTCAACGAAGCAGCAAATCATAATGGACAATCCTAAATCCAATTGAATGAATGGCATGGCTCACCTGTGACATCTAGTTTCAAACGCTTCATTCTCCCACAAGCAACAAAGTACGAATACATCCAATAATGTATCGAGAATAGTAACTGTAATATACTATTACATTTAAGGATAATTTCTGAAGCTATACCAGCAGAAGCAAAAAATAATGCATTACAAGTACATCAGCTATCCTAGAATGCAACGCAATTGTAAGTCACGCAAAACCATGTAGGAAACATTTCCAAAGGAGCAAGCTTCCATTTAATGACCGTAGCAACTGTCAAAGGACACATTCCAATCTTCAACGAAGCAGCAAATCATAATGGACAATCCTAAATCCAATTGAATGAATGGTATGGCTCACCTGTGACATCTAGTTTCAAACGCTTCATTCTCCCACAAGCAACAAAGTACGAATACATCCAAAACTGTATCGCGAATAGTAACTGTAATATACTATTACATTTAAGGATAATTTCTGAAGCTATACCAGCAGAAGCAAAAAATAATGCATTACAAGTACATCAGCTATCCTAGAATGCAACGCAATTGTAAGTCACGCAAAACCATGTAGGAAACATTTCCAAAGGAGCAAGCTTGCATTTAATGACCGTAGCAACTGTCAAAGGACACATTCCAACCTTCAACGAAGCAGCAAATCATAATGGACAAGCCTAAATCCAATTGAATGAATGGTATGGCTCACCTGTGACATCTAGTTTCAAACGCTTCATTCTCCCACAAGCAACAAAGTAGGAATACATCCAATAATGTATCGGGAATAGTAACTGTAATATACTATTACATTTAAGGATAATTTCTGAAGCTATACCAGCAGAAGCAAAAAATAATGCATTACAAGTACATCAGCTATCCTAGAATGCAACGCAATTGTAAGTCACGCAAAACCATGTAGGAAACATTTCCAAAGGAGCAAACGGTCATTCAACGATAATCTTACATTCCATACATTAATGGTTTCTTTATCGTGTATTCTTGCACGAGAGGGCAAGTATCTTTAACCCACCCACAGGCATACAAAATAAAATTGCGATCGTCAATTATGGTTAGTCACAGAGCCATGGTGATATAACAATACACTCGTTTGCGGTAAGACAATGGAAAGAAACGTATTATCGTGAATATCTGCGTACGGTGATCTCCGTAATTAGATATGAAAGCGAATGATTGTGTAAAGTTTAGTATAGAAGCATGTAAATTTCAAATATATAAATTATATATACAGTAGGTTGAAATCATTGTCAGCAGGAGATTAAAGGCTGTGGAAAGGGAATGAAATAATGAATTATTCTTCAATAACACCATCCGATCAACATTAATTGGGGAAATATTGCTTCTCCTCCTTCAATAATATGACAGAGAAATGCGTGTCGACCGACTAACAGTTATTACGACGAATATTTTATAATTATTTGCGGTCGTGGAAGGTTACCCTATAGAAACTATTGACAGGTCGGTGGCGCCATCTCTGTGAAGAGCGCCGAAACTGTTCGCGCGTGGTTATCGACAGTGTCGGTAACCGCTGGTGGCGCCATCTGTTGGTTACCGGCTGAAACAGAACCGCGAACAGTTTCAGCACTTTTACGGGAGATGGCGCCACCGCGGCGTAAATAAAGCAACGATTTCTTTAATTGATAATTAATGCAGTAACGGTGGCGTTAATTGACACGTGTATTCATTGGGAATGCGTTTAACCTGTGTGACTTTATTCGGAATTGTTAATTATGTTAATTGTTTTTTTAATTAACCAATCAAAGTTGTGAAGGTTATAACCGCTGCATTGATGCTTGGTTTCTTTCCTTTCTCTTATTTAATATCGTGTCTCAGTGGTTTGCGTTCAGCGTATGATAATTAGTTAATAATAATATTACTTGTACTTTCAGATTTCTGGCAACAAGTGCTCAAATACATTGTAAAACAGTTAATTATCTGGAGCGCAGATCAGGAACACTACAAATATGATATTCATGGCGCACAGATTAATTCTTGGGCTCTTATTAAATTGTGTAGAAGATTCAAGAATTCCTAGAGCAACTGACGTTACTTGCTGGGTCAACGATAACGAAGAACTCTAAGAAACAGCTTAACCTAAGTTTAGTGCTACCAATTTACATATGTTTTATAGTTATATAAGACGCGTACATGAATTTATACAGATAGCTTATAACAATTAGTTTATAAGGAGACATTTGTATTTACCGAATGCTTAAGAAGTGACAATAAACGTTCAGTTATGGTTAATGAATGGTTAAATCATTTAACGACCCCCTGCAACTATCCCAGCGCGAACCATTCCTATCCCTAAACGAGAAACAACTCGTAAAACACAACCTTACACACAATTTAATTAGTCGTAAGCAAATATATTGGTGGGTCGTTTTACAGATTTGTACAGATACTGTGCAATAATTAACTAATAAGTAGGAGTCTGTCAGTTCTTTTGTAAGGGTTTAGATGTTAAAGTATGGCAATAAACATTCAGTTATCGTTAAATAGTGGTTTAATCATTTAATGATCCCAGCAACTATCAAAGAAGGACACATTCCAATCTTCAACGAAGCAGCAAGTCATAATGGACAATCCTAAATCCAATTGAATGAATGGTATGGCTCACCTGTGACATCTAGTTTCAAACGCTTCATTTTCCAACAAGCAACAAAGTAGGAATACATCCAATAATGTATCGCGAATAGTAACTGTAATATACTATTACATTTAAGGATAATTTCTGAAGCTATAGCAGCAGAAGCAAAAAATAATGCATTACAAGTACATCAGCTATCCTAGAATGCAACGCAATTGTAAGACACGCAAAACCATGTAGGAAACATTTCCAAAGGAGCAAGCTTGCATTTAATGACCGTGGCAACTGTCAAAGGACACATTCCAACCTTCAACGAAGCAGCAAATCATAATGGACAAGCCTAAATCCAATTGAATGAATGGTATGGCTCACCTGTGACATCTAGTTTCAAACGCTTCATTCTCCCACAAGCAACAAAGTACGAATACATCCAATACTGTATCGCGAATAGTAACTGTAATATACTATTAAATTTAAGGATAATTTCTGAAGCTATACTAGCAGAAGCAAAAAATAATGCATTACAAGTACATCAGCTATCCTAGAATGCAACGCAATTGTAAGTCACGCAAAACCATGTAGGAAACATTTCCAAAGCAGCAAGCTTCCATTTAATGACCGTAGCAACTGTCAAAGGACACATTCCAATCTTCAACGAAGCAGCAAATCATAATGGACAATCCTAAATCCAATTGAATGAATGGTATGGCTCACCTGTGACATCTAGTTTCAAACGCTTCATTATCCAACAAGCAACAAAGTAGGAATACATCCAGTACTGTATCGCGAATAGTAACTGTAATATACTATTACATTTAAGGATAATTACTGAAGCTATACCAGCAGAAGCAAAAAATAATGCATTACAAGTACATCGGCTATCCTAGAATGCAACGCAATTGTAAGTCACGCAAAACAATGTAGGAAACATTTCCAAAGAAGCAAGCTTTCATTTAATGACCGCAGCAACTGTCAAAGGACACATTCCAATCTTCAACGAAGCAGCAAATCATAATGGACAATCCTAAATCCAATTGAATGAATGGTATGGCTCACCCGTGACATCTAGTTTCAAACGCTTCATTATCCAACAAGCAACAAAGTAGGAATACATCCAATAATGTATCGAGAATAGTAACTGTAATATACTATTACATTTAAGGATAATTTCTGAAGCTATACCAGCAGAAGCAAAAAATAATGCATTACAAGTACATCAGCTATCCTAGAATGCAACGCAATTGTAAGTCACGCAAAACCATGTAGGAAACATTTCCAAAGCAGCAAGCTTCCATTTAATGACCGTAGCAACTGTCAAAGGACACATTCCAATCTTCAACGAAGCAGCAAATCATAATGGACAATCCTAAATCCAATTGAATGAATGGCATGGCTCACCTGTGACATCTAGTTTCAAACGCTTCATTCTCCCACAAGCAACAAAGTACGAATACATCCAATAATGTATCGAGAATAGTAACTGTAATATACTATTACATTTAAGGATAATTTCTGAAGCTATACCAGCAGAAGCAAAAAATAATGCATTACAAGTACATCAGCTATCCTAGAATGCAACGCAATTGTAAGTCACGCAAAACCATGTAGGAAACATTTCCAAAGGAGCAAGCTTCCATTTAATGACCGTAGCAACTGTCAAAGGACACATTCCAATCTTCAACGAAGCAGCAAATCATAATGGACAATCCTAAATCCAATTGAATGAATGGTATGGCTCACCTGTGACATCTAGTTTCAAACGCTTCATTCTCCCACAAGCAACAAAGTACGAATACATCCAAAACTGTATCGCGAATAGTAACTGTAATATACTATTACATTTAAGGATAATTTCTGAAGCTATACCAGCAGAAGCAAAAAATAATGCATTACAAGTACATCAGCTATCCTAGAATGCAACGCAATTGTAAGTCACGCAAAACCATGTAGGAAACATTTCCAAAGGAGCAAGCTTGCATTTAATGACCGTAGCAACTGTCAAAGGACACATTCCAACCTTCAACGAAGCAGCAAATCATAATGGACAAGCCTAAATCCAATTGAATGAATGGTATGGCTCACCTGTGACATCTAGTTTCAAACGCTTCATTCTCCCACAAGCAACAAAGTAGGAATACATCCAATAATGTATCGGGAATAGTAACTGTAATATACTATTACATTTAAGGATAATTTCTGAAGCTATACCAGCAGAAGCAAAAAATAATGCATTACAAGTACATCAGCTATCCTAGAATGCAACGCAATTGTAAGTCACGCAAAACCATGTAGGAAACATTTCCAAAGGAGCAAACGGTCATTCAACGATAATCTTACATTCCATACATTAATGGTTTCTTTATCGTGTATTCTTGCACGAGAGGGCAAGTATCTTTAACCCACCCACAGGCATACAAAATAAAATTGCGATCGTCAATTATGGTTAGTCACAGAGCCATGGTGATATAACAATACACTCGTTTGCGGTAAGACAATGGAAAGAAACGTATTATCGTGAATATCTGCGTACGGTGATCTCCGTAATTAGATATGAAAGCGAATGATTGTGTAAAGTTTAGTATAGAAGCATGTAAATTTCAAATATATAAATTATATATACAGTAGGTTGAAATCATTGTCAGCAGGAGATTAAAGGCTGTGGAAAGGGAATGAAATAATGAATTATTCTTCAATAACACCATCCGATCAACATTAATTGGGGAAATATTGCTTCTCCTCCTTCAATAATATGACAGAGAAATGCGTGTCGACCGACTAACAGTTATTACGACGAATATTTTATAATTATTTGCGGTCGTGGAAGGTTACCCTATAGAAACTATTGACAGGTCGGTGGCGCCATCTCTGTGAAGAGCGCCGAAACTGTTCGCGCGTGGTTATCGACAGTGTCGGTAACCGCTGGTGGCGCCATCTGTTGGTTACCGGCTGAAACAGAACCGCGAACAGTTTCAGCACTTTTACGGGAGATGGCGCCACCGCGGCGTAAATAAAGCAACGATTTCTTTAATTGATAATTAATGCAGTAACGGTGGCGTTAATTGACACGTGTATTCATTGGGAATGCGTTTAACCTGTGTGACTTTATTCGGAATTGTTAATTATGTTAATTGTTTTTTTAATTAACCAATCAAAGTTGTGAAGGTTATAACCGCTGCATTGATGCTTGGTTTCTTTCCTTTCTCTTATTTAATATCGTGTCTCAGTGGTTTGCGTTCAGCGTATGATAATTAGTTAATAATAATATTACTTGTACTTTCAGATTTCTGGCAACAAGTGCTCAAATACATTGTAAAACAGTTAATTATCTGGAGCGCAGATCAGGAACACTACAAATATGATATTCATGGCGCACAGATTAATTCTTGGGCTCTTATTAAATTGTGTAGAAGATTCAAGAATTCCTAGAGCAACTGACGTTACTTGCTGGGTCAACGATAACGAAGAACTCTAAGAAACAGCTTAACCTAAGTTTAGTGCTACCAATTTACATATGTTTTATAGTTATATAAGACGCGTACATGAATTTATACAGATAGCTTATAACAATTAGTTTATAAGGAGACATTTGTATTTACCGAATGCTTAAGAAGTGACAATAAACGTTCAGTTATGGTTAATGAATGGTTAAATCATTTAACGACCCCCTGCAACTATCCCAGCGCGAACCATTCCTATCCCTAAACGAGAAACAACTCGTAAAACACAACCTTACACACAATTTAATTAGTCGTAAGCAAATATATTGGTGGGTCGTTTTACAGATTTGTACAGATACTGTGCAATAATTAACTAATAAGTAGGAGTCTGTCAGTTCTTTTGTAAGGGTTTAGATGTTAAAGTATGGCAATAAACATTCAGTTATCGTTAAATAGTGGTTTAATCATTTAATGATCCCAGCAACTATCAAAGAAGGACACATTCCAATCTTCAACGAAGCAGCAAGTCATAATGGACAATCCTAAATCCAATTGAATGAATGGTATGGCTCACCTGTGACATCTAGTTTCAAACGCTTCATTTTCCAACAAGCAACAAAGTAGGAATACATCCAATAATGTATCGCGAATAGTAACTGTAATATACTATTACATTTAAGGATAATTTCTGAAGCTATAGCAGCAGAAGCAAAAAATAATGCATTACAAGTACATCAGCTATCCTAGAATGCAACGCAATTGTAAGACACGCAAAACCATGTAGGAAACATTTCCAAAGGAGCAAGCTTGCATTTAATGACCGTGGCAACTGTCAAAGGACACATTCCAACCTTCAACGAAGCAGCAAATCATAATGGACAAGCCTAAATCCAATTGAATGAATGGTATGGCTCACCTGTGACATCTAGTTTCAAACGCTTCATTCTCCCACAAGCAACAAAGTACGAATACATCCAATACTGTATCGCGAATAGTAACTGTAATATACTATTAAATTTAAGGATAATTTCTGAAGCTATACTAGCAGAAGCAAAAAATAATGCATTACAAGTACATCAGCTATCCTAGAATGCAACGCAATTGTAAGTCACGCAAAACCATGTAGGAAACATTTCCAAAGCAGCAAGCTTCCATTTAATGACCGTAGCAACTGTCAAAGGACACATTCCAATCTTCAACGAAGCAGCAAATCATAATGGACAATCCTAAATCCAATTGAATGAATGGTATGGCTCACCTGTGACATCTAGTTTCAAACGCTTCATTATCCAACAAGCAACAAAGTAGGAATACATCCAGTACTGTATCGCGAATAGTAACTGTAATATACTATTACATTTAAGGATAATTACTGAAGCTATACCAGCAGAAGCAAAAAATAATGCATTACAAGTACATCGGCTATCCTAGAATGCAACGCAATTGTAAGTCACGCAAAACAATGTAGGAAACATTTCCAAAGAAGCAAGCTTTCATTTAATGACCGCAGCAACTGTCAAAGGACACATTCCAATCTTCAACGAAGCAGCAAATCATAATGGACAATCCTAAATCCAATTGAATGAATGGTATGGCTCACCCGTGACATCTAGTTTCAAACGCTTCATTATCCAACAAGCAACAAAGTAGGAATACATCCAATAATGTATCGAGAATAGTAACTGTAATATACTATTACATTTAAGGATAATTTCTGAAGCTATACCAGCAGAAGCAAAAAATAATGCATTACAAGTACATCAGCTATCCTAGAATGCAACGCAATTGTAAGTCACGCAAAACCATGTAGGAAACATTTCCAAAGCAGCAAGCTTCCATTTAATGACCGTAGCAACTGTCAAAGGACACATTCCAATCTTCAACGAAGCAGCAAATCATAATGGACAATCCTAAATCCAATTGAATGAATGGCATGGCTCACCTGTGACATCTAGTTTCAAACGCTTCATTCTCCCACAAGCAACAAAGTACGAATACATCCAATAATGTATCGAGAATAGTAACTGTAATATACTATTACATTTAAGGATAATTTCTGAAGCTATACCAGCAGAAGCAAAAAATAATGCATTACAAGTACATCAGCTATCCTAGAATGCAACGCAATTGTAAGTCACGCAAAACCATGTAGGAAACATTTCCAAAGGAGCAAGCTTCCATTTAATGACCGTAGCAACTGTCAAAGGACACATTCCAATCTTCAACGAAGCAGCAAATCATAATGGACAATCCTAAATCCAATTGAATGAATGGTATGGCTCACCTGTGACATCTAGTTTCAAACGCTTCATTCTCCCACAAGCAACAAAGTACGAATACATCCAAAACTGTATCGCGAATAGTAACTGTAATATACTATTACATTTAAGGATAATTTCTGAAGCTATACCAGCAGAAGCAAAAAATAATGCATTACAAGTACATCAGCTATCCTAGAATGCAACGCAATTGTAAGTCACGCAAAACCATGTAGGAAACATTTCCAAAGGAGCAAGCTTGCATTTAATGACCGTAGCAACTGTCAAAGGACACATTCCAACCTTCAACGAAGCAGCAAATCATAATGGACAAGCCTAAATCCAATTGAATGAATGGTATGGCTCACCTGTGACATCTAGTTTCAAACGCTTCATTCTCCCACAAGCAACAAAGTAGGAATACATCCAATAATGTATCGGGAATAGTAACTGTAATATACTATTACATTTAAGGATAATTTCTGAAGCTATACCAGCAGAAGCAAAAAATAATGCATTACAAGTACATCAGCTATCCTAGAATGCAACGCAATTGTAAGTCACGCAAAACCATGTAGGAAACATTTCCAAAGGAGCAAACGGTCATTCAACGATAATCTTACATTCCATACATTAATGGTTTCTTTATCGTGTATTCTTGCACGAGAGGGCAAGTATCTTTAACCCACCCACAGGCATACAAAATAAAATTGCGATCGTCAATTATGGTTAGTCACAGAGCCATGGTGATATAACAATACACTCGTTTGCGGTAAGACAATGGAAAGAAACGTATTATCGTGAATATCTGCGTACGGTGATCTCCGTAATTAGATATGAAAGCGAATGATTGTGTAAAGTTTAGTATAGAAGCATGTAAATTTCAAATATATAAATTATATATACAGTAGGTTGAAATCATTGTCAGCAGGAGATTAAAGGCTGTGGAAAGGGAATGAAATAATGAATTATTCTTCAATAACACCATCCGATCAACATTAATTGGGGAAATATTGCTTCTCCTCCTTCAATAATATGACAGAGAAATGCGTGTCGACCGACTAACAGTTATTACGACGAATATTTTATAATTATTTGCGGTCGTGGAAGGTTACCCTATAGAAACTATTGACAGGTCGGTGGCGCCATCTCTGTGAAGAGCGCCGAAACTGTTCGCGCGTGGTTATCGACAGTGTCGGTAACCGCTGGCGGCGCCATCTGTTGGTTACCGGCTGAAACAGAACCGCGAACAGTTTCAGCACTTTTACGGGAGATGGCGCCACCGCGGCGTAAATAAAGCAACGATTTCTTTAATTGATAATTAATGCAGTAACGGTGGCGTTAATTGACACGTGTATTCATTGGGAATGCGTTTAACCTGTGTGACTTTATTCGGAATTGTTAATTATGTTAATTGTTTTTTTAATTAACCAATCAAAGTTGTGAAGGTTATAACCGCTGCATTGATGCTTGGTTTCTTTCCTTTCTCTTATTTAATATCGTGTCTCAGTGGTTTGCGTTCAGCGTATGATAATTAGTTAATAATAATATTACTTGTACTTTCAGATTTCTGGCAACAAGTGCTCAAATACATTGTAAAACAGTTAATTATCTGGAGCGCAGATCAGGAACACTACAAATATGATATTCATGGCGCACAGATTAATTCTTGGGCTCTTATTAAATTGTGTAGAAGATTCAAGAATTCCTAGAGCAACTGACGTTACTTGCTGGGTCAACGATAACGAAGAACTCTAAGAAACAGCTTAACCTAAGTTTAGTGCTACCAATTTACATATGTTTTATAGTTATATAAGACGCGTACATGAATTTATACAGATAGCTTATAACAATTAGTTTATAAGGAGACATTTGTATTTACCGAATGCTTAAGAAGTGACAATAAACGTTCAGTTATGGTTAATGAATGGTTAAATCATTTAACGACCCCCTGCAACTATCCCAGCGCGAACCATTCCTATCCCTAAACGAGAAACAACTCGTAAAACACAACCTTACACACAATTTAATTAGTCGTAAGCAAATATATTGGTGGGTCGTTTTACAGATTTGTACAGATACTGTGCAATAATTAACTAATAAGTAGGAGTCTGTCAGTTCTTTTGTAAGGGTTTAGATGTTAAAGTATGGCAATAAACATTCAGTTATCGTTAAATAGTGGTTTAATCATTTAATGATCCCAGCAACTATCAAAGAAGGACACATTCCAATCTTCAACGAAGCAGCAAGTCATAATGGACAATCCTAAATCCAATTGAATGAATGGTATGGCTCACCTGTGACATCTAGTTTCAAACGCTTCATTTTCCAACAAGCAACAAAGTAGGAATACATCCAATAATGTATCGCGAATAGTAACTGTAATATACTATTACATTTAAGGATAATTTCTGAAGCTATAGCAGCAGAAGCAAAAAATAATGCATTACAAGTACATCAGCTATCCTAGAATGCAACGCAATTGTAAGACACGCAAAACCATGTAGGAAACATTTCCAAAGGAGCAAGCTTGCATTTAATGACCGTGGCAACTGTCAAAGGACACATTCCAACCTTCAACGAAGCAGCAAATCATAATGGACAAGCCTAAATCCAATTGAATGAATGGTATGGCTCACCTGTGACATCTAGTTTCAAACGCTTCATTCTCCCACAAGCAACAAAGTACGAATACATCCAATACTGTATCGCGAATAGTAACTGTAATATACTATTAAATTTAAGGATAATTTCTGAAGCTATACTAGCAGAAGCAAAAAATAATGCATTACAAGTACATCAGCTATCCTAGAATGCAACGCAATTGTAAGTCACGCAAAACCATGTAGGAAACATTTCCAAAGCAGCAAGCTTCCATTTAATGACCGTAGCAACTGTCAAAGGACACATTCCAATCTTCAACGAAGCAGCAAATCATAATGGACAATCCTAAATCCAATTGAATGAATGGTATGGCTCACCTGTGACATCTAGTTTCAAACGCTTCATTATCCAACAAGCAACAAAGTAGGAATACATCCAGTACTGTATCGCGAATAGTAACTGTAATATACTATTACATTTAAGGATAATTACTGAAGCTATACCAGCAGAAGCAAAAAATAATGCATTACAAGTACATCGGCTATCCTAGAATGCAACGCAATTGTAAGTCACGCAAAACAATGTAGGAAACATTTCCAAAGAAGCAAGCTTTCATTTAATGACCGCAGCAACTGTCAAAGGACACATTCCAATCTTCAACGAAGCAGCAAATCATAATGGACAATCCTAAATCCAATTGAATGAATGGTATGGCTCACCCGTGACATCTAGTTTCAAACGCTTCATTATCCAACAAGCAACAAAGTAGGAATACATCCAATAATGTATCGAGAATAGTAACTGTAATATACTATTACATTTAAGGATAATTTCTGAAGCTATACCAGCAGAAGCAAAAAATAATGCATTACAAGTACATCAGCTATCCTAGAATGCAACGCAATTGTAAGTCACGCAAAACCATGTAGGAAACATTTCCAAAGCAGCAAGCTTCCATTTAATGACCGTAGCAACTGTCAAAGGACACATTCCAATCTTCAACGAAGCAGCAAATCATAATGGACAATCCTAAATCCAATTGAATGAATGGCATGGCTCACCTGTGACATCTAGTTTCAAACGCTTCATTCTCCCACAAGCAACAAAGTACGAATACATCCAATAATGTATCGAGAATAGTAACTGTAATATACTATTACATTTAAGGATAATTTCTGAAGCTATACCAGCAGAAGCAAAAAATAATGCATTACAAGTACATCAGCTATCCTAGAATGCAACGCAATTGTAAGTCACGCAAAACCATGTAGGAAACATTTCCAAAGGAGCAAACGGTCATTCAACGATAATCTTACATTCCATACATTAATGGTTTCTTTATCGTGTATTCTTGCACGAGAGGGCAAGTATCTTTAACCCACCCACAGGCATACAAAATAAAATTGCGATCGTCTATTATGGTTAGTCAAAGAACCATGGTGATATAACAATACACTCGTTTGCGGCAAGACAATGGAAAGAAACGTATTATCGTGAATATCTGCGTACGGTGATCTCCGTAATTAGATATGAAAGCGAATGATTGTGTAAAGTTTAGTATAGAAGCATGTAAATTTCAAATATATAAATTATATATACAGTAGGTTGAAATCATTGTCAGCAGGAGATTAAAGGCTGTGGAAAGGGAATGAAATAATGAATTATTCTTCAATAACACCATCCGATCAACATTAATTGGGGAAATATTGCTTCTCCTCCTTCAATAATATGACAGAGAAATGCGTGTCGACCGACTAACAGTTATTACGACGAATATTTTATAATTATTTGCGGTCGTGGAAGGTTACCCTATAGAAACTATTGACAGGTCGGTGGCGCCATCTCTGTGAAGAGCGCCGAAACTGTTCGCGCGTGGTTATCGACAGTGTCGGTAACCGCTGGTGGCGCCATCTGTTGGTTACCGGCTGAAACAGAACCGCGAACAGTTTCAGCACTTTTACGGGAGATGGCGCCACCGCGGCGTAAATAAAGCAACGATTTCTTTAATTGATAATTAATGCAGTAACGGTGGCGTTAATTGACACGTGTATTCATTGGGAATGCGTTTAACCTGTGTGACTTTATTCGGAATTGTTAATTATGTTAATTGTTTTTTTAATTAACCAATCAAAGTTGTGAAGGTTATAACCGCTGCATTGATGCTTGGTTTCTTTCCTTTCTCTTATTTAATATCGTGTCTCAGTGGTTTGCGTTCAGCGTATGATAATTAGTTAATAATAATATTACTTGTACTTTCAGATTTCTGGCAACAAGTGCTCAAATACATTGTAAAACAGTTAATTATCTGGAGCGCAGATCAGGAACACTACAAATATGATATTCATGGCGCACAGATTAATTCTTGGGCTCTTATTAAATTGTGTAGAAGATTCAAGAATTCCTAGAGCAACTGACGTTACTTGCTGGGTCAACGATAACGAAGAACTCTAAGAAACAGCTTAACCTAAGTTTAGTGCTACCAATTTACATATGTTTTATAGTTATATAAGACGCGTACATGAATTTATACAGATAGCTTATAACAATTAGTTTATAAGGAGACATTTGTATTTACCGAATGCTTAAGAAGTGACAATAAACGTTCAGTTATGGTTAATGAATGGTTAAATCATTTAACGACCCCCTGCAACTATCCCAGCGCGAACCATTCCTATCCCTAAACGAGAAACAACTCGTAAAACACAACCTTACACACAATTTAATTAGTCGTAAGCAAATATATTGGTGGGTCGTTTTACAGATTTGTACAGATACTGTGCAATAATTAACTAATAAGTAGGAGTCTGTCAGTTCTTTTGTAAGGGTTTAGATGTTAAAGTATGGCAATAAACATTCAGTTATCGTTAAATAGTGGTTTAATCATTTAATGATCCCAGCAACTATCAAAGAAGGACACATTCCAATCTTCAACGAAGCAGCAAGTCATAATGGACAATCCTAAATCCAATTGAATGAATGGTATGGCTCACCTGTGACATCTAGTTTCAAACGCTTCATTTTCCAACAAGCAACAAAGTAGGAATACATCCAAAACTGTATCGCGAATAGTAACTGTAATATACTATTACATTTAAGGATAATTTCTGAAGCTATAGCAGCAGAAGCAAAAAATAATGCATTACAAGTACATCAGCTATCCTAGAATGCAACGCAATTGTAAGACACGCAAAACCATGTAGGAAACATTTCCAAAGGAGCAAGCTTGCATTTAATGACCGTGGCAACTGTCAAAGGACACATTCCAACCTTCAACGAAGCAGCAAATCATAATGGACAAGCCTAAATCCAATTGAATGAATGGTATGGCTCACCTGTGACATCTAGTTTCAAACGCTTCATTCTCCCACAAGCAACAAAGTACGAATACATCCAATACTGTATCGCGAATAGTAACTGTAATATACTATTAAATTTAAGGATAATTTCTGAAGCTATACTAGCAGAAGCAAAAAATAATGCATTACAAGTACATCAGCTATCCTAGAATGCAACGCAATTGTAAGTCACGCAAAACCATGTAGGAAACTTTTCCAAAGGAGCAAGCTTTCATTTAATGACCGTAGCAACTGTCAGAGGACACATTCCAATCTTCAACGAAGCAGCAAATCATAATGGACAATCCTAAATCCAATTGAATGAATGGTATGGCTCACCTGTGACATCTAGTTTCAAACGCTTCATTGTCCAACAAGCAACAAAGTAGGAATACATCCAATACTGTATCGCGAATAGTAACTGTAATATACTATTACATTCAAGGATAATTACTGAAGCAATACTAGCAGATGCAAAAAATAATGCATTACAAGTACATCAGCTATCCTAGAATGCAACGCAATTGTAAGCCACGCAAAACCATGTAGGAAACATTTCCAAAGGAGCAAGCTTTCATTTAATGACCGTAGCAACTGTCAAAGGACACATTCCAATCTTCAACGAAGCAGCAAATCATAATGGACAATCCTAAATCCAATTGAATGAATGGTATGGCTCACCTGTGACATCTAGTTTCAAACGCTTCATTCTCCAACAAGCAACAAAGTAGGAATACATCCAAAACTGTATCGCGAATAGTAACTGTAATATACTATTACATTTAAGGATAATTTCTGAAGCTATACCAGCAGAAGCAAAAAATAATGCACTACAAGTACATCAGCTATCCTAGAATGCAACGCAATTGTAAGTCACGCAAAACCATGTAGGAAACTTTTCCAAAGGAGCAAGCTTTCATTTAATGACCGTAGCAACTGTCAAAGGACACATTGCAATCTTCAACGAAGCAGCAAATCATAATGGACAATCCTAAATCCAATTGAATGAATGGTATGGCTCACCTGTGACATCTAGTTTCAAACGCTTCATTGTCCAACAAGCAACAAAGTAGGAATACATCCAATACTGTATCGCGAATAGTAACTGTAATATACTATTACATTCAAGGATAATTACTGAAGCAATACTAGCAGATGCAAAAAATAATGCATTACAAGTACATCAGCTATCCTAGAATGCAACGCAATTGTAAGCCACGCAAAACCATGTAGGAAACATTTCCAAAGGAGCAAGTTTTCATTTAATGACCGTAGCAACTGTCAAAGGACACATTCCAATCTTCAACGAAGCAGCAAATCATAATGGACAATCGTAAATCCAATTGAATGAATGGTATGGCTCACCTGTGACATCTAGTTTCAAACGCTTCATTCTCCCACAAGCAACAAAGTAGGAATACATCCAATACTGTATCGCGAATAGTAACTGTAATATACTATTACATTTAAGGATAATTTCTGAAGCTATACCAGCAGAAGCAAAAAATAATGCATTACAAGTACATGAGCTATCCTAGAATGCAACGCAATTGTAAGTCACGCAAAGCCATGTAGGAAACATTTCCAAAGGAGCAAGCTTCCATTTAATGACCGTAGCAACTGTCAAAGGACACATTCCAATCTTCAACGAAGCAGCAAATCATAATGGACAATCCTAAATCCAATTGAATGAATGGTATGGCTCACCTGTGACATCTAGTTTCAAACGCTTAATTTTCCAACAAGCAACAAAGTAGGAATACATCCAATACTGTATCGCGAATAGTAACTGTAATATACTATTACATTTAAGGATAATTTCTGAAGCTGTACTAGCAGAAGCAAAAAATAATGCATTACAAGTACATCAGCTATCCTAGAATGCAACGCAATTGTAAGTCCCGCAAAACCATGTAGGAAACATTTCCAAAGCAGCAAAAGGTCATTCAACGATAATCTTACATTCCATACATTAATGGTTTCTTTATCGTGTATTCTTGCACGAGAGGGCAAGTATCTTTAACCCACCCACAGGCATACAAAATAAAATTGCGATCGTCTATTATGGTTAGTCACAGAGCCATGGTGATATAACAATACACTCGTTTGCGGTAAGACAATGGAAAGAAACGTATTATCGTGAATATCTGCGTACGGTGATCTCCGTAATTAGATATGAAGGAGAATGATTGTGTAAAGTTTAGTATAGAAGCATGTAAATTTCAAATATATAAATTATATACAGTAGGTTGAAATCATTGTCAGCAGGAGAATAAAGGCTGTGGAAAGGGAATGAAATAATGAATTATTCTTCAATAACACCATGCGATCGACATTAATTGGGGAAATATTGCTTCTCCTCCTTCAATAATATGAGAGAGAAATGCGTGTCGACCGACTAACAGTTATTGCGATGAATATTTTATAATTATTTGCTGTCGTCGAAGGTTACGGTATGGAAACTGTTGACAGGCCGGTGGCGCCATCTCTGTGAAGAGCGCCGAAACTATTCGCGCGTGGTTATCGACAGTGTCGGTAACCGCTGGTGGCGCCATCTGCTGGTGACCTACTGAAACAGAACCGCGAACAGTTTCAGCACTTTTACGGGAGATGGCGCCACCGCGGCGTAAATAAAGTAACGATTTCTTTAATTGATAATTAATGCAGTAACGGTGGCGTTAATTGACACGTGTATTCATTAGGAATTCGTTTAACCTGTGTGACTTTATTCGGAATTGTTAATTATGTTAATTGTTTTTAATTAACCAATCAATGTTGCGAAGGTTATAACCGCTGCATTGATGCTTGGTTTCTTCCCTTTCTCTTATTTAATATCGTGTCCCCATCGTTTGTGTTCAGTGTATGGTAATTAGTTAGCAATGCTATTAATTGTACTTTCAGTTTACTGGCAACAAGTGCTCAAATACATTGTAAAACAGTTAATTATCTGGAGCGCAGATCAGGAACACTACAAATATGATATTCATGGCGCACAGATTAATTCTTGGGCTCTTATTAAATTGTGTAGAAGATTCAAGAATTCCTAGAGCAACTGACGTTACTTGCTGGGTCAACGATAACGAAGAACTCTAAGAAACAGCTTAATCCAAGTTTAGCGCTACCAATTTACATAAGTTTTATAGTTATATAAGACGCGTACATGAATTTATACAGATAGTTTATAACAATTAGTATATAAGGAGACATTTGTATTTACCGAACGCTTAAGAAGTGACAATAAACGTTCAGTTATGGTTAATGAATGGTTAAATCATTTAACGACCCCTGCAACTATCCCAGCGCGAACCATTCCTATCCTTAAACGAGAAACAACTTGTAAAACACAAACTTACACACAATTTAATTAGTCGTAAGCAAAAATATTGGTGGGTCGTTTTACAGATTTGTACAGATACTGTGCAATAATTAACGAATAAGTTGGAGTCTGTCAGTTCTTTTGTAAGGGTTTAGATGTTAAAGTATGGCAATAAACATTCAGTTATCGTTAAATAGTGGTTTAATCATTTAATGATTACAGCAACTATCAAAGAAGGACACATTCCAATCTTCAACGAAGCAGCAATTCATAATGGAGAACCCTAAATCCAATTGAATGAATGGTATGGCTCACCTGTGACATCTAGTTTCAAACGCTTCATTTTCCAACAAGCAACAAAGTAGGAATACATCCAATACGGTATCGCGAATAGTAACTGTAATATACTATTACATTTAAGGATAATTTCTGAAGCTATAATAGCAGAACCAAAAAATAATGCATTACAAGTACATCAGCTATCCTAGAATGCAATGCAATTGTAAGTCATGCAAAACCATGTAGTAAACATTTCCAAAGGAACAAACGTTCATTCAACGAGGATCTTACATTCCATACATTAATGGTTTCTTTATCGTGTATTCTTGCACGAAAAGGCAATTATCTTTAATCTACCCAGAGGCATACAAAATAAAACTGTTATCGTGTATTATGGTTAGCCACATAACCATAGTGATTTAACAATACACTTCTTTGCGATAAGAAAGAAATTTCTTTGGAAAGAAATGTATTATCGGTGATCTCCATAATTAGATATCAAAGAGAATGATGGTGTAATGTTTAATATAGAAGCATTTAAATTACAAACCTATAAATTTCACACAGTAGGTTGAAATCATTGTCAGCAGAGGAATAAAGGCTGTTGGAAGGGGAATAAAATAATGAATTATTCTTCAATAACACCATCTGATTTACATTAATTTGGAAAATATTGCTTCTCATTCTTTAAAAATATGACAGGGTAATGCGTGTTAAGTAAATAGTAATTACTACGATGAATATTTTATATTTACTGTATTCGAAGGTTACATTATAGAAGCTATTGACTGTCCGGTTGCGCCATCTCTGTGAAAAGTGCTGAGACTGTTCGCAGTTCTGTTTCAACCGGTCACCAACAGATGGCGCCACCAGCGTGCTAGAACTTTGCTACACTGTCGATAACGACGTGCGTCTAGTTTCAGCGCTTTTACGCGAGATGGCGCCACTGTGGTTTAAATAAAGTAACGATTTATTGGTATATATTGGCCATATTGGTTCTGTGACTGCATCGTAAAGTGTTCGATTACCGACTGGCATTACACATTGGCGTGCTCGGTATTTATATACTGGGGAAGGGTTCTCCCCACTCCTTTTTTTTTTTTTTTTTTTTTTTTTTTTTTTTTTTTTTTTTTTTTTTTTTTTTTTGCTTATCAATACCGTCGGTTAGGTCAGGTTTGGTCGGGTTTAGGTTAGGTTGGGTTAGGTCAGGTTTGGTCGGGTTAGGTTAGGTTGGGTTAGGTCAGGTTTGGTCGGGTTAGGTTAGGTTGGGTTAGGTCAGGTTTGGTCGGGTTAGGTTAGGTTGGGTTAGGTCAGGTTTGGTCGGGTTAGGTTAGGTTGGGTTAGGTCAGGTTTGGTCGGGTTAGGTTAGGTTGGGTTAGGTCAGGTTTGGTCGGGTTAGGTTAGGTTGGGTTAGGTCAGGTTTGGTCGGGTTAGGTTAGGTTGGGTTAGGTCAGGTTTGGTCGGGTTAGGTTAGGTTGGGTTAGGTCAGGTTTGGTCGGGTTAGGTTAGGTTGGGTTAGGTCAGGTTTGGTCGGGTTAGGTTAGGTTGGGTTAGGTCAGGTTTGGTCGGGTTAGGTTAGGTTGGGTTAGGTCAGGTTTGGTCGGGTTAGGTTAGGTTGGGTTAGGTCAGGTTTGGTCGGGTTAGGTTAGGTTGGGTTAGGTCAGGTTTGGTCGGGTTAGGTTAGGTTGGGTTAGGTCAGGTTTGGTCGGGTTAGGTTAGGTTGGGTTAGGTCAGGTTTGGTCGGGTTAGGTTAGGTTGGGTTAGGTCAGGTTTGGTCGGGTTAGGTTAGGTTGGGTTAGGTCAGGTTTGGTCGGGTTAGGTTAGGTTGGGTTAGGTCAGGTTTGGTCGGGTTAGGTTAGGTTGGGTTAGGTCAGGTTTGGTCGGGTTAGGTTAGGTTGGGTTAGGTCAGGTTTGGTCGGGTTAGGTTAGGTTGGGTTAGGTCAGGTTTGGTCGGGTTAGGTTAGGTTGGGTTAGGTCAGGTTTGGTCGGGTTAGGTTAGGTTGGGTTAGGTCAGGTTTGGTCGGGTTAGGTTAGGTTGGGTTAGGTCAGGTTTGGTCGGGTTAGGTTAGGTTGGGTTAGGTCAGGTTTGGTCGGGTTAGGTTAGGTTGGGTTAGGTCAGGTTTGGTCGGGTTAGGTTAGGTTGGGTTAGGTCAGGTTTGGTCGGGTTAGGTTAGGTTGGGTTAGGTCAGGTTTGGTCGGGTTAGGTTAGGTTGGGTTAGGTCAGGTTTGGTCGGGTTAGGTTAGGTTGGGTTAGGTCAGGTTTGGTCGGGTTAGGTTAGGTTGGGTTAGGTCAGGTTTGGTCGGGTTAGGTTAGGTTGGGTTAGGTCAGGTTTGGTCGGGTTAGGTTAGGTTGGGTTAGGTCAGGTTTGGTCGGGTTAGGTTAGGTTGGGTTAGGTCAGGTTTGGTCGGGTTAGGTTAGGTTGGGTTAGGTCAGGTTTGGTCGGGTTAGGTTAGGTTGGGTTAGGTCAGGTTTGGTCGGGTTAGGTTAGGTTGGGTTAGGTCAGGTTTGGTCGGGTTAGGTTAGGTTGGGTTAGGTCAGGTTTGGTCGGGTTAGGTTAGGTTGGGTTAGGTCAGGTTTGGTCGGGTTAGGTTAGGTTGGGTTAGGTCAGGTTTGGTCGGGTTAGGTTAGGTTGGGTTAGGTCAGGTTTGGTCGGGTTAGGTTAGGTTGGGTTAGGTCAGGTTTGGTCGGGTTAGGTTAGGTTGGGTTAGGTCAGGTTTGGTCGGGTTAGGTTAGGTTGGGTTAGGTCAGGTTTGGTCGGGTTAGGTTAGGTTGGGTTAGGTCAGGTTTGGTCGGGTTAGGTTAGGTTGGGTTAGGTCAGGTTTGGTCGGGTTAGGTTAGGTTGGGTTAGGTCAGGTTTGGTCGGGTTAGGTTAGGTTGGGTTAGGTCAGGTTTGGTCGGGTTAGGTTAGGTTGGGTTAGGTCAGGTTTGGTCGGGTTAGGTTAGGTTGGGTTAGGTCAGGTTTGGTCGGGTTAGGTTAGGTTGGGTTAGGTCAGGTTTGGTCGGGTTAGGTTAGGTTGGGTTAGGTCAGGTTTGGTCGGGTTAGGTTAGGTTGGGTTAGGTCAGGTTTGGTCGGGTTAGGTTAGGTTGGGTTAGGTCAGGTTTGGTCGGGTTAGGTTAGGTTGGGTTAGGTCAGGTTTGGTCGGGTTAGGTTAGGTTGGGTTAGGTCAGGTTTGGTCGGGTTAGGTTAGGTTGGGTTAGGTCAGGTTTGGTCGGGTTAGGTTAGGTTGGGTTAGGTCAGGTTTGGTCGGGTTAGGTTAGGTTGGGTTAGGTCAGGTTTGGTCGGGTTAGGTTAGGTTGGGTTAGGTCAGGTTTGGTCGGGTTAGGTTAGGTTGGGTTAGGTCAGGTTTGGTCGGGTTAGGTTAGGTTGGGTTAGGTCAGGTTTGGTCGGGTTAGGTTAGGTTGGGTTAGGTCAGGTTTGGTCGGGTTAGGTTAGGTTGGGTTAGGTCAGGTTTGGTCGGGTTAGGTTAGGTTGGGTTAGGTCAGGTTTGGTCGGGTTAGGTTAGGTTGGGTTAGGTCAGGTTTGGTCGGGTTAGGTTAGGTTGGGTTAGGTCAGGTTTGGTCGGGTTAGGTTAGGTTGGGTTAGGTCAGGTTTGGTCGGGTTAGGTTAGGTTGGGTTAGGTCAGGTTTGGTCGGGTTAGGTTAGGTTGGGTTAGGTCAGGTTTGGTCGGGTTAGGTTAGGTTGGGTTAGGTCAGGTTTGGTCGGGTTAGGTTAGGTTGGGTTAGGTCAGGTTTGGTCGGGTTAGGTTAGGTTGGGTTAGGTCAGGTTTGGTCGGGTTAGGTTAGGTTGGGTTAGGTCAGGTTTGGTCGGGTTAGGTTAGGTTGGGTTAGGTCAGGTTTGGTCGGGTTAGGTTAGGTTGGGTTAGGTCAGGTTTGGTCGGGTTAGGTTAGGTTGGGTTAGGTCAGGTTTGGTCGGGTTAGGTTAGGTTGGGTTAGGTCAGGTTTGGTCGGGTTAGGTTAGGTTGGGTTAGGTCAGGTTTGGTCGGGTTAGGTTAGGTTGGGTTAGGTCAGGTTTGGTCGGGTTAGGTTAGGTTGGGTTAGGTCAGGTTTGGTCGGGTTAGGTTAGGTTGGGTTAGGTCAGGTTTGGTCGGGTTAGGTTAGGTTGGGTTAGGTCAGGTTTGGTCGGGTTAGGTTAGGTTGGGTTAGGTCAGGTTTGGTCGGGTTAGGTTAGGTTGGGTTAGGTCAGGTTTGGTCGGGTTAGGTTAGGTTGGGTTAGGTCAGGTTTGGTCGGGTTAGGTTAGGTTGGGTTAGGTCAGGTTTGGTCGGGTTAGGTTAGGTTGGGTTAGGTCAGGTTTGGTCGGGTTAGGTTAGGTTGGGTTAGGTCAGGTTTGGTCGGGTTAGGTTAGGTTGGGTTAGGTCAGGTTTGGTCGGGTTAGGTTAGGTTGGGTTAGGTCAGGTTTGGTCGGGTTAGGTTAGGTTGGGTTAGGTCAGGTTTGGTCGGGTTAGGTTAGGTTGGGTTAGGTCAGGTTTGGTCGGGTTAGGTTAGGTTGGGTTAGGTCAGGTTTGGTCGGGTTAGGTTAGGTTGGGTTAGGTCAGGTTTGGTCGGGTTAGGTTAGGTTGGGTTAGGTCAGGTTTGGTCGGGTTAGGTTAGGTTGGGTTAGGTCAGGTTTGGTCGGGTTAGGTTAGGTTGGGTTAGGTCAGGTTTGGTCGGGTTAGGTTAGGTTGGGTTAGGTCAGGTTTGGTCGGGTTAGGTTAGGTTGGGTTAGGTCAGGTTTGGTCGGGTTAGGTTAGGTTGGGTTAGGTCAGGTTTGGTCGGGTTAGGTTAGGTTGGGTTAGGTCAGGTTTGGTCGGGTTAGGTTAGGTTGGGTTAGGTCAGGTTTGGTCGGGTTAGGTTAGGTTGGGTTAGGTCAGGTTTGGTCGGGTTAGGTTAGGTTGGGTTAGGTCAGGTTTGGTCGGGTTAGGTTAGGTTGGGTTAGGTCAGGTTTGGTCGGGTTAGGTTAGGTTGGGTTAGGTCAGGTTTGGTCGGGTTAGGTTAGGTTGGGTTAGGTCAGGTTTGGTCGGGTTAGGTTAGGTTGGGTTAGGTCAGGTTTGGTCGGGTTAGGTTAGGTTGGGTTAGGTCAGGTTTGGTCGGGTTAGGTTAGGTTGGGTTAGGTCAGGTTTGGTCGGGTTAGGTTAGGTTGGGTTAGGTCAGGTTTGGTCGGGTTAGGTTAGGTTGGGTTAGGTCAGGTTTGGTCGGGTTAGGTTAGGTTGGGTTAGGTCAGGTTTGGTCGGGTTAGGTTAGGTTGGGTTAGGTCAGGTTTGGTCGGGTTAGGTTAGGTTGGGTTAGGTCAGGTTTGGTCGGGTTAGGTTAGGTTGGGTTAGGTCAGGTTTGGTCGGGTTAGGTTAGGTTGGGTTAGGTCAGGTTTGGTCGGGTTAGGTTAGGTTGGGTTAGGTCAGGTTTGGTCGGGTTAGGTTAGGTTGGGTTAGGTCAGGTTTGGTCGGGTTAGGTTAGGTTGGGTTAGGTCAGGTTTGGTCGGGTTAGGTTAGGTTGGGTTAGGTCAGGTTTGGTCGGGTTAGGTTAGGTTGGGTTAGGTCAGGTTTGGTCGGGTTAGGTTAGGTTGGGTTAGGTCAGGTTTGGTCGGGTTAGGTTAGGTTGGGTTAGGTCAGGTTTGGTCGGGTTAGGTTAGGTTGGGTTAGGTCAGGTTTGGTCGGGTTAGGTTAGGTTGGGTTAGGTCAGGTTTGGTCGGGTTAGGTTAGGTTGGGTTAGGTCAGGTTTGGTCGGGTTAGGTTAGGTTGGGTTAGGTCAGGTTTGGTCGGGTTAGGTTAGGTTGGGTTAGGTCAGGTTTGGTCGGGTTAGGTTAGGTTGGGTTAGGTCAGGTTTGGTCGGGTTAGGTTAGGTTGGGTTAGGTCAGGTTTGGTCGGGTTAGGTTAGGTTGGGTTAGGTCAGGTTTGGTCGGGTTAGGTTAGGTTGGGTTAGGTCAGGTTTGGTCGGGTTAGGTTAGGTTGGGTTAGGTCAGGTTTGGTCGGGTTAGGTTAGGTTGGGTTAGGTCAGGTTTGGTCGGGTTAGGTTAGGTTGGGTTAGGTCAGGTTTGGTCGGGTTAGGTTAGGTTGGGTTAGGTCAGGTTTGGTCGGGTTAGGTTAGGTTGGGTTAGGTCAGGTTTGGTCGGGTTAGGTTAGGTTGGGTTAGGTCAGGTTTGGTCGGGTTAGGTTAGGTTGGGTTAGGTCAGGTTTGGTCGGGTTAGGTTAGGTTGGGTTAGGTCAGGTTTGGTCGGGTTAGGTTAGGTTGGGTTAGGTCAGGTTTGGTCGGGTTAGGTTAGGTTGGGTTAGGTCAGGTTTGGTCGGGTTAGGTTAGGTTGGGTTAGGTCAGGTTTGGTCGGGTTAGGTTAGGTTGGGTTAGGTCAGGTTTGGTCGGGTTAGGTTAGGTTGGGTTAGGTCAGGTTTGGTCGGGTTAGGTTAGGTTGGGTTAGGTCAGGTTTGGTCGGGTTAGGTTAGGTTGGGTTAGGTCAGGTTTGGTCGGGTTAGGTTAGGTTGGGTTAGGTCAGGTTTGGTCGGGTTAGGTTAGGTTGGGTTAGGTCAGGTTTGGTCGGGTTAGGTTAGGTTGGGTTAGGTCAGGTTTGGTCGGGTTAGGTTAGGTTGGGTTAGGTCAGGTTTGGTCGGGTTAGGTTAGGTTGGGTTAGGTCAGGTTTGGTCGGGTTAGGTTAGGTTGGGTTAGGTCAGGTTTGGTCGGGTTAGGTTAGGTTGGGTTAGGTCAGGTTTGGTTAGGTTAGGTTAGGTTAGGTTAGGTTAGGTTAGGTTAGGTTAGGTTAGGTTAGGTTAGGTTAGGTTAGGTTAGGTTAGGTTAGGTTAGGTTAGGTTAGGTTAGGTTAGGTTAGGTTAGGTTAGGTTAGGTTAGGTTAGGTTAGGTTAGGTTAGGTTAGGTTAGGTTAGGTTAGGTTAGGTTAGGTTAGGTTAGGTTAGGTTAGGTTAGGTTAGGTTAGGTTAGGTTAGGTTAGGTTAGGTTAGGTTAGGTTAGGTTAGGTTAGGTTAGGTTAGGTTAGGTTAGGTTAGGTTAGGTTAGGTTAGGTTAGGTTAGGTTAGGTTAGGTTAGGTTAGGTTAGGTTAGGTTAGGTTAGGTTAGGTTAGGTTAGGTTAGGTTAGGTTAGGTTAGGTTAGGTTAGGTTAGGTTAGGTTAGGTTAGGTTAGGTTAGGTTAGGTTAGGTTAGGTTAGGTTAGGTTAGGTTAGGTTAGGTTAGGTTAGGTTAGGTTAGGTTAGGTTAGGTTAGGTTAGGTTAGGTTAGGTTAGGTTAGGTTAGGTTAGGTTAGGTTAGGTTAGGTTAGGTTAGGTTAGGTTAGGTTAGGTTAGGTTAGGTTAGGTTAGGTTAGGTTAGGTTAGGTTAGGTTAGGTTAGGTTAGGTTAGGTTAGGTTAGGTTAGGTTAGGTTAGGTTAGGTTAGGTTAGGTTAGGTTAGGTTAGGTTAGGTTAGGTTAGGTTAGGTTAGGTTAGGTTAGGTTAGGTTAGGTTAGGTTAGGTTAGGTTAGGTTAGGTTAGGTTAGGTTAGGTTAGGTTAGGTTAGGTTAGGTTAGGTTAGGTTAGGTTAGGTTAGGTTAGGTTAGGTTAGGTTAGGTTAGGTTAGGTTAGGTTAGGTTAGGTTAGGTTAGGTTAGGTTAGGTTAGGTTAGGTTAGGTTAGGTTAGGTTAGGTTAGGTTAGGTTAGGTTAGGTTAGGTTAGGTTAGGTTAGGTTAGGTTAGGTTAGGTTAGGTTAGGTTAGGTTAGGTTAGGTTAGGTTAGGTTAGGTTAGGTTAGGTTAGGTTAGGTTAGGTTAGGTTAGGTTAGGTTAGGTTAGGTTAGGTTAGGTTAGGTTAGGTTAGGTTAGGTTAGGTTAGGTTAGGTTAGGTTAGGTTAGGTTAGGTTAGGTTAGGTTAGGTTAGGTTAGGTTAGGTTAGGTTAGGTTAGGTTAGGTTAGGTTAGGTTAGGTTAGGTTAGGTTAGGTTAGGTTAGGTTAGGTTAGGTTAGGTTAGGTTAGGTTAGGTTAGGTTAGGTTAGGTTAGGTTAGGTTAGGTTAGGTTAGGTTAGGTTAGGTTAGGTTAGGTTAGGTTAGGTTAGGTTAGGTTAGGTTAGGTTAGGTTAGGTTAGGTTAGGTTAGGTTAGGTTAGGTTAGGTTAGGTTAGGTTAGGTTAGGTTAGGTTAGGTTAGGTTAGGTTAGGTTAGGTTAGGTTAGGTTAGGTTAGGTTAGGTTAGGTTAGGTTAGGTTAGGTTAGGTTAGGTTAGGTTAGGTTAGGTTAGGTTAGGTTAGGTTAGGTTAGGTTAGGTTAGGTTAGGTTAGGTTAGGTTAGGTTAGGTTAGGTTAGGTTAGGTTAGGTTAGGTTAGGTTAGGTTAGGTTAGGTTAGGTTAGGTTAGGTTAGGTTAGGTTAGGTTAGGTTAGGTTAGGTTAGGTTAGGTTAGGTTAGGTTAGGTTAGGTTAGGTTAGGTTAGGTTAGGTTAGGTTAGGTTAGGTTAGGTTAGGTTAGGTTAGGTTAGGTTAGGTTAGGTTAGGTTAGGTTAGGTTAGGTTAGGTTAGGTTAGGTTAGGTTAGGTTAGGTTAGGTTAGGTTAGGTTAGGTTAGGTTAGGTTAGGTTAGGTTAGGTTAGGTTAGGTTAGGTTAGGTTAGGTTAGGTTAGGTTAGGTTAGGTTAGGTTAGGTTAGGTTAGGTTAGGTTAGGTTAGGTTAGGTTAGGTTAGGTTAGGTTAGGTTAGGTTAGGTTAGGTTAGGTTAGGTTAGGTTAGGTTAGGTTAGGTTAGGTTAGGTTAGGTTAGGTTAGGTTAGGTTAGGTTAGGTTAGGTTAGGTTAGGTTAGGTTAGGTTAGGTTAGGTTAGGTTAGGTTAGGTTAGGTTAGGTTAGGTTAGGTTAGGTTAGGTTAGGTTAGGTTAGGTTAGGTTAGGTTAGGTTAGGTTAGGTTAGGTTAGGTTAGGTTAGGTTAGGTTAGGTTAGGTTAGGTTAGGTTAGGTTAGGTTAGGTTAGGTTAGGTTAGGTTAGGTTAGGTTAGGTTAGGTTAGGTTAGGTTAGGTTAGGTTAGGTTAGGTTAGGTTAGGTTAGGTTAGGTTAGGTTAGGTTAGGTTAGGTTAGGTTAGGTTAGGTTAGGTTAGGTTAGGTTAGGTTAGGTTAGGTTAGGTTAGGTTAGGTTAGGTTAGGTTAGGTTAGGTTAGGTTAGGTTAGGTTAGGTTAGGTTAGGTTAGGTTAGGTTAGGTTAGGTTAGGTTAGGTTAGGTTAGGTTAGGTTAGGTTAGGTTAGGTTAGGTTAGGTTAGGTTAGGTTAGGTTAGGTTAGGTTAGGTTAGGTTAGGTTAGGTTAGGTTAGGTTAGGTTAGGTTAGGTTAGGTTAGGTTAGGTTAGGTTAGGTTAGGTTAGGTTAGGTTAGGTTAGGTTAGGTTAGGTTAGGTTAGGTTAGGTTAGGTTAGGTTAGGTTAGGTTAGGTTAGGTTAGGTTAGGTTAGGTTAGGTTAGGTTAGGTTAGGTTAGGTTAGGTTAGGTTAGGTTAGGTTAGGTTAGGTTAGGTTAGGTTAGGTTAGGTTAGGTTAGGTTAGGTTAGGTTAGGTTAGGTTAGGTTAGGTTAGGTTAGGTTAGGTTAGGTTAGGTTAGGTTAGGTTAGGTTAGGTTAGGTTAGGTTAGGTTAGGTTAGGTTAGGTTAGGTTAGGTTAGGTTAGGTTAGGTTAGGTTAGGTTAGGTTAGGTTAGGTTAGGTTAGGTTAGGTTAGGTTAGGTTAGGTTAGGTTAGGTTAGGTTAGGTTAGGTTAGGTTAGGTTAGGTTAGGTTAGGTTAGGTTAGGTTAGGTTAGGTTAGGTTAGGTTAGGTTAGGTTAGGTTAGGTTAGGTTAGGTTAGGTTAGGTTAGGTTAGGTTAGGTTAGGTTAGGTTAGGTTAGGTTAGGTTAGGTTAGGTTAGGTTAGGTTAGGTTAGGTTAGGTTAGGTTAGGTTAGGTTAGGTTAGGTTAGGTTAGGTTAGGTTAGGTTAGGTTAGGTTAGGTTAGGTTAGGTTAGGTTAGGTTAGGTTAGGTTAGGTTAGGTTAGGTTAGGTTAGGTTAGGTTAGGTTAGGTTAGGTTAGGTTAGGTTAGGTTAGGTTAGGTTAGGTTAGGTTAGGTTAGGTTAGGTTAGGTTAGGTTAGGTTAGGTTAGGTTAGGTTAGGTTAGGTTAGGTTAGGTTAGGTTAGGTTAGGTTAGGTTAGGTTAGGTTAGGTTAGGTTAGGTTAGGTTAGGTTAGGTTAGGTTAGGTTAGGTTAGGTTAGGTTAGGTTAGGTTAGGTTAGGTTAGGTTAGGTTAGGTTAGGTTAGGTTAGGTTAGGTTAGGTTAGGTTAGGTTAGGTTAGGTTAGGTTAGGTTAGGTTAGGTTAGGTTAGGTTAGGTTAGGTTAGGTTAGGTTAGGTTAGGTTAGGTTAGGTTAGGTTAGGTTAGGTTAGGTTAGGTTAGGTTAGGTTAGGTTAGGTTAGGTTAGGTTAGGTTAGGTTAGGTTAGGTTAGGTTAGGTTAGGTTAGGTTAGGTTAGGTTAGGTTAGGTTAGGTTAGGTTAGGTTAGGTTAGGTTAGGTTAGGTTAGGTTAGGTTAGGTTAGGTTAGGTTAGGTTAGGTTAGGTTAGGTTAGGTTAGGTTAGGTTAGGTTAGGTTAGGTTAGGTTAGGTTAGGTTAGGTTAGGTTAGGTTAGGTTAGGTTAGGTTAGGTTAGGTTAGGTTAGGTTAGGTTAGGTTAGGTTAGGTTAGGTTAGGTTAGGTTAGGTTAGGTTAGGTTAGGTTAGGTTAGGTTAGGTTAGGTTAGGTTAGGTTAGGTTAGGTTAGGTTAGGTTAGGTTAGGTTAGGTTAGGTTAGGTTAGGTTAGGTTAGGTTAGGTTAGGTTAGGTTAGGTTAGGTTAGGTTAGGTTAGGTTAGGTTAGGTTAGGTTAGGTTAGGTTAGGTTAGGTTAGGTTAGGTTAGGTTAGGTTAGGTTAGGTTAGGTTAGGTTAGGTTAGGTTAGGTTAGGTTAGGTTAGGTTAGGTTAGGTTAGGTTAGGTTAGGTTAGGTTAGGTTAGGTTAGGTTAGGTTAGGTTAGGTTAGGTTAGGTTAGGTTAGGTTAGGTTAGGTTAGGTTAGGTTAGGTTAGGTTAGGTTAGGTTAGGTTAGGTTAGGTTAGGTTAGGTTAGGTTAGGTTAGGTTAGGTTAGGTTAGGTTAGGTTAGGTTAGGTTAGGTTAGGTTAGGTTAGGTTAGGTTAGGTTAGGTTAGGTTAGGTTAGGTTAGGTTAGGTTAGGTTAGGTTAGGTTAGGTTAGGTTAGGTTAGGTTAGGTTAGGTTAGGTTAGGTTAGGTTAGGTTAGGTTAGGTTAGGTTAGGTTAGGTTAGGTTAGGTTAGGTTAGGTTAGGTTAGGTTAGGTTAGGTTAGGTTAGGTTAGGTTAGGTTAGGTTAGGTTAGGTTAGGTTAGGTTAGGTTAGGTTAGGTTAGGTTAGGTTAGGTTAGGTTAGGTTAGGTTAGGTTAGGTTAGGTTAGGTTAGGTTAGGTTAGGTTAGGTTAGGTTAGGTTAGGTTAGGTTAGGTTAGGTTAGGTTAGGTTAGGTTAGGTTAGGTTAGGTTAGGTTAGGTTAGGTTAGGTTAGGTTAGGTTAGGTTAGGTTAGGTTAGGTTAGGTTAGGTTAGGTTAGGTTAGGTTAGGTTAGGTTAGGTTAGGTTAGGTTAGGTTAGGTTAGGTTAGGTTAGGTTAGGTTAGGTTAGGTTAGGTTAGGTTAGGTTAGGTTAGGTTAGGTTAGGTTAGGTTAGGTTAGGTTAGGTTAGGTTAGGTTAGGTTAGGTTAGGTCTAGGTTAGGTTAGGTTAGGTTAGGTTA